>CAWUFW010003504.1:1200000-1803103 GCA_963921515.1 Calotriton arnoldi
AGCAGCTGGAGGTGACGGCGTTGACCTGTCGGTTCATTGTGAGTGATGAGTCGAGCACGATGCCGAGGTTCTTGGCGTGGTCTGAGGGGGTAGGTGGGCTTCCAAGGGCGGTCGGCCACCAGGTGCTGTCCCATGCAGAAGGGGTGGTACCGAGGACGAGGACTTCTGTCTTCTCGGCATTGAGCTTCAGGCAGCTGTTGGTCATCCAGACTGCGACGTCTTGCATTCCTTTCTGGAAGTTGAGTTTGGCAGTGGTGGGGTCTTTGGTGAGGGAGAGGATGAGCTGGGTGTCGTCGGCGTAGGGATACGATGTTGAGGCCGTGTTGTCGGACGATGGCTGCGAGGGGGCCATGTAGATGTTGAAGAGGGTGGGGCTCAGTGATGAACCCTGTGGGACTCCGCAGGTGATTTTCGTGGGGTCGGAGAGGAAGGGTGGGAGTCTGATCCTTTGGCTTCTTCCGGTGAGGAATAATCGGATCCAGTCCAGGGCTGTTCCTTGTATGCCTGCGTCGTGTAGTCTGGCGACTAGTGTGCGGTGGGAGACGGTGTCGAAGGCCGCTGATAGGTCGAGTAGGATGAGGGCTGCGGAGTGGCCTTGGTCCAGGAGGGTGCGGATGTCGTCTGTGGCATCGAGTAGAGGCGGTCTCTGTGCTGTGGTTGCTTCGGAATCCGGATTGGGATGGGTCGAGGACGGCGTTCTCTTCAATGAATCGTGTCAGTTTCCTGTTGACTGTTTTCTCTGCAACTTTGGCTGCAAAGGGAGGAGCGAGATGGGCCGATAGTTCTTGAGGTCGGTGGGGTCAGCTGTGGGCTTCTTGAGCAGGGGTCTAACTTCTGCGCGCTTCCAGTCATCTGGGAATGTGCCTGTTTTGAAGGTGGTGTTGATGGTGCGTTGTAGTTGGGGTGCGATTGCGGCCGCAGCTCTGTGGTAGATGTGAGGGGGGCAGGGGTCGGTGGGGGCCCCTGAGTGGATGCTTTTCATGGTCGAGGCGGTGTCTTCGGCCGTGATCGGTGTCCAGTTGGAGATGGTTGGCTGGCTGGTGTTTCTGGGGGGCGGGGGGCCGTCTGTGGCACCTGGTGGATGGTCGATGAAGTTGTCATAGAGGTTTTTGATCTTGAGGTGGAAATAGGTTCCAAGCTTGTCGCAGAGGTCTTAGGATGGTGTGATGTCTGTGGCTTCGCTGCGTGGGTTGGCGAATTCCTGAATGACACTGAAAAGTTCCTTGGAGATGTTGGAGTTGGCCAGGATTTTGTTGTGGATGAAGTTCCTCTTGGTGGCTCTGATCTGGTTATGGTAGTCCGTCAAGGCGTCCTTGTAGGTGGTGTGGTTTTCGGTTGTCTTGGTGTTTCTCCAGTTCTTCTCCAGGCATCTGCAGGTGCGTCTTGCTTCTTGGAGAGTGGTGGTGAACCAGGCGGCTTTCCTGGGGCGTTGTCTGTCGGGGTTGCGTAGCGGGGCGAGCTCGTCTGCGCAGTTGAAGATCCAGGTGTGGAGTTCTCTGGCTGCGTTGTTTGCGTCGTTTGCGTCGGGTGCCCAGGTGTGGTTGTCTCGGGTGAGGGTGGAGTTAAGTTGCTCGTCAGTAACCTTGCTCCAGTTCCTTCAAGGTGGGCGTGGGGCTGGTTTGGGTGCCTTGGGTTTGTTGATGGCGAAGTGTACGCACTGGTGGTCGGTCCATGGCGGCTGCGTTGTGTGGCTGAATTGGACGCTGTTTCCTGCCGCGAAGATGGGGTCGAGGGTGTGTCCTGCTCTGTGGGTCGGTGTGTTGATGAGTTGTTTAAGTCCGATGCTGGCGAGGTTGTCACGAAGGATAGTGGAGTTGGGGTTGCTGGGGTTGTCGAGGTGGAAGTTCAGGTCTCCAATGTGTATGTAGTTTGCTGAGACGATGGTGTGGGGTGAGATGAAGTCGGTGATGGTGGTGGCGAAGGGTGTTCGGGGGCCGGAGGGTCTGTAGATGAGGGTTCCTCGGAGTGTGGCTTTGGGGGTGGTCTGGATCTGGAAGTGCAGGTGTTTGGCGGAGGGGAAGGTTTCGCTGGAGGTGGTGAGGCGGAGGGTGCTCTTGTGGGCGATGGCGAGGCCCCCTCCTGGGTGGTTGGGGTGGTCTTTCCTCTGGATCTTGTATCCGTCTGGGATGGCGGTGCTGATGTCAGGGGCGGAGGATGCGTTGGTCCAGGTCTCTGTGAAGAAGGTGATGTCGGGCGAGAGAGAGTCGAGTAGGTTCCAAATTTCCATGGCGTGTTTGTGTACGAAGCGTACGTTGAGGAGGATGCATTTTAGGGTGTCCCCGGTGCTGGCGTCGGCAGTGTTGGAGGCCGGGGTGGAGGTGATGGTCTGGCGGCAGTGGAGGCAGGAGAACTGGCCGTGGGTCGTGTTCGGCGAGGCCTGTTGGCATTCTCTAAGTCTTCCAGGGTTGAGTGCGAGGAGGGTGGTGGTGTCGTAGCGATGGGTAGTGGGAGGTCCAGAGTTCCTGGCGTTGGCCGCGGTCGGGTCGCAGACGGGCGCAGACGGGCTTGCCTTTGGCGCGCCGAAGGCGCGTCCGCTGCGCGACTGTGCAGCGGCCGCCATTAAGTAGGGGAGGTGGGAGGGAGGAGAGGCTGGGAGGCGGGAGTGGGGGAATTCCGGAGGGGAATTCCGGGGGGGAGGGGCAGCAGGGGCAGCAGCGGTGAAAGGCGAAAGGAACAGGCAGGCATGAGAAAATAAAAACAGTGGTGGAATAAGAGCAAGACACAGATGGGCACAATAACAGTGGCACAACAGGGAAAAATTAAGAAAAAAACGGCTGAGAAAGGTTACGGTGGTTGCAGGCAGTCTGGTCCCAGTTGGAGCGGGCAGCAGGCGCAGGAGCGGGCAGCAGCCTCGAACCTCCCAAGGAGGAGGTCGGGGTCTGGAGGCAAGAGACGGTACAGCTGAGCTGCGGGGAGAGAGTGGACCTAGCAGGTGTTCTGCTATACTCACACATGTAGGAAAGTACTGACACAACCTTCTGAGAGAAGTAATTTGTGAATCATGGGTGATGGCTACTGGTGCAGACCCGTCTGTGTATTCTTACTCCAAGCTTCCCTTCGCATGTTATAGGTCTTTCTCAAGTATCAAACTCATGTTTTAGTACACATAATACACTTCTAAGATATGCTGTAGGTATGCAATAAAGGATGATGCTTTGTGCTTAAGAGATTAAGAGATATCCTTTTGAGTTGAATAAGTTACTTGTGCACTTGCAGGCCTCTATGCCAAGTACTAAATAGAGTATGACATCCCGAAAACAATTGACATAGATGTTCACAAAAGCATGGAGCCTCTCTTTCAGTTACACAGACAGCTACAGAAGCACTTATACATTCAGTCACTCACCAGAAACTATTTATGCATGCAGCAGACTCAAAGATAGTTGTGTGACACCTACATAGCTCTTTATTGCCTAACACAGGCAATGAAGTATTTGTGCAGCCACTTACATTCACATTTAGGCAGCCATAGATGTAATAAAGTGGCAGTTACATACCTACACATTTATTTAACCATCTCATGGAACTGATAGAGGTGTACTCCTACACTCTCTGAGATATGTAGGCAAGTACTGACACAACCTTCTAAACCATGTACAGAAATAGCCCTTCAAACATGGGTGATGGCTACTAGTGCAGACTCCGTCTGTGCTCTCTCACTGTAAGCTTCATTTGACATGTTATAGGTCTTTCTCCAGTGTCAAATCTACTTAAAAACTCATGCATGCAGTCACTGACCCACTCAGAAACTCATGCACCCACTTAGACATCTACTCCAACAGTCAGAGACTCACTCAAACAGTGATGTACTCACTCACATACCCAGTGAGACATTTATACAGGTAGTCCCAGACCCACTCAGACTCTCACACACACAGTCACAACACCCATTGAGACAGTCATACACTCAGTCACACCCACTGAAACACTCACTCACATACTCATTTTCAAAGGTTACATGTAGGAAATGGAATTTAAAAAACCTTAGAAATTCACTATAAAACACAAAAGTTAGAGGGACGTTATAGTTAGGAAATAGAATTAAAAAAAACTTAGAAATTCACTGAAAAACAAAATGTCATAGGGACGTAATATTTAGGCTCACATTTCACTCGTACAAACCCAGTAAAATTCAGCAGTTATAATTACCCGAGCTAACTATAAATTAACCCCGAAACCGGTCTTAGGATGCTTGCTTCCAGTCCAGGGAGGACCTGGCCTGGCAGTTCGGGCTGGACTGTTCCCATTGGGCGCAGGGTCAAGACTGATTTGCATATGGCTGGGTTCAAACTGGAAAGGCATGGGGAGCAAAAAAACTATGGATTTAGGCCCAGATCTCTGTACTGGGGTGAATGTATGACATTGTTCTGCATTCTGTCCATCAATTGTTCTTTTTGCATTTATGACCTCACATATTACATCACTCATGACATGGACAGTGACATGCACACACACACACACACATACATCTTAGCAATCACGCTTTATGGGACATACTCAAGGTAACAGGAGGGATTGTTCGCCCCCAGGGACCCTAAGCAGCCAAGGGGACTTCATCCCCCAACTAGTAGTGTGACAGGATGCATGTTTGAGAGTGGTAGAGAAAGATGGCGGGCCAGGAAGACCTGTCAGCAATCCCGCATTGTGGGACTTACTGAAGGTGACAAGAGGGGCAGTTGGGCCACAAGGACGTCCTTAGGGGCGAACAACTCCTCCTGTTTCCTCCAGTAAGTCCCACACAGCACGATTGCTTGGAGGTCTTCGGGGGCCATGCCCCCTTTCTCCACCACTCTGCAAACGCGCCTCCTGGTGCACTGATGTTTGGGGGATGAAGTCCCCTTGGCTCCAGAGGGTCCTTGGGGGCCAACAAGCCCTCCTGTTCCCTCCAGTAAGGCCCACATGGCGGGATTGCTTAATGGTCTTTGGAGGCCACGCCACCTTTCTCTACCGCTCTGCAAACATCCCTCCTGGTGCACTTCTGGCTGGGGGATGAAGTCCCCTTGGCTCCAGAGAGTCCTTGGGGGGCAACTACCTTTCCTGTTACTTCCAGTAAGTGCCACACTGTGGGATTGCTGAGAGGTCTTCAGAGGCTACGCCACCTCCTTTCACCACTCTGCAAACGCACCTCCGAGTGCACTACTGGTTGGTGGATGAAGTCCACTTTACTCCTGAGGGTGCCGCCTCCCGGGCCCCTTTTTAAAAAAAATGCATTTATTATTTTTTTTAAAGGGAGGGGGACTGTGTGCCCCCCCCCTGGCTGATTTCGGGTCAAGGACCCTGTAGTGTGGGTGCCCTGGTCCACGCAGGGCACCCACTTTATAAGGGTTGGGGACTGCGGGGGGAGCCTCAAGGCCCCCGTGGTCCCTGCCGGGACCTGTTAACATGCAGCTCCTTGTGTGTAAAAGCAATTCTGCTCCGCTTCGAGTAAGTGAGAGAATTTTCTTCTCTTGCTTACTCGAAGCAGAGCTTTGTTTGCTACGGCTTGGCGGGAGGGGTGCTCCCACCAAGCCACAGCAAACTGCAATGTCCTGGGGTGGGGGCCCTGGCACATAGCAGGAGCCGGTGCTGGGAGGAGGCAGTCCCCAGGGCCTTCTAGGGCTCCATCAGGGGGGCCATGCAGCCCCCCTGCAATCTTCTTATTTGTCCCAAAGAGGTGGTGGTCCCCGGGGCTGGTGGAGATCTGAGAGGCCACCTCATCTAAAAAGATATAAGCCCCGGGGAGGTGGTGGTCCCCGAGGCCTCCGCTGCATTAATATTTAAAGGAGCCGTGGGGAGGTGGTGGTCCCCAGGCCATGATAAGCCCCAGGAGGGGGGGCCTGTGTGCCCTTCCCTCCTTTTTTGAAAAATGCCCAAGGAACCTGTCCCACCTGGGGGCAGATTATGAACAAAGCATAGGAGCCCGAGCTTTTTTTTTTTTACATTTTCAGCTGGATCCGCAGATCCTGCCAAAATGATTTTCAAAAAATGTTTTTTTTGGCCCTTCAGGGTCCCAGTGGTACCCCCCACCAAGTGACCTAGGGGTCCGAGCATTTCTACCCTGCCCCTTTTCTTTTTTTTAACATTTTTTGTGGGACTCAGTTCAACCGAGTCCCAAGATGGTGTCAGCACATATTGGTTGAAGTGTTGGCAGCCAATCAAATTTCAGTAGGGTTTCAGTAGGATTTCAGTAGGATTTTGGGCTCCCAGATATCTATATTTTTTAAACTTAAATAGCTCTGAAACTACTGAACAGAATTACACCAAATCACAAAAAGCATGCTTTATGGACCAACATCTAGCTTTCTGCCAAATTTGGTGTAATTCTGTCCAGCTGTTCGGGCTGTAGTCGTGTTCAAAAAATGAAAAATCCCGATAGACATTACATCGGGAAAACGCGTTTTGGGACCCCCATTTTTCTCAGCCCCTGCTTAACGGATCACCTCGAAACGTTTCACACAGCAGCTGAACCAAAAAGGGGAAGGTTTTTGAAAATGTTATGAAGATTCGTCAAGCGGCGCCAAAGTTATTGGCAAAAAAATAAATGCTTTTCCTATGGAAACTTTGGTCTTAACTATATCTGGCGTATGCCAGTAGGTTATATATATATATATATATATATACATATATTTATTACCTACTGGCAGTGACAATTAAGTACTTCTAGCTAGGACCAAGTTGCCATAGAAAAAGCGTTTATTGACTTGCTGATAACTTTAGCGTCGTTTGTGGAATCTTCATGAAATTTTCCCCAAAAAGTGGCAAGGTATATATATATATATATATATATATATATATATATATATATATATATATATATATATATATATATATATATATATAAAAAGGACGGAGTTCCAACGAGCACTCAGGTCTACAAAAACAACAACAGGGTCCGTTCTTAAGCCAATAGAGTGGGAGGAGTTCTGTTTCTTGAAAAGAGATCATCCTATATTTCCCATTCTTTATCTTCTCCCCAAAATTCACAAATGCAGAGTAAATCCACCCGGTAGACCCATAATTTCCTCTAGAGGAAGTGTTTTAGAAAATGTTTCACGTTATGTAGATCACTTCCTCAGAGAGTATGTAATGTCATTACCCTCACACGTAAGAGATACGAAAGACTTTCTGGAGAAAATAGACAAGCTGATATGGGAGAATGACTATTTACTAATAACTATGGACGTAAACTCCCTCTATACAGTGATTGAACACAAACAAGGAACCGAAGCGTGTGCCAGATACTTGAAAGGAAGGCATATAGGTTACCTGGGACATACAACAATGATTTTAGATATGATCTTATACTGTCTTATGAATAATTTTTTCCTATTTAATGATGAGATTTATGTACAGACACATGGCACAGCAATGGGGACATGTTTCGACGCCCAGTTTTGCGAATCTGTTTATGGGGGCGTGGGAGGATGACATCAGAACCAGCAGCACTTTTCAAAATGACTTTACCAAAGTTATGGTATGGCTGCGTTATATAGACGACATTTTTGTTGTCTGGAAAGGCACAAAAGAGCAAGCCTCAGACTTCATATCTAGATTAAATCAGAATCAGATGAATATCACTTTAACATGTAACATAAGTAAGGATGAGGTAGAATACCTGGACACTAAGGTACAGATCAGGAACAATACACTTTATACTGTCCTTTACCGCAAAAATACGGCAGGTAACACACTGCTGCATGCTCTGAGCAGCCACCCGGAGAATCTCAAATGGAGTATTCCCTATGGGGAGCTGCTCAGAGCAAAAAGAAATTGCAGCACTGAGTTAGATTTCCTCAAAGAACAGAATATTATGACACAGAGATTTCTGGCAAGGGGATACCCCAAATGGGTAGTAAAGAAAGCCACCAACAAAGTCAAACTGGTGGAATTTGAAAAGTTACTGAGTAATACTCTGGCCACACAAAAAAGAGAACCCTGAAATATCTCAGACTCGTGTTATACTCAACTATAATGGTAATTCCAATCAAATTCGGAAATGTATAGCAAAAATTGGAATATCCTTAAAGGGGACCCTATTATCGGAGCCACTTTACCTGATCGCCCAAGTATAACATATAGACGTGGGCGTAACTTGAAAAGATATCCTAGTACAGAACAACATTGGTAGTAGGAGTCTGAACAGAGGGGTAGATCTGCATGGCTTTTATCCGTGTGGTCACTGTAAAGCTTGTAACAACAGCCACATGGTAAAAGAATATTGGAATCCTAGTACCAATAAGATGAACAAAATAAAACAATTTTTGACATGCACTAGTGCATTTGTAATATATGTGTTAGTATGCCCATGTGACCTTAAGTACGTGGGCAGCACAACACACATGGCTAAAAAGCGTATTCTTGAACACACTAGAGCCATAAACAAAAATGACAAACAATACCCCATAGCCCGTCATTTGAGGCTTATCATTTTTCAGACCCAACTAAACTTTCATTTTTTATTGTAGAACAGGTGAATCTAAATCAGAGGGGAGGCAACCGCACATTGAGACTTAGACAGAAAGAATCTAGATATATAATAAGTATGTGCACCCGATACCCTAAAGGGCATAACATGGATGAAGAGCTGGCCATACATTTACAAAATGAATAGAGCCATTTTGGAGTATACCTAGTATCTCTGTTAAGCAAGTTGGGCTAAGTATTTTATGTTTTTAACTATGCACTAATGTTTGGACTTCTTCTAACATTTATGCTCTATTTTTCTTCTTTTCTCCCTCTCACAGGACGGAAGGGAGGGGTGTTGTCTCAGGCTTGCGGCACCTGTACCCTAAACCTTTCTCCGTGTTTCATCTTCTTTACATCATGTCAAGTAACATACATTGTCATGTATATAGTTTTTAACAACACTTGTACATATGTGCACATTTATGTATTGTTTATGGTGATTCACTTTGTGCATGAGAATGAGGTTTAAATATTTTCTGTTCGTCCCCCTCTTTTTACGGACTGTGTTTCCACTAATCAGGGAGCTATGCATAGAAGCCAGATGAATTCATGGTGCGAGTTTGATTAAACAAGGGTGGCATAGCTGTTATACATGCACTCTCATTAGCGGTCTATACTCGCTTTCAATTGTCATTAGTGTATTTACACAATACATAGTCCAATTATGAGGCTATTGATGTTTATACCCGACGCGCATAATGAGCCTTATGGCACTAACTAGCTGCATACACAGGCTCGCATAATTTGACAAGTCGGAATTGTTGGGCATTCGCGATGCCGATAGCTCATTATATGGCCCTTGAAAGCACTAATCAGCATTAATAAGAGCTCACATACTCTTAAAGTATACATGTTTAGAGACAGGTGAGGTTTTTTCATGATGTGCGTGAGTTACCTTCTCACTAGCACGTATACACTACGGTTCCCACAATGCACCCTTGAGGTTACATCATCTAGGGAGCGGTAGAAGTCAAGGCGAATGTGATAATGACATATAGGAATGCAGAACGTGGTACATCATAGTGATACTTAGCATTGCCAGCCCTTTGCCCCTTCCCGGTATTTGATATTCACATTTCCTTTACACTGAAGGTTGAATTTAATTGTTGTGGATGTTATATCAAATTGCCGATGTTAAGATGGCGCTCAAGTACTGTTTATGTCACAGTCCACTCTTTATGTCGATGAATTTATTGAGTCGAAATGCTTTTTAAGAGACGAACTTTATTGACCTTGTTGTGTGAACAAGCGCTCTTTTGAGCGCGAAACGCGTCACGACTGGTTTATGCATTAATAAACCTCTCATCTTTGGCTTAAGAACGGACCCTGTTGTTGTTTTTGTAGACCTGAGTGCTCGTTGGAACTCCGTCCTTTTTTTATATTAATTAACCGGCTGCTCCGCCGGCACCGAGCCACCCCGAGAAAGGCGAGGGATCTCCGGAAGGAGCCGTTTTCTCTTTGGATATATATATATATATATATATATATATATATATATATATATATATATATATATATATATATATATATGTATATGTATATGTATATATATATATATATATATATATATGTATATATATATATATATATATATATATATATATATATATATATGTGATCAAGGCAGGGGACCCTGCCGAAATGCGTCATAGCCCGTAATGAGTGAATAAAGGAAGATATATGAAACTTTGGACTGCAGTGTCATTTTCTGGCAGAGTGATTCAGAGCGCCGGAAGTGGTTTTGTGTATATATATGCTGTTTATGTCCTCGAGTGCGTTATGTGGGCAGTACCAAACTGCAGGTGCATGTGAGTATTTTGCAGCATCTTAGAGCTATTGTCAATTCGGATTCATCTTACCTGGTGGCGCGCCACTTTAAAGATGCACACAATAATAATCTCAGTTGTATCAAATATTATGTAATTTGAGCAGTACAGGCTCAAAGGAGAGGTGGCAATAGAGAGAAGCTGTTACACCAGTTGGAGTCTAAGTTCATATTAGAACTAGACACGAAGACACCCAACGGTCTTAATACCAGTGATGATTTGCACAATTTTCTATAATATGACCTTTTTAGAAGACTAAGTTGCTGACAATTGACAGGATCCGTTTTACTGAATTCCATAAATTTTGTGAGGCATACCGATATATCTATATTTTTACCTATTTATATTTATAGGCATAACTCTCAGCCGTCAGTATTAAACAAGACAGCATGGCTGATCTTTGTCTTCCCTTCCCACAGTACTGTATAGCACTCAAGCACTTTATTCACTTATTGCACTTTATATGATCTGCACTTTTGTCAATTAAGGTGTGGCAACTAGGCAACAGATAGCATAGACAATATTCAGTATTAGTTCAGCGCAGTTTCAAGCTACTAGTCAATGACGCTCAGCATTGAGGCTGATATAATTTCTATTGAGCTGGGAATTGAACAATGAATAGTGCCACTAGTCAAGGAAGCTCAGCATTAAGGCTGATACATTTTTTACTGAGCTGGAAATAGAACAATAAACAGTGTACTTTGGTGAATATAATACTGCAATTTATAGTATAAGGGTATAATGATCATGATTCTCGATCTATTTTACATCAGGCATTTCTCCCAGTCGAATAGTGTATTACTAACTTAATTATCACATGTTTGTGAATATTATTGAGCATTCAACTCAAGATGTGATGTTATGTGGACTAAATTTCTATTGTATTCTATTCTATTGAGGAGTGTTGGTTAATTCTTAAGTTTTAATGATCACATAAAATGACTTTAGTTTCAATATAATCAACTTTTAGCCTGTACGATATTGTTTTAGTAGGAAACAACATTAATTATCACATATCGCCAGTTTGGGATATGTAGCTTGTATGCATCACTGCAATAGTCTTTCCTCTCGAGATGTATTGCTGTAGTCTTTGCTAGTTGCCATTGTTTTTAGCATTGTGTTAATCACGTGGTACACAGTTTAAAGGTATGTGGGTTGTGGCAGCGCGAACATGTGCTCAAGGCCACCTGTGGTGGCCGAAACGTGATATATATATATATATATATATATATATATATATATATAATTCAAAAAGAGTTGCCTCTAGGTGGGATGCACTCCCAGGTGGAAATTACGCCAAAGCAAGGGCACACGCCATGAACAAAGTCCTTTTTTGGTTTCCTGCCAGACGCGTTTCGGGCCAACGCCCTCTTCAGTGGCAGACCATGTGACGTGACGGCGTGCGGCAACCACCAGTAAATCCCCATAATAATTATGCTCAGGTGGACCACCTGAAGCAATGCTTCCTGGGACTGGTGGTTCAGTAAAACCCAAGTGGGTTGCCGCCGGCACTCCCATTCAAACAATGTCTTTAAAAGGATTGCCGATGCTCGCGCCGGCACCCCTGCATATAACAGGCACCTCCTGTTCCACAGTTAGCTGCCCCAATAAAGCAGCCGCGGACCCGCAAGTGTTTCGCGGTGGTGCAATTCCGCGACCAGGCAGGCCGCTATACAAAATTCAAAAAGAGTTGCCTCTAGGTGGGATGCACTCCCAGGTGGAAATTACGCCAAAGCAAGGGCACACGCCATGAACAAAGTCCCTTTTTGGTTTCCTGCCAGACGCGTTTTGGGCCAACGCCCTCTTCAGTGGCAGACCAAGTGACGTGACCTATTTTCGGAAGCAGTGATGAAGGAACTGGACATATTGCAAAGAACATGTAACAAGGGAAAAAAAGAAAATCTGTCCAAAAATGAACGTACAGCCTTAAAAACACTAATGGATAACAGTGAAATAATCATCAAGCCGGCCGACAAAGGCGGCAACATAGTCATTCAAAATCGATCAGACTATGTTAAAGAGGCACACAGACAGCTAAGGGACACAACCAAATACAACAAATTACAAGGCAATCCGATCCATAGGATGATTACAGAACTGGAAACAAGTCTTGTGCAATGGAGAGATGGGGGCCTCATCAATGAAACAGAATTTCAATTTCTTCGGAAGGAACATCCAACAATACCTACGATTTATTTTCTCCTGAAAATACATAAAACCTTGCATGATCCCCCAGGGCATCCAATTGTATCTACTTGTGACTCGCTATATGAAAATGTTTCAATATATGTGGATCACTACTTGGCACCCATGGTACACAATCTCCGTTTGTATTTAAAAGACACTGGCGACTTCCTACGGATCTTGGCTAATACCACCTGGAATCCGAACTATATGATGGTCTCAATTGACGTTGTGTCATTATACACATCGATCCAACATAGGATTGGACTACAGGCTTGTGCATACTTTCTCAGACAACGCAACATAAAGGAATTACAACATTCAGCCATGCTCCTTCCTATGATTGAGCTATGCTTAGACAATAATATGTTTCTGTTTGATCACGAATTGTATCAACAACACTGTGGCACTGCCATGGGCTTTTCTTTTTCTCCCAACTATGCCAACCTAACTATGGGGTGGTGGGAGAAAGAAATTGCTTGGGGGCCTGAAAATCAAGAAGAACTGGACAAAGTCATTATATGGCTACGTTACATTGATGATTTATTTATTATTTGGAATGGGGAGAAAAAGGAGTTCCTGGCCTATTTCAACAAACTAAATCAAAATGATGTTGGGCTGTCCTTCACATGTTCCACCAGCAGGACCGCAGTGAATTTTCTTGATACAACAGTTTACATAGACCAGGGACGGATTGAGACAACACTATTCAGGAAAAGGACGGCAACTAATAGCATTTTGCATGGCTCGAGCTTTCATCCGATACCCTTAAAAAACAGTATTCCATACGGGGAATTCATGAGAATAAGAAGAAACTGTTCAGTTGATGAAGATGCTAAAAACAAAATCTTGGAAAGTGCACATAGGCTGCAGAACAGGGGATACAGACCAAGAGATCTTAATAAAAGCTTACAAAAAATTGAAAAAGTGACCAGGACTGATACCCTCATCCCTAAAGCCCAACAAGTAACTGAGTCTGAAACATCTACAAGCGAGGTGCCGAGACTCATCCTGACATACAGTAAGGAGAGCCCTAAAATTGTCCAGATTGTGCGAAAATACTGGCATCTGCTGAGCCAGGACCAGGACATTGGCGCTACAATTGGGGAGAGACCACAGGTGACATATAGGAAAGTACCTTCATTACAAGATACGATAGTCCAAAGCCATTACCAAACCAAAACGAAAACGTGCTGGCTGGACAACCAACAGCTTGGCTTCAGGAAATGCAACAAATGTAAAGCTTGTAAAATTGGAGTCAACAAAACAGAGATCCAAGACTTGGAGGGAAACACTATCAAAATAAATCACAGAATCACCTGTACAACCCAATTTGTGGTTTATGTGATCCAGTGTGTATGCGGAATGAGGTACATAGGGTCTACTGTCTGTATGCTGAAGAAGCGGATTCTGGAACATATCCGTGCTATTAAAAACAAAGATTTGAACTATGCTACAGCTAGACATATGGCGAACTGTCAACACAACGATTGGAGAAACATGGAATTCTTTGGTCTGGACACTATCCCACTAAGTGAAAGAGCAGGGGATAGAAAGAAGAAACTGAGACAACTGGAGTCCAGATATATTATTAAACTACGAACAAAGACCCCGAGAGGTCTTAACAATGACGAAGAACTTCATGTGCACCTTTAAAGCATTAGACACTATGAACTCTGTAGATCTACTGTGACTTTGTAAGTATGTTATCTGTCTGAAATTGGAGATGCATCTTAGAAACTATTGTGCGCTCTGTCCCTCATATTGGTATGTAATTCACATGTCATTTCTTTCATCTAATACGCCATCCCGAGTATATGAAGTATGATGGAGTTTCTGTATATATGCAAAGCTAATTGATCTAGTACATATGTCAGTAAGTACTTACTATAGGACATGGGGATGTGGTCTAAGGACCTTTGATTTTGAATTGGAGCATGAATACACTGGGTAGAATTGAGATTGCTTAACGTACTGCGCAATATATTTGTATCTGGTGGTCATTTAGACGCTCCCAGTTAGGTAATAAGTGTACTAGACAAATATGGAATCCACAGAGAGCTCTGAATATGCAAGTATTATTGATACTTTGAAGTAATTTTGGGAATGGCGTTTTATTTGGCAACTTTTGTTACTTTTGTCACTGGACAACGGAAAATGCAATTAGAATAGATGTGAAATGACTCATGAAAATTATATTTAAAATGTAATTTGTGCAAGGAAACCACGCGATATAATGCAAAAAATAATGTCTGTTTTCTTTGAGGATGATCACAGCAATATTGGAACTACAATTCCCAGAAGGCCTCATTATGGGCCAAGCAGGGATTAGTATAAAATGTGCATTGTGGGTAATGTCCTCCAACCGTGAGCAAGGCCGGTGTGGCTGAAACTCGTCTGTGTGACTTACAGATGGGGTTTATTGGTTTAGAATAAATATATGAACTGTGAATCCTGAGTGCGGCGTATCTTGCTTTCAAAATTAATTTAGGCCACGGATTCGGCCTCACGCACGCACCCGATGTTGAGCGCTCTGGCTGGGGATCCAATTGTGTAAATATATATATATATATATATATATATATATATATATATATATATATATATATATATATATATATATATATATATATATATATATATATTATCTACTGGCGGTCGCCAGTAGATAGTTATAGTTACAACCTATTATCCATAGGAAATCCGCGACATTCTATTTGAAATAACTCTCTTGCCGGTTGATGTATCTTCGCAAAATTTTCAAACTTTGTGGCCCGCTCCGGTCCGCTCCTACCCTGAAAGTCTCGGGGATTCGTCAGCCGGGGCCGAGAAAAAGGGGGTCCCAAAACGCGTTTTCCCCATGCAATTTTCCATAGGAAACTTTAGACACGGCTACAGCCTGAACTGCTGAACGGAATTACACCAAATTTGGCAAAGAGGTAGTTCTTGGTTCAGAAAGAACCCTTTTGTTAAATGGTGTAAATCCGTTCAGTAGTTGCTGAGAAAATCAAAAGTAAAAAGATAGTGATATCTATGGGCACGGAGGATTCGCGCACCCTGAGCGCACCCTGCGCGCACCGTCCCGATCACGAGCTGCATGTTAATTGGCTGTCAGCTGGCTGTCAACATTCCGATTCAGGAAATGTTCGCAGCCATTTTGTCCCTCGGTAGAACCGAGGGACAGAAACAAGTGCGCAAAGCGCACAAAGGGGGCAGGGTAGAAACACCCTGACCCCTGGGTTTGCTCAGGGGTCCCACAAGGACCCCCTGGGCAAAAATAATAATTTTTTTTTTTAAATCGGCAGGATGCGCTCAGGGTGCGCGAATCCTGCCGAAAATAAAAAAAAATCAAAGCGCGGTCTCCCGCGCTTCGATGTTAATTGGCCACCGGGTGGCCAAGTCCCGGGGGCACGCTGGGGGGTTAATTTTATGTGTGGTGGGCCTCTAAGGGCCTCCAAGCCCCGGGGACCACCACCCCCGGGCTTTATGTAGTAATGGTGCGGGAGGGCTCTGAGCCCTCCCGCAGCCCCGGGGACCGCCACCTCCCCGGGGCTTCTTTTTATTTAACAAAAACCTGTGTGGGGGCTCCAGCCCCTCACACGCCCGGGACCACCACCTCCCGGGGCACTAAGAAAATTACAATGGGGGTCCGTTTTGGACCCCAAGCCCCGGGGACCACCACCTCCCGGGCTTTCAAAATGTAGGAGGGGGCCGCGCGGCCCCCTCCTGGAGCCTGTGGTGGCTCCTGGGGACCGCCACCCCCAGGGTCGGCTCCTGCAGTGTCCCGGGGTGCCTACCCTCGGGACACTGCTGTTTGCAATGACAGGACGGGAGCCTCGCGGCTCCCGTCCTGTCATTGCAAACTTGCTTTGGATATTGGAAGAGAGAGCAGGAAACCTGCTCTCTCTTCCAATATCCAAAGCCGATTGCTTTCCACATGGGGAGCTGCATCTTAGCAGCTCCCCATGTGTAGCAATGCCGGCTCCCGTAGGACACGGGAGCCGGCGGGACTGTGGGGGTCTTGGGGACCCCCCACAGTCCCCAACGAGAGGCCAGGCCCCGGGGATGGGGTCCCCGGGCCATAGTGGCCACGGAGGGGGCCACGCAGCCCCTCCCCAAAGTAAAAAATTGAAAAAAATTAAAAAAGTGCAAGGCCGGCTCGGGGATGGGGTCCCCGGGCCTTAAATGGCCTGAGGAGGGGGCCACGCAGCCCCTCCAAATAAAAAAGAAGAGGCCATGCCCCGGGGGATGGGGTCCCCGGGCCAATACAGGCCCAGGGAAGGGGGCCACGCGGCCCCCTTCCCGTTTTTTTTTAATTTTAATTTAAAAGGTAGGTAAGGCCCTGGGGGATGGGGTCCCCAGGGCCTAAAAATAGGAAAAGGAAGGGGGCCACACAGCCCCCCTTCAGGGAAAAAAAAAATGATCGGGCCCGTAGGCCCCGCCCCTTCCTTCACCACTCTGCAAACGCGCCCTGGCGCGTTTGCAGAGGGGGAACGACTCCCTTGAATACTGGGGTCCCTGGGGCCAACTAGCCCACCAGGAACCTCCAGTATGCGCCAGGGGCTGCCTTGCAGAGAGGTGTACAGAGGCCACGCCCTTTTACACCTCTCTGCAACGCAGCTCTATGGCGCTTTTGGAGGTATATGGTGGGCTAGTTGCACCCCAGGGACCCTCAGGATTCAAGGGAGTTAATCCCCGACTTAAAATGCGCCACGGGGCGCGTTTGCACAGTGGTGAAGGGAGGGGCGGGGCTTCAGGTGACATGTGTGCAAACAGGCCCTGTGGCGCGTTTTAAGATGGGGAATTAAATCCTCCTCAATCCTGAGGGTCCCTGGGGGCCAACTAGCCCAACAGGTACTTCCAGAATGCGCCACAGAGCTGCATTGCAGAGAGGTGTAAAAAGGGGTGTGGCCTCTGTACTTGTCTCTGCAACGCAGCCCCTGGCGCATACTGGAGGTTCCTGGTGGGCTAGCTGGCCCGTAGGGACCCTCATGATTCAAGGGGACTTAATCCCCAACTTAAAACGCGCCACGGGGCGCGTTTGCACAGATGTCACCTCAGGCCCCGCCCTCCCTTCACCATTGTGCAAATATTCCTCTAAAATCAGCCGAAATACGAATTCTGATTTACTCACCTGTTATCAGGAGAGACCTCAGTGCTGCATCTTTCAGCCCAGTACTAATCCTGAAAAGTAATTTTAACCGTACTTACCAGTAACTTGAATTTCCTTCCATAGGCTAACATTGACTGGTTTCACTTGGAAATTCTTCTAAGTGTGGAGTTTTGGAACTTTAAAATATTCCTCTAAAATCAGCCGAAATACGAATTCCGATTTACTCACCTGTTATCAGGAGAGACCTCAGTGCTGCATCTTTCAGCCCAGGACTGATCCTCAAAAGTAATTTTAACCGTACTTACCAGTAACTTGAATTTCCTTCCATAGGATATCATTGCCTGCTTTTGCTGAAAAGTTTCTAAGTGTTGATTTTTGAAACATACAAATATTCCTCTAAAATCAGCCGAAATCCGAATTCTGATTTACTCACCTGTTATCAGGAGAGACCTCAGTGCTGCATCTTTCAGCCCAGTACTGGTCCTGAAAAGTAATTTTAACCGTACTTACCAGTAACTTGAATTTCCTTCCATAGGCTAACATTGACTGGTTTCACTTGGAAATTCTTCTAAGTGTGGAGTTTTGGAACTTTAAAATATTCCTCTAAAATCAGCCGAAATACAAATTCCGATTTACTCACCTGTTATAAGGAGAGACCTCAGTGCTGTATCTTTCAGCCCAGTACTGGTCCTGAAAAGTAATTTTAACCGTACTTACCAGTAACTTATATTTTCTTCCATAGGAATCCATTGTCTGGTTTTCAGCAGAAAAGTTTCAAAGTGTCGATTTTCACAAACTACAAATATTCCTTAAAATCGCCTGTATGACTTAAACGCATTCTTTCAACTGTTTACAGGAGATGCACCAGTGCTGGATCCAGGATCCAACACTGAGTAAGAAAAAGTAACGATAACAGTTTTTACCTGCTAAGTGAATTTCCTTCCATAGGATAACATTGGTGATTCTATGAGAAAAGTTTCTAAGTGTCAACTTTTAAAATACAATAATATTCCTTAAAAATCACGACTGTAACCAAAACGCTTTTACTCAACTGTTTACAGGAGATGTACCAGGACTGAATCTAGGATCCAGTCCTGTGGTTAGAAAAGTAATCCATAAAGTAACTAATTGCATTTAACTAGAAATTCACATTGAGCTGAATGTTGCATTGTGTTTGAAAATGTGTTGCCCATTGCAACAACTGTAACTACTGTACTTAAAAGTCTATTGCCTATGTGCAAAGTATTTAAACTAAAGTAATTCATTCTGAGAAAGTATTTTTGTAATGTAATGTATAATGTAATTACAATGTAATTTAAAAAATAAAATATGTAAAAGAAATTGTTTCTAAAAATGTAGTAAATCAGTATGAAAAAATTAATATAAAAATTAATACATTTAAAAATTGTCATTTAAAAACCTTTGAAATTCACTGAAAAAACCGTAGGTTTCAGGCACGTTATAGTTACAAATTAGCATTTTAAAACCTTTGAAATTCACTGAAAAACCATAGGTTTCAGACACGTTATAGTTAGAAATTAGCATTTAAAAACCTTTGAAATTCACTGAAAAAACCATAGGTTTTAGGGACAGTTATACTTAGTTGGACATTGCACTCGTACAAAACCCGTGAAATTCCCCCGTTATAGTTAGTTCAGCTAACTATAACTCGCGCCCCGCAATGCACTGCTGATGACGTCACATATTACATCACTCATGACATGGTCAGTGACATCACTGATGACATCACTGATGACATCTCAAATGACATCACTGATGACATCATCCACGTGATAATCTGATGCAGCTCCTCACACCCTAATATAACCTTTGATACACCCAATCTAAATTACAGAGTGCCATTCGCAAAACCATAGACACTCCAACACCAATAACTACATACCCACTCACTGATTCTTAGGTCTACACACACACATCCACTCACTCACCCGTACAGTCACTCATACTTATGGTCACTCAGTACAGGACTATCATATGCACTCTTACTCCTATATAGACACTCAAACACCGCCACTCATCCATAGAGGTACTCACACACCTAGTCAGTCATGCAAATAATTAAACACACTGCCATTTACTCACCTATACAGTTATACACACACCAGCTCACTTAATCATACAAATACTAGCACATTGTTACGCTCTTATACAATCACTGATACAAGCACACACTCATCCATACAGCCACTATCACAATCACTCACTCTCGCTTATAGCTATTTATATACTCCAATACACATATATACTGCCTTTCACATATGTAGTTACTCACACATGTACCACTGGGACATACATTCACTCACTAACACACTCTTACACACACTTACCCACCCATACAGTCTATCACAGATGCACTCTTGAAACCATCCACCCAGTGAATCACCCACTCACACATCTATGCACAGTCGCACACACCCCATCCACACAAACACTCAGGCACCCATACAGATACTCATAGAACCAATCAATAACCCATATAGACACTCATGTAGCTATTCGCAAATCCATGCATCCACTTACACACCAACAGACGGATACAGACATTCACACAGTTTAGTCACTAACCCATGCATTCAGTAAGATACGTTTAATCACTCACTTGTAGAGTCAGTCACGCACGTACTAAATCATCCATTCAGACACTTATACACCCACTCATTCTTCAATACGCCTTTCCCTATATATATTAAACATATTTAAACTTTACAGAAACACACAGTCACTGGATGATGTCATCAGTGATGTCATTTGAGATGTCATCAGTGATGTCATCAGTGATGTCACTGACCATGTCATGAGTGATGTAATATGTGACGTCATCAGCAGTGCATTGCGGGGCGCGAGTTATAGTTAGCTGAACTAACTATAACGGGGGAATTTCACGGGTTTTGTACGAGTGCAATGTCCAACTAAGTATAACTGTCCCTAAAACTTATGGTTTTTTCAGTGAATTTCAAAGGTTTTTTAAATGCTAATTTCTAACTATAACGTGTCTGAAACCTATGGTTTTTTCAGTGAATTTCAAAGGTTTTAAAAATGCTAATTTGTAACTATAACGTGCCTGAAACCTACGGTTTTTTCAGTGAATATATATATATATATATATATATATATACAGTTACACTCCAATGTGCAATGCACGCACAAAAGCGGAACGGACAACTTCTTTGCTGGTGCCAGTATCAAACTTTTATTGTGTTTTTCAGATAAGTGCAAAGTTCATGACGCGTTTCGGGCCTCCTGGCCCTTGATCACATGGTCACGTTACATTATGACAGTGAATTTATTGGGTGAAAAGCACCCATCACTTGACACATTTAGCAGCACTACAATGGAGCTAGAAAAAATACTTTACTTTGTAGTTTTCTATACTTCGGCAATGTATTAAGGTTGAAAAACAAATTACCTAATGTACATTGTTTTAAATAACAATCATATTAATTGAATTTAATATCTAATTCATATTTTGATGGTACATTAGTTAGTAATGGAAGATGCCAGTGCAAATACTGATAGTGCAAAATATACTGGCCAGACATTCATTCTTGATTGTACGTTGATTACAACAGATGAAACAAAAAATATACATAGCACAAATGCTTTCGGCCTTGTTTTTCTTCCGATTAGCTCCTATTATATGTAACCAACAGGATTTGATTATGTAAAAACCACATAAATAGAATAAATACATAAATAAAGTTTCATAAATATATTTACCGGTGCAAATACCGCATGTGCAAATATTGCCAGTGCAAATATACTGACCACAAATGGTTAGATTGCTCTGCTAAATCTCAGTCAATTAGCTCCAAAGTGCCGTACATATGTGCAAAATATGTGCTAAAGTGCATACTTATTCGTGTCTAAAAGTGTATATAAAAAATCTAAAAACTGTGCTACTAAAAAGCGGCCGGTACAAGAATGCTGTAATGTTTAAAAAGATGATTCTATCCTGACCAGGCCTTCTGGCGCAAACCGTAGGGAGCCCCCTTAAAAACAACTACAGGACATAAAAGCTACTAAAAACAAAATGAACACAGCTAGGAAAAAATTCTCATTATGGGACACTGAGGGAGATAGTACTACTCTCAACTGACCCACAAAATATTCTGCTAGGCAATATATATTGAGGGTCCACCAAGTGCAAAAAGTCCTGATCATAACTTTACAAGTAATTATGCATATCCTCTCCTGTATTTAAACCCTGGGGTACTTAGTATCAAGTTCAATGATATATCTCGATTCTAATTGACGTAATCGTTTTTCGCGATTGCCCCTCTTTTATTAATGGGTGCCGTGTCAATGACAAAGTATTGAAGACAATTCAAATTATTGGCATGTTCTAACTTGAAATGTCTTGCCACTGGGTAAGTTGGGTCGGAATTAACTATGGCCCGCAAGTGTTGTAATATACGGGCATATACTTGTAGTTTGGTGCTACCAATGTAGCGTAATCCACATTTGCATTGTAACACGTACACCGCGGATTCCGTTCTACACGTAAAATGACCTCTAAGTTCTATGCTCTCTGTAAAAAATGCCGACGTGTATGATGCAGTATTTATGCCAAATTTGCACGTGCGGCAAGAGTTACATTTATAGAACCCTTTTTTAGGAGATAACCAGCTGCTCTTGTTTTCTAGTTCAGGACTGGTTTTCACTAAGTCATTGTGCATGGAATACACTCTACGGAAAGTAAACATGGGCCTCTCAGGTAGTACTTGTTTCAATATGGCATCTGTCAAGACTATGGGCCATTGATTGGTAATAATAGATTTAATTTCTTGGGCCTGTTTGTTATAGGTGGTAATGAGCCTGCATGTTGTCATATTTTGTTTGCTGTTGTCTATTTCATTGTGGGGTGCGGCACTAGTCGTACAATCTTGTCCTTTCAACAACGTCAGTCGATCTTTACTATTGGCTTTCCTTTTCGCTATTTCGAGTTTTCTGGGACTATAGCCTCTCTCTATGAACCTTTGTGTAGCTGCATTTTGATGGAATATCAAGTCACTTTCAGAACTACATGCTCTACGAATACGTAAATATTCACCATAAGGGAGGCTAGAAATAGTGTGTGGAGGGTGGAAGCTCTTAGCATGCAATAGAGTGTTGCCAGCGGTGGGCTTCCGATATAGACAAGTTTGAATTTCATTTTGGATGGTGTATACTTTGATGTCCAAGAAGTTTGCGGTACTATGATCAATGTTGGCAGTGAATTGTAAATTCATAGAATTGACATTAATTTTACTAACAAATTCTTCCGCTTCATTTTGTGTGCCATGCCATATTACAAAAATATCGTCTATGTAGCGCCACCATTGTATAATGTGTTTGCACCAAGTGTCATGATGTTCCCTTTGTAGGACATGCTCCTCCCACCAGCCCACGTGAAGACACGGCGTAACTGGGGAGAAGCATGCCCTCATAGCTACTCCCTGTAATTGTTGAAAGGTAATTCCATCAAAGGTAAACACATTGTTATACAAACACCATCTTATCATGGAAAGCAACATTCTATTATGTGAATAAAATTCTATAGATCTTTTGTTTAAATAAAACTCACAGCTTTCATCCCATCTCCATGCCTAATGCTCGTATATAAGGCAGTAATGTCCAAAGTGAGGAAAATGTATTCTTTAGACCATATTTGCTTACTAAGTTTATATAAAAGTCATTGCTGTCTTTTATATACGTAGGTAAACTAGTAACAAACTCCTGTAGGTAATAGTCTATATATCTTGATGTACATTCAAAAATACTTTTCCTGGCTGAAATTATCGGTCTGCCAGGCACTGGATTAATACCTTTGTGAACTTTAGGTATAAAGTACATTGTGGGTAAAACAGGAAAATCATTATTCAAAATGTAAATTCATCTTTGCTGATAGAGCTTACCTTTTCCACATCATGAGATCATCCTTATAGTTTTTGTAGATTTTCCTGACCTCTCCAGGGCTGATTTTCTGGTAACATTCATGATCGTTTAAATGACGGTATGCTTCAGCTTTGTATTGATCTTTTCCCCACAGGACAATGTTGCCTCTCTTGTCCGATTTATTTATTACCACATCCGAGTTGGTCTTGAGCTTATTCATTAATTTGAAGTATTGTACTGTTTGATGATTGAAGCTTTTCTTATGTTTTTGATGTTTTATAAAGTTTTTTAGTTCATCCGTGACTCGATCATGAAAAATATCCACAGCGACACGGGGCATATTGGGTACAAATGTTGACGGAGCCTTAAAGGGACTATGTCCTGGGGATGATATGTTTATCTCTTCCATCTCTGCTATGCTTTGGGTATTTGCACTGCTGAGCCGGTTATCATTGGATTCATTGCCTAAGTTATGGAGAGTTTTCATAAGGTGAACATCCCCTGCTGTTAAATCTACATTCCTGATTTTAGGAGCCACTCGTGGTTCTTGGTCAGTTCCTATTTGTTTTTTGATGGTATAATACTTGTTAAGTTTCAGCTTTCGAATGAATTTGAAGACGTCGATGCGGGTTTCACTGTAATTGAAATTACTCTCTGGGCAATAGCTGAGCCCGAGGGCAAGTAGTTGTTTTTCAGCTTCATTGAGTTCAATGTCAGTCATATTAACAATTGTTTGATCCAAGGAGGCTAACGTTGTTGCCATCTCTTGTTCTGCTGCCCTCTTCCTTTGCTTTTTGAGGCATTTGCGCCTTTCACGCTTTCGGATGTTTCTTTTCTGTTTTGTGTGGCATTCATATTCCGTGATCGTAAGGACTGTTTCCGTTGCTCCACTAAAAAATCCATTTCCTCTGCATAAGATAGATGACCCATGTCTACTCTTTGGCCTGAAGCATTGTCCCCACTGAGGTCAGATTCAGAATCACTCGGTATGGTACTGACATCTGATGTAGAAGCATGAATATCGACACCAGTTGTAGGACGTGTTATGCAGCTTTGATCCTGTTTGCCTGATTTCTGTTTACTCAGATAATCAAATTTGCGCGCAAATGTGAAAACTTGACCCCGTTCATAGTCATTTTTATCACGCGCAAATTTGTATGCTTTTCTGTTCTTGATAACTTCTTCCTGCTTTTTTAAACGGTCCTTCATTTCTTGAATGCCTTTTTCAATGGCCTCTCTGTTAGTAGAATTTTCAATTTTGCTTAACTCGCTATTTAAACGTGCTATTTCATTTAAATTAGTGTCCCGATCGATTTTGGCATACTTGATTAACAAACATACTAGTCGCATTGAGGCCTCCAAGTTGCTTTCGGCCCACTCCTTTAACAGGAGCGGATTTGGGCACTCAAAACTCGGGGATATATATCAAAGCTCCGAAGTTCTCGCAGGTTAGGACGCACTCGGACAGCAGTGCGCTTAAAAGCATTTAATCATAAAAGCATTTAATCAGGTGAGACTGAGATCCGCATTCTGATACAATTACAGCCATTTGATTAAATGCGCGGCAGCCCGGCCGCGAAGGACTGCACCACCCGGTGATCACTGGAGGTCACGGGGCTTGGAATCTTGCCGAGCCCATTATCTGAGACAGCAAGCAATGGGATTTATGACTGTCACACACTCTGAGGCCCATCGGAGGGCTTTGAAAGTAAAAGCCTTAATTATAGTGCACCCATTTGGGGTGAAAGTATTGGGACACACACTACAAGAACCAGTAGGCATTGCACTCATTGGAGTAGCCCATCGGAGGGCGCCTAATTAACTATAATTATGTGGGTGTGTCAAATGTAGCACAAACCTTTTGTCGAGCCTCTGAAGAGAGCAGCAGCTCAGAAACGCGTCAGGCTATCATCGACATGGCTGTAATTGTATCAGAATGCGGATCTCAGTCTCACCTGATTAAATGCTTTTAAGCGCACTGCTGTCCGAGTGCGTCCTTACCTGCGGGAACTTCGGAGCTTTGATTAAATGCGCGGCAGCCCGGCCGCGAAGGACTGCAGCATCCCGTGATCACTGGGGGTCACGGGGCTTGGAATCTTGCTGAGCCCGTTATGTGAGACAGCAGGCAATGGGATTTACGACTGTCACGCACTCTGAGGCCAATCGGAGGGCTTTGGAAGTAAAAGCCTTAATTATAGTGCACCCATTTGGGGTGAAAGGATTGGGACACACACTACAAGGACCAGTAGGCATTGCACTCATTGGAGTAGCCCATCGGAGGGCGTCTAATTAACTATAATTATGTGGGTGTGTCAAATGTAGCACAAACCTTTTGTCGAGCCTCTGACGAGAGCAGCAGCTCAGAAACGCGTCAGGCTATCATCGACATGGCTGTAATTGTATCAGAATGCGGATCTCAGTCTCACCTGATTAAATGCTTTTAAGCGCACGGCTGTCCGAGTGCGTCCTTACCTGCCGGAGCTTCGGAGCTTTGATATATATATATATATATATTCTCTTTGCAGTAGTGGTATATGATAGAAATGCCTCTTTCTATGTTTATTGTTTATGTTACAACTTTATATAAAACTTCCTGTTGGAACCAAAAAAACGTCTTCAACAAGGCTGTTACAGCCGAAACGCATAGTCGTTTGTCTGTCTACACGCCACCTTCAATAAAGAATTTTAGGTTTCCACGGAGTGCTGTCTCCTTTGCAGTTTTTCCTTGGGAGTTGTACCATAAGATAGCGTCCGGGCATGGACGCCAAAGAGCACCTACGGCGATAGGGAAGCACGCCGCATACGTCCTCAAGTTCCTGTTTGAAGATGGCGTGACCCCCCCGCGATTCCAAGTCGAGCAACAGTTCAGCCCCTAAGGTAAGTTCAGGGTGGGAGGGAGCCGGAGGGCTCACACTCGTTTTTGAACTGCCAGGGAAGCGCTACGCGACTAATTGCATAGCGGGAGCCGTATTTGTCAGGTAGTGTGTATTACACACACCGCAACTTACATGGGGTAACAGACACAGCTTGTATATTTTCTCCAAGCTCTGAATATACTCTGGTCAGCAACATGGCAGGAGATGAAATAAGTGCAAGAATTAAGACAGCTGAAGGACTATTCAGGGTTGGGCCAAACAACGAGGAAACAGCGGGCCCTCTAAGGATGACACTGGGAAGAAAGAATCTTTCTACACACTCAGACGTAAGCTTGAGAGACTTTCCAAAGCTGAGGTTTCGAAGTGGTGGGAGGTCCAGTCTTTACAGCGGTACATTGAGGTGGGCAGAGTCCCACGTGGACTGAGGATTATGATAACCCCGACCTATGAAAACCCACATCCTGAATTGATAAAAGAATGGGCAGAACTAAATGCTGAGAGCTCAAAACAAATGACATTACTCCTTATCAAATATGCCTCCATTGATAGGGATACTATCCTGGAACAAATAAAGGATCTAACAGCCCAACTCAACCAAGTATCAGATAAAGATAAAGACACAGTGACAAAATGTATTAAAGAAATGAAGGAAAGGGTCAAGAAGCACGAGGACTTCATAACTACAAGAAAGGCGCATAAATTTCAGTGCGACAGAAAGGAATGGCAACTTCTCGTGCAAATATGACAGCATTAGGAGGGAGAGATTGGAGGTAACTAACAAAGTCCAGCAAGAGGTGTCTCTCAGCGACCTCAGCTCAGACACGGGCTCTGAATCGGATCGCGAAGAGTCGAGGGAAAATCTGAAAATCACTACAGTACAGGATGAATTCCGTTTTTTATGCTTGGGTCGATACACGAACAACCACCCGCAAGTACAACTGAAAAGAGGAAGAGGAGCCAGAGGAGGGGCAGCAAGGGGAAAAGGAAATGGAGGGAAAGAAGGAGCAGTGACAAGGAGTCAAAGCAAGAAATAATGGAAAATAACACGGTAATTAACCTTAGTTCAGCTACCCTTACTGATGAGGACAAACGTATTTTGAGTTTGGGTTTATCTTTTTGTTCTGATTCCAAATTTAATTATGACCAGACTCGACTAGATCTGTACCAATTTATACGCAAGTTAAAATTGAGAAAATTCTTCAAGCAACAGGTGAAAAATAGGAACAGAGATGAGACAAAAAATACTGAACGGGATGCCAATTTGTCCACTACTGATGCCAACCTTTTACAGGTCCTAAATGAGTTGGAAGCTGAGGGTTGTACGGATCTAGTTTATCCTAGTGAAATTGCTGTAACTCCCATTAGCTCAGGCAAGTCCCCCTTTAAGCCTAAATCAAAGTTCAATCCCACTCTCCCATATGACAGTATTGACACATTCAATGAAGCCATGGTTGAAGAAATTAAAAAGATCAAGCGAATAGAACTCCAACAAGGTTGTAAACCTACATCTTGGGAAAGGAAGCTTACCAATGTTATTCATAAATGGTTGTCTGAGAATGAGTGTTTCATTCGCAATGCAGACAAAGGAACTAATGTAGTAATATGGCCATTAAGAATGTATTTAGATGAAGCCACATCACAATTAAAAGACACTACATGCTACAAAAAAAAATCTCTTGGGGAGAGTACGACAAGCTTAAAAATGATTTCTATAATGACCTTGTAATCTGGCGTGATTGTAGCCTTATCACATTAGAAGAATACAGCTTTCTCACAGTAAATTATCCCAGAGTCCCTATTTTGTACCTATTACCAAAGATACACAAAAACAGTGAGTGCCCACCTGGAAGACCTATAATTTCACCCATAGGTAGTCTGTTGGAGAACGTTTCAAAGTACGTTGATTATTACTGACAACCAATGGTGAGAGATCTACCTTCATATATACAGGACACTACAGACTTTCTAAAATAGATTTTTGATGTCCATTGGGAGGCTGATTTTCTCATGGTGTGTCTGGACGTCAATTCCTTATACACCAGCATCCGCCATGAAGATGGACTGAGAGCCATCGAACATTTTTTGAATCAAAGACCACGGCAGTATGCTGAGCACAATGTCATCTTGATACAAATGATCAAGTGGTGTTTGTCATGTAACATTTTTCTTTTCAACAACATTCTAAACAAACAGCAACTGGGAACAGCGATGGGCACCTGCTTCACCCCCAGCTATGCAAATTTGCATATGGGCTGGTGGGAGGAGCAGGTGTTGCATGGCCCGGAAATGGATAAATGGTCATCACATATTGTTATATGGTTGCGCTACTTAGATGACTTTTTCATTTTATGGAAAGGTGACACTAAATCTGTAGATTCATTTGTGAACTGTATCAATTCTAATGAGCTGAATTTAACATTCACCAGTCATATTAGCAATACTGAGATTTAGGTTCTGGATGTCAGGATAGAGGTCAAGGACCAATGCCTTTCTACAACAATCTTCCGCAAACCTACAGAGGGAAATACTACATTACACGCCAACAGTTCGCATCCCCATTCACTCAAAAACAGTATACCCTACGGGGAACTATTGAGAGCTAAATGAATCTGTGGCTCCACTGAGCAATATGAGACAGCAGAGAGGGAGATTTGTGACAGATTGGCAGATAGAGGGTACCAACGACCAATATGAGAATTGGCCAAAAACAAAGATAGAGAGGAAAAGAGAACAGATCTACTATTCAAACAAAACAAACCCGACAGGGAGGTTGTACAGGTGAATAGATTCATAACTACTTACAACTCACACCACAAAGATTTGAGAAAAGCCCTCAACAGATATTGTCATTCGGTAAAGAGAGATCCTGTCATAGGAGTGGATGTGACCGCCAGACCAGATATAACATATCGAAGGCCACCAACATTAGGGAATAAATCAGTGAACACATACACCAATACACACCACAAGTGGCTAAAACCCAATAACGGGCCTCCTTCCTGAGCCAATAAAGGGTCTGTGGACCACCGCCCCCCTTGGCCGGCTCCTGCTATGTCCTGGGTGCCCACCCCAGGGACATTCCTGTTTGCCCTGACTTGGTGGGAGCTTTGACAGCTCCCGCCAAGTCAGAGCAAACACTCAGCTGCCAGCAAATGAGAACTGTGTTCTCACTTGCTGAGAGCTGAGGTGTCCTCTCAGAGGATGATTGCTTTGACACACAGGGAGCATGTTTAGCAGTTCCCTCTGTGTCAAAACAATGCCGGCTCCCACAGGAGACGGGGAGCCGGCAGGGACCATGGGGGCCTTGAGGCTCACCCGTGGTCCCTATCAGCGGTGAGTGGGTGCCCTGGGTGGGACCATAGCATCCACAATAGAGGCCAGGTCCTGGGGGATGGGGCCCCTGGGGCCACAATCAGCCTGGGAGGGGGGCTGCATGGCACCCTCCCCTTATTCTTTAATAAAATAAAAGGCCGGGTCCCTGGGAATGAGATCCTAGGGGCCAAAATTGGACCGGGAGCTCACTTCCTTTAAATTAAAAATACAATTTAAAAAAAGGCCAGGCCCCAGGGGATGGTTCCCCGTGGATAAAATCGGCCAAGGGAGGGGGCCACAAGGCACATATATATATATATATATATCACAATTTTCCGCGTTTTCCCATGAGAATCTTCTCTCTAACAACGGAAACGGACCAAAAAGTTTGAGCAATTGATTATTTAACATTTCGGCTCTCCTCAACAAGGTCATTCCACTGAATTCTTTATTGAGGCAAACCGGCACTGGCATCCAGATGGTGAGTTGCCTAACGCGTTTCGGAGCTGCCCCGCTCCTTGATCACAGGGTGTTGGTGTACCTGCGCAGAAACAAAGGACACTCGTGTTACTTCAAATGTATTGCCCTCTAGTGGGCCTGTCTAGTAAGTTCACATTGTTGGCACAGGATGGGACCTGTAGTGTCCTTTGTACAATTCTGCCTGTGACCAAGGACGAAGGAAGGTCTGAAGCGCGTTAGGCTAAAGAAAGGAACTTCAGTGCCAAATGTCGTTTTTTTGCCTCATTACACACAACACCCGCCTGGGAGGGCCTCTTCAAACTTGTGGACAAACTTGGTTTCGATGTTTAAAGCAGCAGTCCTGTCGTGAAGACAGCACCACCACTGTAACTGAAAGGTGGGTCTGCCATGACTCTGAATTGTTTGTAGTCAAGCTGCGGAACGGCAGGGTGAGCAGATTTTATTCGACAAATGACACTGAAATGCCCACTGGAGGGCTGTGAATTAAGAAATGATTTTATATGGCAGTGCACACCTACTAAAGGAAATAAAAAAACTGTTAGCACTACGAATCCCAGCATGCTCTGTAAAGTTTGAAGCTCACTTGGGAGCCCACTAGAGGGCAATACTGCTAATTAACATGCTAATAGGAGGTGCTGCAGGAGTGTCTGTGCAAAGCTGTATTTCTGCCTGTGACCAAGGACCAAGGAAGGTCTGAAACGCGTTAGGCTAAAGAAAGGAATTTCAGTGCCAAATGTCGTTTTTTAGCCTCATTACACACAACACATGCCTGGGACTGCGTCTTCAAACTTGTGGACAAACTTGGTTTGGATGTTTAAAGCGGCAGTCCTGTCGTGAAGACAGCACCACCACTGCAACTGAAAGGTGGGTCTGCATTGACTCTGAATTGTTTGTAGTCAAGCTGCGGAACGGCAGGATGAGCAGATTTTATTTGACAAATGACACTGAAATGCCCACTGGAGGGCTGTGAATTAAGAAATGATTTTATATGGCAGTGCACACCTACTAAAGGAAATTAAAAAAAACTGTTAGCACTACGAATCCCAGCATGCTCTGTAAAGTTTGAAGCTCACTTGGGAGCCCACTAGAGGGCAATACTGCTAATTAACATGCTAATAGGAGGTGCTGCAGGAGTGTCTGTGCAAAGCTGTATTTCTGCCTGTGACCAAGGACCAAGGAAGGTCTGAAACGCGTTAGGCTAAAGAAAGGAACTTCAGTTCCAAATGTCTTTTTTTAGCCTCATTACACACAACACCTGCCTGGGAGTGCGTCTTCAAACTTGTGGACAAACTTGGTTTGGATGTTTAAAGCTGCAGTCCTGTAGTGAAGACAGCACCACCACTGCAACTGAAAGGTGGGTCTGCATTGACTCTGAATTGTTTGTAGTCAAGCTGCGGTACGGCAGGGTGAGCAGATTTTATTCAACAAATGACACTGAAATGCCCACTGGAGGGCTGTGAATTAAGAAATGATTTTATATGGCAGTGCACAGCTACTAAAGAAAAGAAAAAAAAACTGTTAGCACTACGAATCCCAGCATGCTCTGTAAAGTTTGAAACTCACTTGGGAGCCCACTAGAGGGCAATACTGCTAATTAACATACTAATAGGAGGTGCTGCAGGAGTGTCTGTGCAAAGCTGTATTTCTGCCTGTGACCAAGGACCAAGGAAGGTCTGAAACGCCTTAGGCTAAAGAAAGGAACTTCAGTGCCAAATGTCGTTTTTTAGCCTCATTACACACAACACCTGCCTGGGAGTGCGTCTTCAAACTTGTGGACAAACTTGGTTTGGATGTTTAAAGCAGCAGTCCTGTCGTGAAGACAGCACCACCACTGCAACTGAAAGGTGGGTCTGCATTGACACTGAATTGTTTGTATTCAAGCTGCGGAACGGCAGGGTGAGCAGATTTTATTCGACAAATGACACTGAAATGCCCACTGGAGGGCTGTGAATTTAGAAATGATTTTATATGGCAGTGCACACCTACTAAAGGAAATAAAAAAACTGTTAGCATTACGAATCCCAGCATGCTCTGTAAAGTTTGAAGCTCTCTTGGGAACCCACTAGAGGGCAATACTGCTAATTAACATGCTAATAGGAGGTGCTGCAGGAGTGTCTGTGCAATGCTGTATTTCTGCCTGTGACCAAGGACCAAGGAAGGTCTGAAACGCGTGAGGCTAAAGAAAGGAATTTCAGTGCCAAATGTCGTTTTTAGCCTCATTACACACAACACCTGCCTGGGACTGCGTCTTCAAACTTGTGGACAAACTTGGTTTGGATGTTTAAAGCGGCAGTCCTGTCGTGAAGACAGCACCACCACTGCAACTGAAAGGTGGGTCTGCATTGACTCTGAATTGTTTGTAGTCAAGCTGCGGAACGGCAGGATGAGCAGATTTTATTCGACAAATGACACTGAAATGCCCACTGGAGGGCTGTGAATTAAGAAATGATTTTATATGGCAGTGCACACCTACTAAAGGAAATTAAAAAAAACTGTTAGCACTACGAATCCCAGCATGCTCTGTAAAGTTTGAAGCTCACTTGGGAGCCCACTAGAGAGCAATACTGCTAATTAACATGCTAATAGGAGGTGCTGCAGGAGTGTCTGTGCAAAGCTGTATTTCTGCCTGTGACCAAGGACCAAGGAAGGTCTGAAACGCGTTAGGCTAAAGAAAGGAACTTCAGTTCCAAATGTCTTTTTTTAGCCTCATTACACACAACACCTGCCTGGGAGTGCGTCTTCAAACTTGTGGACAAACTTGGTTTGGATGTTTAAAGCGGCAGTCCTGTAGTGAAGACAGCACCACCACTGCAACTGAAAGGTGGGTCTGCATTGACACTGAATTGTTTGTATTCAAGCTGCGGAACGGCAGGGTGAGCAGATTTTATTCGACAAATGACACTGAAATGCCCACTGGAGGGCTGTGAATTTAGAAATGATTTTATATGGCAGTGCACACCTACTAAAGGAAATAAAAAAACTGTTAGCATTACGAATCCCAGCATGCTCTGTAAAGTTTGAAGCTCTCTTGGGAGCCCACTAGAGGGCAATACTGCTAATTAACATGCTAATAGGAGGTGCTGCAGGAGTGTCTGTGCAATGCTGTATTTCTGCCTGTGACCAAGGACCAAGGAAGGTCTGAAACGCGTTAGGCTAAAGAAAGGAATTTCAGTGCCAAATGTCGTTTTTTAGCCTCATTACACACAACACCTGCCTGGGACTGCGTCTTCAAACTTGTGGACAAACTTGGTTTGGATGTTTAAAGCGGCAGTCCTGTCGTGAAGACAGCACCACCACTGCAACTGAAAGGTGGGTCTGCATTGACTCTGAATTGTTTGTAGTCAAGCTGCGGAACGGCAGGGTGAGCAGATTTTATTCGACAAATGACACTGAAATTCCCACTGGAGGACTGTGAATTAAGAAATGATTTTATATGGCAGTGCACACCTACTAAAGGAAATTTAAAAAACTGTTAGCACTTCGACTCCCAGCATGCTCTGTAAAGTTTGAAGCTCACTTGGGAGCCCACTAGAGGGCAATACTGCTAATTAACATGCTAATAGGAGGTGCTGCAGGAGTGTCTGTGCAAAGCTGTATTTCTGCCTGTGACCAAGGACCAAGGAAGGTCTGAAACGCGTTAGGCTAAAGAAAGGAACTTCAGTTCCAAATGTCTTTTTTTAGCCTCATTACACACAACACCTGCCTGGGAATGCGTCTTCAAACTTGTGGACAAACTTGGTTTGGATGTTTAAAGCGGCAGTCCTGTCGTGAAGACAGCACCACCACTGCAACTGAAAGGTGGGTCTGCATTGACTCTGAATTATTTGTAGTCAAGCTGCGGAATGGCAGGGTGAGCAGATTTTATTCGACAAATGACACTGAAATTCCCACTGGAGGGCTGTGAATTAAGAAATGATTTTATATGGCAGTGCACACCTACTAAAGGAAATTAAAAAAACTGTTAGCACTACGACTCCCAGCATGCTCTGTAAAGTTTGAAGCTCACATGGGAGCCCACTAGAGGGCAATACTGCTAATAAACATGCTAATAGGAGGTGCTGCAGGAGTGTCTGTGCAAAGCTGTATTTCTGCCTGTGACCAAGGACCAAGGAAGGTCTGAAACGCGTTAGGCTAAAGAAAGGAACTTCAGTTCCAAATGTAGTTTTTTAGCCTCATTCCACACAACACCTGCCTGGGACTGCGTCTTCAAACTTGTGGACAAACTTGGTTTGGATGTTTAAAGCGGCAGTCCTGTAGTGAAGACAGCACCACCACTGCAACTGAAAGGTGGGTCTGCATTGACTCTGAATTGTTTGTAGTCAAGCTGCGGAACGGCAGGGTGAGCAGATTTTATTCGACAAATGACACTGAAATGCCCACTGGAGGGCTGTGAATTAAGAAATGATTTTATATGGCAGTGCACACCTACTAAAGGAAATATATAAAACTATTAGCACTACGAATCCCAGTATGCTCTGTAAAGTTTGAAGCTCACATGGGAGCCCACTAGAGGGCAATACTGCTAATTAACATGCTAATAGGAGGTGCTGCAGGAGTATCTGTGCAAAGCTGTATTTCTGCCTGTGACCAAGGACCAAGGAAGGTCTGAAACGCGTTAGGCTAAAAAAAGGAACTTCAGTGCCAAATGTCGTTTTTTAGTCTCATTACACACAACACCTGCCTGGGAGTGCGTCTTCAAACTTGTGGACAAACTTGGTTTGGATGTTTAAAGCGGCAGTCCTGTCGTGAAGTCAGCACCACCACTGTAACTGAAAGGTGGGTCTGCATTAACTCTGAATTGCTTGTAGTCAAGCTGCGGAACGGCAGGATGAGCAGATTTTATTCGACAAATGACACTGAAATGCCCACTGGAGGGCTGTGAATTAAGAAATGATTTTATATGGCAGTGCACACCTACTAAAGGAAATAAAAAAAACTGTTAGCACTACGAATCCCAGCATGCTCTGTAAAGTTTGAAGCTCACTTGGGAGCCCACTAGAGGGCAATACTGCTAATTAACATGCTAATAGGAGGTGCTGCAGGAGTGTCTGTGCAAAGCTGTATTTCTGCCTGTGACCAAGGAAGGTCTGAAACGCCTTAGGCTAAAGAAAGGAACTTCAGTGCCAAATGTCGTTTTTTAGCCTCATTACACACAACACCTGCCTGGGAGTGCGTCTTCAAACTTGTGGACAAACTTGGTTTGGATGTTTAAAGCGGCAGTCCTGTCGTGAAGACAGCACCACCACTGCAACTGAAAGGTGGGTCTGCATTGACTCTGAATTGTTTGTAGTCAAGCTGCGGAATGGCAGGGTGAGCAGATTTTATTCAACAAATGACACTGAAATGCCCACTGGAGGGCTGTGAATTAAGAAATGATTTTATATGGCAGTGCACAGCTACTAAAGAAAAGAAAAAAAAACTGTTAGCACTACGAATCCCAGCATGCTCTGTAAAGTTTGAAGCTCACTTGGGAGCCCACTAGAGGGCAATACTGCTAATTAACATGCTAATAGGAGGTGCTGCAGGAGTGTCTGTGCAAAGCTGTATTTCTGCCTGTGACCAAGGACCAAGGAAGGTCTGAAACGCCTTAGGCTAAAGAAAGGAACTTCAGTGCCAAATGTCGTTTTTTAGCCTCATTACACACAACACCTGCCTGGGAGTGCGTCTTCAAACTTGTGGACAAACTTGGTTTGGATGTTTAAAGCAGCAGTCCTGTCGTGAAGACAGCACCACCACTGCAACTGAAAGGTGGGTCTGCATTGACACTGAATTGTTTGTATTCAAGCTGCGGAACGGCAGGGTGAGCAGATTTTATTCGACAAATGACACTGAAATGCCCACTGGAGGGCTGTGAATTTAGAAATGATTTTATATGGCAGTGCACACCTACTAAAGGAAATAAAAAAACTGTTAGCATTACGAATCCCAGCATGCTCTGTAAAGTTTGAAGCTCTCTTGGGAGCCCACTAGAGGGCAATACTGCTAATTAACATGCTAATAGGAGGTGCTGCAGGAGTGTCTGTGCAATGCTGTATTTCTGCCTGTGACCAAGGACCAAGGAAGGTCTGAAACGCGTTAGGCTAAAGAAAGGAATTTCAGTGCCAAATGTCGTTTTTTACCCTCATTACACACAACACCTGCCTGGGACTGCGTCTTCAAACTTGTGGACAAACTTGGTTTGGATGTTTAAAGCGGCAGTACTGTCGTGAAGACAGCACCACCACTGCAACTGAAAGGTGGGTCTGCATTGACTCTGAATTGTTTGTAGTCAAGCTGCGGAACGGCAGGATGAGCAGATTTTATTCGACAAATGACACTGAAATTCCCACTGGAGGGCTGTGAATTAAGAAATGATTGTATATGGCAGTGCACACCTACTAAAGGAAATTAAAAAAACTGTTAGCACTACGACTCCCAGCATGCTCTGTAAAGTTTGAAGCTCACTTGGGAGCCCACTAGAGGGCAATACTGCTAATTAACATGCTAATAGGAGGTGCTGCAGGAGTGTCTGTGCAAAGCTGTATTTCTGCCTGTGACCAAGGACCAAGGAAGGTATGAAACGCGTTAGGCTAAAGAAAGGAACTTCAGTACTAAATGTCGTTTTTTAGCCTCATTACACACAACACCTGCCTGGGACTGCGTCTTCAAACTTGTGGACAAACTTGGTTTGGATGTTTAAAGCGGCAGTCCTGTAGTGAAGACAGCACCACCACTGCAACTGAAAGGTGGGTCTGCATTGACTCTGAATTGTTTGTAGTCAAGCTGCGGAATGGCAGGGTGAGCAGATTTTATTCGACAAATGACACTGAAATGCCCACTGGAGGGCTGTGAATTAAGAAATGATTTTATATGGCAGAGCACACCTACTAAAGGAAATAAATAAAACTATTAGCACTACGAATCCCAGCCTGCTCTGTAAAGTTTGAAGCTAACTTGGGAGCCTACTAGAGGGCAATACTGCTAATTAACATGCTAATAGGAGGTGCTGCAGGAGTGTCTGTGCAAAGCTGTATTTCTGCCTCCGACCAAGGACCAAGGAAGGTCTGAAACGCGTTAGGCTAAAAAAAGGAATTTCAGTGCCAAATGTCGTTTTTTACCCTCATTACACACAACACCTGCCTGGGACTGCGTCTTCAAACTTGTGGACAAACTTGGTTTGGATGTTTAAAGTGGCAGTACTGTCGTGAAGACAGCACCACCACTGCAACTGAAAGGTGGGTCTGCATTGACTCTGAATTGTTTGTAGTCAAGCTGCGGAACGGCAGGATGAGCAGATTTTATTCGACAAATGACACTGAAATTCCCACTGGAGGGCTGTGAATTAAGAAATGATTGTATATGGCAGTGCACACCTACTAAAGGAAATTAAAAACTGTTAGCACTACGACTCCCAGCATGCTCTGTAAAGTTTGAAGCTCACTTGGGAGCCCACTAGAGGGCAATACTGCTAATTAACATGCTAATAGGAGGTGCTGCAGGAGTGTCTGTGCAAAGCTGTATTTCTGCCTGTGACCAAGGACCAAGGAAGGTATGAAACGCGTTAGGCTAAAGAAAGGAACTTCAGTACTAAATGTCGTTTTTAGCCTCATTACACACAACACCTGCCTGGGACTGCGTCTTCAAACTTGTGGACAAACTTGGTTTGGATGTTTAAAGCGGCAGTCCTGTAGTGAAGACAGCACCACCACTGCAACTGAAAGGTGGGTCTGCATTGACTCTGAATTGTTTGTAGTCAAGCTGCGGAATGGCAGGGTGAGCAGATTTTATTCGACAAATGACACTGAAATGCCCACTGGAGGGCTGTGAATTAAGAAATGATTTTATATGGCAGAGCACACCTACTAAAGGAAATAAATAAAACTATTAGCACTACGAATCCCAGCCTGCTCTGTAAAGTTTGAAGCTAACTTGGGAGCCTACTAGAGGGCAATACTGCTAATTAACATGCTAATAGGAGGTGCTGCAGGAGTGTCTGTGCAAAGCTGTATTTCTGCCTCCGACCAAGGACCAAGGAAGGTCTGAAACGCGTTAGGCTAAAAAAAGGAATGTCAGTGCTAAATGTCGTTTTTTAGCCTCATTACACAAAACACCTGCCTGGGAGTGCGTCTTCAAACTTGTGGACAAACTTGGTTTGGATGTTTAAAGCGGCAGTCTTGTCGTGAAGGCAGCACCACCACTGCAACTGAAAGGTGGGTCTGCATTGACTCTGAATTGTTTGTAGTCAAGCTGCGGAACTGCAGAGTGAGCAGATTTTATTCAACAAATGACACTGAAATGCCCACTGGAGGGCTGTGTATTAAGAAATGATTTTATATGGCAGTGCACACCTACTAAAGGAAAGAAAAATAAACTGTTAGCACTACGAATCCCAGCATGCTCTGTAAAGTTTAAAGCTCACTTGGGAGCCCACTAGAGGGCAATACTTCTAATTAACATGCTAATAGGAGGTGCTGCAGGAGTGTCTGTGCAAAGCTGTATTTCTGCCTCTGACCAAGGACCAAGGAAGGTCTGAAACGCGTTAGGCTAAAGAAAGGAACTTCAGTGCCAAATGTCGTTTTTTAGCCTCATTACACACACCTGCCTGGGAGTGCGTCATCAAACTTGTGGACAAACTTGGTTTGGATGTTTAAAGCGGCAGTCCTGTTGTGAAGACAGCACCACCACTGCAACTGAAAGGTGGGTCTGCATTGACTCTGAATTGTTTGTAGTCAAGCTGCAGAACGGCAGGGTGAGCAGATTTTATTCGACAAATGACTCTGAAATGCCCACTGGAGGGCTGTGAATTAAGAAATGATTTTATATGGCAGTGCACACCTACTAAAGGAAATAAAAAAACTGTTAGCACTACGAATCCCAGCATGCTCTGTAAAGTTTGAAGCTCACTTGGGAGCCCAATAGAGGGCAATACTGCTAATTAACATGCTAATATGAGGTGCTGCAGGAGTGTCTGTGCAAAGCTGTATTTCTGCCTGTGACCAAGGAAGGTCTGAAATGCGATAGGCTAAAGAAAGGAATTTCAGTGCCAAATGTCGTTTTTTAGCCTCATTACACACAACACCTGCCTGGGAGTGCGTCTTCAAACTTGTGGACAAACTTGGTTTGGATGTTTAAAGCGGCAGTCCTGTCGTGAAGACAGCACCACCACTGCAACTGAAAGGTGGGTCTGCATTGACTCTGAATTGTTTGTAGTCAAGCTGCGGAACGGCAGGGTGAGCAGATTTTATTCGACAAATGACACTGAAATTCCCACTGGAGGGCTGTGAATTAAGAAATGATTTTATATGGCAGTGCACACCTACTAAAGGAAATTAAAAAAACTGTTAGCACTACGAATCCCAGCATGCTCTGTAAAGTTTGAAGCTCACTTGGGAGCCCACTAGAGGGCAATACTGCTAATTAACATGCTAATAGGAGGTGCTGCAGGAGTGTCTGTGCAAAGCTGTATTTCTGCCTGTGACCAAGGACCAAGGAAGGTCTGAAACGCGTTAGGCTAAAGAAAGGAACTTCAGTTCCAAATGTCGTTTTTTAGCCTCATTACACACAACACCTGCCTGGGACTGCGTCTTCAAACTTGTGGACAAACTTGTTTTGGATGTTTAAAGCGGCAGTCCTGTAGTGAAGACAGCACCACCACTGCAACTGAAAGGTGGGTCTGCATTGACTCTGAATTGTTTATAGTCAAGCTGCGGAACGGCAGGGTGAGCAGATTTTATTTGACAAAAGACACTGAAATGCCCACTGGAGGGCTGTGAATTAAGAAAACATTTTGTATGGCAGTGCACACCTACTAAAGGAAATAAAAATCTGTTAGCACTACGAATCCCAGCATGCTCAATAAAGTTTGAAGCTCACTTGGGAGCCCACTAGAGGGCAATACTGCTAATTAACATGCTAATAGGAGGTGCTTCAGGTGTGTCTGGGAAAAGCTGTATTTCTGCCTCTGACCAAGGACCAAGGAAGGTCTGAAACGCGTTAGGCTAAAAAAAGGAACTTCAGTGCCAAATGTCGTTTTTTAGCCTCATTACACACAACACCTGCCTGGGAATGTGTCTTCAAACTTGTGGACAAACTTGGTTTGGATGTTTAAAGCGGCAGTCCTGTCGTGAAGACAGCACCACCACTGCAACTGAAAGGTGGGTCTGCATTGACTCTGAATTGTTTGTAGTCAAGCTGCGGAATGGCAGGGTGAGCAGATTTTATTCGACAAATGACACTGAAATTCCCACTGGAGGGCTGTGAATTAAGAAATGATTTTATATGGCAGTGCACACCTACTAAAGGAAATAAAAAAAACTGTTAGCACTACAACTCCCAGCATGCTCTGTAAAGTTTGAAGCTCACATGGGAGCCCACTAGAGGGCAATACTGCTAATTAACATTGTGAGAAGTTGGCCTGGCATATGCTGTCCACTAATTATAGTGGGCACCTTGCACCAGTCCAAACAACCCCTTATTGGAGATAGGTTAAAGACAACCTTTATTGAAAGCTATCCTATTGGTAGCTATGGAGAGCAGCCTTCAGGCTAAGTCTTGAAGGAATGTAAAGCAGCTTGTTTTACCAGTCTATAATCTCTTGAGTGACCAAATGAAAGAGCACCACACCAGGTATATATTCAAAATATATGTATTTATTGCTAAACACACCCCTCTAGTCTCTTTATGAGGCTAGAGTTCGAAGTACACAAGTTATAAGTTATTTAAACACAGTAATAGCACAAATACACGTTTGGGCCCTAGGGGCGTACCAAACCATATACCAATAAAGTGGTATAAGAACCACGACTGAACTAGACACTAGGCCTAGAGCCTCTAGAAGTGCTTGGACCACAAGGAACCACCCAAGGTAGTGACACAGGGGACCCACGGGGGACGCGTGCAGTGTAAATACACAACCGCGATACGCCGTTAACTTCTATGGAGAAAGTCGCGATCAGGAAATTAAAGAAAAGGGACACTTAAAGGAGGACTTGGAGCAAACCCTTTGAGAACTAGGTCGTTCTAGAGTCTCTACCCACGGGAGCACCGGAGTACTCGTGTTACCTCACCCAGGAAGCCGGGTGCATAGGTGCCTTTCGGGGTCGGGTTTCGTCGTCGATTTGAATGGCGATCTGCGGCAAAGTGCTGCTGGCGACCAAGTGGAAAGTGTCCGGTTGGATCCAAGAGTGGATCGGAGATCTGAAGAACCTGAAAGCAGAGGGGACAGAGTCTGGGTCACTAGCCAGTGACCAGGATGGCGATGAGCGGATGCCCACCGATGTCGAGTGCTTCAGGTGCGTTGACGGTCGTGTTGACTCTTCAGCCACGAGGTCCAGGAGGTGTTGTCGGTGACCAGGAGCAGGAGTCGGGCTGGTACACAATGTCTGTCGAGTGCTGAAGTGTCGGCGACCGGATTGGACCCAACAAGCCTTGACAACGGCAAGTCTCGGTGAAGATGAAGATCGTCAATGGTGCAGACCAGCAAGGTCTGAGGGACTCACCCAGCAAGGGTAAGTGAGGGCAGGCCTGGAGCAACCAGGATGCCCAAGAAGAAAAAGATTGGCCTTCGTGAAGGGCTACTAGCCAACGGGCTAGCGACCGCGAAGGAGCCTCAAGACGTCGCACGTGGATCTGGCTCACAGGACACTCGTGGAGTGGAGGCCAGTGATCTTCAGTGCAGTTGGTGCTGGAGGCTAGGGCTACTCGGAGCCCAAAGCATGACTTCGTGGGAGACCCAGAAGAGGATGCACTTGCAAATGTGCTCGGTGTCCAGGGGTCACGGTCTCACATTACCCACGATAGCTACGGGCCTCAACTTTGCTGGGGACTCAGGGTAGCCTCGGGGAAGTCTGAGAATCTACCTCTGGTGATGCAAAGACTTCGGCGTCTGATGGGAGCTTCAGAAATGCAGACCGGACAGATGCGTCTTTGGTGCCTGCCAAGCAGGGGAGTCACTCCTTGACCCCAAGGGAGATTCTTCTGTCCTCTAGTCTTGAGTAGAGCGTCGAAGGTCCAGGATTCTGTGTCAGAGTTTCGTCCAGGGATAATCTAAAGTCCTAAGGACTGGGTTCCTATACTTATACCAAGTTTAGGGGTTGGACTACTCTGTGGCCCCACCTGCAGGACTTCAAAGCACCCGAAAGTGCTCCCGCCCAGCCCCAATACACATTATCCTGTCTGGGGAGGTGGTCACACCTCCCTGGGACAGGAAACCTATTGTCCAGGCCTCCCCTGCCGGAGTTTCGTCCAGCAGCAGGAGTCCAGACTCGTGTCTGTGGCAGCAGCATCCATTTTGTGATGCCAGGGCTTTAGAAAGAAGTTACCTGGCTAGCCAGAGTTAACATGTCTTTCCCTCTAGAAGGGTGGAATGCTACCCCCGCCGCCAGAATTGGCGGGGGGTAGTATTCCAAGATGTTTGACACCAAACACGACATGTTTAGGTGCAGCCATTCCAAAGTTAGCATTTAACGCGAGGTTATAATGCGCTTAAGAGTATATGGTCAGGCTGCTACAAACAGCATCAGAGAAGGGTCTCCGAACGCTGCAGAGGGGCCCTGCTCATGCAGGGGCACCCTCTCACATAGGAACCATGCACTCTGCCTTCAGGATTGATAAGGCCTGCCATAGGAGTGACTTATAGGTTTATATGTGTGTATGTATTTAGTGATATAGGTAACCTATATCACAGTAAGGGGTGCATGTACCCAGGCTGCAGTAGCAGACCTGTGGTGTCAGTTTGGGTGGCCTTCCAGGTGTGGCATAATACATGCTGCAGCCCCTGGTAGGCCTCTGAGGTACCTATGCCCTTGGTACATAGTATACCATATACTAGGGACTTATAAGGGCACTCCAGATTCCAATCAGTGATGTGCCTAAGGCACATTGAAACCATTTTACAGAGAAAGCAGATAGACTGGGGCCCTGAATAGCAGGATCCCAGTCCAACTAAGTCATAAACCAGCAAAACACCATAAAAAAGTGGGGGCAACCATATAGTCAGATTCCACCTTCCTACATAACCCCCCCAAACGAAAGGAGATAAGGCTAACCTTGGCCAGTTGAGCCTTTATTGACTAAGTGGCCATATAAGGAAGCACCTGCACTAGCATGGTTGCCCCCTGTGTTATGGTCCACTAAGCAATCCCTCACCCTAAGGGTATGAGAGGGTCTCCACCATGGGGAATCACTACCTGTGGTGTGCTTAGGTAAAGTACAAGGCTGGTGAGGTGTCTGAGTAGGGAAGTGAGGCCCTAGGAATGTTGGCCTCAGCTTCCTCAGATCACTGGTCACCATGTATGCCTGTCTTTCCATGACTGAGTTGCACTTTGCTCTAAGGGTCAACCTTTGGCTGCCTACAGCTGGGGGTTGGGTCCCTTTGGATGGACTACTGGAGGGACATGGCAGGTTTGGAACCTTCTGGTCCCAGGTTTGCCCTTGCCTACCAGAGTCCTTCTGGGGAGGTCCCTACATAAAGGTATGGGGGATCCCTCAGTGTGTAGAGGAATTTTCACCTGGCTAGGGCTACTAGACTGGGTGCCCCTAATCTGCTGATGGGGGTTCCTCTAGACAGGGGGCCCTGGGGGTCCACTGACCTCCCTGACCTCTGCAGCCCTGGGCTGGCTGAGGCAGGGTAGAGAGGGGCAGGTTACCTGCTCCAGACTGGGTACCACCTTGGAAGGGTCCTCTGCCATCAGGGGGTGGCCAGGCCAGGCCTGACTACCTCTGGGGCAGTTCCTTCACTAGGGGTAGGGTCAGTTCCCTGAGGAGGCTGACCCTTACCTACTGTCTGGAGGGAAGAAGACTTTTCTTCAACCCTTGTGCTCTCTTTTGGGGAGAGTGGGCCATTCTTCCAGGCTCCATCTCTCCAAAATCTTGGGCTGGGGCTGTGGCCATCACAGCCCCACTAACCTTTACAGGGACGCCCAGCATCCTGAGATGGGTTTGGTGTTCAACTTCAGCCCAGGCTGATATTTCCAGATCATTGCCCATCAGGCAATCTACAGGTAGGGTTGGGGACACTGCCACTCTTTTTGGGCCTGTGACCCCTCCCAGCTGAGATTGACTATGGCCATGGGGTGATCTGTTCTGACACCATCAATGTTGGTCACCTGGTATTTAAACTCAGGTAAAAGCTGGTGAGGGGGACTAGTTTCCCTGCCACCATGGTGACACTAGCCCCTGTGTCCCTAAATGCCACAGCTTTCTGACCATTAATTATTGGCTCCAATCTGTACCTGCCCAATGCCGTGGGACCCATGGTAAAGGTGGCAAATCCTATACCACCATCAGAGTCAGAGGAGTCTGTTGAGGGGTCCCTGTCTAAACTAGGGCCCACCTCTGTTCCTCTTGCAAAAGCACCTAACTTTTTGGGTGCACTACTCCCAACTGGAGGATTACTACTGGTAGTACCAGGAGGGGCGGTAGTAGTTGTGGGAGGAACATTTTCTTTATTGCCAATCCTGGGGCAACTGGGATCAGTTTTCCAGTGCCCAGGCTTTTACAGACATGGCAATATGGTTTCTTTTCAGGAGAAGAAGGAGTTTGGGACCCACCCCCAGAAGAGGAATTTTGGGGCCCTGTAGTGGACTTATCCTTAGATTTGTCCCCACCTTTCTCTTGGGACTTAGTAGAATCTTTCTTCTGGTCACCACCCTGATTTTTAGTTTTCACTCTGGTTCTGACCCATTTGTCTGCCTTCTTTCCCAATTCTTGGGGAGAGGTCAGATCAGAGTCCACCAGATACTGGTGCAAAAGCTGGTTTTGACAATTATTAAGGATCTGCTCCCTCAAAATCAAATTGTACAATCCTAAAAAGTCATGCACTTTGTTGCCATGTATCCAACCTTCCAGAGCCTTAGTAGCACAGTCTACAAAATCAACCCAGTCTTGAGTCTGAGCTTTTGGGTATCTCTGAACTTCAACCTGTACTGTTCAGTGGTTAGGCCAAACCCATCAATAAGAGCACTCTTCAAGACTTTGTAATTATCAGCATCCTCCTCTCTAACAGTGAGGAGCTTATCTCTACCTTTGTCAGCAAAGGAGAGCCACAAGATTGCTGCCCACTGCTCCTGAGGGACCTTCTGTACTTTACAGGCCCTCTCTAGAGCAGTCATCCACTTGTGGATGTCATCCCCACTCTGGTAGGGAGGGACAATCTTGCTCAGGTTCCTATGGTCATAGGACCTTTCCCTATCTCTAGGGACATGGCTGCCACCATGGGACTCTAGTCCCAACTTTCTTTTCTCTCTAAGGAGATCTAGGGACTCCCTGTCTAAGGCTACTTGCTTCCTTCTGAGTTCAAGCTGAGCTTCCTCATACTGAATCAGCCTTGTTCTCCTCTCATGAGAGGATTCCCTCCTATGAGATGAGACAGAGCTCCCTATTGAGGTGCCAGAGTGGTTAGACTCCTGAGAAGGAGATCTAGACTTTCTGGGCACACTCATAATCCTTCCTGGGGGACAAAGAGGGCATCATCCTGATCATCCTCTTCATCTTCCACAGGAGGGATTGGGTTATCCAGGTCAGGGTCATTGTCACCCTCCTGGCCAGTTTCAGAGGGGGGGCTGGGGGTATTGCTACCCCTGGCACCACCCTCATCTTCTGCCCCACCCTCTGCTCCTACCCCTTCAGTCCCCAAGGGCTTACTAAGGTCATAAGCTACCAACAACTCCTTAAGGTGTTGGGTGGTGGGACTTTGGCCTGTCCTTAATTTTCTCAAGTTACATAATGCTCTCAATTCCAAGAATGGGAGTGTATCATACTTGGAGGAGAAGCCCAGTGGCTTCTGGTAAGGATTCTCTAGATCCTACCTTTAAAGACATTACTAGTGTGGTGTGGTGTATGCACTACCTACTCTAGTGTGGCCTACTAAACTCTCTTGAGTTGTAGAAAGGGTGTGCTATCCCTTAACACACAACTCTAAGTTCAGTAGAACTTACTGTATTCTAAGCTTAAATTATATGTACCTTAGGTACCTTTAGTGGTTTTCAGTTGATCAATTCAATTGAGATTATCTGGTAAAACAATAGCAAGCTGGAATCCCACACGCTGCACACCAATGTGAGAAGTTGGCCTGGCATATGCTGTCCACTAATTATAGTGGGCACCTTGCACCAGTCCAAACAACCCCTTATTGGAGATAGGTTAAAGACAACCTTTATTGAAAGCTATCCTAGTGGTAGCTATGGAGAGCAGCCTTCAGGCTAAGTCTTGAAGGAATGTAAAGCAGCTTGTTTTACCAGTCTATAATCTCTTGAGTGACCAAATGAAAGAGCACCACACCAGGTATATATTCAAAATATATGTATTTATTGCTAAACACACCCCTCTAGTCTCTTTATGAGGCTAGAGTTCGAAGTACACAAGTTATAAGTTATTTAAACACAGTAATAGCACAAATACACGTTTGGGCCCTAGGGGCGTACTCAAACCATATACCAATAAAGTGGTATAAGAACCACGACTGAACTAGACACTAGGCCTAGAGCCTCTAGAAGTGCTTGGACCACAAGGAACCACCCAAGGTAGTGACACAGGGGACCCACGGGGGACGCGTGCAGTGTAAATACACAACCGCGATACGCCGTTAACTTCTATGGAGAAAGTCGAGATCAGGAAATTAAAGAAAAGGGACACTTAAAGGAGGACTTGGAGCAAACCCTTTGAGAACTAGGTCGTTCTAGAGTCTCTACCCACGGGAGCACCGGAGTACTCGTGTTACCTCACCCAGGGAAGCCGGGTGCATAGGTGCCTTTCGGGGTCGGGTTTCGTCGTCGATTTGAATGGCGATCTGCGGCAAAGTGCTGCTGGCGACCAAGTGGAAAGTGTCCGGTTGGATCCAAGAGTGGATCGGAGATCTGAAGAACCTGAAAGCAGAGGGGACAGAGTCTGGGTCACTAGCCAGTGACCCGGATGGCGATGAGCGGATGCCCACCGATGTTGAGTGCTTCAGGTGCGTTGACGGTCGTGTTGACTCTTCAGCCATGAGGTCCAGGAGGCGTTGTCGGCAACCAGGAGCAGGATTCGGGCTGGTACACAATGTCTGTCGAGTGCTGAGGTGTCGGCGACCGGATTGGACCCAACAAGCCTTTGCAACGGCAAGTCTCGGTGAAGATGAAGATCGTCGATGGTGCAGACCAGCAAGGTCTGAGGGACTCACCCAGCGAGGGTAAGTGAGGGCAGGCCTGGAGCAACCAGGATGCCCAAGAAGAAAAAGATTGGCCTTCGTGAAGGGCTACTAGCCAACGGGATAGCGACCGCGAAGGAGCCTCAAGACATCGCACGTGGATCTGGCTCACAGGACACTCGTGGAGTGGAGGCCAGTGATCTTCGGTGCAGTTGGTGCTGGAGGCTAGGGCTACTCGGAGCCCAAAGCACGACTTCGTGGGAGACCCAGAAGAGGATGCACTTGCAAATGTGCTCGGTGTCCAGGGGTCACGGTCTCACGTTACCCACGATAGCTACGGGCCTCAGCTTTGCTGGGGACTCAGGGTAGCCTCAGGAAAGTCTGAGAATCCACCTCTGGTGATGCGAAGACTTGGGCGTCCGACGGGAGCTTCAGAAATGCAGACCAGACAGATGCGTCTTTGGTGCCTGCCAAGCAGGGGAGTCACTCCTTGACCCCAAGGGAGATTCTTCTGTCCTCTAGTCTTGAGTAGAGCGTCGAAGGTCCAGGATTCTGTGTCAGAGTTTCATCCAGGGATAATCTAAAGTCCTAAGGACTGGGTTCCTATACTTATACCAAGTTTATGGGTTGGACTACTCTGTGTCCCCACCTATGGGTGGGTCAGGGCAGAGGGGTGGCTACACCCCTTTCCCTTTGTCCAGTTCGCGCCAAAGCAGGGGCTGCAAGCCCCTGATCCGGTTTGAACTGGGGTATGCACAGGGACACCAAATGTGCCCCCAGTGCAGGACTTCAAAGCACCCGAAAGTGCTCCCGCCCAGCCCCAATACACATTATCCTGTCTGGGGAGGTGGTCACACCTCCCTGGGACAGGAAACCTATTGTCCAGGCCTCCCCTGCCGGAGTTTCGTCCAGCAGCAGGAGTCCAGACTCGTGTCTGTGGCAGCAGCATCCATTTTGTGATGCCAGGGCTTTAGAAAGAAGTTACCTGGCTAGCCAGAGTTAACATGTCTTTCCCTCTAGAAGGGTGGAATGCTCCCCCCGCCGCCAGAATTGGCGGGGGTAGTATTCCAAGATGTTTGACACCAAACACGACATGTTTAGGTGCAGCCATTCCAAAGTTAGCATTTAACGCGAGGTTATAATGCGCTTAAGAGTATATGGTCAGGCTGCACTACAAACAGCATCAGAGAAGGGTCTCCGAACGCTGCAGAGGGGCCCTGCTCATGCAGGGCACCCTCTCACATAGGAACCATGCACTCTGCCTTCAGGATTGATAAGGCCTGCCATAGGAGTGACTTACAGGTTTATATGTGTGTATGTATTTAGTGATATAGGTAACCTATATCACAGTAAGGGGTGCATGCACCACCTTACCCAGGCTGCAGTAGCAGACCTGTGGTGTCAGTTTGGGTGGCCTTCCAGGGGTGGCATAATACATGCTGCAGCCCCTGGTAGGCCTCTGAGGTACCTATGCCCTTGGTACATAGTATACCATATACTAGGGACTTATAAGGGCACTCCAGATTCCAATCAGTGATGTGCCTAAGGCACATGGAAACCATTTTACAGAGAAAGCAGATAGACTGGGGCCCTGAATAGCAGGATCCCAGTCCAACTAAGTCATAAACCAGCAAAACACCATAAAAAAAGTGGGGGCAACCATATAGTCAGATTCCACCTTCCTACAAACATGCTAATAGGAGGTGCTGCAGGAGTGTCTGTGCAAAGCTGTATTTCTGCCTGTGACCAAGGACCAAGGAAGGTCTGAAACGCGTTAGGCTAAAGAAAGGAACTTCAGTTCCAAATGTAGTTTTTTAGCCTCATTCCACACAACTCCTGCCTGGGACTGCGTCTTCAAACTTGTGGACAAACTTGGTTTGGATGTTTAAAGCGGCAGTCCTGTTGTGAAGATAGCACCACCACTGCAACTGAAAGGTGGGTCTGCATTGACTCTGAATTGTTTGTAGTCAAGCTGCGGAATGGCAGGGTGAGCAGATTTTATTCGACAAATGACACTGAAATGCCCATTGGAGGGCTGTGAATTAAGAAATGATTTTATATGGCAGTGCACACCTACTAAAGGAAATAAATAAAACTATTAGCACTACGAATCCCAGCTTGCTCTGTAAAGTTTGAAGCTAACTTGGGAGCCCACTAGAGGGCAATACTGCTAATTAACATGCTAATAGGAGGTGCTGCAGGAGTGTCTGTGCAAAGCTGTATTTCTGCCTGTGACCAAGGAAGGTCTAAAATGCGATAGGCTAAAGAAAGGAATTTCAGTGTCAAATGTCGTTTTTTAGCCTCATTACACACAACACCTGCCTGGGAGTGCGTCTTCAAACTTGTGGACAAACTTGGTTTGGATGTTTAAAGAGGCAGTCCTGTCGTGAAGACAGCACCACCACTGCAACTGAAAGGTGGGTCTGCATTGACTCTGAATTGTTTGTAGTCAAGCTGCGGAACGGCAGGGTGAGCAGATTTTATTCGACAAATGACACTGAAATGCCCACTGGAGGGCTGTGAATTAAGAAAACATTTTGTATGGCAGTGCACACCTACTAAAGGAAATAAAAAACTGTTAGCACTACGAATCCCAGCATGCTCTGTAAAGTTTAAAGCTCACTTGGGAGCCCACTAGAGGGCAATACTGCTAATTAACATGCTCATAGGAGGTGCTGCAGGAGTGTCTGTGCAAAGCTGTATTTCTGCCTGTGACCAAGGACCAAGGAAGGTCTGAAACGCCTTAGGCTAAAGAAAGGAACTTCAGTGCCAAATGTCGTTTTTTAGCCTCATTACACACAACACCTGCCTGGGACTGCGTCTTCAAACTTGTGGACAAACTTGGTTTGGATGTTTAAAGCGGCAGTCCTGTTGTGAAGACAGCACCACCACTGCAACTGAAAGGTGGGTCTGCATTGACTCTGAATTGTTTGTAGTCAAGCTGCGGAATGGCAGGGTGAGCAGATTTCATTCGACAAATGACACTGAAATGCCCACTGGAGGGCTGTGAATTAAGAAATGATTTTATATGGCAGTGCACACCTACTAAAGGAAATAAAAAAACTGTTAGCACTCGAATCCCAGCATGCTCTGTAAAGTTTGAAGCTCACTTGGGAGCCCACTAGAGGGCAATACTGCTAATTAACATGCTAATAGGAGGTGCTGCAGGAGTGTCTGTGGAAAGCTGTATTTCTGCCTGTGACCAAGGACCAAGGAAGGTCTGAAACGCCTTAGGCAAAAGAAAGGAACTTCAGTGCCAAATGTTGTTTTTTAGCCTCATTACACACAACACCTGCCTGGGAGTGCGTCTTCAAACTTGTGGACAAACTTGGTTTGGATGTTTAAAGCGGCAGTCCTGTCGTGAAGACAGCACCACCACTGCAACTGAAAGGTTGGTCTGCATTGACTCTGAATTGTTTGTAGTCAAGCTGCGTAACGGCAGGGTGAGCAGATTTTATTCGACAAATGACACTGAAATGCCCACTGGAGGGCTGTGAATTTAGAAATGATTTTATATGGCAGTGCACACCTACTAAAGGAAAGAAAAATAAACTGTTAGCACTACGAATCCCAGCATGCTCTGTAAAGTTTGAAGCTCACTTGGGAGCCCACTAGAGGGCAATACTGCTAATTAACATGCTAATAGGAGGTGCTGCAGGAGTGTCTGTGCAATGCTGTATTTCTGCCTGTGACCAAGGAAGGTCTGAAACGTGTTAGGCTAAAGAAAGGAACTTCAGTGCCAAATGTCGTTTTTTAGCCTCATTACACACAACACCTGCCTGGGAGTGCGTCTTCAAACTTGTGGACAAACTTGGTTTGGATGTTTAAAGCGGCAGTCCTGTCGTGAAGACAGCACCACCACTGCAACTGAAAGGTGGGTCTGCATTGACTCTGAATTGTTTGTAGTCAAGCTGCGGAACGGCAGGGTGAGCAGATTTTATTCGACAAATGACACTGAAATGCCCACTGGAGGGCTGTGAATTTAGAAATGATTTTATATGGCAGTGCACACCTACTAAAGGAAAGAAAAATAAACTGTTAGCACTTCGAATCCCAGCATGCTCTGTAAAGTTTAAAGCTCACTTGGGAGCCCACTAGAGGGCAATACTGCTAATTAACATGCTAATAGGAGGTGCTGCAGGAGTGTCTGTGCAATGCTGTATTTCTGCCTGTGACCAAGGAAGGTCTGAAACGTGTTAGGCTAAAGAAAGGAACTTCAGTGCCAAATGTCGTTTTTTAGCCTCATTACACACAACACCTGCCTGGGAGTGCGTCTTCAAACTTGTGGACAAACTTGGTTTGGATATATATATATATATATATATATATATATATATATATATATATATTTTTTTTTTTTTCAAAGCAGGGCTCGTTTTTGCTGGCAGGAGTGGCGCATACAATTGTAGAGGGTGCAGTTCTCCTCGGCTGAGCCAAGACGTGTTTAATCCTTTAGAAATTCTCCCAACAGGGAGAGAAATGGAGCGCACGCAATGGAGCGTTTTCATAACAGTTCTTTTTAATCCACAAGTAAACGGGCGAATTTCAGCATTACAGCATAAACACCAACGCGTTTCGAGCTCCCTGAGCTCTTGGTCACGGTTCCCTGACCAAGAGCTCAGGGAGCTCGAAACGCGTTGGGGGTGAGTGCTTGCAATGTTCAACACTCCGTCCATCATCCCCTTTGGTTTTGCTATGTTCGCCCTAAGTTGGCAGGGTATGCCCAGACGTGGATCCCTTGCTCGCTTTGCCACTGGATTCAAGATAGCCTGGCTGATGACGGCTGTAAGCCAGAAACCGGACTGAATTACGCGAAATCTAGCCCAACCACAGTCAAATAATTTCAGGCAATGAATGCATCTGGACATCAATGCCTTCCATGAGAATTCTTGGGCTAAAGATACAGGGTTTAAAATTTTTAAATTGCACAGTAAATTCACAATAGTTATTAACAGGCATTGCCAAAGCCTCTGGGTCTTGCCTTTGAGAACTATTGGCTTAGGCAATGTTTTGTATGCAGCACAAGAAAGAAGGACGTGGATGGGGTCAGTGGAAGAACAGATGATAGGGGCTGGTGGCAATCATAAGTACAACTGAGGGTGGGTGGGAGGGGCTGGGGCAATCAGGTGGACAACGGATTATGAGTGGGGGGGGCAAGGGGCAAGAACACTCCTGTAAACTAACAAAAGGTCACTCAAGACATAGCGCCTGCAAGACCTAAAAAGGTCACCTGTGTTATCCATTTCATATACTCAGTTATTTGGATAGCTAGAGGGTATTGAGTCAGCTCAGCTGGATCTGATGGATAAATGCACCAATGCATCCACTGCAGGGATCTATGGTTTAAATCATGGGTGCGCACTCGAATGTCAGAGAGTTTCATCTTTTCGATGATGACAAAACGAGTGCCTCCTCGTTGGGTAATAATATGCATCTGTTATATAGCACCCAGAGACCCCCGGTGGTGAACGTGAGCTTTACAAATACTCCTGTCATGTTATGCTGAAGTAGGCATCTGGCAGCAACAAAACCTCCTGTGATTGCTTTGAAATTGTGTAAGATATAGGAGTCATAGATTAATCTTCACATATGAGTAGACAGTGTAGAAATATGCACACACATTTGAAAAAATGATGGAAGAGAAAAGAAATACTCTAAAGGTGCAAAGTCTAGCCATTTGTTGAAATGAAGAAGGACAACATCCCAGTCTTCCCTTCGTTATGTTTGAGCAAGCAACCTGACCAAAAACATCCCCCTTTCTATGATCAGTTGGGCTTTTTATAGGACACTCCTACCACAGAATGAACAAGTATATGATGAATGGTGCTGTAAACGTCCACTAGACCTATGTGCAGTCATGTAAATAAGTATGTTTGTAAATATACTCCAAAAATGTTGCATTGTCTTACATCACTGCCAATCACTCATAACCATATATCATGATGTCATTAACATTATCCTTCCACTGATAATGTTTCTTGAGGACCACCATGCTATGTTGGGAAATTCTGGTAGACAGCCTACAAACAAATATATATACTTTCCTGTCCTTTCTCCACCGATTTTATGCACTTTGAAAGAAGATGTGAAGACTGAGCTGATCAGCTTCCTGAAAGACCTGTTGAAGTACTCCCAGATGTTGTATCAGAATGTTAACCACAAAGAGGGAATCACAAATACACTCCCAACCTCAATGACAATTTAAATCAGCTGAAGCGGTCACCTGGAACCCAAGCGACAATTCGAACATGCACACTACGAGATTTCCATATCATTCTCAGATTCTCCTTCTGAAATTTGAGAATGGTTCATTTTTGTAGAAATGCTCATAGTTTGAGTTTCATGCAAATTCATTATGTATGAGCTCAGTTAAAGGTGGTGTCACAATAGAGTTCCTTTGCTGATGACCTAGATGTTCTTTAGATCATTTGTGTGACATTTTACAGGCTTCTAGCAAGTGAAGTCCAGCGCAGGTATTTCTGGTTTCAGTGAGATCTGATAGAAGAGAAAGGCTTCAACATTGGGTCAATAAGTTTTGATTCGCTAGTAACTTTGGTGAAACTTCAAGGATCTGCACAAAATTTTGCAGACAATTGCAATTTTTGATTTACTTCTGATAGATTGCTTTTCATACAGCTCTGACAAGTTTGGCATGGTTAAAATAAGGCAAAAAGTGTTCATTTGCTAGTTCTCCTGGCATCATTTGACAAATACACACAACTTTCATCAAGGTTTTCTTTTGGTATTTCAAGTCATGATTTATGCAGGGATCCAAGGTTTTATGCAAATCTGAAAAGGGGGATAAAGTTAAACGAGGGATCAAAAAGGCTTTAATCTGCTAATCATTTTGACACCGGTTGATGGATTTGCATGAGAATTGAGATGTCAGAATTCGGTTTAACTTGCTAGCTGCATCTGTTAGCCACATGGGGGGTTGATGGCACAGGACCACAGCCAGGCCCTGCCATCAACCTCTTATGCACACAGCTGAAGGTCTGGATACATTGGTTTCATTTATTGTGCCTAAGGATTTGTTTATTGAGTGCAAGAGGATGTGGCCTAAAGGCTAGGGCGGTCGACCTTGAAGCTGGGGAACCGGGTTCGAGTCTCGGCAGGGACGCTCAACATCCAGTGATTCTGGGCAAATCACTTAACCTCCCTGTGCCTAACAAAAATTAATGTGTCCGTCTGTAACGTAACAGGTGCTCATGTAAAGCTCTCTGATACCTTCGGGTCTAGTTTGCGCTATGTAAAACTCCCCCCCCAAAAAAAGAAGAAAAAAAAGACAATGGTACAATGGTCCACTACATAAACACTTAGGGCCTTATTACAAGTACGGTGTCCTGGGACCACTGTATTTGTGGTGGCGTCTGACCACCACCACCTCAGTGGATCCACCTGCCGTATTATTATGGTGGCCGTGGGACTTCCACAAGACCACCGCCTCCGCCAGGATCTCATGGCGGTGTAAAAGGGCAGTAAATGCTGGCAGTGCCGATGCCGGCACCAGCGAGCATATTGCAACCTGCTTTTCCACCGCCCATTTCATGACGGGGAGCCCGCCATGAAAAGGGTGGCAGAAATGCAGGTAAGGGGGGCCCAACAGGGCCCCCGGGCGCATCTGGCAATGTGGGTGAGTGCGGGGGGGCACATGTTATGCCCGCCTGTAATTGCACCTTTGTTCGTGCACGGCGTGGCATGCACATCATGGTGCCTGCCACACCGTGCAGAACCATGCAGTAGGCGCCGTCATGGCAGCGGTCTGCTTGTTAGGCTGTCCTATGAGCCTCACAGACTGCTGCTGTGACACCACTGCTACACTGCCCGCCTGCCCTGGTCTTAACTCAGAATCCTGTAGGCGAGTGTACCACGGGCTTGGCGGCCTTCCTGGGACCGCATTGTGGCGGTCCCAGACGAAGACCACCAAACTCAATATAAGGCCCAAAGAGAGGATGCTAGTTTTAAGCCTTCACTTATTGTCAGACAAAAGTATACTCACGTTATCGAACATTTGAAAGGAAATGTTCCACAGAAACAAGTTAATTGGTCAAAACTTATAAGAGTAAATCTAAATGCAGATAAGTCAGTTTATTCATATTATGAGAAATTGATGCAGATATACAAGCAGCGTAGGGGAGCTGATGACCTAACAAAGGAAGGCATATTTGTTTCTGTTTATGTGTTGGGTTTGCATCCAGAAATTACTACATCCCTTCAGAATAGTGTCATGTATTGGCAAGAAAAATGATGAGATGAGATCCTTGCTTATGCAAGTTTTGCAGTGATTATTATGATGTGAACAAGAAAACAACAAAGGAAAAGTTGATAGTGGCAAAGACTAAAAGTTTTTCTTAGAAAGGTGACCACCTTTCTGGTCAAGGGGCTTTACAGGATAGTGTGCATGGTAGAAAGTATGGTTTTCAAGGATGAGGCAGAGGTTTTACAAACAATATTAATAATGTTAACAATGGTGAAATGAAACTGGGAGCATGTCATGTTTGTGGTGCAAAAAAATACTAGAAAAGAGATTACAAATTTAATGTGAAAAGATTTCAAAATGAGATGCAAATGGTTCCTCAAAATAATCCCATGCTGCAGCATTATAGAAACTGTCCCCAGCTCTACCGGGATTTGTGCAGAAGAGGCAGAATTTAAGGTAGTTCAATTGAAATATGCCTTCAGTCCCAGTCCTACAAAGCCTATGCCTAATTATACATCAGGATTTCAACCAAATTTAAAATGTCAGCAAAAACCATCAGTTATTAATGACAATTTTCCACTATTTGTAGCTACACTAGGAGTCGATTCAGGACCGAGTCAGGTACAATGATGGTGCCAGAGGGGGAGGAGGATTGCATTCCTACAGGTAGACCAAGATGGTCCATATGTGGAAAGAGAGGTTAATGGCCATCCTATATAATTTATGATTGATATAGGTGCTACCCGATCCATGGTTAAACCAGTGGAATTTCCAGACCTTCCCCTCTTGGGTGAAGAAGTCCAAGTTGTAGACTTTTCAAATTAGTGAATGACTAGTAGGTTGTTAGCAAATGTTCCTATAAAAATTGGATCAACTACAAACAATCATGAGTTTATAGCTAGTGAGACAAGTCCAGTAAAATTGTTGAGTCAAGATCTGTAGTGTAAATTGCAAATTTGATTGCACACCAGATGGTGTTTGCAATCAGACAAAAGATGACGATGACACCTTTAAATTAAAATCTCAAGAAACAAATGCTGCTGTGTTTCAGGTTCTCACAATTGAAGACTTATTTATAAGATTTAAGAAATGCTGTAAAAAAGGAGTGTTATTTTACAGAAAAATAAATTAAGCTGATTTAAAGTGCAGGACCAGTGCAAATTGCAATAAAATCAAATGCAGTATATCACCATACTCCTCAATACAAACTTACTCGTGAAGCAGAGGAGTCAATTGCACCTGTCATTGAAAAGATGACTCAACAGGATATTTTGAGAGAAGTCCTAGGGAGTCCATGTGACTCACTTATAATGGGCTAATGCAAGCTGAATGGAAAATGGAGAATAGTACAAGACCTGCACAAGATACATGACATAGTGATCCCATGTTGTCCCAAGGTACCGAATCCAGCAGTGATTTGATTCAGAAATCCAGCAGAGTAGCTCACAGTAAATGATTTTCGTTCAGCATTTTTCTCTGTTACTCTTCATGAGAATAGTCAATTCTTTTATGCATTCAGAATCAAAAATAGAATCCACATTTGGTGTGGGATTCCGTAGGAAAAACTGAGAGTCCCACAATTTCTTCCCAAATATTCAAGAAGGATTTAGAATCATTACAACCGCCTTATTGACTCATTCTGGATCAGGTCTATAGGGGAGAAGAGCGTCCTACAGACAACAGAGAATATTTTTTAAGGTAAATACTGTCAGTGCCTCGCTCTACACCGGCATCTATTGCTTATTGGGAGTTGGGTGTTGACTTCCTTTCTGATATCCTTGAAACTAAACCCTTATCACACAGAGCAAAACAATTGTAATGGGTTATACATTGGTTGTATTTGTACCACATTCAGTTGAAACACTGTTAGCTCACACATGCACTCAGCACCAGACAAGCAGCGATTTAACAAAAGATGAGCAAATAATTCTGGCTACAGAAAATATTTCTATAAGAAAGTGCAACATACAAAAACCTGCTACTCTATTACCAATCTGTATAGTTTAAGTAATGAGGAAGAAATGAATGTTGTTGACCATGATTGCTTTGATGTAACAAAACTATGTACGCAGCCAAAACTAGAAAATCAATGTGTACCACTCGAGCTGGCTGATTTTATTTTATTTGTGGATGGCTCATGTTTAAGAAACCATCATGGAAGCCTTCGAGCAACATATGCAGTTTGCACTTTGACATACATTGTGAAGGCACTGTAGTTGTGTAATGTAACCTCAGCACAAGTAGCTGAATTGATTGCCATCACAAGAGCATGATGCATAGCTAATAAATTCGGTGTTACAATCTTCTCAGACAGGCAATATGGTTTTGGAGTGGTCCATGATTTTGGCAGTTACTGTCCCAACGCAGGTTTAGGACATCCGCTAGCATCACTATTAAAAATGGCCCATGCATATTTGATTTAATAAAAGCCGTAAAATTGCCAAAGAGAATTACTGTTATGAAATGTGATACACTGAAGAGTGGCAGTGACATGGTTAGCTTGAATAATCATTTTTCAGACAAGACGGCTAACGAATGTGCTCTTACATTACCGATTCCACATGGCAGTTGATTCAGGTGTTGACATTGCAGATGTTTTTCCTTCTAGGACAATTCAAACAACTGATGAATTAAAGGATTAAAGTAAATAAGATAAACATAAATTATGGAAATAGACAAATGAGAGGTTTGATTTGACAGATTCACAGCTAATGCAGATGATGAGCTACATGCATGGGCCTACACATGTGGCAAGTGATGGAATTGTAGACACATTAAAAAGCTATTGGTTTCATCCACATTTGTGAAACAATGCAGAAAAGTTGTGTAAGATATGTATCAGATGTCAGAAGATTAATACATGGAAAATGGCTAAAGTGGCCATGAGTCACATTGGAAAATCAGAAAGTCCTTTCACAGGTGGATTTTGTAGCAACAAGTTGAGCTATGTATTAGTGATTGCTTGTTCTCAAAATGGATTGAAGCATATCCAACAAGGAGATATAATGCAATGAAAATTGTAAAATTATTACTGAGGGAGTTGATCCCAAGATTTGGTTTGGCAACATTTTTAGAATTAAATATATTCTAAGAATGAAATAATGAGAGTTCTTTGTACAGCACTGAAGAGCAAGCAAATGTTCCATTGTAGCTATCACCCAGAAGCATCAGGAGTTGTGGAGAGGACCAGTGGTACAATGGAAGCAAAATCCTTAATGTCTTTGAACTGGCCAAATGCTCTTACTTTAGATTTCCTTAGTATGAGAAGCACTCCCAAGAAGAAGACAGCTTTAAGTGCACAATAAGTACTCATGAGGAGTGCTGTGAGAATCTCTGATACGGATGATTTAGTTTTGGATTGCTGCAAATGTTTGGTTGATGTGGTACGCTCTATATATCATCAGGTAAAGTTTGCAATACCTTCTGCAAATAATGAACCCTGCAATGACCTGCAGCCTGGAGATTGGGTTTTGATGAAGCTAAATGTGAGAAAGTGATGCTTGGAGGCCAGGTGGAGTGGACCACATTAATTCATACTGGTGATGAATACTTCTGTAAAGTGTTGAGGTTTGCTGTATTGAATCCACACATCTCATAAAAAAGAGTGTGTACTACTGATGAACAAATAGTGACACAACAGTTGATTCACTACATCAAGCTCAAGTTCGCTGTGTGGATCTAGAGGGGCACATCAAATAGTTCAATAAGAAGAACAAGAAGAAAATCGAATTCTGAAAATCGCAAGCGCAAGCCAGAGAGCAAACAAGACTTCAGCAGCTGCAAACAGTGCAATTCAATAAGCAGAAGAAAGTCAGATCAAGCAAATGAAACTGAAGATGTGAGCTTGATCAAGCTGAATGGCCTGGAAGTGTGAGAGAAAGAACCAGAGCACTGCAAAATAAAGACAACCTGAAAGAAAGTGGGGGAAGATCAGCTGAAGCAGTAATAGAGCTGCTTGACAAAGCAACTAATGAAGCAGCAATCAGAAGATCACCAAGAGTGGGAGTAGCAACAAGAAATACAAATCTCCTGAATGGGCATATTGGAGAAAGACTGCGCCAGGATAAAGAAACATTCATTTTCAGTTTTTGCCTGAAGAACGTCCTAAAACCTCAATTAACTGAGATATTAAATAATTGTTGTTAAATAATTTCCTGATGAAGGAGTCAACTTTGAACTCTGAATTTTTTATTTGAAAAGACTGAATTGATTTTGAGAATTTTTTAGGACTGCCTTGTTTTTGGGACTTTGGATTTAATTTTTTCTCATATTAAGTTTCTCCTTTTTAATAGCCAGCATTCCTTTAACCACTCATTTAAAAAGGTTCGCATTTGTTGTCTAAAATCTACTAACATTCAACATCTAAAGAGGCTTGTGCTTGCATCTATTGTCTTAAGACCTGCACACATTTAATATTTTGGGGGTATATTTTTGAAGTTTTTTCTATATGCCTGCAAAAATATTCTCTTGAATTTTTGAATTGTTGATACTTACTTAGTTTAAGAAATACCAAATGCTTGTGGGCTTGTTTGACTGTAGGAATTTTGAAGAATTTTGAATTTTGTACCTTGCTTTTTGAAGTCAGCTTTTATTGAGAGACTATGGCCCTCATTACAATGGTGGTCTGCCGGACCGCCGTCTGCCATCGTATCGGGCAGGTGAAAATGAGTCAGCGGTCCCACCTGCCCTATTATGATAGGACTGATATGCATGCAGTCATAAAGTGCTCTTTTTTACTGCGGCTTGTACTGCGGCCAATTAAAAGGGCTGCAGTGCAAGCCGCAGTAGAAAAAGGCACTTTGTGCACATCCATGCACCTTGTGCCAGGCACCATGTGGTGCCTGGCACACGGTGCACGCATGTGTGGGGGGGCACTACATGTGCCCCAAGGCCATATAACAGTCGACTATGGGAGACAGGGGCCCTGCTTGGGGGTGGACCGCCATGAACAGGCAGTCGGAAAGGGATATCCTAATCCCTATGGCAGTGCCTGTGCAGGCACCTCCTCCATTGTAGGGTTAAATCTGAGAGCTGTCCAGGTGGGTTCTTTGATCCTCTCGGAGGCAGTGGTCCTACCCCTGGCCTCTGCGGTCCGACTGGCTGCATTGTAATGCAGCGTTCAGACCGATGCCATGGATGGCGAGTGGACCACCACCAACAGCCTGTCGGTGGCGGTCCGCCTGCCATCGTAATGAGGGCCTATATTTTGATCAGAAGAAGATCGCCTCAATTAGAGAAAATGTTTGCTTGGGTAAGAAATTGGGTTATTGATTGAGGTAGGGGAAAACCCCACTCAAGCCACAACCGCAATCCTTGTCAGGGTGAACCACACAAGTCACTAAATTAACTTGTGCTCAACCCTCTGCTAGCTTGGTACAAAAGCAGTTAGGGTTTACTTAGAGGCACAGTGTAAAGTATTTAGACAGCACACAAAGAGTAACAAAGTGAAAACACAAAAATTCTAAACCAATTTAGAAAAACAGGATACATTTTCATGAATAAAATGACACCAAAACAAATTACATCCAGTTGAACCAGAGTTATGATTTTTAAAAAGTTTTTAGTGCCAACCACAGGTATCTGGTCATGCAGGACTGGGGTCGGATACGAGGAATGGATTGGTCTGGTCTTCGCTTACTTTCAGACTTAGAAAGTTTTCAGAAGAAAAGTCCAGGAAAATGTATAGTTCAGCAGGCAAGGCAGCAGGCTGTGTCCAGGGAGGCATCGTCATCACCGGGAAGCTGCTGGGCTAGGTCCTGACAAAGCCGTCAATAATGGTGGGAAAAATTCTGACCACCAAAGCTGGATTTCCAGGCCAAGGAATGTTGTCATCGTCGATGGGGAGCTTGTTGCCCTCGAGCCCGATGAAAATGTTTACCTTTGGACTTAGACAACTTTTTGGACGTCGAAAACCTCCAGCGGGTCCACGCTGTAAGCTGTAGCTGTAGCTGAAGAGGGCTCCACAAGGCTAGATCACTGAGAGGTCCAGCTGAACAGGTTTTGCTGCTATGGAGAAGAACGTAGCAGGAGCTATTGGGAAGTCAGGCCAATTGGCAATGCAGCTTGGGAAGTTCGGCTGGCAGTTTGGCCCCAGTCTTCGGTTGGTTTTTCTGCCACTTTTTGGTGGGATTTCTTCTAAGTCCCAACTTTTAGGGTTAGGCAGGAGCAGCACCTCTAACACCACTTCTAAAGGTCCAGGACCTGGGGGTACTACTTGGGGGGTTTGTAGTTACTCCAGCAGAGGCCAGGTGAAAGATTCAAGATCTCTGGAGCTTGTTATGTCCCTGTAGCTCACACAAAAGGTCAGGCAACTAGCCCTTAGAGTCACTTTTGGTGGTCCTAGATACAAGGAGATGGGCCAGTTCATTTCCAAGAGGCAAGGCAGACCTTCAAGCAGCAGGGTAGTTCTCTGGGGAGTGAGGCAGTCCTCAAGCAGCAGGGCAATCCTCTGGGGTACAAGGCAGTCCTTTTGAAGTCTTCCACAGGTTCAAGAGTGTAATCAAGAGGTATCCAGAGGGTCCAATATTTATACCTGTTGCCAGCCTTTGAAGTGGGGGGGGACATCCTGGGCTAAACCCTGCATCTGTTTCTGGAAAAGTTCTTCTCTTCCCCTGCCAAAGCTCCAAGTAGTCTGGGGTGACAAACAACTAGTGTCAGGTTCCTTTGTGTGTGTTGGAGGCAAGCCCTTTGAAATGTAAGTGGGGCAGCGAACAGCTCAGCCTCCAACTATCCTGGCAGGGTGGCTCATCCTGCCAAGGCCTAGCCGAACAGCAGAGTGATTCACAGTCATATGATCCAGAACACTGGAAGAAGGCACAAATGATTGGAACAGGAAAATGCCAACTTTCTAAAAGTAAACACAAGAAGATGATGGACGGAGCGCTGAAACTTTTCAGACACTCACCTCCAGTCACAGATCTGGGTTGAATCCCTCATGGTTCTTTAGCTCACTTCGCCACCCCGGTTCAGACCCAGCCATATGCAAATCAGTCTTGGCCCTGTTCCTCATGGGAACAGTCCAGCCCGAACTGCCAAGCCAGGTCTTCCCTGGACCGGAAACAAGCATCCTGGGACCGGTTCGGGGTAACACTCCTCATCAGCCAGGCTAGCTTGAATCCAGGGGCACAGTGAGCCCAGGACCCACGTCTGGGCATACCAGGCGCTCTTAGGGCGAGAAAGCAAAAGACACACAAATGATGGACGGAATGCAGAACAAATGAAAACATTCACCACAAGTCAAGGGGGGGCATGGTGAGCAAAAGAACGATGGAATTAACCCAGGTCTCTTGACTAGGGGTGAATGTTTTGATCTGTTCTGCATTCCGTCCATCATTTGTGTGTCTTTTGCTTTCTCGCCCTAAGTGCGCCAGGTATGCCCAGACATGTGTCCCGGGCTCACTGTGCCCCTGGAATCAAGATAGCCTGGCTGATGAGGGGTGAAACCCCGAAACTGGCCCTAGGATGCTTGTTTCCGGTCCAGGGAGGACCTGGCTTGGCAGTTTGGGCTGGACTGTCCCCATGAGGAATAGGGTCAAGACTGATTTGCATATGGCTGGGTCTAAACTGGGGGGGCATGGTGAGCAAAAGAACAATGGTTTTAACCCAGATCTCTTGACTGGGGTGAATGTTTTGATTTGTTCTGCATTCTGTCCATCATTTTTGTGTCTTTTGCTCTCTCGCCCTAAGTGCGCCATGTATGCCCAGATGTGTGTCCTGGGCTCACTGTTTCCCTGGATTCAAGATAGCCTGGCTGATGAGGGGTGGAACCCCGAAGCCCGGCACTAGGATGCTTGTTTACGGTCCAGGGAGGACCTGGCTTGGCAGTTCGGGCTGGACTGTTCCCATGAGGAATAGGGTCAAGACTGATTTGCATATGGCTGGGTCTAAACTGGGGGGGTATGGTGAGCTAAAGAACAATGGGTTTAACCCAGATCTCTTAACTGGGGGTGAATGTTTTGATTTGTTCTGCATTCTGTTCATCATTTGTGTGTCTTTTGCTTTCTCACCCTAAGTGCTCCGGGTATGCCCAGACGTGGGTCCCGGGCTCACTGTGCCCCTGGATTCAAGCTAGCCTGGCTGATGAGGGGTGAAACCCCAAAACCCATCCTAGGATGCTTGTTTCTGGTCCAGGGAGGACCTGACTTGGCAGTTCAGGCTGGACTGTTCCCATGATGAACAGGGTCAAGACTGATTTGCATATGGCTAGGTCTAAACTGGGGGGGCATGGTGAGCAAAAGAACGATGGATTTAACCCAGATCTCTTGACTGGGTGTGAATGTTTTGATTGGTCTACATTCCATCCATCATTTGTGTGTCTTCAACTTTCTAAAAGTGACATTTTCAGAATTGTGATTTAAAACCAAACTTTACCATTAAAGAGGATTTTTAAAAAAATGTATTTGAGTCTACAGATGTCATTCCTACCTGCTCCCATTCTTATGTTAGCATATATAAATGTAATTGTAGGAATTGGGTTTTGATTGAGAAAGGTCAAATCCCTTCTCAAGCAAGAACCACTATCCAAGACACTAAATTAACCTGTGCTTAACTCTCTGGGAGCTTGGCACGAAAGCAGTCAGGCTTAGCCTAGAGGTAATATGTAAAGTATTTATGCAACACTCACACAGAAATAAAGTGAAAAATCAAATGCAAGCAATATCCCAAACCACTTTAGAAATAAAGAGTCAATTTTAATTAATAAAATGATACCAGAACGACAAAAATTCAATCAGTAGAACCAGGGATATTAAATTTCAAAGTTTTAGGTAATTATAGCGCCTAAAAGCACAACACGCCACTCGCAGTCATCTGGTCATGCTAGACTGGGGGAAAGTCACAAGTTCAGGCCGACCACAATGGAGTGCGGGCTGGATACAGGGGCCAGGTTAGTCCACTGAAAATGCTACCTTCTCAAAGTCCTGCGTGAAGAGTCCAGTTTGCAGTGGAGGAGGCCACAAGAAGGTTGCAGAAGATGACCTGGACTAACATTTGAATGTTTTGCAGAACATTCAAGTGGTTAGAGACAAGCTAGTTCATTTTAAAAATTCCAACTATGCCACCAGTGAAGATAAGATTCCTAGAGCTCCTGATGAGTGGCTCCCCAAAGTTGGTGAGCTAGTTTAAGAAAAGATCCTCGATAAACAAGTGTTTGGACTGTCTTATTGACCACCCATCCAATTCTGGGAATAGAAGGCACACAAACTGTAATCTTGCCTCCTCGGAGTAAAGCCTTACAACTTCTTCCTACTCTAAAAGAACCACCTTAAGATGAGAATGAAGAAAGCATCCACACTGCAATTTTGAGTCCCAGTCCGGAGACTGTAGAGCTTACTACCAAATGCTGACTTCTGCAGAAGAACTTGATATTATGATTTCAACAATTCTAACAGTTTCATCTATGGGTATGGTTTCCTATGAACCACCAAATGATGCACTTGCACGAAACACCACTCTTTGAAAATGACGCTGACTTTGAATTAAATTAAATGCTGGCACAGTCTACAGCCTATTAATGTCACCATTGACTCTTTGTTTGCTACTGGTTTTGATAAATTTCTAACATCCTTGTGGTCCTGTTTTTGGATTGCTATTGGAGTGTTTTTCCTTCTAATATGGCTCATCAAGCTGGTCACATATTTGCTACTAATAAACAGACATTACATTTCTGATAGAATTGTGTCATTTCCTGTAGCTCAAGAACTGCAACTGCATTTTTCTTCTCACAGACCACATCGGGATCATCACCCTGTGAGCATTACTACATATCCTGTGCTATACGGAGTAGGTTGGGAGAAGGTCCCCTGTCAGATAATAGGACCGAGTGAGAAACTACGGATCCCCTATGTTTTAATAACTGCTCTTGATGATATTATAATACCTGGTTCCCTTTCAGATGGTTGGGACTTAAAAACTGTTTAAAGAATGTTGAAGTACCTCAACAATTATACCACTTTGGATAAGATCCAATAGCTTTCTATTTTTTACAGAAGGGTGAAAAGCCACAAAATACCTTGATTACTAACCATAATTGATATATTCCCATAACTTTGTTGAAAATCTTGCAGTGCAAGGCTTTGAATATTGTAAAGAAAATACTGACGAAAAGCATATTTGTGGCACCAAGTTGTGGCAGATTCGGTCAAGGGATCCTTGATTAGAGCATCCATAATTCCAATAGAAATGATTTTTGTCAACAACTGTCCAGAAAACCACATGCCTAGGTTTTAGTTCCATTTGATATTTCAAGCAATCCTCCATTCCAAATGTCAGTTTGACAACAGTTTCTAAAATGAAAAAGCTAAATTAAATGATCGAGAATGGTACTTACAATTTAACCATGTAATATTTCAGAAGGGTAGTCCTTTGGCTAATTGATATACATGTATGCATGAACGGATTTCATTCCAAAATACCTGGTCCTTTAGCTAATCACCCTGACCCCAGGTATAGTAAACATGCACCTGCAACTTTCACCACATACAGTGTGTGCAAGTTGTGCCAATGATGGTTAGCACATTCCAGCCTCATGGCTCTGAAGGAGCATATGTGCATAATTAGCGAAACAATGGATTTGAATGACCTCCTTCTGGGTCCACATCCAGCCTCAGCTTCCTGTTTGCAGCAGGTTATGCAGTCTGTAAAGAAATGCAAATATATTCAGAAAAATAATTTTGTTGCTAATATAATGGTTCCTCCCATGATTATATGGATGCTTACAGTGGAGGATAAAATGTAAACATTTGAATTGCAATGACACATTCATCACCATAATTATTTTGACTTACTGGGACTTGTGTCGCCAAACTTATAAACATGAGATAAAAATTGGCAATGAGGTGCTTAACCCCTTGTGTGCTTCGGACTGCCCCCGGCCATCCGACGTCATGGTGGGCGTGTGCGGAGGACGGCCGGGGGCCATCCGAACCCCACCCACTCATTAAAACGCCCGCACAGCGCGAAAATTCGCCCAGCGCAGAAGGGGTTAATAAACTACCATATTGGCATAGTTTGGAGAGGTTTTGTGAAAGAACTAACAGGCCAGAGGCCACGCCAGTTAACTGCAAAACAGACCCAATCGGAGCATCTTAAAAACTCAATTTATAGGCTTTCCATTTTCTGCTTCTGCTAAATTATAGCATAGTGCTTAGAAGTAGTGATAGAGTGTTAGGATGCTAAGAATGAACTGACTATGTTAAGATTGTATATATTGTATTCGTTGGCCATGACATGTATTGTTCTATTTATTTTCACATTCTCTGCGGTTATTGTATATATTTTATGCACTAGAATTGAGTTTTCAAAAATAAATTTGTTAAAGTTTTTCCGCGTGTTTCTTAATACTATTTTAAGTGTATTTTGCATTAATGAAACAGGTTTTGATGTTCCGCTTTGTCCTTGAACTCATCTGGATGGGTTAAACATGACCAGAAAGCAGAATCTGCAAACTTTTGCTCAGTGAGTTGCATACAGGTTGTAGTCCAACTGGATTTCTAATTTGTATTTGTGTATTTGACTAAGTCCTTTCACCTGTTGATTAGAATCCCAACTCTTACTGCTCCTGGGGACCCCTCAGATTGTGAAAAATCCAAACTATGCCGTTAAGATTTAGGTCCTGATTTGAGGTGAGGGTGAAATTGCCACCTCAAAAAAGATGTTTTCACAATGATGATACTACTCACAATATTGTTTGTTATAAAATTCTCATCCTGTTGCAAGCAGGAGTTTGCACAAAAACGGAAATGCCCAAAATAACTTTTATCGGAGTTTAGACATGCATATCTAAATCATCCCAAAAAATTTATAACACAGCTTGAATTACAGGATTTGATGTCAATAATACCGCAGGAATAAGCAAGAGTGAGCAGATGAATACCTGAACTCTGGGAAATAGTTTTTACTAATTAGAAAATAATACCTATTTTTTGTTTAGTTACCCTGACTAAGGGGCCTATTAGGATGGCGGGCGGATCGCCCCCGCCGGGCTGGCGGTAGCCACCGCCGGCCCGGCGGGGGCGATCCGCCTGCCATCTGTGCCTCAGTGACCCCCCGCCATATTAGGATGGCTAGGGGGTCCGCGGCGGACGGGAAGGCCGTCCGCTGCTTTTCCGCCGGTCGACTCGTCGACCGGGCGGAAAACGTGCACAATATGGTGGCGGTGTCTGCAAGACACCGCCATCCATATTGTGATGCAGGCGGAGATGTGTCTTTCCATGGCGGCGTTGCCGCCATGGAAAGGCATACGGTCTTTGGTAATGGGGGCCCGTTGCGGGCCCCCAGGGGGGTGGGGGGTGCACTTGGGGGGTACCTATGGTACCCCCCTACATTGGCATGCACAGGGTGGCAGGCACCGCGCGGTGACTGTCACGTTGTGCATGCCAATGCGCAACATGCTTTATTTACAGTGCGGCGGGTGCTGCTCACAGCACCGCCCGCCGCAATGTAAATGATGCGGGATGCCACCGCCACCGTGGCGGTGGCATCCTAATTGACATGGCGGGACCGCCGCACCTCTTGTGGGTGATCCCGTTAGCCATTGCGGTGGCGGGCGGACAAAGTCCGCCCGCCATCGTAATGATGCCCTAAGTCTCAGATTGCTTGCATTGACATCTATTCACATTTGCAGAAAGAAATGTGCACTTAATTTTACGTGAACAAGCCTTTACACATGCAGAAAATGTTTGATTTATCTTATTGAATATAGCTCATGTATTAGAATAGTCATTTGCTTGTGTCTTGTAACATTGCTAGTATTTGGCTTTTCTGACCAAAACCATAAAAAGATGATGTTTTTGGGACATGTGCCAGAATTTCTTTGCCTTTCTAATTGTGCAGACGCTGCGCTAGTCGGTCAATTGATTTATACTTAGAGCTTTTGGCACACTCTTTGGAGACAGGCTCTATGTCAGTGGTCTTGCTTAACTATATTTGGTTCTGGCTGATTACTTCTTTTGGAGATAGAGCTTATGTTAATCCTCTTGCATTATTTTGATTACTACTGAGAGAGTTATTGCTAATTCTCTAATAATTTTTTTGCTTTCTGTAATGAGTTTAATTTTGAATAAACCTTATGGTGTTTTACTTTAAATCTTGTATTGTGAAGGTTTTTCTGATTGGCTTAAACTCAGTCCTACCTAAGACTCACAATGTCATATGAAGACTTAGGGGCCGATCACGATGGCGGGCGGATCGCCCCTGCCGGGCCGGCGGTAGTCACCGCCGGCCCGGCGGGGGCGATCCACCCGCCATCCTCCTGAATATTCCCACCGCCAAATCAGGATGGCGGTGGGAATGGGAATGGTACCGCGGCGGACGGAAATACCGTCCGCCGTGGTCCCGCAAGGCGGTCCTTTTCCGCCCGCCTTGCGGGACACGGTACAATGGGCCAATGGCCGCGGTGCCGTGCAGGCACCGCAGTAGGCATTACGATGCCTGTCTTCTGCGGCGGAGATCCCGCCGCAAGAAGACAGGTGGAGAATGCCTTTGGGGGCCCGTTGCGGACCCCCAGAGTGTTGGGGGGGTGGGGGGTGCACATGGGGGGTACCTATGGTACCCCCCTGCATCTGCATGTACAAGGTGGCAGGCACCGCACGGTGCCTGCCACGTTGTACATGCAGATGCACAACATGTATTTTTACATTGCGGCGGGAGCAGCACCGCCCGCCGCAATGTAAAAATACGGGATGCGCCCGCCAGTGTGGCGGGCGCATCCTAATTCGTATAGCGGGACTGCCGCACCTATGGTGGGCTGTCCCTTTTGCCACTGCGATGGCGGGCGGACTTTGTCCGCCCGCCATCGTAATCGACCCCTTAGATAGTCCCAATCCTAGGCATCGACTCTCTGAATAATTTAGTTTTAATTAGGGCGTCAACAGAATGTCATCACAGAAAAAGCATCAGGGGCTCTTTTTGAATGCCAACAAAGAAATAAACGCCAGCTGCATGAGGAATAATATGGAGGTATGTCTAATTTGGCACTGGAAGAAAAATTTCAAAACTGGAGCCAGCACCCCACATGCAATCTAACCAACCACAGGACTGAATGATGTAAACCCTGCATGGTTACTTCAGGTGCACAGACAGAATATCGAGTACAAAATATCGAGTTGCACAAATATCGAGTCATTAATATCGAGGGTCAGGAATATCAACAGCAAGAATATCGTGGTCAAGAATATCGACTTAAGGTAAGAAATATCGTTTTAAAAAATATCTAAGTGTTTAATATCGTTTGCAAAAATATAGGGGGTGATTACGATGGTGGTGAAACCGCCACGGGCAGCCTGCCGGTGGCGGTTTTACCCCCATCTCAAAGCACTTCTCCACCCGCCCGCCATAAGGGGCGGTTCAACTGCCATCACAGGCTGGCGGGGATTGAAATTGGGGGCCCGTTGCGGGCTCTCCTTGTGTTGGGGGAGGTGGGTGTGCACTGGGCATTTCCCTGCACCAGGTGGCAGGCACCGCATGTTGCCTGCCACGTAGTGCAGGAAAATGCAAACAGTGCATTTCGGACATTGCGGCGGGTGCTGCAGCGAGCAGCACCCGCCGCAATGTCAGAGATACACGATGCGACCGCCACGGTGGCGGTCACATTGTAATCTCATGTGCGGGACCGCTGCATTACAGGCGGCTGGTCCCAAGCCCGGCACGATGGCGGACGGATGGAAGTCCGTCCGCCATCGTAATGAGCCCCATAGTTGTTAAAAATATTGTTTTTTATTATTGTTATGTATTTTAGTATATATTTTATATGTACGTGATGTATTTTTTTTGTATAAGATTTGCTTGTATTTCTAATATATGTGTTACATTTTTAGCAGTTATAAAAAAAAAAAAATGAATTTTGCGCTTTTAGTACCGTAGCGGGTTGTGGGTTTGTAGGGGAAAAGGGTGGGAAGTAATTTAATTATATTTAATTTATTGATTAATTTTTATATATTAATATTTGTTTAATTGAGATGTTGTAGTGTTAGATGTGTAAATTAATTTATTAATTAATTAATAATTGGTTGTTAATTAATTTTAATTAATTAATTGGTAATTAATTAATGTTAATTGTGTAAATAATTTTAGGTGTGTGTTGTGGTTTTTATAGGTGTAAATGTGGGAAGAAATGTATATTTAATCTATGAATTAATAATTGGTTGTTAATTAATTTTAATTAATTATTTGTAATTAATTTTGGTAATTGTGTAATTAATTATATTTGTGTGTGGTAGTTTTTATAGGTGTAATGGGTGGGAAGGGTGGGAAATAAATTATTTTTAATTGTTGAATTAATAATTAGTTGTTAATTAATTTTAATTAATTGGTAAATAATTATGGTAATTGTGTAATTAATTTTATGTGTGTGTTGTGTTTATAGGAGTAAAGGGTGGGAAGTAATTTGTGTTTAATTAATTAATATATAGTTGTTAATTAATGTTAATTATTTGATATTTATTTTGGGTAAATGTTTATTTTTTTGTATTTTGTTTTTACTTTTAAAGGGGTAAAGGGTGTGTATTAAATAGAATTTTGTTATTTAATTATTAGTTGTTAATAGTAATAGTTTTTCTTTAAAAAATAATATATAATTGTGTTTTATTATTTTATAGTTTAATTTAGGTGTGTGTTGTGGATATTAGAGTGTTAAAGCTTGTGTACTCAATTAGGGGCCCATTACGATGGCGGGCGGAAACACTACCGCCGTGCCGTCGGAGGTAAAAACCGTTAGTTACCGTCCGCCAGCAACTGCCCGCCCTCACGCCAAATTAGGATGTGAAAAGTCAGGCAAATACCGCCCGCAAGCCTGCGACGCCGCCCGCCATCAAAGTGCGCCCGTTTACGTAGCGGCGCCAGCCAACGGAGGCACACCGTCCGACGAAATGACGCACCGCCCGGCGTACAAATTACGATGACACAACCAAACAGCCTCACCGGCAAAGTGACACCGCACGAGAACAGGAGGCGGAAACCACATTGTTGACCACAGAAACACCAACCCGGCCTACTCCGACATGAATCCTGCTCGCCAGGCCATCCCAATGCTGTACCTGATGCAGCACCCAGGAGTGAACGCGCAACGACGACGCAGGTAGGCAGACACACAACAAGGGCATGCAAACACCGCACACAATGCAAGGGCGGAAAAACTGTACATGGGCCCCTAGACACCCCTGTGGGGACAGGACACATCCAACACTGTACCCACACATATCCCACCTGTAAAATATAATCAACCCGCAACATCCAGGGCCCCACTACCCCGGACCAGGAGGAGACATCCCCGTCACGGCACCGCAGCGCCCCGGAGATGACGCACATGCGCACAACGCAGAGGCCAACGACAGCGCCACGCATGGGCTGCACACAAACACCACAGGGTCACAACAACACACCACACACACCAGCCCCACCCTGAAGGCACATGTCACGTGGTCCCCCTGCGTAAATTATGACCACAACCGACAACTCACAGTTGCCAAAACGTAGTCACACAAGTGTGCCGAACAGGGGAGCAAAGTGACGTCGAAAGAGGACACACACCTGTGTGCAAAGCATGGAGAAGCACACGGCAGCTGCTACAGAACAGCACAAACAATGGACATTGATCGCAAAAGGCACGCCAGTCACAACAAACAATACCTATACCATCCTGCACGCAATAACAAGCCATGCAATGTACAAAACAGAGAAACCCTGCAGCCTGAGAACAGGTGTTCACAATCACTACGCCCACACACAAGTCCCAATGTACAGCGGAAAAAAAGTGACCCACCCACTCACGGGAGAGCAGATAGCAGTGAATGTCCTTTCATTCCCACACCCAAATCACATTGCAACATATCCTGCAGGAGAACGGAGCCATTGGAACAACCACAACCCAAACATAGCCATGCTGAGTCAACCTTCCACTGGCAAATAACGCCGAACATGAAAGAAAGATAAAACCACAAAATACAATTATACCACTGCTCCCTGTGGCTCAAATGCAAGTAATCAGGAAAGAGTCAGACACCACTGGCCTTGACCATTCATAGGAGCATGTGGGATGAGGGCCTGTGTCCGCCTCCCAAGCCATACCCAAAGTCCTGCTGCCTAACATCCATTCAAGAACACACAGCAGCGACGGAGGTTGCACTCAGCAGACAGCCGGAGCACGCCATCACAGCACCCTGCAGCAAAATGGACGGTGCCCTAGTACTATACACCTACGCCAGACAGATGCAGCTGTACAGCAATAGCTTGCTACAGATAGTGGGCTGTGCAAATCTGGCTATGCTGAATGTAAGTTATCGAGTAACTTACCGCATTGAAATGTTCAGCTGCGTCATCCCCGTTTTCTACTGTTGGAGGTGCCCGTACCACTGGCCTGTGGATTTATGTCTTTCCAACCCGGCATGTCCAATTGGGGACCTGGTACACCTGTTCTCACCCCTGGACGCCCACGACAGGAACTGTTCAGTGTATGGGGGCATGGCGTTTGTGGCTGCAATAGGACACACACTGCAATGGGACCAGTGTGCCTCCGCACAACGTATGCTGGATTACAGTTTCATCGAATGTCACCCGACATGTCCCATCAGGATTCTACAAGGGACAACTTACGAGGAACACGTTGCAACCCACCATCCGCTTCATTGGATGTCAACCACAAATACCACCAATGCGAGGGATGCTCTGCAGGAAGGTATCGCATACCTGACAACCTGTCAATTCATGGGTCCCCAAATCAATACCCACAATTGAACATTCATGTGCAACACCGTACCTATGCTTGGCGTCCGCACGCAGTGGCCAGTTAGCTGTGCAACAACTATACCATGCACTCGGAAACAAACACCTTACCATCAACTCCACCGTCATGACACCTGACATTTCCGGGACATGCACCCTGTCCATCACCATATCCCGTGTCCCTGCATGAACACGGGGAGGCTGAGGAATGGGACCTGTGTACAGTGACCACATGGCCAACATTGCACGAACCACAATGCCACAATATGCATGCCGCGCACCTGAACACATGCTCCTGTAAGTGCACGCTTATCTGTCTGCTGAATAACTTGAGAACTGTCATCTCACCTTCTTCTGAACTTCCGTGCCAGGACATTTGCATGGACAACAAATGCAACACCCTACAACATGTCCCCGGGCATTGAGTCATGTTCAGTAGCCACCATATCGCAACAACATGTGAGACCATGCTGCATGCATGTAGGCTCATGCTCTGATGTCACCTCTGACGCAGGTGTGTCGTAGTCACTATTGTGGTAAACCTGTACCATGGGACTTAGATGTACTGTGCCTATGATGTCAAGCTGTCTGGTAGGGTAAACCAATACTGTCTGTGTCACAGCCTAGGGCACCTCAGTAATGAGCTAATGTACTGTAGCATAGCAAGGGCAGGGTATTCTTAACACTGAAGCCTTATTTCCACAATTAACGACTTATCACATCTACCTGTACCCCCTTTTGTATGTGTAATCATGCTAAGTATATCCTCCACATGCATTACGCTGCCAGTAGTGTCCACATCCTGCATCACAGACGAAGTAAGCTCAAATACATGCCTTAAAGCTAATATCTGACTCTGGAGAATTATTGATCGTAGACAAGTACGAATGAGAGAGGATGAGAGTGTGTGAAGTACACGGGACTCGTGAGATTACCATGTAGTCAAGTGACATTGGATGTCAATGCACATGAGTTGCTGCCACTGTGGGCCCAGTAAAATACCACAGGTCGTGGGCCTTGGCATGTCAGAGTCTGACGTGGCCCAACAGATCATCACATCAACACTGACGGCCTGGTCACTACAAAGCACAGTCCTACATTTGTTTACAATCACCTTCACAGTCTGACATCACACTCAACAAGCAAATATAGGAGCCACGCCAGTTGCACGCCACATAAATGCATGCCAAAACACACACGATATCAGTGTGGGTGGGCAGGGCTGCACAGTGAGTACGAACCGCCGAAATGCACATACATGCTCAATTGAACAAGGCACAATCTCGACATTCACACACCCTGCAGCCCACAATGGCCAAAACATATCAAGTAGGAGTCATCCTGTACTGCAAGGACACACCCACACACTGTGCAACAGACAATACACACGTGCTCACATTAACAGACCCGAACAAGGATACAAACAGCGACCATGCCCCTGGGTGACACATGTGTGTAGTCGACATTGCCAGAGCGCACACGCACACACCAACACTACCCCAAAGTCACACCACACACACCACACACACCTACACCTCCCACATGCACACATTGAAAGTAAGCCATGTGCCCAGGCTCGATGTTCATCACAAGATACACATACACCTACACTGCTGGCCAGCCAGAAAGTAAGCTCACACATACCCGCACACTCTGCACATGCTACCTGTCATCCTGTGGCTAGACACACACCCTGTGCTTTGCATGCACGCAAACATGACACGTATACATTAACACAGAAATACCACCAAATACATGCAGACAATCCGTGTTACAGACACACGTCTTCATCACACACACAAGTAGCAGAGTCTGAAAGAAGTGAAGTCCCAGCCACCTATTATACACATAGGAATGTGAGACCAGACATTGCAATTGTTGAGGTACCATTCACGGCATGTGCCTCACTTAAACATGCACACACAGTAACAACTGCAAACAGCAACTACACAGACGCAACCCACTACAGGAACAACAGCATCCAGTCACAGAATACATAGACAGGCGTCAACAATGTACAACACCAGGGACAGTGGCCAGTCCGATGTGCAGAGTACTGATACGAAAAGCTATGTATGCATTGTATGTGAGTGTACCCTGACATGGACAGCAACACTGCAATGCAGTCACGATAGCCAGCACAGCCACCACTGTGGCACAGGTAGTTGTGTGAGGGTGCCTAACATTCAAACAGGATGCCAGTCCGACTGTGTGCAGTCTGTATGCTACGGGACAGTTGGATGTCTGCCCCTGAGAGAGAAGCACAACTGTGGAATACACACATGTGGCATGTGAAGCGGGAGGGCTTCTTGGCACAGGTGGGTCTGTGGCACGGGTGGGTGAACACATGCAGTGTCGATACAGACTGTGTGGGGACGAACCCGGCGGGGTAGATTACCACTGTTCTGGGTATGTGGAAAGACCAGCTGTCTGGGGATGAATGTGGGCTAGTGTGTGCACAACAGGCGGGCACACGACCTATGCTGCATCAGGTGTGGACGTTGGCCCTCCCTCTGGGGACATGCTGGATACAGCTGTGCATCAGCCAGGCCCTTGCTGAGACATTCACACCCCTGGCCCTCAGGTGTACCCCCTACATCGTCCACCTGCACAGGCTACCCAGGGCATGGGATGGCAGTGGAGCTTGGTGGGTGGGAGGTCATAGTACCCTGCTCCTGGTCACATCTCGCAGGCAATACATTCTCAGTGTGCAGCAGGGCACAAGTCCCGAACAAGACGTGATGGCACGCAGACGTCATGACAGGTAGTGACGTCACGGAAGATGGCTTGCACCATCAGACTCATTGCCTCCTCGCTCACCCCACTGATGCGATAGCATCATAGGAGCACGGCGTGAGCAGCAGCTCCAATCTCACCCCAGAGAGGCCAAAGAGTGAATGTGTGGCTCCATTCGCTCCAGTCACCGAGCTCACGGTAAAATAAGTGGTGGGACGCCGTACACCCGCATGGTACCCGGACTCGAGCCCTGGTGTGCAGGCAAAGCTACCTAATGTAGTTGCGAAGTGTGTGAGTTGCATGACACCCGTTGGCGGTGGATGGCTCGGAGGCTCTCCACCATGAGGCCCATATCACACACCATGGGTCCCTTGCCAATGGCAGCGGATGCTATGACATTGCGCGCCGGGGTGTGTCTACATGTCGTCTGGGATGGTGTTTGCGGCATGGGCCGCTAGGGCAGCTACAGCTACTGTGTGTTGCATGTGGTGTATCCGGACTCCGGAGACAGCCATGCTTTGTCACTGTTGTCCAGGGCACGAGTCGGGGTACCATGCGGCTGTACGGCGTCCCCCCACCTATATTACCGTGAGCTCGATGACTGGAGCGAATGGAGCCACACATACACTATTTGGCCTCTCTGGGGAGAGATTGGAGCTGCTGCACACGCGCGTGATCCCATGATGCAATCGCATCAGTGGGGTGAGCGAGGGGAGGCAATGAGTCTGATGGTGCAAGCCATCTACCGTAACGTCACTACCTGTCATGACGTCTGCGTGCCACCACCTCTTCTGTCAGGACTCGTGCCCTGCTGTTGTCAGATGCGCCACTTTCCGGGGGGTGGGGGAAGGTCAGGAATGTCAGCCTGACAGTGGCCCAGTTCAAGGACCACCTTGACTGGGGGGACAACTATTGGACAGACTGGTGTAGCCCACCCACGCGTTAATGTAGGCCCTCCATGAACTATGTCAACTGCGGAAAGGTGTTGGCATGGGCAATGAAGTCATTAAGGAGAGCTGTCTGACTCACGCACAGATGCCGCACATGCTCAACAGACCCGGCACTGAGTGCAGCAGGGGTCGCAGGGGCAGCTGTGCCTGGTGTGAAAGACACTCTATCCTTCATCCCTGTGCCGACACGTGTTGCACCAGTGGAAGTAGTTGGGAGGGCGGGCATTGGCCTCCGCGTGGCTGCAGAGGAGCTAGAGTGCACGTCCCCTGTGCTAGCAAACATGGGTACATGACCTCTGTACTCAGATGACGCAGCAATTGTCGTATGGGCCTGTGATTCATCCAGCACACGTCTGCCCCCTCCGATGCGCCGGTCACATTAGTCTCACCCAGCTCCTGTGCAGCTGCACCATCCGATGCCTCACCACTGGTGACCGTCCCCTGTCCCTCAGCACACATGGTAGATGACACATGAGGGAGAGCGAGGTGGCCTCACTCATTTGGCATCAAATCCACAGACATGTGCAAGGGAGCCAGCACAGAACGTCCCCAAGTGCACATGTTGCATGAGACCTGTGCAAATGTATACAGCAGCCACAATCAACATGTGATGGCTGGCGTACAGGTAATGAACCTGCCAATAAGTGACACATGTGTTGTGCACATGGTACAACACCCGGACTGTCACCCTGCGGCCATAGCCACTCATCGCTGTGTACACACCCACTCTCCTGATGGTGTTAAGGATGACCACTACATAATTAGGCCAAGGACATACCTGCATGGAGCAGAATGTGTCACCACACCCAGGATGCTTGTTTCCGGTCCAGGGAAGACATGGTTTGGCAGTTCGGGCTGGACTGTTCCCATGAGGCACAGGGTCAGACTGATTTGCATATGGCCATGTCTGAACTGGGGTGGCGGAGTGAGCTAAAGAATGATGATGGATTAAACCCAGATCAGTTGACTGGGGGTGAGTTCTTGCAATGTTCAACACTCCGTCCATCATCCCCTTTGGTTTTGCTATGTTCGCCCTAAGTTGGCAGGGTATGCCCAGACGTGGGTCCCTTGCTCACTTTGCCACTGGATTCAAGATAGCCTGGCTGATGACGGCTGTAAGCCAGAAACCGGTCCCTGGATGCTTGTTTCCGGTCCAGGGAAGACATGGTTTGGCAGTTCGGGCTGGACTGTTCCCATGAGGCACAGGGTCAGACTGATTTGCATATGGCCATGTCTGAACTGGGGTGGCGGAGTGAGCTAAAGAATGATGATGGATTAAACCCAGATCAGTTGACTGGGGGTGAGTGCTTGCAATGTTCAACACTCCGTCCATCATCTTCTTTGGTTTTGCTATGTTCGCCCTAAGTTGGCAGGGTATGCCCAGACGTGGGTCCCTTGCTCACTTTTCCACTGGATTCAAGATAGCCTGGCTGATGACGGCTGTAAGCCAGAAACCGGTCCCAGGATGCTTGTTTCCGGTCAAGGGAAGACATGGTTTGGCAGTTCGGGCTGGACTGTTCTCATGAGGCACAGGGTCAGACTGATTTGCATATGGCTATGTCTGAACTGGGGTGGCGGAGTGAGCTAAAGAATGATGATGGATTAAACCCAGATCAGTTGACTGGGGGTGAGTGCTTGCAATGTTCAACACTCCGTCCATCATCCCCTTTGGTTTTGCTATGTTCGCCCTAAGTTGGCAGGGTATGCCCAGACGTGGGTCCCTTGCTCACTTTGCCACTGGATTCAAGCTAGCCTGGCTGATGATGGCTGTAAGCCAGAAACCGGTCCCAGGATGCTTGTTTCCGGTCCAGGGAAGACATGGTTTGGCAGTTCGGGCTGGACTGTTCTCATGAGGCACAGGGTCAGACTGATTTGCATATGGCCATGTCTGAACTGGGGTGGCGGAGTGAGCTAAAGAATGATGATGGATTAAACCCAGATCAGTTGACTGGGGTGAGTGCTTGCAATGTTCAACACTCCATCCATCATCCCCTTTGGTTTTGCTATGTTCGCCCTAAGTTGGCAGGGTATGCCCAGACGTGGGTCCCTTGCTCACTTTTCCACTGGATTCAAGACAGCCTGGCTGATGACGGCTGTAAGCCAGAAACCGGTCCTAGGATGCTTGTTTCCGGTCAAGGGAAGACATGGTTTGGCAGTTCGGGCTGGACTGTTCTCATGAGGCACAGGGTCAGACTGATTTGCATATGGCTATGTCTGAACTGGGGTGGCGGAATGAGCTAAAGAATGATGATGGATTAAACCCAGATCAGTTGACGGGGGGTGAGTGCTTGCAATGTTCAACACTCCGTCCATCATCCCCTTTGGTTTTGCTATGTTCGCCCTAAGTTGGCAGGGTATGCCCAGACGTGGGTCCCTTGCTCACTTTGCCACTGGATTCAAGATAGCCTGGCTGATGATGGCTGTAAGCCAGAAACCGGTCCCAGGATGCTTGTTTCCGGTCCAGGGAAGACATGGTTTGGAGGTTCGGGCTGGACTGTTCCCATGAGGCACAGGGTCAGACTGATTCGCATATGGCCATGTCTGAACTGGGGTGGCGGAGTGAGCTAAAGAATGATGATGGATTAAACCCAGATCAGTTGACTGGGGGTGAGTGCTTGCAATGTTCAACACTCCGTCCATCATCCCCTTTGGTTTTGCTATGTTCGCCCTAAGTTGGCAGGGTATGCCCAGACGTGGGTCCCTTGCTCACTTTTCCACTGGATTCAAGATAGCCTGGCTGATGACGGCTGTAAGCCAGAAACCGGTCCCAGGATGCTTGTTTCCGGTCCAGGGAAGACATGGTTTGGCAGTTCGGGCTGGACTGTTCTCATGAGGCACAGGGTCAGACTGATTTGCATATGGCCATGTCTGAACTGGGGTGGCGGAGTGAGCTAAAGAATGAAGATGGATTAAACCCAGATCAGTTGACTGGGGGTGAGTGCTTGCAATGTTCAACACTCCGTCCATCATCCCCTTTGGTTTTGCTATGTTCGCCCTAAGTTGGCAGGATATGCCCAGACGTGGGTCCCTTGCTCACTTTGCCAATGGATTCAAGATAGCCTGGCTGATGATGGCTGTAAGCCAGAAACCGGTCCCAGGATGCTTGTTTCCGGTCCAGGGAAGACATGGTTTGGAGGTTCGTGCTGGACTGTTCCCATGAGGCACAGGGTCAGACTGATTTGCATATGGCCATGTCTGAACTGGGGTGGCGGAGTGAGCTAAAGAATGATGATGGATTAAACCCAGATCAGTTGACTGGGGGTGAGTGCTTGCAATGTTCAACACTCCATCCATCATCCCCTTTGGTTTTGCTATGTTCGCCCTAAGTTGGCAGAGTATGCCCAGACGTGGGTCCCTTGCTCACTTTGCCACTGGATTCAAGATAGCCTGGCTGATGATGGCTGTAAGCCAGAAACCGGTCCCAGGATGCTTGTTTCCGGTCCAGGGAAGACATGGTTTGGCAGTTCGGGCTGGACTGTTCCCATGAGGCACAGGGTCAGACTGATTTGCATATGGCCATGTCTGAACTGGGGTGGCGGAGTGAGCTAAAGAATGATGATGGATTAAACCCAGATCAGTTGACTGGGGGTGAGTGCTTGCAATGTTCAACACTCCGTCCATCATCCCCTTTGGTTTTGCTATGTTCGCCCTAAGTTGGCAGGGTATGCCCAGACGTGGGTCCCTTGCTCACTTTGCCACTGGATTCAAGATAGCCTGGCTGATGACGGCTGTAAGCCAGAAACCGGTCCCAGGATGCTTGTTTCCGGTCCAGGGAAGACATGGTTTGGCAGTTCGGGCTGGACTGTTCCCATGAGGCACAGGGTCAGACTGATTTGCATATGGCCATGTCTGAACTGGGAGTGGCGGAGTGAGCTAAAGAATGATGATGGATTAAACCCAGATCAGTTGACTGGGGGTGAGTGCTTGCAATGTTCAACACTCCATCCATCATCCCCTTTGGTTTTGCTATGTTCGCCCTAAGTTGGCAGGGTATGCCCAGACGTGGGTCCCTTGCTCACTTTGCCACTGTATTCAAGATAGCCTGGCTGATGACGGCTGTAAGCCAGAAACCGGTCCCAGGATGCTTGTTTCCGGTCCAGGGAAGACATGGTTTGGCAGTTCGGGCTGGACTGTTCCCATGAGGCACAGGGTCAGACTGATTTGCATATGGCCATGTCTGAACTGGGGTGGCGGAGTGAGCTAAAGAATGATGATGGATTAAACCCAGATCAGTTGACTGGGGGTGAGTGCTTGCAATGTTCAACACTCCGTCCATCATCCCCTTTGGTTTTGCTATGTTCGCCCTAAGTTGGCAGGGTATGCCCAGACGTGGGTCCCTTGCTCACTTTGCCACTGGATTCAAGATAGCCTGGCTGATGACGGCTGTAAGCCAGAAACCGGTCCCAGGATGCTTGTTTCCGGTCCAGGGAAGACATGGTTTGGCAGTTCGGGCTGGACTGTTCCCATGAGGCACAGGGTCAGACTGATTTGCATATGGCCATGTCTGAACTGGGGTGGCGGAGTGAGCTAAAGAATGATGATGGATTAAACCCAGATCAATTGACTGGGGGTGAGTGCTTGCAATGTTCAACACTCCGTCCATCATCCCCTTTGGTTTTGCTACCACACACACTGACAGCAACATGACAGTCCACAATGGTTATGAGCCCATGCCAGACAACTGTCCATCGCACGAGCACAACTACTGTTGCACAGTGTGTCGGATGTGTGAGTATCAGGAATAAGAGGTGAGGCATCGCACACATGTGTTTAGGACGAAATCAGAGTATGCACAGTGCCACAAACATACATGTGAATTGCCACTCCAGCTGACTACAGGCTGTTCCTGAGGCCTACGACTCTGAACGCATTGACTATGCAGAGTGCCCAAATAACATCTTGACCCTCAGGAATCGCATATGCATGTAAGATGCACCCAGCACAGAGTACACTCACAACCCACAGCATGACACAACTAACATCACATTACCCAGAACATGGGTAGGCTGTGGACATGTCTTGTGGTTTGTGGCCTCCTGGCCTGCCTTGCTACGTTGTCTTGGGCCTGGCTGCCATGATGCTTTTCTTTGCGCACGTTACTCTGAGCCGTTGTTCTACCGACCTCTGCTCCTGCCAAGTTATTTTAGAACTGTCTGCATTTTCTGTCTCTCACCTTTTCTCCTGTTCCCTTTGGGATCACTCTGCACGACATGCACAAGGTCGAAAAACAACGTCCCTTGTTCTTGCTGATCTGGCCAGTCCCTCGCACCTAGACATAACACTATGTACAGCTGCCATGGAGAAATTGGTGTGCTTTTAATATGGCGGTTTTCCCGCTTAGGAGGCACTTGGAGAAAAACCTTTCCAGGGAGAAGAGCTGTGATTGTCTGCTGATGTAGTCTTTGCATCTAGAGACTGAGGTATGGGGGTTCGCTAGTCAAAGCCCAGAGGTCTTCTATTTTGATAATAAACTAGCTTCTAGCACGGGGAGGGTGGTAAGGTCATTTAGCCCTATAGCCACTGCTTTATGAAATGCTTTCCCCGTTTGTATTCTATGGAGTTGTAACAATGCTGATTATATTATTCTTATGCATTATGCTGATAGTACTGACACGTGTACTGTATCTTAGAGCACGTAAGTTGAAATAAACATTTTAACCTATACTGTGTCTCTTCTTACGCACGTTGTGGACAGGTACGAGTGAGTGACGGAAGAGTGTTCTTGCTTCTGCGAGTCCTGAGAGAGAGATACCGTGTTCTGGGTTGTCTAATCATTGGTACATTGTTGCTAATGGGACGCTAAGGCTAGTTGGGTTGGGGTTGTAGGTGCTAAGGTTTATGTTTGGCTCACCACTATAGTCCGAGGTCCTATTATCCTGTGCATAGCTCTGTGTGTGCAGAATCCCTATAACATGGTGCCCAACGTGGGGCCATGCTCATGCTATTACTCCTACTTTTCCCGTAGACGGGAAGTAGCTTCCATTTGCGACAGCTTCCAGAGTTCATTATAAGCTTCATAAATGAATCTCTTCGGTCGTGGACCACGAGGTCCCAAAATAAAGTCAGACAGATCAATGTTGCCTGATAGGATGGATAAATGTTGTTTAACAGATTCTAGGGAAGAACGCTGCAACCACTGTTTACATAATTTACCAACAGAATATGTTGTGACAGTACGGGAGTCAGAAAACCTAGTATCGGGCCTATCCTGTTTATAGCCAGGAACTGAGTCGTGAAAACGCAGTTGGCACGCATTAGATGATATGGGCCAAGCCAACCAGGGTGACTGGACAAGCGTAGAAACATTAAACGAATTGTTCTGAAACAAAGCCTGCAAAGTCGCAAGGGACATATTAAAGTGCAAGCTACCGTTGGGAGTGGAAGACAGGGACGGAAATGAAGGTGCGTTTAACTGTTTGGTGGTAGCCAAACCCCAACACGTAGTCTGATAGATGGAAGTATTCAGAAATACAATTTGAGCCCCAGATGGATTTCAAATCCACAGTGTCCTTCCAGTACTCATAACCACCCACAGCTAAGGCGCTCAAAAAGGAACCCGAATATAGCAATTTGGTGTGGGTCAACATGACTTTCTGAGTGGATGGGGCGTTTAACTTAAAATAATAGGACCCAGGGTTCGATCTATTAAAATCTGTAAAATATGTAAAATTATTTCTAAGAGTCTGGGAGCTACCCGGTAAAGGGTTTGGACAATGTTCCCATTGGGTGTAGGCAAAAGGACTACGTAGTGCACTTGGTTTATGGGCAAAGTGGTTGCCCCAATGCTGATAGCAATACAAATCAGCATAATTCACAGAATTCATGTACAAATCTTCAGCATTAAAGGAAGCATAATATTTTAAATCAGCAAACAATGCTTCAACTGCATGCACATCCCAATCGTCAGAATGAATATTACTTTTTACTACATCACCCATTGAAACTCAGATGTATGTCCAGGGGGGAATCAAAAAATTATCTCTGAACCACGATACAAAAATACTGAACTTGGACGGGACAATGGATGAGGTGGAATCCGAGTCAAAGGAATAACGTGTTGGGCTCAGTGGTGTTGTTGGTAGGTGTGCCACCGATTCGGTAGCGGGATAGGTATACTTGTTCTCGTCGATGCAGGGGGAGACAGGGTGTTCGAGTATACTTTCAGGCAAATCAACCATCTCAATTGCAACATCAGTATAGGTTAAAATGTTTATTTCAACTTACGTGCTCTAAGATACAGTACACGTGTCAGTACTATCAGCATAATGCATAAGAATAATATAATCAGCATTGTTACAACTCCATAGAATACAAACGGGGAAAGCATTTCATAAAGCAGTGGCTATAGGGCTAAATGACCTAACCACCCTCCCCGTGCTAGAAGCTAGTTTATTATCAAAATAGAAGACCTCTGGGCTTTGACTAGCGAACCCCCATACCTCAGTCTCTAGATGCAAAGACTACATCAGCAGACAATCACAGCTCTTCTCCCTGGAAAAGTTTTTCTCCAAGTGCCTCCTAAGCGGGAAAACAACCATATTAAAAGCACACCAATTTCTCCATGGCAGCTGTACATAGTGTTATGTCTAGGTGCGAGGGACTGGCCAGATCAGCAAGAACAAGGGACGTTGTTTTTCGACCTTGTGCATGTCGTGCAGAGTGAGCCCAAAGGGAACAGGAGAAAAGGTGAGAGACAGAAAATGCAGACAGTTCTAAAATAACTTGGCAGGAGCAGAGGTCGGTAGAACAACGGCTCAGAGTAACGTGCGCAAAGAAAAGCATCATGGCAGCCAGGCCCAAGACAACGTAGCAAGGCAGGCCAGGAGGCCACAAACCACAAGACAGACACATGCTGCCTCTCGCAGCAAAAGACACAATCACACAGTACTGTACACCTGCCTGCTGCTGATGCCCCTACAAACGTGCATCCGCAACAGGCTGTGTGACTGTCAATAGCAGACCATTATTTCACCACTAATGCCACCGTGCCAACCTGACAATACGAGGGAGCATCCCCCGATTAGTCGCCACAACATGGTCACACATCCGGCAGATGACGTCACCCTCTTCGTGGGATTGGCTGCACTGTCGGTTACACATACACAGAAGCATCAACTTGGATGCAATGGCTCATCACAAGGCCTTGGGCTGGTGGACTTCCAACTGCAGGGATGGTACACATGGGGGTTGGAATATCACACATACTCTTCTCAGCATCACCCACATCCACCAATAACAATGGCATGATGCTGACCCATCCTAAATGATCAGAGACGTGTAACAGAGCCAAGACGGTATGGGACATGGCATAACAGCATGTGTACACCACACGTGAATGCATGCTGGTGGGAGTGTGTACACAGTACCTGTCCATCCCATTCAATTCAGGATGCCAGCACTTTGAGCAATGTGTAGTCTGCCCACATCTACTTGTCCATTGTCAGGTAGACCGACACATAGCTCACAAGGCTACACATCTTTGTGGGTGGACTCACTGTGTCCAACACTGCGCAGCCCTCAACGTACTCGCCCTGTGAATGGCTCACCCCGCAATGGAGGTCACATTTAGTGCCACCATCTCTCACACACATCCCTATCACAAGGCCTGGAGTGTTCAATCGACAGGGCTGAGTTAGCGCATTTCCTGAGAGTTGTGAAATAATGACACATGTAACCCACTGTACAGTCAGTGTCGTTTCCTTCTAGGATTGGGCGGTCAATGTGCAACCCAGGTCTGCCGAGACTGAGAAGGCCAGCAGGGAGCCAGCCAGCCATTCACACATGCAATAGCTGCCCAGAATCATGCATTGCCAAGTGTCTGCGTCACTGGGTGTCTGACATGAAAATGCCATGTACCACCACTCGGGAGGGACATGCATGGGGAAACACCAGAGAGCCTACATACCCCTTCCACCTGTAGTTAGCATGGTAAGCAGTGCATGTTGGAACCCCACAGGCTCAGACTCATAGTGCTGCGGATGAACAACATGTGTGTCCCCCACATGCACTCCCACACACACTGTAGTTGTCTTACACACACACGACTTTTGCCGGTATTCGCCTTGGGCAGTGTGCGTGGAGCTCGGAATCCAGGGACTCCAGCTCCTCGCTGGTGAGTGGACCTGGACATATCATCAGAGTCGTCGACATTAAGGTGGACAGGTGGCAGCAGCAGCAGGTGTTGTTGAGGGGTGGCAGTCAGCAGTCCCTGGAAGCTGTGGTAATGCCTGTCACCCTCCCACACTGATATAGCCCCCTTGGGGCTGTTTCTGCGTGTCCAAGCTGCTGTGATTGGTGTACTGCTCAGCCTGTGTACGTTGTGTTGTTGGTGTGTGCCATACTCACCCAGCCTCGGAAGCGGTGTCAGGCACAGCAGCTAGGTATATTGCCGTGGTGTTGCCGCTACCCACATATGCAGTCTGAATCCATCATCATGCCTATCAAGCTAATATGGCCTTAATCCCCATGTGCATGCTCATAGCAATGGTATGTGTCAGTGGTCCTTGCAATTGGTAAGGGGACCTGTGTAAGAGTAATGTTGCTGTGCTGTCCCTACTTGTCAGCTGTTCGGTGATACTATTGCTTTGTCAGTGATCTTTGTTTTGTGTATGTGTAAATACCATGTGGTGTGTTGCACTGACATGTGTCCACTTCCATCTGTCCTAGGAGGAGACCAAACATACATCGCCCCTACCAATTGCTGGCAGACATGGAGGATGTGGAGGTCATAAAGAAGTTCCGTCTGGACCGGCCTAACCTGCATCGCCTATGTGCCATGTTGGAACCCCACCTTCGTCCTCGCAGGGTGTATCCAACAGCATTCACCCCCACGGCTAAGGTGATGGCTGCACTGCATTTCTTCGCAACCGGTTCATTCCAACACACGGTGGGCAGTGGAGGTGGGATGTCCCAGCCCATGTTCAGCAAGGTGCTACGGGATGTCCTGTCAGCTATGATGCTGTACAGGAACCGGTACATCCGATTCCCCAGGGCTCGTGATTTGCCTGCGGTGAAGGGTGCTTTCTATGCACTTGGACGCATCCCCCAGGTTGTTGGTGCAATTGATTGCACCCATGTTGGCCTTGTTGCACCACAGGCCATGGAGCACATCTATCGCAACAGGAAACATTTCCACTCCCTGAATGTGCAAGTGGTGTGCCTGGCGGACATGATGATCATCCACGTGTGTGCGAAGTTTCCCGGTTCCACCCATGACTCGCACATCATGCGCCACAGCATCCTCCCACGTCTGATGACCAATCTGCAACCGGACCGTGCATGGATTGTTGGTGACTCTGCATATCCTAATGGGCCTTGGCTGTTAAGTCCACTCCGCAATCCTCGTACACCAGCTGATGTCAGATACAATGAGGCACATGGGAGGACCAGACGTGTAGTGGAGCGGACTTTTGGACTCCTGAAGTCCAGATTCAGATGCCTGGACCGCACCGGGGATGCACTGGCATACTCCCCACAGAAGGTGTGCCAGATAGTTGTGGCATGCTGCATGCTGCACAATATTGAGATTCGCAGGCTGATCCCCCTGATAGTGGATGACGGTGATCAGCCAGGGCCCCTGCCTGCAGGCCAAGCCGTGTCCAGTGACGAGGACAGTGGAGAGGAGGAAGCAGTGAATGAGCGTCAGCAGCTCATCGCCCGCTACTTCACTTGATGGTGAGTGACCATGTACGACGGCTGATGTCGCTGTAGTTGTGTAGGTGTATGTGTGCATTGTCAGGGCGGCCTATTGTTGACTGAGTGCTGTGTGGCAATGGTCCATGTCCAGGGTAGTTTGCCACTGAGAGTGGCTGTGACATTGTGCCCTGCTGCTCTGTGAGATGTGTGTACATTGCTTAGGCCTGATGACAAGTACTGTGTGATGAGTGTGTGACACACACAGTCAATGGACTCTTGTTCTGTTTGTCACCCCTAGGTCCCTACAGCCTCTCCTGGCCTATCGACAGAACACACTACAGATGAATTTCTGAACATGCAGACGTTTGTGCACCATTGATAATAAACATAGCAGATGGCATAGGATGTGATACAGGTGTATTTATTTTAAAGGTGACATGTGATTGTGGGAACGGTGATCAAGAAGGTGGTGCATGCTGTACAATAAGTTGACGGTCCTGTCCGCGTGATGGTCAAGGTGTACCCATATTGTCCTGGGTCCGCAGTCCAACAGACATTTGCCACTCGACTGGCAGTGTGGGGTGGGATGGTAGTCCAAGTGAATGCAGGGGGTGGCCACCATGGCTGGCTGACTCACTGGCGTTTGGAGCGTGCGAAGTCCTCCCTGGACATCTGTTTCCTCTTCGGACGGCCCCTTCCATGTTTGAGGGGAGGGGGTTGTGTTTGTGGGCTGCTGGTGGTGGCTGAGGATTGCCCACTTGCTGTGGACGCAGGGGAACTGGATGTTGCACGTCCCTGCGCCCCAGCAGGTGGTGGCGTAGGTGTTGTGGTTGGCCTTGAGTGGGCCCTCACCTCCACCACTAGCTGGCCCATGAGGTCCACAAGTTGGCCCATACGGGTCACTGAATTGGCCCATACGGGCGTCCATGGACCTCAACACCCCAAGGACTTCCTCGTGTCGGAAGCTGACCTGGCCCATTGTCCCTGGGCCTCTTCATAGGCCCCAAGGACTCTGGCTATTTGCGGCAGGGCTTGGCTCCCAGGCTCTGTTGGCCTTGGCCTGACCCTGCTCCTCCCACCTGGACTGCTGCCACCGACTTGCCCACTCACTACATTGGTCACCCGGGGCCTCCTCCTGGCTCCCAGGGTAGATGTGGAGGTTTGTGCCACCTCTTGGGATGGCTGAGTGGTCAGGGAGGCCCTGGTGGTGGTGGTGATGGTGGTGGTGGTGGTGGTTGTGGCGGTGGTGTTGGCCGCAATGACCGTGGCAGCAGGGGCCTGGGACTGGTCACCAGCCCTGGGAGATAGGTTGGTGGGTAGGAGGGGTCCTGGGGTGCTGTTGCGCCCTGCCACACCAGATGTGCCAGGTTGGGAGTCCTCGTCCATAGAGGTGTCCAGGCTTTCCACATCTGTGAGTCCGTGTGGGGGCTTGTGGACTGGCTGTGATGGCTGGTGTCTCCATCCGCAGCATCATGCTGTTCGTCACCTGTGGGGCGGAGACGAAAAGTTATTGTGTTGCACCTTGCAAGGTTTGTGTTAGATGTCTGACATGCACAGTTTGTGCACAGTTGCGCACTGATTTCCCAGATGCGTGTGTATGGCTCTACAATGTGTGTGCGTGATCAAGGCAATGGAATAGTGTGATGGGTGCATATAGCATGGGACGGATTTGGAATGCCAATCGGTGTGTGTTGCAGTACCCCTACATATTGTGGCTTTGGTGGGCACGGGGTACAGCCCCATGAACGCTTTTGGGATGGAATATGTTTTTGGGGTTCAAATGAAATGCTTAGAAACGCAGATGGCAAAAGGGGTATTGCCCCATGAACGCTTTGGTGTTGTAATATGGTACTGTGGTACATACTGTGACATATGGGTGCAGAAGGGGACATGTGTTTTGGCCACACGACACTACAGAGACAAAGGTGTGTGTATGTCTGACTTAGCCAGCATATCTGCTCACTGTTGTCATTTAAGGGCATTCCACAGCAAGCATTGTAGTGTGTGAGTAATGGTTGTATGCCACACGATGTATTGCAGATGGTACAATTCCTTGGTGTGCGTGCTACTCTCACCCATGTGCAGCAATGCAGTGCTCTTGGGGTGTTGACTACATTTTGTATGTTGTTACTCACAGTGTGACGAGCGCTTCAGACACAGCAGACACATTATTGGTCATCGGCAGGACTCTTTGCTGTACTACTGTCTATGGGGCAACTGTTTAGATGATATACCTTTCATGACACTGGGGCTGGATAATGAGATGGATGAGATTTAGAATGTGCATTGTGTAGCTGTGTGGTTCATGGGTCCAGTGGTGTATGTGACATTACTGGGGTTCCACTATGTTTCATTTGGACAAGATAGACTTCCATGGGTGATGTTGTACTATGTCAAGGGTAGAAGCAGACACGACTACATGGACAAGACTTGGATGGTGTTGCTGATGTGTGTGATGACTGGCACAGTGCACGCCATGTGGGTCAGCACTCCAGTTAGACTTGTGCATGCAGACGTGACTCGTTACGTGTTACTGCATTTGAGATGGCTCATGTGGGCTATGACTCTGTAATTGATGTCCGGGTGCACATTGGTCACATGTTTGTGACAGGGAGCAGTGCTACCTGTTCCTCTGCTAAGTGACATGTCCCACATGTTAGTCGTAGTACAGTCCTCATGCCTACAGACACCACGCCCTGTACAGTAGTCTACCTAATTGTTGGTTTTGAGGGTGAAATGCAATGGCTACCACTTGGTTATGAGAGGGAGGGGTGCTCCATCTTGCTGGTCTGTGGGTGTGGGGGCCGTGTTGTGGGTGGTGGTGATGGTTTACCATCCACAGACAGCCCTCCATGTAGGGTGACATATCTACCTGTCGGGTGTGGGTGTGCACTGCAATGGCTGCCACATGGGTGTGGGTGTGGGGAGCGCTCCTTCCGGCGCATCTGGGGTACAAGGGGAGCTGGTGGGAGTTGTGGTGCTGGCTGACTGTACACATGCCCCCATGGTTTTGTTTGTTGGTGCCTATGGGCTGAGTGTGTGTGAGTGTCTGTTGCATATGTGAGGGATGTCTTGTGAATTGTGTACTGGACATGGGGGTGTTCGGCCCTTGGAGCTAGGGCATTGTGTAAGTGCATGACTGTACATGGCGGTGTGCTGGTATACATTTGTTTGTACTTACCAGCCTCCACTCCCCCTGGTATTCCGATGAGACTCTCCGGATGTAGTATGCCTCGCACCTTCTCCTCCCACGCCTTGAAGGTCTTGAATGGCGCGGGAGTTCCGCTGCCAGTCCTGTCAGCCAGCTCACGGTTCTTGGCCTCCTTCTTCCTGACCACGCTTTTCAGGTCCTGTCACCTCTTGGTTATTTCCCCCCGGTTGCGTGGCACGTTCCCAACTGCATTCACCTGGTCTACGATCCTTTTCCACATCCTGTTTCTGGTGGTTACTGTTGTCTGTTGGACCTGGTTCCCATAGATTTGTGGGTGCACCTTGATGACCTCGTCGACCATGACCGTCAACTCTGTGGCAGTGAACTTGGGCATTCGTTGTGTTGCCATGGTGCGTAGTGTGGTTTTGTGGTGCTGGTGTGGTGTGTTTGGTGTGTGATGTGCAGGGGGTTTGTGGTGCCGGTGTTTAGGTGGTGGTGGTGGTGGTTGTGGTGATGGATGTGATGTGTGTGTGCGTGTGGTATACTGCTTTCCTCTGTGGCTCTCCGTGTTCTCTGCTGTGGTGTTGGCTTTGTCGTAGTGCAAGGGTTTGTGGTCTGTGAGGGGGCTGCTTTTGTACTCACCTATGTGGGTGTGTCATGATGGTCTGTCATTTTCAGGTGTGTTGGGCGTGGTGTCCTGGGATTTCTTCTAACTTTTTTTTTGGCAGGGGGATGTGTCTTTGGGATGGGTTCTGTGTCTGGGTATTTTGGCGTTGTTGACTGTGTGGACTTGTTGGCCGGGTTGTGTGTATTTGTTTGTGCCGCCACTGATTTCCGTGCACGGACGTGGCCGCCAGACCTTCCGCCTTGTCAGTCATTCATTTCTGTTGTTCACCGTTGCGGGCGGGAAATGTGTTGGTTTCCTGCGCTCATGTCGGAGGGATCATAATTTGACGGGTGGTGTGTAGTCCGTCCGCGCGGTCGTTTTTGGCTTTTTCGGGCGGTATTGCGTCCGTGGCGGACGGATTGTCTTGGACTCTGACATGGACGGGCGGTATTCTGTGTTTTTTTCCGCTGCGGGCGGCGGTTGCTTCGCGTCATCATAATTGCTCGGTCGGTATTCCCATGTTGCAGGCGGGCGGTCTTTTCAGGCTATGGCGGTTGGCGGTATTTTTACCGCCGGTTATCGTAATGGGCCCCTTAATGTTTATTTTTATTTTTTTAGTAATAAGATGTTTTTAATTGATTATTAATTATGTTAATTATGGAAATAAATGTAATAAAAAATGTTGGAGTGTTTTGTTGTTGGTGTGGTGTTATGGATATGAAATTAAATAAATACATTTATGTTTCAAATAATTTTTTTGTTTGTTAATATTTGCTACTTTTAAATAATTATTGTTTATAAATGTGTTTATTAATTTATTTTATATATTATTTGTAATTTTTTGTTATATGTAATTAATATTATAATATGTGTTCTTTTTATATGTTTAATATATTTAAATTTATATTTTTTAAATATTGTTTTTTTTTATTTTTATTGATTTTGAAATTTTGAAATATCTTTTGTTTTTTTTCAACTGTTTAAGTATTATTAGTAATTTTTACCCCTCCACTATTCAACACTTTCCATACTATTGCACTCACTGGAGTGGGAATAGTAATTTTTACCCCTCCGCTATCCAATACTTTCCCTCCTATTGCACTCACTGGAGTGGGAATAGTAATTTTTGCCCCTCCGCTATCCAACACTTTCCCTACTGTTGCACTCTTTGGAGTGGGAATAGTAATTTTTACCCCTTCGCTATCCAACATTTTCCCTACTGTTGCACTCACTGGAGTTGGAATAGTAAATTTAATTCCCTCGCTATCCAACACTTACCCTACTTTTGCACTCACTGGAGTGGGAAGAGTAGTTTTTACCCCTCCGCTATCCAACACTTTCCCTACTGTTGCACTCTTTGGAGTGGTAATAGTAATTTTTACCCCTCCGATATCCAACACTTTCCCTAATGTTGCACTCTTTGGAGTGGGAATAGTAATTTTTCCCCTCCGCTATCCAACTCTTTCGCTACTGTTGCTCTCACTGAAGTGGGAATAGTAATTTTTACCCCTCCGCTATCCAACACTTTCCCTACTGTTGCACTCACTGGAGTTGAAATAGTAAATTTAATGATTCCGCTATCCAACTCTTTCCCTACTGTTGAACTTATTGTATTGGAAAATGTTAGTTTAAACTTTTTTAATAGTTTAATGTTTTAATTTATTATAGAATGTTTTTTTATTTTAAATTATTGATATATATATATATATATTTTATTTTTATATAATTTTAAAGTTGAAAAATTAAATAAAGATAGTTAAATTATTTTTAAGTAAATATATGTATATGTATAAATTATTATGTTTGTGTGTTTATATTTTTTAAATTAAGTTTATTTGTTATATTTAGGTAAATTGTATATTAAATTTAATTTGTTTTGTTAAAAATAATATTAGTATTTAATATATTTAATATATATTATTTTATCTTATATATATTTTTAAATCGATATTTTTTACATCTATATTTTTTACCTAGATATTTTGGAGTCAATATTTTTGTACTTACCTGTTAAGGTATGGGAGTCGATATTGTTGCAGTCAATATTTTTTTCTCGATATTTACAACATCGATGTTTGTGAAATCGATTTTCTATCAGTGAACCGTTATTGCAGCTACAAAGGACCAGGTTAAAAATGAGGTTGCTCAGAATATGTGTGATTTACTTTTTTGGTACTCATGACTTACTCCTGAGTACCTGAAGTAAGTGATAGTGCACTGGCTTACTCCTTGAATTCACTACTAAACCATGAGTACTACCAGAGAAAGCCACACCAACATAATTGGACTTGTGACCCCAAATATTTGGGTGATTATGATGGCAGTAATATATACCTTTATGTGAATTATAAATTGACCCTTTTTATGAGGGGCTATGACACCTGCTCGCATGTGACAACACTACAGTTGCCCCACTAGGGGGCCGATTCCGATCTCGGTCGGAGGCGCACCCAATACCATTCGGTCGGGAAAAAAGCCATGCGAAAGCCTGTTTCCCGACCGATCCGTACAGCACACCGAACGAGCAAGTACGATGCGAAATCGCCGAACGACTCGTCCGGGCGTCCCGACCGCTCCAACCGACTCGCTCCCGGCTCGAACCGCACCGACCGACTCGCTCGGACTCGACTCGCACCGCGCAATGGAGACGTTCCCCGGCCGGGTAAGTACGATGCGCGCCGCGAGCAGTCCGACCGAGCCGCGCACTCCGGCTCGAAAGAGCAGTCGGAGCCGTACTTTGGGGGTCTATGTCGGACCCCCTGTACGCGTAGAGCCGCACGAGTCGCACACAGGGGGACCCATGGGTCCCCCTACCTGTGCGTGTATGGCGCGAATCGCTCGCCGCGTACCCGCTGTAGGGGGCGCACTTCTCCGCATCGCACCCATTGAGTCAATGGGAGCCCGCGTACGCGTTGTACGACAGGCTCCCATTGACTTCAATGGGAGTCCGACCGACTCGTGTCCGATGGCATACGTGCGCACCGTACTCGTTCGGTCGGACTGCACGGGTCCGATTCGGTCGGAAATCTCTCCGGGTCCGGCTCGGTCGGAGAGATTTCCGGCCAGAATCGGAATCGACCCCTAGATAGTTGCGTGTTTCACCAAAGTACCCTGAAGCCAAGACTTCTTTAATAGTGAAATAAATTAATGAATAACTATATAAATATCTGAGGAATTAAAGAAAATTGAAAATTGTAAATAGTTGTAGAATTTTAAATTATCTTTTGTATTAAATTTCCCTTTGTGTCTTGTCTCATAGTTATTTAGCACACTTTTTCTTATTTGCACAAGTCAATTGATTTACTTTTCAGTACTTCATATTCCATACCTTCTGTTGCAAAAATCTTCCAAGTTCAGATCTTAGGGGCCCATTACGATGGCGGGCGGAAGCACAACCGCCGTGCTGGCGGATGCAAAAACCACCAGTTACCGCCGGCACGCAGCAGTCCACACGCCCGCCCAATTACGATGCGAAAAGCAGGCCAAACACCGCCGGCAAGCCAGCAACACCGTCCGCCATCAAAGTGCGCCCGTACACGTAGCGGCGCAGCCCAACTGACACACACCGTCCGACGAAACACGTCCCGCCCGGCGTATAAATTACGATGCCGCAAACAAACGGCTCCCACGGCTAAGAGACACCGCACGTGAAAGAGAGGCGGTAACACGGACGCAGAGCACGGACAACGAAGAAGCGGCACCCCGAGCATGAATCCAGCACTGCAGGCCCTTCCCATGCTTCTGCTGATGCACCACCAAGGACGCAACGTACCGCGGAGACGCAGGTAGGCACACACACAACAAGTGCACGCAAACAGTGCACACAGTGCAAGGGCGGAAAAAGCGGACAACCCCCCACCAGCGCGTGTACACTACACATCCACCATTGCATCCACATATGACACACAGGCCAAATCCTAACATCGCGGAACACATGTGTACACACCACCTGGGACTAGGAACCAACCACCCCGTCACGGCACCAAAGCGCCGATGACGCCGCCACACATGCGCACAACGCAGAGGCCAACCGCAGCGCCATGCATGCGTCGCACACAGACACAGGGACACAACCAAGCAGCACACACATCAGCCCCACCCCGAACGCACATGACACGTGACAGGCCTGCCACAGACATGTCCCCAACGCCCAATTCACGGACAACACCCAACGCCACACAACCGACGCACACATGTCAGTGAAGTCACGCAACAGCAGGACACACCCCAGTGTAACAAACATGGCGTAGCACACAGCGGCGGCAACACCAACTAGGAGAAGCAGGGCCCCTTCGGGAAGAGGAACGCCAGTACCACACTGAAAAACCCATACCACCCTGCACATATGAACAAGACATATGAAACGGAACACCAAAGAGCCCGGGGACCGACAACAGGTGGCCCAAGAATAACATCCACACACAAGGCCCAACGCAGAGCGGAAAGGCAGCCTGCCGCCCACACAAGGGAGAGCAGACAGCACTGAATGACCTTCCATTCCAACTCCGAAACCACAGCCCTACGACAGAAGCCGGTGAATACAGCCATTGTCCAAGAATAGACCAACACAGGCATGCCGAGGAGACCGACCACAGGGCAGATAGCGCATATCACAGAAGCACACAACGGACGGGGAAGAAAGAAGAAAACACTCCCCCATGTCGGCCACATGCAAGTTAATTGGAAGGAGTCACACAGCACTGACCTTGAACTGTCTGAGAAGCATGTGGGAAGAGGGCCCGTGTCCTCCAAACAAGCCAACAGAACACAAGTCCTGTCTCCCTACGACTACACAGAGCTCACAGCAACCCCGGAGCGTGCACATTGCAGACTGCACACACAGCCGGAGCACGCCATCTCAACGAACCGCTGCGAAATGGCAACCGCAACACACCTACCCAACTACGCCGAACAGCTCAAGCTGTACAAAACCAACACGATACATACATTGGGATGCGATCTCCTGTCCCTGCTGAACGTAAGTTACCGACTGACTTACCGCATCACATTGTTCAGCTGCGTCATGCCCGTCTTCTACTGTCGGAGGTGTCCCTACCAGCATCCCGTCGAGATATGCCTCTCCAACCCGGCATGTCTGAAGGCGGACCTGCTACCACTACTCCTCCCTCTGGACGCACACGACAGGGCCTGCTCTGCCTATGGGGGCATGGCGTATGTGGCCAACATCGCACCCGCACTGAAATGGGACCACTGTGCCTCCACACGACGGATCATCGAGAACAGCTACATCGAATGTCACCCAGCATGCCCCATCATGGTCCTCCAAGGGACAACTTACGAACAACACCTTGAGAGCCACCATCCGCTTCATTGGCTGGCAAACATGTACACCACCAATGACATGGAAGCCCTGCTGGACGGCATCGCATACCTGACAACCTGTAAATACGTCGGACCACAACGCAGGTTCCCCGAGTGACCTATGAAGTCCAACCCCGCACCCATGCTCAGCTTCCGCACGGACTGGCCAGTCACCACCACAACAGCCATACCAAACGACCGGCAACTGTAACCACACCATCAACGACATCGCCATGACATCGGATATGACCGGGACATGCACACTGTTCCCCATCACATCCAGGAACACCGCATGCATCGTGGGAGGCAGTGGCATGGGCTCTGTGTATCGCACCCACATGGACGGAACTGCACGAACAACCAGGACACGACATGGATCCAGCGCACATGGACACACACACCGCTCAGTGGACATGAATAGGTCGCCTGGAGTCTGTGGGTGCTGCACCCCTCCCACCCCCGCCCCGGGAATCCCATACCAGGACCTTTGCATGGACGACAAGTGCATACAACAACAACACGACCCCAGTGACTGTGACATGTCCAGTAACCACCACAGTGCAACAACAAGTGGCACGCCGCTGCATGCACGCAAGCACATGCCCTGATGTCATCTCACATGCACGCGTGCATGAGGAACAACCGCAGCAAACCTGTCACATGGAACTGAGATGGACTGTGCCCATGATGCCGAGCGGTCTGGTAGGCTACATGTATACCGTCTGTGTCAAAGTCCGCAGCTCCGCAGCTATACGTAAATGTGCATTAGCACAGCCTTGGCCAAGCAGATGTAACTCTGAAGCCCACATCCCACATGCAACAGCCAATCACATGTAACCCCACACCCTATCCAATTTGTACAATCATGCTCAGTATATCCTCAACATGTATTCCGCTGCCAGTAGTGTCCACTATACTGCATCACAGAGGACAGAAGACTCAATATAATGTTTGAAACCAAAACTGTCTCCGCTGACTCATTTCACAAGTACGAATGAGAGAGGATGAGAGTATGTGAAGTACACGGCAGTCGTGACATGACCATGTAGTCCACTGGTATTGGATGTCAACGCAAATGAGTAGCACTACTGTGGAAGACACACATGTGTCGTGTGAAGTCGTATGGACGCAGTGCTCAGGTGGGTGGGTGCGACGGGTAGATGCGCACATGCCAAGTTGGAGCACGCCGTGTTGGGAGGGGTCATGAACAGTACACCACCGCTTCCCTGGGCATTGTGAGAGGACACCTGTCGGGGGGAGTGAACACGTGTGTGCACAGCAGCCGGGCACACGTACAAAGCGGTACCAGGCGCACCTCAGCCCACCCTCTGTGGACAAGCTGGATCCTGTTGTGCGCCCGCCATGCCCCTTGACAAGGCACACACAGCCCCAGTCGACCATGTGTAACCCCAACATAGTCAATCCGCACAGGTGATACAGGGCACGGGATGGCAGTGGAGCATGGTGTGTGAGAGGTCTCCTCGCGCTCCTCCTGGTCATATCACGCAGGCAATAGAACCTCAACGTCCAGCATGGCAAAAAGTCAAATGGAAGTGTAGGGGGACGCACCACAGCACGAGCAGCACTGACGTCACGGGAGGTGGCTCGCACCATCCCATCCATTGCCCATCATACCAACCACGCCACATGCCATTGCGACTAAGTGCAAGCGCGTGCGCCACCACCCCTGAGCCCTCCCCAGAGAGGCCAAAGAGTGAATGTGTGGGCCATCAGCCACAGACGGACGCGGCCTGGCCGCAAGGGCAGCCACAGCCACTGGGTGTCGCAGGTGGCGGATCCGGAAGGCGAAGACTGTGATGCATAGTCCATGCAGGCCGGGTCTCCATTTGGGGCACCACGCAGGTGGGCGGCGTCCCGCCACACATCATACCCTGAGACAGCCCACTCGTGCAACTGGACCCACACATACACTCCTTGCCCTCTCTGGTGCGAGCTTGGGGCTGCCTGTGCAAGCGCTAGCCTCGCAGGTGAGCATGCATATTGGGGGCGAGGGGAGGACATGAGGGCTGGGGCGAAGATGACTGTATCACTGTCAGTTAGTACAAGGGATGACCCAGATGTGGAAAGGAAGAGACGTGTCCCGTGTGTACTGCAACTAGTCGCCAATCCAACTACCCCCATGTCCGGAATGTAAGCCCGCACCTAGGCCCGCCCATCCGCCACATCGAACATACCACCAGCACGACAACCTTCCCATTCGAAACACTGACTGGGGGTGGCGACCAGTGAACAATCATGTGTAGCCTACCCACGCGTACATGTGGGCCCTCCATGATCCATGTCACCTGCGGCAAAGACATGACATGCGCAATGAGGGAAGTGAGGAGAGCTGTCCGCCCCACGCGCAGAAGGTGCATCAGCTCCACAGACCCAGCAGCGAGTCCAGCAGGGGTCACATGTGCAGGGGCAGCTGTGCCTGGTGTGAAGGCACATGCATATAGACAGCACATCGACCAATGTGTAGTCTGCCCACATCCACAGTCCATCATCATGCGGACATAGGAATTGAACACAGGGCAACACATCTTAGTTGGTGCACCCACCGTGACCAACAATGCGCAATCATCGACGTACCCGCCCTGTGCATGGCCCCCCACCCAACGGAGGCACATCCAGTGCCACCATCCCACACACACAAGCCTTCCACGGAACATGCTGTGTCCAATGGTCAGTACAGAGTCAGCGCCCATCTGGTGGATCCTGAACAGGAGACACATGCACACACATGCCAGCTCCCACTATGTACGTCTGCCACCTGGCACGTGCAATGTAACCTCTCACCTGTGACGTGTGACTGCAAGCACACAGCCGTCTTGGCATGGGGCTGTCAATGTGGACACCAGTCAATGTTCCGGGAGCTGTGATCCGTACAGTGCTGTACATAGGGTGCAGTGCTGACACCTACTACTGTCTCATATCCCCTCGTGCCACAGGTCCCACTTGTATTGGCCGCTCAGCCCGTGCCCACATCGTCGTCATCGTGTGCCATACTCATCCAGCCTCGGAAGCAGTTCCATGCTCAGCAGACACTCATGTTGCCGTGGCGTTGCCGCTTGACGAATATGCAGTCAGTCCCCATCAGCACGCCCCGCAAGTCATTGGGGCCTAGATCCCCATGTGCATGCACATGGCAGTGGTATGTCTCACTTGCCATTGCCATTGTTGGGAGACCTGTGTAAGTGTATTGTGGCCGTGCCGTCCCAGCTTGACAGATGGGCTGTGGCTCATGTGCTTGCTCAGTCATGTCAGTGATGTGTATGCGAAATTGCTTTGTGCCGTGTTGCTTTGACATGTGTCCTCTGCCATTTACCCCAGGCGGAGACCGAACATTGACCGCCCATACCAATTGCTGGCGGACATGGACGATACAGAGGTTATCAGGAAGTTTCGGCTGGACAGGCCAACCCTGCATCGACTGTGTGCCATGTTAGAGCCCCATCTCCGTCCCCGCAGGGTGTATCCGACTGCTGTCACCCCCACGGCTAAGGTGATGGCCGCCATGCATTTCTTCGCCACTGGGTCATTCCAGCACACAGTGGGCAGTGGAGGAGGGATGTCCCAGCCCATGTTCAGCAAGGTGCTGAGGGATGTACTGGCAGCCATGATGCTGTACCGAAACAGGTACATCAGATTCCCCAGGGCTCGTGAATTGGCGGCAGTGAAGGGTGCATTCTATGCCCTTGGCAGAATCCCACACGTCGTGGGAGCCATTGACTGCACACATGTTGGCCTTGTTCCACCACAGGCCACTGAGCACCTGTACCGCAACAGGAAGCACACGCACTCCCTGAATGTGCAAGTGGTGTGCCTTGCGGACATGGTGATCACCCACGTGTGTGCCAAGTTTCCAGGCTCGGCACATGACGCACACATAATGCGCAACAGCATCTTGCCACGACTGATGTCCAATATGCAACAGGATCGTGCCTGTATTGTCGGTGAGTATGTGGAGTGGTGTAGCGTGCTGGCTGTGCGATGCTGTCCCCTGTCCAGTTGGATTAGCAATGGTTCTCTGTGTCCCTCACACCCAGGTGACTCTGCGTATCCGAATGGGGCATGGCTGCTCAGTCCATTGAGGAATCCTCGCACCCCAGCAGACGATCGATACAATGAGGCACATGGGAGGACCAGACGTGTGGTCGAGCGTACCTTTGGCCTCCTCAAGTCCAGGTTCAGGTGCCTGGACCGCACCGGGGGTGCACTGGCGTACTCCCCACAGAAGGTGTGCCAGATAGTGGTGGCGTGCTGCATGCTGCACAATCTGGCCATTCGGAAGCAGATCCCCCTCATTGTGGATGACGGAGATCAACCAGGGCCCCAGCCCGCAGACCAGGACAGCTCGAGTGAGGTGGACAGCGGAGAGGAGGAAGCTGGGAATGTGCGCCAGCAGCTCATCGCCCGCTACTTCACTTGACGGTGAGTGTCCATGTACGACGGATGATGTGTCTGTATCTGTGCAGGTGTGTGTGTGCTGTGTCAGGGTGGCCGTATGTTCACTGCGTGCAGTGTGTCAACGCTCCATGGCCAGGGTAGTATGCCACTGTTGGTGACTGTGGAATTGTGCCCTATTGCTCTGTGCGATGTGTGTACATTGCTTGTAGTTGTTGACATGTACTGTGTGATGGGTGTGTGACACACTCATTGAATGTGCTCCTGTTCTGTCTCCCACCCCTAGGTCCCTACAGGCCCTCCGGATTCCATTGCCATGCCACGCATCAGGTGCCTTTCCGCCCAAGGTGGCCGTTGTATTCCGTACAAATAAAACACAGGGCACAAACAGCAGTTAGTGAAAAAGGTGCATTTATTCCAAACTGTGACATGTGATTGTGTGTAAGGTGATGACAAAAGTGGTGCGTGCAGTGACAATGAGCTGTCGGTCATGGCTGCGTGAAGCTCAGGGTGTACCCACTGGTTCTATGTCCATAGTCCAACACACACATGCCATCCAGCTGGCTGTGTGGAGTGGGATCGTAGAGCAAGTCAATGCAGTGGCTGGTCAAGGAAGGCTGGCGGAAGGCTGGCTGGCTGCCTCACTTGCGACTGGAGCGTGCGAAGTCCTCCCGGGAGATCTGTTTCCTCTTCGGACGGCCCCTTCCACGTTTGGGAGGGGGTGTGTGGTGGCGACCTGCTGGTGGTGGGTGAGGTGTGCTCACTGGCTGTGGACGCAGGGGAAGTGGACACTGCTGCCCGACCCTGCGCCCTAGCAGGTGGTGGCGGAGGTGGTGTTGCTGGCCTTGCCTGTGACCCCACCGCCACCACCAGCTGGCCCATGAGGTCCACGAGTTGGTCCATACGGGACACGAATTGGCCCATATGGGCGTCCATGGACCTCAGCACCCCCAGCACCTCCCGCGTGTCTGTAGCAGACCTGACCCATTGTTCTTGGGCCTCCTCATAGGCCCCAAGGACTCTGGCCATTTGAGGCAGGGCATGGCTCCCAGGGAGGCTGGCGTTTCCCTGACCCTGCTCCTCCTACCAGTCCTGCTGCCACCGGCCTGCCCACTAGCCACATTGCACACCACGGTCCTCGCTGTGGCTCCCAGGGTGGATCCAGTCAGCCGGGCCACCACCTGCGCTGGGGCTGGTGCCAGCGAAGACGTGGTGGTGGTGGTGGCGGTGGTGGTCGGTGCGGCGATGGTGGCGGTTGCGGCAGTGGTAGTGGCCGCAATGACCGTGGGTGTGGCCGCAACGACAGTGGCAGCAGGGGGCTGGGACTGTTCAGCATCCCTGGATGATGGGTTGGTGGGTAGGAGGGGTCCTGGGGAGCGGCTGGGCCCTGCCACACTAGATGGGCCTGCTTGGTGGTCCGTGTCCGAAGAGGAGGACAGATCCTCCAGATCCGTGTGTCCTCGTTGGGGGCTTGTGGGCTGGCTGTGCTGGCTGCTGTCTCCATCCCCAGCATCCGGCAGTTCGTCACCTGTGGAGAGAATGAGATTTGTTATTGTGTTGCACCTGGCGAAGTATGTATTTGTCGTCTGACATTGGCAGTTCGTGCAATCTCGTACATGGGTTTCCCGGAGGCGAGTGTGTGGCTGTGGCATCTGTAGTTGTGTGTGCTAGGCAATGGGACTGTGTGCTGTGCACATGTGGCATGGGACGGATTGGCCATGCCGATGGCTGTGTTGCTGTGCCCCTACTCATTGTGACTCTGGTGTATGCGGGCTCCTGGCCCATCCTGGGTCTGGTTTGTACTTTGCTTTTGGGGTTCATATGGAACGCTTAGGCACCCATATGGCAACATGGGGGCCATGCCCCAGATTCACATTTGGGAGGGGATATGCTTTTGGGGTACATGCTGTAAGCCATGGGTGCCGAACGTGACATGTGTTGTGGCAGCATGACAGTGCATGGTTTGAGGTGTGTGCATGCTTGACATGGCCTGCATATTTGCTGTCTGTTGTGATTACTGGACATGGCATTGGACGCATCGTTATGAGTGAGTGTTGGTTGTGTGCCAGCCAACGTATTGCAGTTGTCCCATCTCCTTGGTGTGCGTGCTGCCCTGTGCCATGTGCATCACTGCAGTGCTCGGGGGGCCCATGTTGTGTGTTGTTGCTCACAGTGTGTCGTGCGCTTCATTGACTTCTGGCACATGGTTGGTCATGGGCATGTGTCTTAGCGTGACTGCTGTATATGTGGCAGCTGTGCGGATGACATGCCTTTCATGAGACTGGGGCTGACGGATGGGATGGATGGTATGTTGTATGTGCATGGTGTGTCTGTGTGTTTGATGGGTTCAGTGGTGTTCGTGTGCATTTATGTAGTTCCGCTCTGTTGCGTCTAGTGTTGTTTGTCTTACATAGGCGTAGTTGTGGGGTGTGTGGTTGACAGGCAGTAGGGGCTACATGGACTGGACTTCAATGGTGTTTCAGTTGTGTGTGATGGGTTGCACAGTGGCTGCCGTGTGGTACTATGTTCAGTGTGGCTTGTGCATGCAGACGTGGCTCCTTGGGTGTTGCTGTGTTTGTGATGGGTCATGTGGGGTGTGAGTCTGTTGTTCATGTCCGTGTGCACATTGTTCACTTGTTCGTGACGGTGGGCGGTGCTGCGTGTTCGTCTGCTACGTGACATGTCCCATGTGTTGGTCGTGTTACGGCCCTCATGCCTCCAGTAATCCAGCCCTGTCCAGTTTCCCACCTGCAGGTTGTTCGGGCGTGCACTGTACTGGATGCCACATGGTTCTAAGCGGGGGTGCTCCATGTTGCAGGTCTGTGGGGGTGGGGGGGTGTTGTGGGTCATGGGGGTGGCTGGACACCCACTGACGCCGATTGCTGTGGACCGTGATGTCTGCCTTTCGGCTGTCGTTGTGCACTGCGGTGGCTGACACGTGGCTGTGGGGGATGCTCCTCCTTGCTGTGCTGTGGGACTGGGGCCTGGTGTGTGTTGTACTTGGGCTGTCCACCCTCCCACCCACTGCACTTTGTGTTCCTGCCACTTACCTGTTACTTGTCGGTTAGTGCAGCTGTGGCGGACACATGGGTGTGGTGGGTGCTCGTTGTGGCGCTTCTGGCATATTTGTGGACCTGTTGGTGGTTACGTGGCTGGCTTAGTGTACACATGTCCCCACGCATTTTACAGTTGTTCGGTTTGGGCTGTGTGTGGTAGTGTCTGTTGCATGTGTGTGTGATGTGTTGTGTATTGTGTGCTGGACATGGGGGTGTTTGTCCCTGGGAGCTGTGGCATGGTGGTAGTGCATGTGAGTACATAGCGGTGTGCTGGTATACATTAGTTTGTACTTACCAGCCTCCACTCCCCTGCTAATCCGGCGAGGATCTCCGGATGTATTACGACTCGCACCTTCTCCTCCCACGCTTTGAAGGTCTTAAAGAGCGCGGGATTCCCTCCGCCAGTGACGGCAGCCAGCTCTCTGTTTTTGCCCTCCTTCTTCTTGACCAGGCTCTTTACGTCATTCCAACGTTTGTTAATCTCGACTCTGTTCCTGGGCAGGGTCCCGACTGCATTGACCTGGTCTACGATCCGGTTCCACATTCTGTTTCTGGTGGCTAGTGGTGTGTGCTGGACCATGTTCCCATAGATTTGTGGGTACACCTTGATGATCTCGTCGACCATGACCGTCAGCTCCATGGGCGTGAACTTGGGCATTCTTTGTGGTGCCATGATGTTTGTGGTGCTGGTGCGGTGTGTGTTGTGTAATGTGCAGGGGGTTTGTGGTGCCGGTGTTTGGTGGTGGTGGTGGTGGTGGTGGTGGTGGTGTTTGGTGGTGGTGGTGGTGGTGGTGGTAGTGATGTGTGCGTTTCTGTGGTGTGCTGCTGTCCTTGCTGTGTCACTGTGTCCTCTCCTCTCCTCTCTGGTTTGCAATGTAGCAAGGGGTTGTGGTCTGTGGGAGTGCTGCTTTTGTACTCACCTATGTGGGTGTGTCCTAATGGTCTGTTGTTTTCAGGTGTGTTGTGTCTGGGGTTCTGGCCTTTGTATTTTTTGTTTGTCCGGGGGTGTTTTCGGGATGTGTACTGTGCTTGTATATTTGTGCGTGCCTTGCTGTGTGGACTTGTTGGCCATGTTGTGTGCTATTGGTTTTGTGTGCGAATGGTTTCTGTGCAGGTACGTTGGCGCCATGGCTTCTGCCGTGTCGATTCTCATCGGCGTTGTTTGCGCTGGCGGGCGGTATATTTGTGGTTTTCCGCGCTCATGTCGGTGCGATCGTAATTTCACGTGCGGTGTGTCGGCCGTGAGGGCGGGCGGTTTTGTGTTGTCGTGCGTGTTTCCGTCCGTGGCGGGCGGTTTGACTCCGACTCGGACGTTGGCGGGCGGTATTTTGTGTGCTTTTTCCGCCGATGGCGGTATTCGGTTTGTGTAATCGTAATGGCGTGGTCGGTGTTCAGGCGGTGTGTGCGGGCGGATTTTTGCCGCTTCCATGCCTGGCGGCTTTATTTACGCCGGGTATCGTAATGGGCCCCTTAATTCTAATTTACTCCTACATACATACCAAAGGCCTGTACATAGTTCAGATTAGTGCTCAAGATAATTTTTAGCGTATCTAAGTCTGACTTACATATGGTTCATTCTTGCAAGTGAAGGTCAAAAAAGTTAAGAGAAAATTGAATATAATGCACCCAGAGTAATCAACAGTGGTTCAGATTAATTTGAGAATTTCAACCCACCAAAGTTTTGCAAGACTTTCCTACATCATAAAATGTAACTGAAGGCACAGTCTTAGGTGTTGGAGATTTTTATAATAATGCCCAATAAGCCTTACATATTAAAATCAACAATTGGTGTTTTAGCAGCAGAAAACAATTTGATCAGAGTAGCATTACTGATGATAATATTAGTCATTGGAAGTAACATGTACCTCAAAGCCACCAAATATGTGCTATCAAATTCAATTTTCTATTCATTCTCCCTGACCTCACCTTGACCAGACAGATTTAACATGCCATACTAGGATATATGTTTGTACATTCACAATGAAGTTAGATATTTTTAGAATCAATCATTGTAGATAATCTGTGTAAAACGTAAAAAGAATTTCCATGTTGACGTTGGTATTTTGGGCAAAATATTGATTTATTTTTATATTTGGAGAAAGAAATATTGAAAAGAAATATTGTGATAGAAAAATATTGTGATGCAGAAATATCATTGTCAAGAATACTGTTTTCTCAGGTAAGTAATATTGTTATTAAGAATATCGTTGCTGTTAATATCGTTTTCAATAATATAGTTGTAAAGAATATACTTTTTTAATAATTTTAATGTGTTTTAGTTCACAAATTAATTCTTTGTTATTATTGTTTTATAATTGTTATACTTTTTAAGTAGAGTTTGTAATTTTAAGTAGTTTATCATTTTTTTATTTAATTGTTAATAGTAATTTATAGTGTTGTAGTGGGTTGTTGGGCTTGTAAAGGAATAGGGTGGGAAAGTAATTAAGTAATAATTAATTATTAATATAAGTATGTGACTAAAATTAATTATGCATATTAAGAAATATTGATTTAATTTACTTATATTTCAGGTGTGGGTTGATATGTTTTTAGGGGTATATGGTGGGACGTTAATTAGGTAATAATTATTTAGCAATAATGTTTTTAATTATTAATAATAATTTAAATGCTTATTACTTATGTAAATTGTGCAAAGATTATATGTGGCATTTTAGTTACATTTTAGGTGCAGGCTGCTTGGTTTGTAGGGGTATAGGGTGGGAAGTTAATTAAGTAATAATTAATTAATTGTTAATTAATTGTCATTTATTGGAGTATTTATTAATTATGTACATTATGTAACACTGATTTATTTTACTTATATGTTAGTTGCGGGTTGCTAGGTTTATAGAGGTCTAGGGTGGGAAGTTAATTATTATTTAAACATTTGTTGTTATTAATGTATAATTAAATATTGAATTGATTAATAAATATGCAAATTGTGCAAGAATTACATAGATTAGTTATATTTTATGTGTGGGCTGCTGGGTTTGTGAGATTGTTGGGTGGGAAGTTCATTATTAATTAATCAATAATTGCTAATTAGTTATTTAATTGATTATCAATAATGTAAATTGTGTTATATTTATTTATTTTAGTTATATTTTAGGTGTGGGTTGCTAGGCTTGTAGGGGTATAGACTGGCAAGTAATGAAATATTAATTAACCATTATTTTTAAATAGAAAATGTAATATTACATTGTTTATGAATTTTGTAGATTGGTTAATTGTTTTATATATATATATATATATATATATATTTATTTACGTTGAGTAATAATGTTTATATTAAGAGTTTTATATTTTTCTCAACTAATATGGTTATCAAATATTTGATGTGTTTGAAGTGAAGTAGTTTACCTACTGTTTCTTAGATTGGAGTGGGAAGATTACATTTAACTCCCATGAAGTCCAAACTTTTCCCAACTGTTGCTTAGACTGGAGTGGGAATAGTAATTTTAACAGCTCCGAAATCCAATGCTTTCCCTACTGTTGCACAGACTGGAGTGGGAATAGTAAATCTTACCCCTCCGAAGTCTGACGCTTTACGTACTGTTGCTTAGACTGGAGTGGTGATAGTAATTTTAACACCTCCGAAGTTCAACACATGTCTGCGAGACCTACTGACCCCATTTCATTCTCGGAGTAGTGAAAGGTTTGCGGTGTTTGGTCAAGCGAGCACAAAGTATAAAAGGGGGGTCCCAAAATGGGTGTAAAATCCAATGCAGTTTACATAGGCTTTTGTATTTCACATAGCACGAAAACTGTCAGTTGGATTTTGAAGAAATTTGGAAGGAATAAATATTATGGTGTGCAGATTATTCTGTGGGGTTACAGGAGGTAAGAAGGGTAAGTATTTCATAAGTTTAAAGTGTTTAATTTAAGTATTACTGTGGCCACAGAAGTACTGCGGTATTCCCAAGGTATACAGGGATGGCAAGTCATTAGCTAATAACTGCCTTTACAAAAGTTAAAAACAGCCATCTTGTTTTCACCTTGAGTTTCCCTGTGTTCTGTGTTACTCTATTCAATGTAGGTAAGTCTTAGGTTTGTATTTTTCCCATACCTGTTACCACTTTAGTAAAGTGCCAATAGTTAGGGAAAAATATTTATAATTTTGTATATATATATATATTTTTTTTTAATTGGAAGTACCATGGGAGTACTGCGGTACTGAAAAAGAATTGGAAATACACTATAATACACTGTATTTTAATAATATTATGTGCTAAAGTGTTTTCTTCAATATCTTTACATATTTAAATATGTGCAAAAAAGTGTACAGAGTAGCACATTAATTAGTAATAATTACCACGCTACTTAAAAAAACTGTCCACGTACACTGGTATAAAAATGAACAAACATTTCTAAACAAAAATGTTAACCGTAAGCAATTTTATTGGAGTACCACAGTACTCCCACACTACTCTGTAGTTTTTTAAACAAATATCTAGAAACAAAAATATTTTGCTCTGCCTATTACCACGTATCTAAAGTGATAACAGTTAGGGCAAAAATACCAAACCTAATAGTTACTTACATTGGAAGACATAACACACAATACGGGGAAAGTGTACAGAAAAACAAAATGTCTGCCTTTAACTTTGGTAAAGCTAATGATTACCTAATATGCGAATGGCTTGTGATAACTATGTACTGTGGTACTACTGCCAAATACCCCCACTTTCACAAAAATACTCCAATAACAAATATTACTAACTTCAAATAGAATAAAACTTATCAAATAATTACATTAATTACCTGCACTACACAAAATAAACATGTGCTCATCATAATATGCAATCCTGCCAAATTTAAACAAAGTAAGACTCCCAGTATTCGTGCAACGCAAAATTTAAAACTGCATGTTAAATATATTTGATTCAACCATGTTTTTGGACCCCATTTTTTCTGTAGACCCCCTTCAGCCAACCCTGCAAAACTTTTACTCCTTCCAGAATTAAACCAGTGGAATAAGTATGCTAAAATGTGTGGACATTCCTCAAACTAGTGCAAAGTTATTAAGTTATATATTTTTCTAAATTCCATTAGTCGATAATATATACAATTTTTAAAACAAAAACGTTAACAATTACTTCTTCATGAAAGTGAAAATAGGTTGCTAACAATAATAAAACTTAATAATTAACTATATCTAACACCCTAACCCACAAGTCAGGGAAACGCTAACCGTACAATAATGTAAATTTGTCATTAAAACAACATGGCTTATTTCTACCTTTGGTAAACATAGTTGTTAACCAATCACATCACCAGTTCTAAGCCGCATGCACTGTGGTATACCATGAACTTTGCACGGTATACCATAGCACCATATATAACTGCATTTCATGCAACATATATGTTTACAATTACTTATACTATTTATATATACAGCCAGAAAATTAACATTTATATAATGAAATTCATATTTTTCAGATCTAAAATTCACATGTTTTCACAGAATTTTAAGGTACATTTTCATTTTAATTACACACTCCTCTTTACACCTCTCCAGTGTATAAGAGTTGCCTTTATGCCATTACACTCTATGCTATTTACAGTATGCCACTCCACACTCCACTTTAGAACACTCCAATACATGCCATTAAATTCTACTCTAATCTACCGTATGTTATTCCACTCTACTCTACCCAACTCCATTGTACGCCACTCCAGTCTACACCAGTATACTCTATGCTATCATACTGTTCACCACTGTATTCTATTACACTTTCTGGTATGCCAGTTTACTGGTTGACCAATGTACGCAACTCAACTTTATGCTATTCCACTATGACCCACTTTATGGTACACTACTGGAGTGTACGCTATTCTAGTATACGCTACTCCACTCTACGGCACTCAATTCGACTAAAATGTAGTATATGCCACTGTAGTGTACCATAATGCACTGTATGCTATTTGACTTTACAAAACGACTTTCTGCGCCACTCCACTAAACAACATTTCAATGTACGTCACTAGACTCTACAGTTCCATAATTAACCCTATTGAATTGTCTGACACTCTACTGTATGCTACTCCACTATATGCCAGTCCAATGTACATCTCAAGACTTAACGCCAGTAAACTCTACCTTACTACAGTAAGCACTACTTAATTGTACGCTACTCCACTATATGGAACTTCACTATAGGCTACTCCAGTATACACCTTTGCACTGTACCCTATTACACTGTAGATCACTGTATTGTATGCTATTCTGCTTTGCACCACTGTAGTCCAAAGTGCACCACTCCGCTTTACGCGATTGTACTTTACAACACTACACTCTACGACACTCGACTTTACATATGCCTACCGTACACCACTCAACTGTACGCCACTCACCTGTATGGCACTCCATTTTATGCTATTCCAGTTTATGCCACTCCACTTTACCACACTCCACTGTACGCCATTCAAATGTACTCTATTTTAGTATATGATATTCCAATACATGCCCCTACACTATACAACACTCCACGGTATAGCACTCCACTGTATGCCACTACAGTCAACATAAATACACTCTACAATATTTAAAGGATGTAACTCCAGTTTCCCACATTCCACTCTATGTTATTCCACTGTATACCACTGCACTGTACGCCACTACAGACTATTCCACTGCAATATACGCCACTCTACTGTATCCTTCTTCAGTGTACACCACACTACTGTATGCGACTCCACTCTATGCCACGCTGCTGTATGCCAGTCCAGTGTACGCCACTCCAGTATATCTAGTTCCACTTAATTCCACTCGAGTATACAAAATATACTGTATCACAGTACACTTTGCACCACAATGTTCCACTATATTCTACCACACTCCATACCACTAAACTGTACCTATGTTACACATTTGTTTCTAGCCTTAGAAAAACCTTTGGAATTCACAAAAATTCATAAAGATTAATTCTAGTTAGGAAAAGTTTCTTTATGTTTAGTATGCAAACCCAACTTTAGCTACACAAACATTAGGAATTCTACACTTATAGTAATATCTTTAATTTATCATTTAAGCACCACTTACAATGTTAAATAAGTCAAACTTATAAATTACATTTATACTTACGCACTACCTTAAAATTCAGATAACTCGCACACCTCCGTACACCGCCTTCTCATCTCACTCGCCACACTACATTAACTGTAACTCGCCCCTTCTTCATGTACTACCTATGCCCTTGCATATTACAGAACTTAGGGCCAGATGTACAAAGCATTTTAGTGGTCGCAAATGGCCCATCGGCCCGTTTGCCACCGGTAAAATGCATTTTGCCATGTACAAAAGGCAAATTACGAATCAGTAACATGTTACCAAATCGCATTTTGCTTTTGCAATTCGGTAATAGGAAGGGTCATGTTTAGGGCGTCCCTTCCGAATATCGAATAGCACTGGCATGTATGAATGTTTTGTAACCAGAATGCAGTCGCAAAACATTCACAATTTACCGACTCCGTGGAGGAGGCAGTAACCCATATGCAACAGGAAGAGGTCCCCAAGGGACCCGTTCCCCTTTGTGAATGTGGGTGAAACCATTTTTTAAGAGCAGGCAGTGGTCCCACAGACCACTGCCTACTCTTATAAAATGAAATGAACACTTTTCAATTTTATTTTTGTAATGCAGTCCGTTTTCCTTTAAGGAAAATGGGCTGCATTAAAAAAAAGCTTTATTTAAAAAGCAATCACAGATATGGTGGTCTGCTGACCTTTTATACCCGTCCAGATAATGAAGCTTGTGCTGCTGCAGGCTTAGGTTTGCCAGAGCAAAACCAGAGGAGCAAGCCCCCCTGTAACACATTTAATTCCATTCCCAAACCCCCAATAAATTCCACAAGGGATCAAGTTAGTCCTCACGATCAGGGTGGCCTTAGAGCAGCCAACCATGAAGATACACCTACTGGGATGAGTATACCCTGCAGTCAGGGAGGGCGGAATAATGAAAGAGAAGAACTCTTTGAGGAAAAACAACCAGTAATAGGCCTTCCCCCGCCGCATGTTCATATGTACTTATACTTGCAGGAGCTCCTAGTTTAAGGAAAGATCATAAGGAGTCATATGAAGAGCCGTTTAATAAAACTGTAAATTAGAGGTTTCCCGCTCTCATTGACCAAAAATATTTTGATGGTAAAGAGGGTGGGGTGGATTGGCCCCTAGCCTGTGGACCGTCAAGGGGATTGTATCATTGTTCATTTTAATTCACCGTACTTGGCTAAAAGTCTCTTACTAGGAAATATGAGCACACATTTGGAGCCAACTAACATTGTTTTGCTACCTCTTGGTTATTTCTACAGACCTAATTTTCAAACATGATGGGCCCCCACTCAAGCCCCTAGTCAAGTAGGGTGGAGTACAGCAAGGGCTCCCCTAATTCCGGGTAGGTGGTGTGCCATTAGGGCTAGGCTCTTCTCCATTCCCACTCAATCATTTCGATGTCTTAGCAGACGAATCACTGACAAAATATCGACCTCAAAAATATCGAGGTACAAAAATATTGTGACAAAAATATCGAAGTCAAGAATATCGACATCCTATCTACATTATGGTAAGTACAAAAATATCGAAAATTAAATATCGATGTAAAAAATATCGTTGTAAAAAATATCGTTTTTTTTAAATGTTAAAAAAATAATCTAAAATAAAGTAAATAATACATATAATTAAAAGAAACAGTTAAAATGATTTAAAAATAAAAACTGATACATATAATGTTAAAATAAATTAAACATATACATATAAAATATAATATATATACTTACTTAATAATATTCATAAATAATTATTTTAATAACTTATAAATTGTTAAAAATATTTTATAAATTATAAATACAGACATACACATACAAAAATATAATTATTAAAAATTTTAAAAATATATTTAACAAATTAAAAAAATTACAATATTTTTAATTTTTGTAAAGTAAATTATACACAACATTAAGTAAAACAATACAGAAAAATATTGGATAGCGGAGGGAAAAAAATTACTATTCCCACTCCAAAGAGTGCAACAGTAGGGAAAGTGTTGGATAGCGTAGGGGTAAAAATGACTATTCCCACTCCAAAGAGTGCAACAGTAGGGAAAGTATTGGATAGCATAGGGGTAAAAATTACTATTCCAACTCCAGTAATTGCAACAGTAGGGAAAGTGTTGGATAGCATAGGGGTAAAAATTACTATTCCCACTCCAGGGAGTGCAACAGTAGGGAAAGTGTTGGATAGCATAGAGGTAAAAATTACTTTTCCCACTCCAGAGAGTGCAACAGTAGGGAAAGTATTGGATAGCGTAGGGGTAAAAATTACTATTCCAACTCCAGAGAGTGCAACAGTAGGGAAAGTGTTGGATAGCGTAGGGGTAAAAATTACTATTCCCACTCCAGAGAGTGCAACAGTAGGGAAAGTGTTGGATAGCGAAAGGGTTAAAATTACTATTCCAACTCCAGTAATTGCAACAGTAGGGAAAGTGTTGGATAGCGTAGGGGTAAAAATTACTATTCCCACTCCAGAGACTGCAACAGTAGGGAAAGTGTTGGATAGCGAAAGGGTTAAAATTACTATTCCAACTCCAGTAATTGCAACAGTAGGGAAAGTGTTGGATAGCGTAGGGGTAAAAATTACTATTCCCACTCCAGGGAGTGCAACAGTAGGGAAAGTATTGGATAGCGTAGGGGTAATAATTACTATTCCAACTCCAGAGAGTGCAACAGTAGGGAAAGTGTTGGATAGCGTAGGGCTTAAAATTACTATTCCAACTCCAGAGAGTGCAACAGTAGGGAAACTGTTGGATAGCATAGGGGTAAAAATTACTATTCCAACTCCAGAGAGTGCAACAGTAGAGAAAGTGTTGAATAGCGTAGGGGTAAAAATTACTATTCCCACTCCAGAGAGTGCAACAGTAGGGAAAGTGTAGGATAGCGTAGGGGTTAAAAATAACATACTTATCAATTAAATAATTGTTTTAATTAAATAATGATTTATTAATAAATTAACAATAAATTATATATAAATAGCAATAAATGAAAATTTATATTTACTTTAATAACATTAAGGGGCCGATTCCGATTCGGGCCGGAAATCTCTCCGACCGAGCCGGACCCGGAGAGATTTCCGACCGAATCGGACTCTAGCAGTCCGACCGAACGAGTACGATGCGCACGTATGCTATCGGACTCGATTCGGTCGGACTCCCATTGAAGTCAATGGGAGCCAGTCGTACGACGCGTACACGGGCTCCCATTGACTCAATGGGCACGACGCAAACAAGGGCACCCCCTACAGCGTGTGCGCGTCAATGCGGGTCGCGCCGTACATGCACGTGTAGGGGGACCCATGTGTCCCCCCTGTGTGCGACTCGCGCGGCTACGCGTACAGGGGGGTCTGACACGGACCCCCAAAGTATGGCTCCGACTGCTCTTTTGAGCCGGAGTGCGCGGCTCGGTCGGACTGCTCGCGGCGCGCATCGTACTTACCCGGCCGGGGAACGTCTCCATTGCGCGGTGCGAGTCGAGTCCGAACGAGTCGGTCGGTGCGGTTAGACCCGTGAACGAGTCGGTCGGAGCGGTCGGGACACTCGGACGAGTCGGTCGGCGATTTCGCATCGTACTCGCTCGCCCGGACGCGCGTACGAATCGGTCGGGAAATAGGGCTCCGAATCGGATCCGGTTAAGCCGAATCCGATTCGGAGCCCTACCGGCCGAGATTGGAATCGGCCCCTAAATTTCTTCCCACCCTATTCCCCAATAAACACAAAACCCACTCCACATAAAATTTAACACAATTAATATAATTATCAATTAATCAATTAATAAAAATTAATTAACAATTAATAATAAATTAACAATAAAATAATTACCAATACCAATAAATAATAATTAATAAAAATTAATTATCTATTCCCCTATAAACACACAACCCACTCCTAAACTAAATTAACACAATTAATATATTTATCAATTAATTAATTAATAAAAATTAAATACCAATTAATAATTAATAAACAATAAATCAATTATCAATACCAAAAAATAAAAATTATTAATTACTTCCCACCCTATTCCCCTATAAACCCACAACCCGCTACAGAACTAAAATGCAAAATTTAATTACAAATAATTATTAATTTCTAAAAATTATGAATTAATTTACTATAATTAAATTACTTCCCACCCTATTCCCCTATAAACCCACAACCCGCTACGGTTCTAAGACGCAAAATTTACTTTAAAAAAAATTACTAACTTCTAAACAATTAATGCATATATTTCAAAAAATAATACAAAACATAAAACATGTGGAACACATACATATAAAATACATACTAAAATACATAACACTAACATAAACATCGATATTATTAACATCAATATTTTTACTATCGATATTAACAACTTCGATATTAACAAAAACGATATTTCTTACCTTAAGGTCGATATTCTGGTCACCGATATTCTTGATGTCGATATTCTGTCCCTACGATATTTAAAAGTCGATATTATTGTAGGTCAATATTTAAAAGTCGATATTTTGTAAGGGTGGGGGGAATTTGCGGAGTTGCGTTCCGCAAAATTCCGCGAAACGGCAAGAAATCTCTGCGAGCACGCGGAATTTCGCGTGCTCGCAGAGATTTTGCTGCGCCCGTTGAATCCTGCCCTGCATATTTATCCACGAAGATGCCACCGTTTTGTGCAATACCTCTAGTCAACTGGAGTACTTTCTACTGGCTAATCGGTAAGTGCTACCTCGTTGAGTAAATGTATAGTGCCTTTCCTACACTATGGAAGAGATGGAGAGAAGGCACACCTGCTTAAACACGCTCACAAATTCTGCACGAGGATTGCGCTCGGGAAAATCAAGGATGCAAAGACCTCCTTCGAGGATTACAGCTAACTTTTCACGTTGGAAATGGAGAGAAGGCACATCTGCTTAACCACGCTCACGAATTCTGCACGAGGATTGCGCTCGGGAAAATCAAGGATGCAAAGACCTCCATCGGGGATTACAGCTAACTTTTCACGTTGGAAATGGAGAGAAGGCACACCTGCTTAACCACGCTCACGAATTCTGCACGAGGATTGCGCTCGGGAAAATCAAGGATGCAAAGACCTCCATCGGGGATTACAGCTAACTTTTCACGTTGGAAATGGAGAGAAGGCACATCTGCTTAACCACGCTCACGAATTCTGCACGAGAATTGCGCTCGGGAAAATCAAGGATGCAAAGACCTCCATCAGGGATTACAGCTAACTTTTCACGTTGGAAATGGAGAGAAGGCACACCTGCTTAACCACGCTCACGAATTCTGCACGAGGATTGCGTTCGATGACATGAATTGCACTTTTATATTTTTTTTCTCTTGTACTGTTTTATATATTGCTTTTATGGATGGCTAATTGCCACAGAATAAAGTTATATATTGATATTGATACTGATAGTAACTTATTACAGTTGGCTTGTGACATCATCATAATGCTTGCTATCAGAGGCAGCAGCCATGGAGCACATAGAAAAAACGAGATTTGCTCATTTTGTGTTTATGATCTGATTTTCTAAAATAAAGACTGATCAGTGTAAAGGATATAAAAATGGCAGCATGTTTATTTTTACGCTATAATTCATTACAGGAAAAATTCTATCTGTGTGTTACTACTCATTCTGAGCTCTTCTTGTGTCGAGGATCTGATGATTGTACGTTGTGTATTGGGGGAGGAGCAAACGATTGAGTGAGCAAGCAGTGCAGCGGGCAGAGTAAGCGAGGAGACGCCACCGCCACAGCGAAAGGGCGTTTGTGGCATTTTTGTGCCGGTACAGAGGATTGTGGGCAACCGGAGCAGTCCGGATTGACTCTGTGTATTGCCCAGCCTGCCCCACCTGCTGCCTGCCACCTGCCGCCTGCTGCACTGCCACATCAGGAGGAGGTGGTAAGTGAGGAAACACAGTAGGATGGCTGCCTAAGGCATCCCATGGGGACGAGCCAGACCACATGGTAGTGACCCACTGGGTGGAGTGCAGCTTGCGTGACTGCTTGAGTGGCGTGTTGGTTCACCTTATGTAGCAGCCTCCAGTGACTCAATTCTCCTACATGTGGCTACTTGTGGCTGCTCGCTGGCATTGAACATTTGCCTGAGGCCCCTATGGCCTTGGGTGAATTGTAATTGGAATCGTAGGCGTGCTCGTGCCCCTCCCTGGTCGCTTGTGGCCTGGTTTCTACTTAGAGGAGGTGTGGCAGCACTTATAAGAGACAAAGGCCCGAGATAACAAGGGGGTGTTGTTTCATTAGTAGCATACAATGGAAGGAAGTTCCTCGTAACTCGCAGAAGCGTCCCCTCTAGGTTCGGGTGTGGCTTGCGGATCTCGGGGTACCAACCCCCACCTCCGGTATTTAATACACCTGACTGCATCTGACTGCATCCCTCATGAGTATTTCTGGGGGAATCATGACGGCGAAAGAACTTCGATCCAGGAGAATTCTCTCGTCTAGACTTTGTCACAAAATATAATCCGATAAGGAATAGACCACCCCCACCTTGGAATCATTGAAGGGAGTGGCATTATTTCCACAGAACCTCTGAAGAAATTTCCACTACCAGGTCCAGGATGCTGCCAGGGTTGACCATGAGTCCAACGACGAGGGAGACATCCCAATCGGTGCTTTCAGAAGGACTAGGTGGGCTAAATAGTTTTAATCAGCAACAAAACTTAGCAACCCATTTACGTCCATCGATGAGTAGTGAAAAGGAGGCACTGCAAGTATCAAAAGGTTCTCAAACACCTATTGTGTGACATTATACACTATCACGGCTCACGAATTCTGCACACCTGCCCTGCATATTTATCCACGAAGATGCCTCCGTTTTGTGCAATACCTCTACTCAACTGGAGTACTTTCTACTGGGGATTACACGGGGATTGCGCTCGGGAAAATCAAGGATGCAAAGACCTCCATCGGGGATCATGACTCATTACAGCTAATGTTTGACGGTAGATATGGGCAGAAAGCACTCCTGCTTAGCCTCGACCTTGCTCACAAATTTTTTGTGCTGATTAATGCGTTACAGAATTTGAGCTTCAACTCGGGCACCTACTTCAGTGCTTTCTTGCACCCGAATTCCGTTCCGCCGCGGATCGCGGAAGTTTCGACATTTCCGCGTTCTGCGCGGAATGCGGAAATGCCGAAATTTCGCAAGTTCCGCGAGCGGAACGGAATTTGCCGCCCACCCTTAATATTTTGACTGTGCACCTTAGCAGACATCGATTGACTTAACAGACCAGAACCAACATACCAGCAGGCAGTCTGGACGGGGGGGTGAGAGATCGTAAGAAACAAGAATAATAGATACATCAAAAGAAGTCATGGACCCCAGAAATCTGCCAAAGGTAATTTTGATTTAATTAGTTGGAATATAGCTGGTTTGAGCTCTTTTCTTGCAGATGAGAAGAGGATGGATTTGTGTAAATCCTTTGACATATGTTTCCAGGAGACATGGGATGTGGGGGGATGGTTATTTATAAATGGTTTTCTGTCTCCCGAGTAAATGTGGTGGCCTCAAACCAAGGAAGGTCTAAGGGAGGTCTAGCAGCATTTGTGATCCTCAGGGTAGGCTGTGATGTGGAACAGTTTGCTTTTGACTCTGGGCTTATTTTAGGAGTTTTGTTATCCTTCCCACATAACCTTACGTTCCTAATCACAAATGTTTATAATTCACCCTCCTCAGAGGCTGCCCTGGATGTTGAGCTAAGACGGTTCCTTGAAAAGATTTTGTTAGATTGGCCGATTTTGCCTTTAATCATATTATTGGGGGATTTTAACCTACACCCATGTGCGGCTTGCACCATTAACAAGAAGGACGCAGATCTCGAAGGGGGCTGTGAGCAGGTTCACTTTAGCCACTCACGTCAGAGAGATATGTTTAACCTCCTGATATCAGAATGTAATCCTATTAATCTATTAAGCACTGAGGAATTTAGGGGCTGATTACGATGGCGGGCGAAAAAAACATTCCGACCACCGTGGTAGCGGAAATTAACCGTCCGCCGGTACCGCGGCAAAACCGGCGGTCCGATTAGGATCAACCGCCAGAAAAATCTAACCGCGGAGGAACGATGCCACGAAAGACCACCGGTAGCGTGCGGAGCTCGTGAAAATCCGTCCGCGGCGGTCGGATCCACGGCGGAAAAACGCAAAAACGCCACACGGCCAGCGGATTGACCGCACGTGAAATTAGGATACCATTGATGTGACAGCGGAACGATCCGCTGTTTCCAACTGCCGCGATCACAACCAGTGATGAATGGGAGAGCCGGCGGAAGGGCGGTTGTTAACCCATTGCCGCGGCCGCTCCGGAACAATTATGGCGGTCGGAAAAAAAAACACACAACAAGCCCACCGAGTATACCCATTAAACTGGCACAGCCTCAAAAAACACCTAACACACCCCAATGACACATCCCCATGGCAACTAAAAAAATACAAATCCCAGGTCAACCCACACAACACACCTGACAGGAATACTCCATCTTGACACCCCCACATAGCTGAGTATAAAACCAGCCCCTTCCCTGACCAGAATCCTTTGCAATACTCCACCACTGAAGGAACCTACCATACAGCACAAAAGAGAGGCAAACCACCACACATCTCACCAGCACAACAACACATACACACACCACTTACATCACCACCACCACACTCACACCTGCACCTTTAACCCATTTGCACATCACACACCATGGCACAGAAGAAAATGCCCAAATTCACGGACAATGAGTTGTCAATCATGGTAGATGAGGTAATCAGAGTAGAACCACAATTGTTTGGAAACCTGGTCCAACAGACACCATTAGCCACCAGAACACAAATGTGGGGAAGGATAGTCAGCAAGGTCAATGCAGTAGGGACTGTCCCGCGCACAAAGAAGGAGATCGTGAAGCAGTGGCATGACCTCAAGAGCAAGGTGAAAGAGAAGAACAACAAGAACCTCAAGCTGGCTCAGATGACTGGCGGTGGCCCTCCCACCAGGCCCCCTTGTCCCACAGCTGAGCAGGATGGAGCACTCCCCCCACCCAGAAGCATGTGGCAGCCATTGCATTCCCCTCATCAAACTTACAGGTAGGTAGCCATTTTCACATGGAGGGGTGTTTGTGGGTGGCAAGCCAGCACTACAACTCCTACCAGTCCCCCTTGTCCCACAGCTGAGCAAGATGGAGCACTCCCCCACACCCACAACCATGTGTCAGCAATTCCCCCCAACTGTGCCACAGAACAGGTAGGTAGACAGTGCATGCACCCTGCCATGTCTCTCAAAAAGCATGGAGCCATATGACCACACCAGCCCTCACATCCCACCCAACTTGGCATAGATCCAATAGCCACTTCCAGTGTGCAGACAGCTAAGCGTATGTAACTGTCACAGAAATTAAAGTTTGAACCACAAAGTCACATGTAGATGAAATTCAGGGCACAATCATGCACAGCACTGAATGCTATCTGTAAGTGCCATGGGGGCAGAGCATCAAGGCCCATAGGAAAACAAAACAAGCATGGTCAGTTGTAAAAAGAAAGCAAAGCACATGATATGACAGAGGGATGCATGAGATAACAATGGCCAGTACATGCGCAGAATGAACGTCTTCCATGCAGAGTAAACAACAAATACGCTTCACATAAAGTTGTTGTGCTGCTAGTCGTTAGATGACGACATGTCCTTGTAATCACACAATCTGTACGTGGAGCATGGTATCTATTGACATGTCACACCATGGACAAGTAATGTATGTACCTCCACATCATGTCATGATGCTCAGTACCGTGCAGCCATACAAAGTGATCTCAATGTAAACTGTGTGGTGTATAACATGTAACATCCAAACATCTAACACCAAGCTTGTGGGGTGCACTTCAATGACCATTTCTTCTCTGTTCCACAGGTGACCAAGAATTGACTGCTGCAGATGACAACACCAACCTGCTGAGCCAGTCTCCCCCCCGGAACCTGGACTCTCGGATGCAGACTCCCTAAATTCCTCAGATGCGGACACAGAACCTGGCCCATCAGGCCTGCCAGGGCGCACCAGGGCCCAGGCCCCCACTGTCCCCACCACCACCACCTCAGCAACAACAACTGCACTGACCCCTGCTGTAACGACCTGTGCGGCCTCCACCACCACCACCACCACCAGTGCTGCCTGCAACACTGTCCCTGCCTCAGAGGATACCCACACCACCCCACAATCTGAGGAGGGCAGGGAGAGTCAGCGGGTGCGTCGAGTGGTGACACCACAGGTCCGGGACAGCAGGGCAGGTGGGAGGGCAACTGGGTGACAAATCCAACAGGGCACTGGGGCCGAAGCCCTGGCCAACTTCGCAAGAGTCCTTGGGGCCTATGAACAAACCCAGGGACAGATGGGCCAGCTTCTGGAAGAAGTACGTGAGGTCCGCCTGCTGCTGAGGTCCATGGACACGCATATGGGCCAAATCGTGGACCTCTTGGGCCAGCTTGTGGGTGTTCTGAGGGACAGGCCTTCGGCCCAAAGGACAGCTCAACCTCCCTCCAGTGGCCCGCAGGATGACAGTCCCACCACCTCACCTGCGGCCACAGAGGGGGGTGAGCTGAAACAGGATGAGTCCTCAGACACCGCAGATCCCGCAGCAGAGGCCCCCCCTGCCAAACGCTCAAGGGGCCATCCGAGGAAAAGCACGGGAGGATCACGTGGCAAAGCACCAGCCAAACGCCAGTCAAAGAGCAAGCCATGATGGCACCTCTCTTCACCTTGCCATGGACTTTGTTGACTATCCTTACCCATACTGCCATGTTGATGGCAGGCGTCTGTTGGACTGTGTCACCACATCAATGTGGTGACTACTCTATTGTCTCGTCTACCATCACTGACAACTCATTGATTCACTTTGCACCTTTTTGTAAATAATCACTTCCCTGTCACATATACTTATTGTAAATAAACACTCTTTACACACCTATGCTTTCGTGTCAGCTCCATGTTTATCACAGGATGTACAATCTTGACTCTGATTACAATGTACCAGGTGCACTGATTGTTGTGAGGCATTGAGAGGCTGAAGGGACCTAGGAAAACACAAGAGAACAACATTCACTTGTCAGGTGATGTCATCACACCCATTACACAACGCATGTTATCAAGGTACTCAAACCTGCACACATTACAATGAGCAACGATATCGACATAGACATCATGTAGCTATGCATAACTACCCTGTCCCAGAAACATCAGCCCTCAGCACAGAGCCAACAACAGGCAGCTGTCACAAAGCTCCCCTAGGCATTTTCAACAACAACAAAAACAGCAGACAATGGCACCGTTGTACAATGTCATTCACCTTCAAGGGAAGTAGCGGTTGATGAGCTATTGACGCAGGTCGACACCTTCCTCCTCTCCACTATCCTAAGTCACTGGACATGTGTGGGTTTGCAGGCGGGGGCATCTGCTGCTCATCATCGTCCAGGATCAGGGGGATCTCTTTGCGCAAGGCCAGGTTGTGGAGCATGCAGCATGTAACTACGATCTGACACACCTTTTGTGGAGAGTACATCAGTGCACCTCCGGTCCTGTCCAGGCACCGAAATCGAGACTTAAGAAGACCAAAAGTACGCTCCACCACACGATGTGTGATCCCATGGGCCTCATTGTAGCGGACTTCACCCGGGGTCCTGGGATTCCGCAGTGGGCTCAGCAACCAAGGCCGGTTGGGATATGCAGAGTCACCTAGGTGTGAGATACACAGACCAACTTTGTAATAAAGCTGTGGCAGAGGACAGCATTTCACACATACAGCACACTACTTGACTCTGCGTACTCACCCACAATCCACGCACGCTCCGGATGCAGATTTGCCATCAGCTGTGGTACGATGCTGTTACGCAGGATGTAGGAGTCATGGGCTGATCCTGGAAATTTGACACAGACATGGGAGATTATCATATCCGCCTGGCATACCACTTGCACATTGATGGAATGGGTATGCTTCCTGTTCCTGTAGATGTGCTCACGTGCCTGTGGTGGAACCAGGCCAACATGTGTGCAGTCAATGGCACCAACAACATTAGGGATGTGGGCAAGGTCATAAAAATCTCCCTTCACAGCTGCCAATTCATGTCTCCTGGGGAAATGGATGAGCTGTCCTTGTAGTTCATCATAGCAGACAGGACATCACGTAGCACCATGCTGAACATTGGTTGAGACATCCCACCTGCGCTGGCCACCGTGTACTGGAATGAACAAGTTGCAAAAAAATGCAGGGCCGCCATCACCTTACATGTTGGTGTCAAAGCAGTTGGATAGGTTCTGCGAGGCAGATGGGGCTCCAACTGAGCACATAGGTCCTGAAGGGTAGGTCGATCCAAATGGAATTTCCGTATGATGTCCTCATCCTCCATGTCCGCAAGCAATGTGAATGGATGATGCACATTTGGCCGCCTCCTAGGTAGGATGAAAGGGGACACATGTCAATTCAATTCCCCTCTCAGATGTGTCCAACATCTTAAGATTTGACTGACACAGCGCCAACAATGAATGGCCTGAAACTACAGCTTACAGCACAAGTCACATGTAGAGACACCTTGATCTAAAGTAGTTGTACACGTGTCCAGTATTTACACAGTGAGTACCCCCAAAACAGATTCAGACTATGTGAATGCCTGAAGGTACATTCCTACATCTTGTGTCACCAGCCCTGAGAGTAGTTGACACAGCACATGTCTGAAACAGCAACACTGCTGGCTTCTACGTAGCTGCTGTACCTGCCACACCTTCTTGCGTAATTCGGACAGGGCACAGATCACCAACACAATGAGCACAGTGTGTGCATGAAGATCAAGTATCAACATGAGTTCAGCAATCTACACAGTGAAATATGCATGTTATGTAGTCAGTCCTTCATTAATGTGGGTTGCTTAGCCATCTCACACATTGACATGTGTACATATTTGAGAGTCCATCACACAACAGATCTGTCTACATGCACAACATCATAAGTGACATGTGAGGGAGTACATGCAAATGCATGTAATCCTGTGCACTGTCATGGCATGTGTAGTCATCAGTGAGTTAAATGTCACACTAGCATTGAATTACACTATCTGGTGGCATGATTCATAGTAAGTGTCTACTGTTCAATGCTGAGAACTGGCCATTGCCATTGCTACCGCATGATGTGTCCATAGGTGCCGTAAGCATGCACCGCCACTGCAATCACGGCCATAGGCACCAAGGTAAAGATGCCAAATCGTGGTAGCGACCACCTGGCCCCTGCGGTGTGACACCACCAATGCCCATGCCCCTACAGCCAATGGGAACCGCAATTGCGGTAGTGATATACACATTGGAAAATGGCGGTTGGCATGCTCCGCCACCGTAATCACGGCCATTGGCACCAATGTCAAGCGGCCAAATCGCAGTAGCGACCGCCTGGCCCCTGCGGTGTGACACCGCCAATGCCCATGCCCCTACAGCCAATGGGAACCGCAATCGCGGTAGTGATATACACATTGGAATATGGCGGTTGGCGTGCTCCGCCACCGTAATCACGGCCATTGGCACCAATGTCAAGCGGCCAAATTGCGGTAGCGACCTCCTGGCCCCTGCGGCGTGACACCGCCAATGCCCATGCCATTACAGCCAATGGGAACCACAATCGCGGTAGACAAATGCACTTTTGAAAATCGCGGTAGGCGTGCTCCGCTACCGCGGGGCCGGTCATTGGGTGCAATTGAAAGATGCACGATCGCGGTAGCGACCGCCTGGGCCCCGCGGTGTGACACCGCCAATGCCCATGCCATTACAGCCAATGGGAACCGCAATCGCGGTAGACAAATGCACTTTTGAAAATCACGGTAGGCGTGCTCCGCTACCGTGGGGCCGGTCATTGGATGCAATTGAAAGATGCACAATTGCGGTAGCGACCGCCTGGCCACTGCGGTGTGTCACCGCCAATGCCCATGCCCTTACAGCCAATGGGAACAGCAATCGCGGTAGACAAATGCACTTTTGAAAATCGCGGTAGGCGTGCTCCGCTACCGCAGGCCGGTCTTTGGATCCATTTGAAAAAAGCTGACCTGGAACACCAATTACAGCGGCTGAGTACCACTGAAACAACCCCAGGGGGCTATATATGTGTGGGAGAGAGCCACACATTTCCACTGCTTCCAGACACTGCTGACTGACACTCTTCACCACCAACTGCTGCTGTTCCTGTCTCCTGGACCCAGTGATGGTGAGAACTGAGAACATCAGGGCCCGTCCCTTCACCACAGAGGAGCTGGAGGTCCTTGTGGACGAGGTGCTCTCACATTATGGGAGGCTATATGGTGCTCCAGATGTCATGGTAAGTGTTACAGAGTGGAAGTGAGAGTGCAGAGAGTGTACACATGAAGTTGATCTGCTGCAGTATGTGCCTGAGAGTGTGGATTTGTGTGATACACTGCCTAGCATGCTGACTTCAGGAAAATGGGGTTTGTAGCCTATTTTACACATTTCCCGGGCAGCATTTCAGGATGGGAGGGACATGCAGAGTGTTTGCAGCCATAGAGTGACACTGCAGGTTTGGAAAGTGGAAGTCAGAACATACATTGCCTGTGCTAATGGATGTTTGAGTCCATGAGGTTTTCACATGCTCATTTGTGACATTACAAAGACTTTCCGTCCAGAGGGTACTGATGGAAGTGTGTTTGACTTAGTATTGCCACCATGGATCTGTGAGCAGTATGCACAAGAGTGAATGCCTGAGGGTGACACTCCTGGTGGAAATTCCCATATGACACAGCAGATTGTTGTACTTCAGAAACATCCCCTTCCATTATTTTCATTATGTGTACTGACTCGCATGTGTAGGCACTGTTTGCCCTCTCATATTGTACATGCATGTGACTGTTCTGATGGCCCACGGTTAACCTCAGTATGGCCGCCCTGGCCTGCACAGTTACTGCCCAATTTGACAGGGAGCCATCACTGAAGGGACAGAGTGAGACATATGTGTTGTCTGTCACCCTATTCCTCAATGATCTATCTTACGGCCTGTGGATTGTACAAGACAGACCTTGTGAGAAGGGTGTGAGAATGTTAGATCATGTCCCTAAATGTGACCTCCATGACACAGGTAGCCATTCACAGCCCAAGGACCATGAGGGGTGTGCATTGTTGGACACAGTGATTCTGCCCCGAAACATCATTTACAATGTGATGTATGTCTTGCTCCCTCACACACTGCATTGCAGATGTGGGCCTTCTTCACATTGCTTTCTGTGCTGGCATTCTGCATGTGCATGAGATGGCCAGGTACTGTGTCCATCCTCATACCTGCATGCATTTGGGTACGATTGTCTTATGCTAATTTAGTAAGTGTCATGCTGTATGGCCCCGGCTAAACATATCTGAATAGCTGTGCTAAGTTTGTGCATGCTCCTGTACTGAGACACAGTGGTACAAAACCCAGTGTTACTGATATTTCCTCCTCTTGTCTCCCATGCCTGCAGCTTAAAGTCCACCAGCGTAAGGTCTTATGGAGGGCCATTGCACGCAAGGTGCGGGCTCTGGGTGTCTCCAACCGACGGCACACATACTGTCACAAGAGGTGGGATGACATCTGCCGGCTGAGCAAAAACGTGGCAGAGATGACACTGGGGCTGCTCCCTCGAACTGGCAGGTTGGCGCGCAGGAGCATGACACCACTAATGGCCCGCATCTTGGCAGTGACACAGCCAGAGCTGCATGGACGGTTGAGGGCCCATCAGCAGCAAGTTGGGGGTGAGTATTCTGCGAAGTGTGAATTTGGGTGTGAGTGACTGCATGTATCCCAACCCTGAGCCAATGTGGAGCTCTGTGATGTTTCTAGTGTGATGCTATGGCTTGTAATAGGCCTCTGTGTTGAGTGCAGCTGTCATGCATTTACGCCACATGTACTTTATCATGTGTTTAATGTACTGGCCCTTGACATTGCATGCTGAGATGTGGCCTTATGGCATCAGCTGCATCAGGGGAGTCATGGACATCACTGGGCAGTGAACGGCAGTGTGCCTCATCTTAGTGTGCTTTCGTCAATGTGTGCAGTGCCTGACCTCGAAATTGTGAGAACTACACATCTGACACCAATGTGCAACTGTAGTTGTGCTTCGAAGCACAACATGGGGGATAGCTGAAGCTTATGGCCATTGCAAAAGGACATTTTGGAGTCTGTATCTGTGTTGTCCCCTTAAAGTGACTCCATATGTGACTGTGACAACATGTTGAGATGTACATCTTTTTCACCTATGGGCACCTAGGTATGCTTACAGGAATCTGTATGTCAGGTTACATGGAGGCACGGGCAAGCTATTTGGCTGTGTGAACATCACATAGATAATTAATGCCAAGTATGCATGTTACCATGCATCTTTTGCTTTTTGCATTAAGGTTGCACATGCAGACTGCACAGGGGTGTGTGCAACATGGGGGTATCATCATCTTGTTTTGTGCTTTGTTTGCATATGATGTTTGTGAGTATGGCACTAAAGTGAACCTACGTCTCTGTCTCTTGCAGCATCTATCGAGGGCACAGAAGGACAGGGGACGGACACCAGTGGTGAGGCATCTTGCACGACTGCTACACATGATCTCACTGACACTGATGTGACCTGCGCCGCGGAGGGGGACAGGAGTGCCCTTGAAGAATCACGCCCAGAAACACCAACCTCAACGTCATCTGATGCCAGCGGTGACTCCTCGATGTTGGTGGGCACAGGGAGTGGGAAATCTGACTCTTCTTCCACTACACATCGTCCAGTGCCCACCCTCCCGGCTACTTCCACTAGTGCTGCACGTGCCCGCAGCAGTAAGAAGGGAAGAGTGTCCTTCCCCCCAGGCACCGCTGCCCCTGTCTCCCCTGCTGCCCTCAGTGTTGAGGCTGTGGACCTTTTGCGCAAGCTGTGTGTGGGTCAGACAACTCTCCTGAATGCCTTCCAGGATCATGACAAGAAGTTGGCACAGGTAGTTGCCTTCATGGAGGGGATTCATTCTGACGTGGGTGGGCTACACAGAACTGTCCAGTCTTTGTCCTCCACAGTGACGGCAGCCATTCAGCTGTCACATGCTCAGAGTCCAGCTCCAGTCCCTTTGGCAACCCCCCTGCCAGTGGCAACATCTGACGAGAGTGACCACACACCACAGCCCTCAGGCTCCAGGTACTCCACATGCAGCACACAACAGCAGCACCCCAAGTGGCCCAGAGCGCAGACACCATCCCCCAAACAAAAGAAACTCACACAGGAGCGCAAAGGAAAAATCCCATCAAGTGACACTCAGGGGCATCAAGCCAAGAAGCAGGCCTCAGACTCACATGCCTCAAAATCAGCCCCATCCAAGGACACTCCCATCCCAAAAGCGGCTCCCAAAGACAGGCAAACAGTTGCCGTGCCTGCTGTGAAGCTGGTGCCTGCTAAGAGTCCGCAGAAACAGCCCTCTAAGGCAGATTCACCCACAACCTCAACTCCCACCCACACCCCTGTGAAGCTGGGACAGGAGGGCACTGTGGGGGTTCAACTGGTCAACAGGGGATGTAGGGGAAAAGGCCAGGCCAAGCGTACCGCCAGATCCAGCAAATCCCCACAGGGAGAGCCACCTGCACCTGATGCACCTTTGGTGGAGAGTGAGGCTGTTGTGCCCACCACACTTCCTACTCCTACCAAGACAATTCTTCCCTATCGAATCCCCAAGAAGGGGAGAGGCAGCCCTCCACATTCACCCTCACACACTGTGTCTCACGGCAGTATGTCTCCGCCTCCCCGTGCCACCATGCCACCCGGTCCAAGCAGCCCTCCGCCTCCCAAAGCCACTGATGCCTCTACCTCAGCTGGTCCTCTCTCTCCCAGGTCCAGTACTCCAACTGGCCCCGACAATCAGCCAACTCCCAGTTCGACTGACAGCCAAGTCTGAGGCAAAGTCCCCCTCCCAAACCTATCTCTCCCACAGCGGTGCCTGGACTGCCCATTGGTATCCCCCTAGCTGTGTTGCTTACCATGGCAGTGTACGGTGTCACACATTCCCTGTGCAGGTTCTCATGCACACATGTCCCTCCTTTGAACTATGGACTGGCCACTGGCCTTGCTGTTTGTAACTTTGGATGCCCATTCCCTGTGCAGGTTCTCATGCACACATGTCCCTCCTTTAAACTATGGACTGGCCACTGGCCTTGCTGTTTGTAACTTTGGATGCCCATTCCCTGTGCAGGTTCTCATGCACACATGTCCCTCCTTTGAACTATGGACTGGCCACTGGCCTTGCTGTTTGTAACTTTGGATGCCCATTCCCTGTGCAGGTTCTCATGCACACATGTCCCTCCTTTGAACTATGGACTGGCCACTGGCCTTGCTGTTTGTAACTTTGGATGCCCATTCCCTGTGCAGGTTCTCATGCACACATGACCCTCCTTTGAACTATGGACTGGCCAATGGCCTTGCTGTTGTCTACTTTTTATGCCTATCTTGGTGATATGTAATAAAAACTGTTACTCCTGTTGTCTGCTTTGTCAGTGTCCTTGCTAAATAAAAGTGTTTTCTGTATGGGTATGGTTGCATGTGACAAATGCACTGTATGCCACTTTAACATTGCCAATTGCTTATTTTACTTTTTCAGGGTTTGCCAGTGGTGAGGGGCACTTTAGTTCTTCTTCATTCTGAGGCTTGAGGGTGCAATGATGGGTGTTTGTGATGGTCTACTATTGTCATACTCATCATATGGTCATGTTTGCTAAATTGTACACATGTCATGTTATGATGCAATACCAGAACAGAGGTGAATCTATCCACAGGATTACTTGCGGGCTGGCCAGGGTCCATCATATCTGTGTGATCTTTCTTGATGTGTGAACAGCAGTGTTGATGTATGGTCATCTTGTGATGGCCTGTCTTCCTAGTCACATGGGTACATTTGGATGTGTGCACTTGTGTGGTCATGAAGTGTGAATGGGCTGTAATTGTCAGTAGTGTTGATGTGTGTGTGCCCCTGCAATGCCAATTGCACACATGTATGACCCAGAAGATGAGTGCCTGTTTGTTTCAATTGTCTGCCATGTGCTTCATATTGTGGGCACATGTAGGAGTTGTAGGTTGGGCATTGTGCAGTCTGTGGGTGTGTCCTTGCACTCCTGGGGGACACCTACTTGTTGTTGCTGCCAGTTGTGAGTATGCAGAGTGTGTGACAGCCAAGTCTGTGTTGCGTTTTGTTGATCAGCCATGTGTCTTGTTACTGTTTGTGCACACTGTGCAGACCTGCTCAGCCACACTGACATTATTTGTGAGTTTTCTCATGCATTGCTGTCACTTGACCCATTTTTGGCTCCAGTATGGTATGTGGTATGTGGAGTCATGCCATCCCCTATATGTGCTTCTGATGCCTACACATTGTGAGTAATTCCTCTATGTGTTTGTGTACTGTACACTGCTCACCTGTCCACTACTGAAGTACACACCACTTAAATCTCATGTCTTCCACCCATGGCTTGCCAGTGTGTGAGCCTCCCCACCACTTCATAGTGTGACATTATGCTGTGTGAGACTGATCTGTGTACAGGACAAATGTGCTACTCAGGACAGTTTCCCAATTAGTTATGTGTTATTTTCTTGTTCTGGTTTGCTGTCATGGTTGCTCATGTGCAGTGCAGATGTTTGGGCAGCACAGTCCTCTGGTCATGTTGTTTGCACCTGGGTGTCCCTGAGTTGTGCATCTGTGGGTGATGGGTAAGCTGTATGTGTGTTTGCTGAGGTACTGCTACCCTTCCTGAGTGTGATGTTCTCTGTGTGCTGTGATGATTTGTGTTGTGGGAGTACATGGTGTTGCACTCAGCTGTGTGTGCTACTGATTTGGTTGTTGTGCACACACTGCTTGGTGTGCATGCAGTGTTGTCAGTGTATGTTGCCTTGTACTTGCTTGTTGTGCATCCCCCTGATGTGCAGCTGAGTTTCCATTGTGATGGATTGGTCTGTGCATCTGTTGTGTTTTTGTTGTGGATGTATGCAGTGTTTGGCCTGTGTTGGCTCTTTCTACTGACAGATGCTATGTGTGTGTGATGTTCTATTTGCATGACGTTGTGTGTGAGTGGTTGTTGCTGTGTGATACATTCAGATGTGTGTTTCAGGTGTGGTGTGCATTACTTGTGTGTCTGTCACATGCAGCAAGGTGGATTCTTGTTGCTGGGCTTGTTTTGGGTGCACATTGGTGGTTTGTCCTCCTATTTTTGACCTGTCAATTTTCAGTATTGTACATGTGCATGCTTGTGGTACAATATGGCACCTTGTCCACTTGATGAGTGGTGTTGTGTCTCTGTCTGTGTTAGCTGATTGTCCCATTGATCCCAGTTGGTGTTCATGGTTGATTTTTGAGGATGCACCTCTTGTTTGTATTGATGTATGGTGTCTGTGCATTGGCCATGAGTGACAATGTTGTGTATTCCTGTTCTGTCTAGGGTCACATTGCCTTTCCACTGTTTGGCTGCCCATGTGTGGGCTTGTTGGACTTCTGTGTATGTTGTTTGTGAGCTTTGTGTTTGGCTATTGTTTTTGTGTCAGCATTGGTTCAGACATCCCTGAGTGTGAGTGTGAGTGTGATGTTTGTGGATTCACCCCAGGGAGTGTGATTGGTTGTCAGTGAACTCACAGGACATCATTTGCACCATTCTGTGTGTTTCACACAGGTGTTGAGTGTTGCAGGTGTGAGGTGGGTAGATGAGGGGCATGTGTGAAGGTCCTACTTGTGTTTGACAGTCAGGGAGTGTGACAATGACCCTTGTGTGTTGTGCTGATGACATACACATGTCAAGTAAGTTGACACAGATGTGTGGCTGGTCACTGTTTGACTTCAGACACTTCCTATCATTCCTATGCCTATGCATGGCTTGCCTTGATGTCTCCCTGAGTTGTTGCACGTAGGTCACTTTGGGTTAATTTCAATCACTGTGCCACCCATGTGTGATTTGATGGCCTAAGGGTGGTGTGATATGTTCCTTCTCTTGCATGTGTTGTACACATGTTATGTGGCTTGCTCCATGGCTTTCCAGCTCTGTCCACTTCACTTTTGGCTGACCCATTTATTGTCCTCCATTGCTGCTGAGCTATGGTATGGGTATGTGGCTGGGTGTCAGTGTGGGGTGTTTGTGAGTGACTTGACAGGCAGTGTGAACAATTCAGTGGATGTTCATATGCAGTGTCAGGACTTCATTTTGGAATTATACTCATTTTGCTTCACATGAGTGGAATGTAGGTGTGAGAGGGAGGGTTGTCCAGCCCCTGAGCTTCTGTGCAGGGTGTTCCTCTTCACCCACACCTTCCAAGCCAGGCTCCCTGGTCCTTTGGTGTGTGAGGTGCAAGGTCTGGGTACACCAGGCAGATGAATTGTGCAGGGGGGGCACGGGAGGAGCACACAGCTTGTCCCCAAATGGGTGTGGGAAGCGTAGTGTGTGAAGGGTGGAGGTGGAGCCCTGTAAATCTTTGTGGACTGCCCATGCCTGGCGCCGGCCCTGCCTACTATATTGTGCGCAGGTTTTCCCGCGTCTTCACCGCTGTGGTGACGTGACCGGGACATTGCAGTGATTTCGCGGTTGATGCGTGACCCGGATGCGGAGGGGTGATTTTCTAACAGGTAGGACATCTGTGGGTACACTTGGGGATGTGTTCCTGTCCCCACCAGAGTGTCTGATGTGGACAGGAACCGTATATCAGCACAGGAGTTGTGGTTGTGTGCGGAGTTGTGTATTTGCGTACCTGCGGCGTTGTCCGCGACGGTCCATTATTTGCTGGTAGTGGATGAGGTACAGCAGCGGAAAGGCTTGAAGAACTGGATCCATTGCGGTCCGGACCGGGTGGAGGGGACCGGGAGTCTGATTTCGCGCTCCGCTGTCGTGCTTCCGCCGTCTCTGGGTGGGTGGATTCTCCGCTGCGGTGTGATGGGCTGTTTGTGCCATCGTGATTTGTACGGCGGACTGGACGTCATTTTGCACGGCAGTGGGTCTCTATTGGCTCCCTACAGGCGCGGTGGCGGGCGCAAATTTCTGGCGGTTCACGTCGCTCCGCGGCGGACAGTAAATGGGCTATGTTTGCCCATTGTAATATGGCTGGCGTTAGAACCGCTGCTGGAGTGCGGAAAAAGACATTTTCCGCCAGCACCGCGGTTGTGCCTCCGCCCGCCATCGTAATGAGCCCCTAGGTTCTCATAAGTCTGTACCTACTTTTAAGGGCAGGGGAGCAAGCTCCACCATTGATTTTAGATTTGTTTCTGCTAACCTGTATTCATTTCTAGTGGGGTTTAGAACCTCTTGGAGTATTTTTAGTGATCATAACCCTCTAATGGCTGAATTTGGTTGGAGCAGCTTAGGGGAGAAGTCCCTAAATATTTATAAAGATTCCCTTACACTAAAGGAACAGGGTAGATGCATTGGTTGGGGCAAGATAGTCCCAGAAGATTTCTTGAGGAAATTAATTAAGGTATGCAGTCATGATTTTAAGGTTTTTTTAAATCTTAACTCCTCTGATCAGGCCATTGTGAATGCATACTCTAATATTTGTAGTGAGGTACAGAAAGCTCCTTTTAGACCTAAACTCAAATCCAATGAGAAAGGCCCTAAATGGTTTGACAAGCTCTGTACGAAGGCTTATAAGGATTTAAAGTTGGCCCTCCAACAAAAGCCAAGGGACATGCTGGCTGTTAAAGTGGCCAGAAGGAACTATGTGCAAGCATGAAAGGACAGGAAGAGTCACCTAACAAAAGTAGCCTGGGAAGATTTAAAGGAAGCTTGTGAAGATAGGAACAATCTAGCCTTCTGGAGAATTGTGAGTCGCCCACTTTTTAATGAGATAGTCCCACCAGATATGAGACAAACCATCACTGCTAAGAATTGGGTATCTCATTTTGAAAAAATTTACTCAAGCGATTGTGTCCCTCGTTCCTATTCAATGCCAGAGAGGGGCCCCTGCTGACATTTGAACTAGCTGAGGTAAGAGAAGGCATAGCAGGAATTACACCAGGGAAAGCACCAGGCCCGGATGGGGTGCCCGGGGATCTTTTTTAAATCATGTATGGATCTCTGGGCCCCATTAATCACCCAACATCTGAATACGGTAGCCCGCAGCCACATTCCTGCATCCTGGAAACAATCAATCAATCATTGTACCCATTTTTACAAAGGACACCCACCCAGCCTGCTACCGACTGATATCACTAATAGACGCTGAGGTTTTGAGCAGGATTCTCTTCAAACGATTAGTGGAATGGTCTCACTGTAAAGAAATTCTGTCAGATATTCAAAATGGCTTTAGGCCAGGCTGGGGGACAATTGAACAGAACCTTAAGCTCTATTTAGTGATTAATAAATATACAGTTGTCAAAAAGGGTTGTACACAGTTGACCACCGTTTAGGGAAGGCAGATAGGTTTTGCTATTTAGGTATCCTGTTGGATAATCAACTAAATTGGGGACCTCTGGTAAGAGCGCATGTACAATCATTCAATAGGGTAGCCAATGGCATAGGCACACATAAAATCCATATTACACCTTTTCAATGCGAAGTGTGTTCCGACAGTGGCATTAGAGCAGAAATATTGGGCTATAAACCCTGTCCACCAATACAAGCAGCTGAAAATAAATTATTTAGGAGACTATTAAGAATCCCACAGAGTGCCCCAGAGGAAATAGTGCATGAAGAGATAGGAGCAGATTTTATTTCTGATTTTATTCAACTTCGCCCAATACTTCTTTGGCTCTCAATATGGCTCAAAAGTGAGTTAGAATTTAATAGAAAGATTGTGAGTGATTGTTTGAATATGGATCATAGCCACCGCATACCATGGCTAAGCTATGTTAAAACAACTCCAGGGGCGCTGGGTAAACTTCAATTGTTTAGCGCACCAGAGATTATCTGCAAATCAGATATATTCTTGGTTAAAGAGGCCTTTAGATTAACTACAAGAGAAGCAAGGTACTCGGTTGTCCAACATAAAAACAGTTACAAGCAATTCATGATGGTGAAGTCCATGAACAAAATGGAAATGTATTTAACTCTGGACATGTCGGGCCAGCATAGAAGACTATTAGTGTATTTTTGTTTAAACCTGTTCCTGCAGCTGTTGGTGGGATTGCTTAAACCATCAGATCGCCCTTTTTGTACATGTGATATGGCTTCTGCACTAGACACTTTACATGTTGCATTTATATGCCCCAAATGGTCAGTTTTAAGACAAAAGTATGTTCGCCCTCTTTTTGTGCCCCTGAATATTAAGGAAGTGAGACCAGCTTTATTGTACTTGCAATTATTAGACACTCCAAAAGTCTGTTGTTTCTTATCTTGGTTTTTGACAGGGGTGTACCATGCAAATTTGTGAATCTGTTTTTAATTCTAACGGTGTTGTAGCGTTATTTTATTAACATGTTTTAATGATGTGCTTTTATGATTGCTTTTGCAAATCGAATAAAGATATTTTGATTGATTGACCCCAGCAGGCCAGCATCCTTGTGATTGTAGCCATTCCAATGAGTCGCAAATTGCGACCTGTCTCATGAATATTGATGAGCCAGGTCCATTTGCGATCCATAGGGAATTACAAACAGTTATACGTAGCTGTTTGCGATCTCCTAATAGCGAATTGCAAACATTTGCAATTAGGAAATTGCAAACTGACTTTTTTGTACATCTGGTCCCTATAGCATGTGAAATCACTGCATTAATAACAACACTGATAACATTTCAAATGACATGATTTGCCAGGACATAAATCTCATGGCAGACAGAGAGCGGCACGCCAATTTGGGTTTTCACCATTTAAATATATATATATATCAAGCTCGCTGTGTCGAGTGTAACGCGTCATGGCAGGCACTATGCCTGTGTATTTCTGTGGATAATCTTGGATTAAATTGCACTGCTTTTCCACGACATCAAGTCTAAAGTCTTCTTTGAGTTTGGCTGAGGTCCGTGCCTGTTGGGTCTGCTGAGGATTGGCAGATAGGATTCTTGTGTGTGAATATATATATATATATATATATATATATATATATATAGCAGCAACTCCTCTCGTACTGCGGTAAAACAGATGAAGAACAGGAGCCCGGACCACAGTTTTGTGCGAAGCAGTGAGTTGTTTATTGCAGCTCAATCAAACCTCAGCCATGACGCGTTTCGGGTCCGTAGACCCTTGATCACAAGTATATATATTGTTCCAAAGCATCCTCGTTCAAAGCACACCAACTTGTTTGCGTGTGAATATCAAATCTTGTCTTCCGCGTTTCAGTGCATCTGCACCTTGATCACAGGCATTCGTGTTTCAGCGCGATAGCAATGAAAAGACTTTGTTTGTCTGTGTTAGATTTGGGGGTCTCTAGTTGGCAGAGGTAGGTACCTTTGTCCAAATAGGGACCCTTGAGTCTAGTCAGGGAAAGTAGGTACACTCCTGAAATAACCCCTGCTCACCCTCTTGGTAGCTTGGCACGAGCAGACAGGCTTAGTTCAGAGGCAGTGTGTAAAGCATTTGTGAACACATACAGTAATCAAGTGACAACACTACAAATGGACACCACACAGGTTATATATTTATAAAAATAGGTATACTTTATATAGATTTATCACAAGACCATAAACGACAAAAATAATCCACAATACTGTTAAGAATACTTAGTTCTGATCAAAAAGGCTTAATTCAAGGTTCTGTGCGAGTCGGTAGCCTTCTCCGGCTACGGCGATGTCGAGAACAAACAGAGTCTAACAAATCCAGCTGACCGCGTCGAGACGGGCCAACACAGCGTAGACAGACTCGGTCACAGTACCTTTACTTGAAGCGGCAGGCACGGGCGTGCGAGCCGGATGGCTGTTCATCGCGGTCGCGATGCAAAAATGGAAGCGTTGCAGGACGCGTTGTCCCTCGATGCGGTGCAGGCAGCGGCTCGTTGACGTCGTCGAGACGGAGTCGGTGAGACCAGGGCCGTGCGTTGCAGGGCGAGACGGTGCTTCGATGCGGTGCTGGCAGGTTGCGGTGCGGCGACGGAGCCGGATTCAGGAGCTGGCGTCGATCAGTCCGGACAGCGGTGCGAGTCGGGCGGTGCGTCGCAAAGCGTGCGAGCGGTGCCCAACTCTGGTGCGGTCACAGGACTCGAACTCAGCAGCAGTGACCGTGTCGGTCGGACCAGTTCGATTCGGCGTAGCGAAGTGTTGCAGGACGCGTTGTCCCTCGATGCGGTGCAGGCAGCGGCTCGTTGACGGAGTCGGTGAGACCAGGGCCGTGCGTTGCAGGGCGAGACGGTGCTTCGATGCGGTGCTTACAGGACACCGAGTCGGTCGTGAGAGTCGGTCACAGCTCCCTACCTCTGTAGCCACTGAAACAGAGTTTCCAGCAGCAATTCACAAAGGGGTGAAGTCCAATGGTCCTGGGACTTCGGTCAGGGGGCAAGCTCTCTTCCAAGCCCTTGGAGATCCTTCACAAGTTGATGAAAGTCACAGCAAAGCAAAAGTTCCTTTCTCCTTTCTTTGGCAGACAGGCAAACCACTGCAGGCCAATCCCCCAAGCAGCACTTCAGGTTTAGGGATAGTCTCTCCTCAGTTTCTTCTTGGTTCCGCTCCTCAGCAAAGGTTTCTTCTTGTTCCCAAAAGTGATTTAATTTTCCTGGGGTCTGGGTGCCCCTCTTATACCCTGATTCTCTTTGTTCTCTGGAGGCAGAGAGGCCTCTGCCTAGTCCAAAACCAGTTCTGGTCAGTCCTGGAGCACTTTGTTTTTCTGACTCCTTCTTTCCTTTCAGAATGTGGGGCAGAGTGCTCAGCCGCCCGGCAGGAGGTGGAGCCAGCATTGTGGAAGGCAGGCACAGCCCTATTCAGACCCAGGTGCAACTCCTCCCTCCACTCTGGATGCAGATCTTTCTATTCAGCCCTGCGCTGACTCACCCTGTCTCCTGTAGCCACCCCCAGCCCCTGTCACTCAATCTCCAGACAAGGAATACACAACCCAGCAGAGGCAGGCTTGGATAGTTAGGCAAGAAAATACCCACTTTCTAAAAGTGGTATTTTCGAACACAGAATGTTAAAACCAACTTCACTAAAAGATGTATTTTATCATCCTGAGTTCAGGCATACTAAATTCGTCTTTCTACCATGTTCCCTGGGTCAGTTCTGACTATAAGGTGTAATAGTCGGTCTGCCCATTCTGGCCTATGGGGAGCAGGTAGCCTTGCAATAGTGAAAAACGAAAATGGCTGTAATTCACTATTAGGACATGCCACACACACCAGGGCATGTCCTACCTTATACTTACAATGCACCCTGCCCTAGGGCCTACGTTAGGGGTGACCAACATGCAGTAAAGGGAAGGTTTAGGGACTGGTAAGTGGGTGTACTTACCAAGTCGACATGGCAGCCCTAGGCTGCACACAGGCTCTGCGATGGCAGGCCTGAGACACATTTTACAAGCCGCTTCTGTGGGTGGCACAACCAGTGCTGCAAGCCCACCAGCGGCATTGGATTTACAAGCCCTGGGCACACTGAGTGCACTGTACTAGGGACTGACAAGTAAACCAATCATCCAATCATGGAGCCACTAATACATATATCAATTAACGATAGGGAGCACTTGCACTTTGGCACTGATTAGCAGCGGCAAAGTGCCCATGAGCATCTAGTCCAGCAAAAACATATCGGCAACAGTGGAGGCATTACGAAAAAATGGAAGGGAGACCCACGCCAAGGATGCCAGGTCTAACACGTGTCCCCTCCCAGCTGAAATGTGGGGAGAACTATCCTACCCCTAGGGAGTTCTCATCGATAAGGCGGAAAAATCTGGACAGTCCATCAGCATTGGCGTGTTCTGTACCAGGGCGGTGTTCCACCGTAAAGTCCATCCCCTGTAGGGAAATGGACCACCTCAACAGCTTTGGATTCTCACCCCTCATCTGCATCAACCATCTGAGGGGCCTGTGGTCTGTCTGAACCCGGAAGTGAGTCCCAAACAGGTATGGTCTCAGCTTCTTCAGTGCCCAGACCACAGCAAATGCCTCACGCTCAATAGCACTCCATCTCTGTTCCCGGGAAGTAACCTCCTACTGAGGAAGGCTACAGGTTGGTCTAGGCCCTCCTCATTGATCTGTGATAGAACAGCCCCTACACCATGCTCTGAAGCGTCCGTCTGAACAATGAACTCATTGGAGAAGTTGGGTGCCTGGAGCACAGGCGCCGTGCACATGGCAGTCTTCAAGGTGTCAAAAGCTTTTTGACAGGCGTCAGTCCAAATCACTTTCCTGGGCTGCTTCTTGGAAGTCAGCTCGGTCAAGGGGGCAACAATGCTGCCATATCCCTTGACGAATCTCCGGTAATACCCGGTGAGTCCTAGGAAGGCTCTCACCTCTGTCTGGGTCTTGGGGGCTCCCAAGCCAGAATGGTATCAATTTTCGGTTGGAGGGCGCCACCTGGCCGCTCCCAACCTGGTGTCCCAAGTACACCACAGAACCCTGCCCAATCTGGCACTTACTCACCTTGATTGTGAGGCCTGCCCTCCGCAGCGCCATCAACACTTCCCAGAGGTGACGCAGATGTTCTTCCCAACTGGAACTGAACACTGCGATGTCATCCAGGTAGGCGGCACTGAAATCCTCCAGTCCAACCAACACCTGGTTGACCAACCTCTGAAAGGTGGCAGGGGCATTCTTCATCCCAAAGGGCATCACCCGGAGCAGGTAGTGCCCATCTGGTGTGGAGAATGCTGACCTCTCTTTGCCCCATGAGTCAAGGCGATCTGCCAGTACCCAGACGTTAAGTCAAACGTGCTGAGGTACCGCACAGCCCCTAACCGATCTATGAGCTCATCAGCTCTGGGGATGGGGTGGGCGTCAGTCCTGGTGACGGAATTGAGTCCCCTGTAGTCCACACAGAACCGGAGTTCTGGTGTGGCACCAGGCGCGGCAGCCTTTGGAACCAAGACCACTGGGCTGGCCCAAGGGCTGTTAGAGGACTCAATCACCCCTAGCGCAAACATCTTGGAGACCTCCTCCTTGATGCAGGCTCTGACCCTGTCGGTCACCCGGTAAGCCTTGTGCTTCACAGGAGGTCTGTCCCCAGTGTCCACATCATGGACGCACCAATGAGTGACACTGGGAACCAGGGAGAACAGGTCAGGGAACTGTCCCAACAGTTGGCGACAGTCACCCTGCTGCTCAGGTGTCAGGGAGGTAGAGAGGTTTACTCCCTCCACTGATCCATCTTGCTCTCGGGCTGACAGGAGGTCAGGAAGAGGCTCGGTCTCCTCCTCCATTCCATCATCTGTAGCTAAGAGCATGCCCACTTGGGACCTCTCCAAGTGGGGCTTCAGGCGGTTCACATGCAGGACCCGCAAGGGGTTCCTGGGAGACTGCAAGTCCACCAAATAGGTAACTGGACTCTTGCGCTCCACCACCGTAAAAGGGCCGGTCCACCTGTCCTGGAGCGCACAAGGCTCCACAGGGGCCATGACCCACACTTTCTGACCAGGCTGAAGCTCTACCAGAGTGGCATTCTGGTCGTACCACCGCTTCATCTCCTCCTGGCTGGCTTCCAGATTTGCCTCAGCAAGTTCTCTGAAACGCCTAGTCTGGTTCCTGAAGGCCAGCATGTAACTGTATACATCCTGGGGAGGTTTCCTGGGAGATTGCTCCCAGCCTTCCTTGACCAAACTCAGAGGTCCTCTCACTGGGTGTCCATAGAGGAGCTCAAAGGGACTGAACCCTAGAGACTTCTGTGGCACCTCCCGGTATGCAAACAACAGGCATGGTAAGAGGACGTCCCATTTACGCCTCATGGGTTCTTCCAGACCCATAATCATGCCCTTGAGGGTCCGGTTGAATCTCTCAACCAGCCCATTTCCTTGAGGGTGGTAAGGAGTGGTGAACTTGTAAGTTACACCGCACTCCTGCCACAGGGACTTCATGTACTTGGACACGAAGTTGGTACCTCTGTCAGACACCACCTCTGAGGGAATCCCACACGTGAGAAAATTCCCATCAGTGCCCGTCCCACCACGGGGGCCGTCACTGTCCTCAGAGGGATGGCTTCAGGGTACCGGGTGGCATGGTCCACCAAGACCAGGATAAACCTGTTGCCCATGGCTGTCTTGGGGTCCAGTGGCCCCACAATGTCAATACCCACCCGTTCAAAGGGGGTGCTGACCACAGGGAATGGCTGGAGAGGAGCCTTGTGCTTCCTCCCACTCTTTCCACTTGCCTGGCAAGTCTGGCATGTCTTGCAGTGAGTGGCGGCACTCCTGCGCATCTGGGGCCAATAGAAATGGGTAACAAGCCTGTCAAAGGTCTTGTCCTGCCCCAGATGTCCTGCTAACGGTTCATCATGAGCCAACCCCAGTAGGAAGGCTCTGAAGCGCTGGGGTACCACCAGCACACGGGCTGACACAGGCTCAGCAACCTTAGGCTCTGTATACAGGAGACCATTCTCCCAGTAAATCCAATGTGATCCAGACTGATCACCTGCTGCCTGGTCTGTGGCCTGTTGCCTCAGACCCACGAGAGAAGGGCATGTGTTCTGCTCCTCGCAGAACTCTTCCCTGGAGGGTCCTCCTTCGTGCTGCCAATGGGTCAGCTCAGGTAGGTCCCCCAGTTCAGCTACCTGTTCCCCTGTAGGCTCCAGGGCATCCCCCTCAGGGTCTGCCTCCTCCTGGACCGTGGGAACTTCGGGGGCCGGTTTCCCGCGCCCCTGCCTCCTCTCTCTCCGGCAGGCACCTGGGCCTCCCTCTCAGGCTCCAGGTCCTCTTGAACACCTTTAGCTGCCATTGACCGGGTGGTCACACATGCCCAATCAGGCAAGCCCAACATTTCTAAATGCGCACTCCGCTCCACCTTAGCCCAAGGTGAGCTCTCCAAATCGTTCCCTAACAAACAGTCAACAGGCATGGCTGGCCTCACAGCTACTTGAAGAGTACCCGAGACCCCCCACTCAAAGGGAACCTGAGCCACCTTGCAGTGACTCTCTGTGTTGTCAGCGGCAACAACCGGATAGAATGCATCAGGGATAACCTGCTCTTTAGACACCAGGCGACACTTGACAGCTGTCACACTGGCTCCTGTGTCTCTCAGAGCCTCCACCCTATGGCCATTGATGGTCACCCACTGCCTGTATTTCTTAGTGTTCTCAGGCAGCGGGGTCCTAGGGACCATCTCAGAGTCTCCTAATGAGACAAGGGAAAACACTGTGGGATCCCCCCACCTTGGGCACCCAACTCCTCCCCCAGGGCTACACTAGCCAACTGCCGGGGGACTGCACTGGTGGGTGCTGGTTTTCCATGCAAAGGGCAACGAGGATCGTTTGCCTTGTGGCCAGGGCGCCACACTTGTAACATACCAGTGGTCCCTGGTGAACAGGGGGGCCTGTCAGGGCCACTGGCTTCTTCTCAGGGGAGGCTGGGAACCTTTCCCTTGGTTCCCTTGGGGTTTACTTTGGGGCCCTTTATGGAACTCCTTCTGTTTACCCTTGTCCCCCCACTCTTCTGCTGGGGACCCTGCCCACCCTTGGCGGAGTCTCCCACGTGACCCTTGTGGACCCGGGTACTCACCCAGCGGTCCGCCTCCTCAGCAAGCTGCCTAGGGTTAGTCAGCTTACTATCAATCAGGTGCTGGCGTAGCTCCGGAAAACAATTACCGGACAAGTGCTCCCAGGCAATCAAATCAAAGAGCGCCTGAAAATCAGTCGCTTTGCTACCCTTTACCCAACCATCCAAGGCTCTGCAAAAGAAGGTCACATATTCAACCCAGGTACTGCTTTCAATCTTACTACAGTTCCTGAACCTTTGCCTATAAAGCTCAGGGGTCAAACCATACCTAGTCATTAAGGCATCCTTCATGTGGCTGTATGAATTATAGACTTCAGAGGGCAAATCCAACAAGGTATCCCGCCCTTCACTGAGGAACCGTCCCCACAACCCCGCTCCCCAATCCTTCTCAGGGACCCGGTGGGAAGACATGGCTACCTCATAGGCTTTGAACCACTGCCCAATGTCATCATTTAAAAAAAATTCCTTAACCACATCTTTTGGAATATACACCCTAGCTTCAACAGGCACAGGCGGTACACTGCCACCAGAGGGAGTAATCTCTAAGCTCTTGGCCTTCAATTCCAACTCCCTCAAAACGTTCTCATGTTCAAATTGCATTTTCTTTCCCTCTAGGGCTAATTTCCTAGTTTGCATTTCGAATTCTAACTGCCCATTCAGCTTGAGCTTGGTCAGCTGCATTTCGTGCATCCTACTCTCTTTCCTGTCCTCCAACTCCTCTGGAGACAGTCCTCTGGCAGAAACACTGCTACCTACGGGGGAAGGTGGTCTTCTAGCCCCTAGACCCAATAGCCCCTCCAGCTGCCCTTCTGCATTCTCAGCCCCCTCCACAGGGGCACTCCTTGATTCGACCCAGGCCCTCAGCGCCTTTTGGAGGTCCTCAGTCCTGGAGAGTCCGGTCATGGACACTTTAAACTTTTTGCAGAATTGCCTGAGCTGCTTAAGGGTGTAGCATTCTAGCCTCTCTTCTTCCCAATCACACTCAACAGAGGCTACTGATGCTGGTTTCTCCATAGTGACTGAACTTGGCATTTGCAAAAATAGGAGATCCCAGAAAAAATGCTATAAAAGTATGTGGTTGCGTTTTGGTCTGCACTCACTAAGTAGTGTTCACCAATCACTGTACATGAGTCACCAATGCAAGTCCAGAATCCTCACCGCTGACCACCAATGTTAGATTTGGGGGTCTCTAGTTGGCAGAGGTAGGTACCTTTGTCCAAATAGGGACCCTTGAGTCTAGTCAGGGAAAGTAGGTACACTCCTGAAATAACCCCTGCTCACCCTCTTGGTAGCTTGGCATGAGCAGTCAGGCTTAGTTCAGAGGCAGTGTGTAAAGCATTTGTGAACACATACAGTAATCAAGTGACAACACTACAAATGGACACCACACAGGTTATATATTTATAAAAATAGGTATACTTTATATAGATTTATCACAAGACCATAAACGACAAAAATAATCCACAATACGGTTAAGAATACTTAGTTCTGATCAAAAAGGCTTAATTCAAGGTTCTGTGCGAGTCGGTAGCCTTCTCCGGCTACAGCGATGTCGAGAACAAACAGAGTCTAACAAATCCAGCTGACCGCGTCGAGAGCGGGCCAACACAGCGTAGACAGACTCGGTCACAGTACCTTTTACTTGAAGCGGCAGGCACGGGCGTGCGAGCTGGATGGCTGTACGTCGCGGTCGCGATGCAAAAATGGAAGCGTTGCAGGACGCGTTGTCCCTCGATGCGGTGCAGGCAGCGGCTCGTTGACGTCGTCGAGACGGAGTCGGTGAGACCAGGGCCGTGCGTTGCAGGGCGGGCGGTGCTTCGATGCGGTGCTGGCAGGTTGCGGTGCGGCGACGGAGCCGGATTCAGGAGCTGGCGTCGATCAGTCCGGACAGCGGTGCGAGTCGGGCGGTGCGTCGCAAAGCATGCGAGCGGTGCCCAACTCTGGTGCGGTCACAGGACTCGAACTCAGCAGCAGTGACCGTGTCGGTCGGACCAGTTCGATTCGGCGTAGCGAAGCGTTGCAGGACGCGTTGTCCCTCGATGCGGTGCAGGCAGCGGCTCGTTGACGGAGTCGGTGAGACCAGGGCCGTGCGTTGCAGGGCGAGACGGTGCTTCGATGCGGTGCTTACAGGACACCGAGTCGGTCGTGAGAGTCGGTCACAGCTCCCTACCTCTGTAGCCACTGAAACAGAGTTTCCAGCAGCAATTCACAAAGGGGGTGAAGTCCAATGGTCCTGGGACTTCTTTCAGGGGGCAAGCTCTCTTCCAAGCCCTTGGAGATCCTTCACAAGTTGATGAAAGTCACAGCAAAGCAAAAGTTCCTTTCTCCTTTCTTTGGCAGACAGGCAAACCACTGCAGGCCAATCCCCCAAGCAGCACTTCAGGCTTAGGGATAGTCTCTCCTCAGTTTCTTCTTGGTTCCGCTCCTCAGCAAAGGTTTCTTCTTGTTCCCAAAAGTGATCTAATTTTCCTGGGGTCTGGGTGCCCCTCTTATACCCTGATTCTCTTTGTTCTCTGGAGGCAGAGAGGCCTCTGCCTAGTCCAAAACCAGTTCTGGTCAGTCCTGGAGCACTTTGTTTTTCTGACTCCTTCTTTCCTTTCAGAATGTGGGGCAGAGTGCTCAGCCGCCCGGCAGGAGGTGGAGCCAGCATTGTGGAAGGCAGGCACAGCCCTATTCAGACCCAGGTGCAACTCCTCCCTCCACTCTGGATGCAGATCTTTCTATTCAGCCCTGCGCTGACTCACCCTGTCTCCTGTAGCCACCCCCAGCCCCTGTCACTCAATCTCCAGACAAGGAGTACACAACCCAGCAGAGGCAGGCTTGGATAGTTAGGCAAGAAAATACCCACTTTCTAAAAGTGGTATTTTCGAACACAGAATGTTAAAACCAACTTCACTAAAAGATGTATTTTATCATCCTGAGTTCAGGCATACTAAATTCGTCTTTCTACCATGTTCCCTGGGTCAGTTCTGACTATAAGGTGTAATAGTCGGTCTGCCCATTCTGGCCTATGGGGAGCAGGTAGCCTTGCAATAGTGAAAAACGAAAATGGCTGTAATTCACTATTAGGACATGCCACACACACCAGGGCATGTCCTACCTTATACTTACAATGCACCCTGCCCTAGGGCCTACGTTAGGGGTGACCAACATGCAGTAAAGGGAAGGTTTAGGGACTGGTAAGTGGGTGTACTCACCAAGTCGACATGGCAGCCCTAGGCTGCACACAGGCTCTGCGATGGCAGGCCTGAGACACATTTTACAAGCCGCTTCTGTGGGTGGCACAACCAGTGCTGCAAGCCCACCAGCGACATTGGATTTACAAGCCCTGGGCACACTGAGTGCACTGTACTAGGGACTGACAAGTAAACCAATCATCCAATCATGGAGCCACTAATACATATATCAATTAACGATAGGGAGCACTTGCACTTTGGCACTGATTAGCAGCGGCAAAGTGCCCATGAGCATCTAGTCCAGCAAAAACATATCGGCAACAGTGGAGGCATTACGAAAAAATGGAAGGGAGACCCACGCCAAGGATGCCAGGTCTAACAGTCTGCATGATAATTTATAGTAATGTCCTCTAGTGGGCTCCATCATTAATTACAACTTGTGTTGCATGCTGGAATTCGTAGTGTCTTTTCATAATATTATTACCTTTCGTGGGTTCCGTGCAGATGCACCGAAACGCGTAAGGCAAGATTTGATATTCACACGCAAACAAGTTGGTGTGCTTTGAACGGTCTACTGCTGAGTGCGCTTTCAAACGAGGATGCTTTGGAACAATGTTAAGTGACGGCTGTCCAGCCGTGAAAGCTGCACCATCCCGGGAATGAGGAGGGAGCCGTGGAGCTTGGAACTATCTGAGCCCACCTACGGAACAGTAGTATAAGCGGAAATCACCAACGGACTGCAATGTGAAGGCCCACTGGAGGGATCTGAAACTGAATGAATAATGTGTTAAAGCACGGAACCCACGAAAGGTAATAATATTATGAAAAGACACTACGAATTTCAGCATGCAACACAAGTTGCAATTAATGATGGAGCCCACTAGAGGGCATTACTATAAATTATCATGCAGACAAAGTCTTTTCATTGCTACCGCGCTGAAACACGAATGCCTGTGATCAAGGTGCAGATGCACCGAAACGCGTAAGTCAAGATTTTATATTTACACGCAAACAAGTTGGTGTGCTTTGAACAGTCTACTGCTGAGTGCGCTATCAAACGAGGATATATATGTATATATATATATATATATATATATATATATATATATATATATACGTGAGTGTGTGTGTGTGTATATATATATATTTATATATAGCATTAAATATTAGTGAGATGTATTTAATTAACATTATATTAATGGTATATATTAAAATATTTAAGATTTACTTCTTTAAATTATATATATATTAAGAAACTATATTTTTGTATGTTGTTTAACGATATTACTGTGAAACGATATTTTTTTCCCGGTTTTTGTACTTACCATTATGTGGATAAGGAAACAATATTTTTGTAAATCATATTTTTGACACAATATGTTGGTTACATGATATTGTTGGCTCCAATGCTGTGTCAGTGATCTTTGATGTTTCTATTTTTGTAAGTTAAAAAATGAACAAGTAAAAAGAAATTGAAGCTTGCTACATTTGCAGGCCCTAATATGGTTATCAGTTAGTGACAGTCGCCATTAAAGACTTCTAAGATGCTTTTATCATTTGCACTGAGTAATCAAGATCATAGCTGATAGATGTGGTTTCTTTAACCAGAATGTCACCAGGATCTGTAGTGTCATTGCTGCCATTCTAGAGGGTTTTCCACTTTTGCTCTAAGATGCTCTATATAATGAAGGCACAGGACGTGTGAGCAGTTAGGCCAGTCAGGGTATACCCACCTCTTCTCTTGCGCTCCAGTGCCCGCACTATCTACACCAACAGAATGAAGTTCTTGGAAATCGCCACTGTGTGCCTTACCCTCCTCGGAATCATCGCTGCAGCGGCTCTGCCACGCAAAGATGTACAACTACAGGAAATCATGTCAAAGCTCTGGGATACCAACAAATGCTGTAGCCGTAACCAGGTAACTGTAAAGGAATGTATGCTTTTAATATGCAAAGAATTTTGCCAGATTGTTACCTTAAAAAGTCTATCATTAGTTTTATACCAATGCACATTCTGCTTTTCATCATCCAGTATAATAATACAGTTTGATTCTGTACAGTAGTGCCTGCATTTAATACGACAATTAGGATTTATGTATATCTGGACAACATGCACAGGTACACACAGGTACACACAGACACATAAGTGCTGTGGTGGTTTCACGGCAGCGGCTGTGTTAGGCTCATAGGAGAGCCTTAACAGTAGACCGCCACTGTGACAGCGCTTGCAGCACATTCCTGCAAGGTGTTGCATGCACCATGTCACGCATGCCACACCATGCAGGAATGGGGGTGGAAATCCAGGGGGGCACAACAAGTGCCCCCCCACATGCACCTCAGGCCTAGAGGTGGCAGGGGGCCTGTTAGGACTCCCTTAGTTGCATCTCCGCCACCCTTTTCATGGCGGGCTCAACACCATGAAAAGGGCTGTGGAAATGCAACTCAGAATATGCTCGGCGGTGCTGCAGCGGCACCACCAGCATATTCCTGCCCCTTTCCGCTGTGCCACCGCCGCGGAAACCTGGATACCGGTGGAGGCGATGGTCCTGTGTCCAACCTCCAAACTCGAAATTCGGCGAGCGGACCCACAGTGGTTATCGGTGGTCAGACTGCCACCGTGAGTTCTGCCGTTCTAGGACCGCCGTACTCGCAATAAGGCCCATAGTAGATAATTCGGCTATATGGTGCTATACTGCTGTACACACTTATATATTTGTATAGTTTATATACTTGTATATATCTAGATGGCTAAACATTGGGAAATGCATATCAGTATTACACAGGAGTGGCTATAGTTCAGCCACACTTGCATTTTTTGATTTGCCTGTAACTTCTAACCACATGTGCCAAAACTGATTGATGAAAAAAATATATATGTATATATATGTGTTTGTGTGTGTGTGTATGTGTGCATATATGCATTTATATATATGTACAGACACTGGTTCTGTAATAAATTGTGTCTGATCTAACAAGATATTCACAAACAACTTGCAACCCTGGAACCTATTTGCCTCCTTCACAGATAGCTAAAGAAGTGAGTTACTATGCTTGGTGAGATATCAGTTACGCTGAAGTTTGCCCATGTCAAGAATTAGTCAAGCAGACATGAGTTGCTGGGTACCCTGACATTCTGGCATGATTTGGGCCTCTGTGAGCCAAGGTTGAACACCCATGCCATTGTTATGCACATTAAGGATGTGATGAGCTTCCAGGCGCTGCTGCAGTCAGTGGGTTGGCTACGGTTCAATGATTTATTGTAATAGAGACATAGGAAGGTTTCTAAGAAGAGTCACCTAATAACATGCAGTAAAGTAAATTCCCATTTTTGCTTTGCTATTTACAAACGATACAAGGGCAGGTTTGGTTAAACCATATGTTTTCAAAATAGCTTCAGGCTTAAACTCAGGTCTCTGCACTGATATACCCACAGATGATTAATTGTGATTGAGAAGCTAAGATTTCACTACTTGACACATCATACAGTTAATTTTAATTTTTTTTGTGAATCAGTCCTAAAAAGTGTAACAATGTCATGTGTTTAGTAAAGCTGGGCTTAGAAAGAAGCTCAGACCAAATTAGCCGCAAACATTAACCTTGGATAGGGTCCTCGGTGGACAAGAACAAACAACCTATCAAGGGTTGTGCTTCAACCGCTGAGGGAAAGCTGTTGCACTGTTCCTGAAGTATGTCAAGTAGTTGTACTATGATGATGAGTCTGGAAATTAAATGTTCAAGAAGCTGTATGTGTTGTTCACAGTTTTACAGACAAGTCACAATGTCAATTTCATTAACACCGTCCATGTCTACTGATGTAGTGGAGACCTTGATCGAGGCACATGATGACTACAGTACAATTTAACAAATGTTATTTTACATGCCCTCCTATGTGAAACCTTGACCCTGACACCAGCTGTCTGATTGTTTCCACAGACTGTCTGTGAAGACATCTTTGTGGCAGAAGTCATCCCACCACGTGGAAAGGTAAGTGGAAGTAGGGATAAACGTCATGAAAAATCAGTCTACAGAAATAGTACAATATAATGGTAATATGCTTAACATTTCTGATGACTGAAAACAACAAACTGTAGGTGTGAGCACGAGCTGGGGAGCGCACAGTAAGGCTAATTCCAAAAAGCAGGGCCGTATAATTTATCTAGGAATCTACTTCTGGGTCTCCAAGTCACAAGTACCATACAATGTTTCATTGATTTTCATTTTTATTTGGTGCCACTGTGTAATTATGTGTCTATTTAGAAGCTGAAGGCAATTTTGACCTTACTCATATACCCCGCTGCAACTACAGGGGATTTTAATGCTGTTTCACAGGGGATGGATGCTCCTTAAAACACCACGGTCATTATTTACAAAAGATTTGCGTGGACGCTCATGTGACGCAATGTGAGGGAAAACATATTGGGGTTGATTACGATGGCGGGCGGTCTCGAGTCCGCCCGCCATTGTAGCGGTGACTGGGACCACCCGCCTGTAAGGCGGCAGTCCCGCACCACGGATTAAGAAGCGACCGCCACCATGGCAGTCGCATCCATCCCGTTTAACAGGCACCCACCGCAATGCTAAACAGCCATGTCTTGCATTTCCCTGCACTACGTGGCAGGCATCACGTGGTGCCTGCCACTTAGTGCAGGGATATGTAGGGGTGTACCATGGGTACCCCCCCCAGTGCACCACCACCACCCCCCAACACAAGGGGGGCCCACAACGGGCCCCCGAAGCCAATCCCCGCCAGCCATGGAAAGGCTGGCTTGAGCCAGCATTGTAATTTGGCGGACGGTGTCTGCAAGGCACCGCCACCATTTTCCACATGCAGGCCGGTCTGCCAGGCAATCAGAGCGATTGCCTGTGGCGGAACCATGGCGGCCGCCACGGTACCTGAATGATTACCACCGCCATCGTAATATGGAGGGGGAATTGCTGTCCAATAGCGAAGGGCCCGCCACCACACGGCAGGCGGTGGGGACCCTCCGTCATCGTAATCGGCCCCATTGTCATTAACCTTTAGTGATACTATTGGAATTATGTAACAGACACATGAAAAAACACAAATGACTAACCCTTACTTTTATTGTACTTGCTTCAAAAGAAGAAATTCAGTAATAGATCATCGAAAGGCACTTTGCCAATTCACCTCTTTGCCATTAAGGATCTTTGTATTGTTGTTTAACCCACCTGTGCGTTCTTTTCAGACCCCTCCCCGGGAAGAAACCTTTTGCAAGGCTGCAGTCTCTCTAAAACAAGTGGTGGCCCCCCAAGGTGATCTGAACAGCACCCTTGCAAATCTTATTTCAACACTCCAAATTAATGGATCGAAGAAGCAGCGAATGAAAACAGTGAGTATATTATTAGAGACCTGTTTTAAAGGAACCAGTGCCTTTGTACATCTGCTGCATGGATAGAGATTACTCAGGCCCTCTTTGTAGATCTTTATAACCTTCAAAATACAGCCTGATCACAATGAGCACTTGTCATTACCCCTTGGGTACTTGTTCAGCAGCTGGTGTAACAAACATTGGCAAAGACATCAGAATTGGTTTGCACTTTGAATCCTGATGACTAAAACATTAAAGGAGGCCCTTCAGCAATGAAAAAACAGAAAACGATTTATTCCTGTATGTATTGCATCTAGCAGATAAATAATGTATTGTGTGATGAGTCTGTGTACTTTAGAGATGAAAAATAGACCCTCCTACATTGCAATGCAAATAATCCATAGGAGGAGGAATGATTCTTAAGACAGCCAATAACATGATGTGAGAGAGTACTACTCCTCTGGATGGGACTAAAGCCCCCACTACCTACTGTTTAAAGAATTGATAACAATAAGCCTTGCATGAAGAAGCATCCCGAAAACAGCTCAAGGACTCAGTCTCTCTTAAAGTATGTGCACTAACGAGCATGCCCAGTCATCGTGCCCATTTCAGGGCTCTCTCGATTTGTGCTCAGCCCTTATCATTTTCAATATGTTGATCATTTTAGCTTTTGGTGCTCTTGACTCAGTCTCCTTTTCAAACAAGCACAGATAAGTCAATCGATGGTGCCACATCGAGTCTCCATATTTCTTTATAGTGACTTTCAACCATCTTAACTCCACCAATTCAGTTTGAAATGACAGTGGATCTTTTGCTAACTCAACAGAGAGAGTCAGGATAGTCAGGTATGTGTTGTGAGATGTATATTAAGCTTAGCCTGGAGCCATGTCATGTGCAAAGGAGATGGTGGAGGAGCTGTTAGAGAAATGTGGAGGGAGGATGAGTGCTTTAACAAAGAGACTAAAGCAAGTTGGAACAGACCACTAATGTCACTATAACCCTGACACTCCTGACAGGAATCAGTAATCAGGGCTCCATGCTGATCAAATCTGAGCATTAGAAGTCAAGTCTGTGGAGAAGCATGGAATACAATTTCGTGCAAACTTTCACTCTGTAGTCTTTTGGTTTGTTGAGAAATAAGTCTTAAGAGAGGGCCAACCACATTTCAGATCAGAAATCATGAGCAGAATCTTCTACAAATGCAATCCGTATAGCAATGCAAGCATGTGTATCACTCTGGCACCATGTTAGATTCAAATTCAAGCACAAAGGCATAAGCAGGTTTAATGCTTAAATGTGTGCATCCAGCAAGTGTTGTATTTTTCAGAACAGTCAATATACATCCACAATGATTGACATATTATTAAGCGGTCTCCAGAATGCAATATATCCAGCATGTAGGTTGACCACGCCACAACATGCCAAAACAATGCAAAACAACACATTTTTCATGTGAAAAGTGCCCTTTAGTGGAATTCTATTCCTGTCTCGATTCACTCAATACCTGTTCATCTTAGGTTCCATAAGAGAGCAGAAATTCAGCTTTTTACACCTTAAAAGGGCAATATAATGGAAATAAAGTCTGTTTGACTCATCCACTTCTTACAGGGCAAGTGTTTTATAAATAAAGAAAATTAAATAGAAATAAAATAAAATAATTGGTTTGTGTAAGAATATGAATTATTAATTGGGGGGATTGTAATCTCCCAAAAGTAGTAAAGTCGCTAACCTGTGAGGTCCAGTCAAAGGTTTCAATAATTTAAATCTGAGCTTAACCTCTCATTGCCATGGCACAGAGCAGACAGGCTTAATTCAGAGAACATTTGTAAAGCAATAAGAAGTACCAAAACTGTTAAATAGTCAAAGCCACAACACAATAAAACTCCTACTCCAATATATAAAAAAGAGAGAAAAATTATATAAGCAAAATGATATCAAACAACAAAAATCAAATAAGGATAACCAGAGAAATGAATTGTTAAAGATTTAAGTAGAAAAAGCACAAAGAGTAAATGCTAGTGAGTGGTCACAGTACACCAGGACATGCGCATAAATTGAAGCTGATTGCGATAGAGCCCAAATTGGATACACCAAGTGAATTGGTCCCAGTGAAAACCTGGAAGTCAATATGTTCAAAAAAGTGCCACTTAAGAAAGGGACTTTGCCACTTTTTTTAATAAAAAAATTGAAATTCCTTTTCGGTCCCAACGCAAAAAGGGATTTTGTCAATTTTTTAAAGGAAAAATCCACTCTGAGCGGATCGTAGCTGAAACTGTAGCTGTCGCCATGGAACTGTAGGTTGGATACCTGGAGCAGGTTGGTCCCACTGGTGCGCTGGAGCTTTGGAGATTTTGTGCTGAAAATTTCTCAGCCCAGTGCAGAATGGGACTTAGTCATTTGCTTGGAGGTGCAGAGATCTTTGAGTGGGACAAAGCTGAAATCCAACGGATGTTGCGGAATTGCAAACAGGATACTTATTTCCAGTGGACACTGCTGAACCTCTGGAGCTCTGTAGGAAAGGTTTTCAAAACTTTCCAAACTTTATTCTGGTGCCCAAACACCCATAGGAGTACACTTCTAAGGCCCTCGGGATCTAAAGGGAGGTACTTAGAGACTCTCAGGGCATGAGGCAGAAGCCACCAGCAGGGTGCCGTCCAGGTCCAGTTACTACTGGTCAGCTGGGCCCTTTAGAAAAAGTCCTCTTGCAGCTTGTTGCGGCCCTGTAGTCACACACGAGGTCAGGCAACTGATCCTTTGAGTCCACTTCTTTGTTGTGGGTACAAGTGGGAACAGGCCAGTCCTTCAGATCTCCTCACAGGTCTCATACAGCAGGTGCAGTCCTTCTGTTCTTCCACAGGTCAAGAGAGTGTTCTAAGAATGGTACCTTGGGGTACCACATTTATGCCTAGTGCTGCTAGAGGATCGGGTGAGTCCTGGCTCTTCCCAAAACAATGTGGTAAAGGTTTTCAGTTGCAACCCTACCCACTTTTGGAGCAGTCCCTGTTTACCCTTCTACAAACAATCTCACAGTGCACCTTATTTCGAAATCCCTATATGGGAAAACCCTTCTCACCTTGTGCAGAGCTTGTGTGCCCACAAAGAGGTATGACCAGGATAATGAGCAGTTCCCTCCTCTGCGGTCACTCAAAACCATTTCTGGGGATAGCTTTCTTCCCATTAGATTTGGGTCAGCCTTACTATTTTGGACAAGGGCTGGGCCTTTCTGGGTGTCACCTGAAAGTTACTTGTGACAGGTCAGGACTTTTGAAGTTAATAAAGTTCCCGGGCTGATCCCTGCTGGTCTTCATGCCGGGGGATGAATACACCTCCTCAGTCCCAGGCCTTTGTCCCTGCTCTGGGAGAAGTTTTCACACTCTCTTTCACACCTCATTCAGGCAAAGTAGAGGCTGGGTAGTGGCTAGAGAGAATATGCAAGTTAGCCTCCAGCATCTTTAGGCAGGGTAAAGGTAGCTTTCTAAAAGCTAAATTTCCAATATCTTTAATTAAAAATCTGACTTCACCAATAGAGTGAATGAAGCCGGTAGATGCCACAGGTCAAATGTTATAGATTTAGAGTGTATAATCTATACTTTGACTTTTCATATATGCCAGTAACAGCTTGACCAGTGACAATGTCATTTAGGCAGACCCCCCAGGATATTGTGGCATGGATTAGCAAATTTAGCGGCACAAATATGGAAATTTAGCGGCACAAATATGGATATTTAGCGGCGTTTTTGCGGCACTTTATTTTACTCATAATCATTCATTTTTAGTCTGAAATCAATGGAAACTGTTTCAGCAGAATATTCCACTTTGCAATAGGCATGTTTAAAGTGTCTGCAGCTCTGCGGAAGCACAGCTCCAGTCCCAACCTCGGGGAGGGAGCTGGATTTCTCCCTGGGATTTTCTAGTGCCCATGTATGCACCCTGCCGGGGCACCGCTGCCTCCCAGATCTGTGAGGCAGGACACCTCTTCCTCAGGCACCCTAGGGCGCAGAATCGTAGTGGCTGATCCAAATAAGTGAGACAGACTGCACAGGGAGGTCACCTCCTGCTTACTGGTTATTTCACCAAGTTAGTGTTTTCTTTTTCTCTGTTAATTTGAAGTGCATAGATTTATTAAAGCCATTCCAATAAACACATGGTTAGACATAAAAGGCTATTTATTTTTTATCTCTGACTGTTTAAATAATTCCTGTGCATTTATTAGGGGATGAACAGAGCTGCTGCCAACCTGCTGGCACCAGTTTCACGTTTAGCAAGCCCTGTGTTTTTTGTTATTAACCTACACCCCTCTGCGCGTTGGAACACGTACACCCATACTTAAAATGGGAGAGCAAAACAGAAAATCCCATTGTGTTGATGACTTATTTATAGATCTGACTGAAGGTTCTTAGGAGGGCATGACGATATAAAACAGTCTTGTTCACAGTCTGGTTAAAATGAGTTAAGGAACCTTGGGTTACCCACGTTTTGTAAGTACTGAGTGGCCAACCAAAAATATACCAGACAATCATAACAAAATACACTCCTGCAGACACTTATAACTTAGAATGGGGACATGTATCTAGAGCGGAGGAATAGACTTTTACAAGGGTTGTACACCAGAAGCTAATTTCCCATTGAAGAAACTGCCAGTTGGCCCGTAAATTAGTTTTTTTGTTTGTTTTTTTCCAATTTGAGTCTTCCTTACTGCTTTCAAAAATCTGCATTCAAATTGAAAGTGTTATCTTCAGGACCCACTGGGAGCTGTGAAGTTGAAACTTTGTCTGATCTTAGTTTGCAGACATTTTTATTTCACACTCGAGGGCCTTACTTTAGCTTGCCTGATGATGCCGAAATGATGATGTAGCACAAATGATTTGGTTTTAAAAGCAGGTAGCTCTGTGAATTAAAATATTAAAAATCCTCCATGCATTAATTGACAGATTTCTGTATCCCGACATTGGTTTTTCGCTTTGCATGGCAGACCTAAAATTGGCCCTCTATAGGTTTTCAGTGCTGCATACAGACTCCTGAAGTCAGGCGGCTTGCTGCTGAAATCTCCTGCAGTGCTGAGTACTAAAGAGTTCCCTTGATATGATCTGCTACGGCCGATGAAATTCGCGCAAAAAAGGATATAAATAATTATTTCACCTGAGAACATTTCCAGTAGAGAAACAAAACATGGCTGAATAAATCAAGGCCCTCCCGGGATAGAGGGTTTACAGACAGGTAAGTATACTTCCACGAGTCAACCCTGTACATGTCCCCCTCCCCCCACTAGTTTGGCGTTAAAGAAGAGAAATCAGTCAATAAGGACGAGATAACATACAGATTATGCTAGTCCAACTATGCTCAGCAGCCGCCCACTACGCCGAGAAACTGTACCCCTCCAACCACACTACTCTTACCATTTCCTTGAAGACAGAAGATTTGTAAAAGTTAGTAATAGACTTCAGCTCATTAGGAAGCAGGCAGCTATTTTACAGCTGCACGGCGACACGTAGTGACGTGTGCGCCGCGTGCAACCAATAAGAAGCCTTCATTATTTCCTTTCTTCAGGGAGACCCTTTTTAGCGGCCAAATCAGCAAATATCGCGGCCATCGCGCTAATCTGCCGATTTTGCGATTTTTTCGTGAATTGCTAAATCGCGAAATGCTGGAGGGTCTGTTTAGGGCCTAGCCACTAAGGGAACATGCCATTTCTAATGTCACACATGTGCCACTCTTAAATATTATGCATCCTACCTGGGCAGTATTATGTAACAGACAGTTTGTCCATCTTTGTGCCATGGCGCACCTTTAAACAGGTGTGCCATGTGCAAACAAGGACAGTGCACCTTATTACAAGTAATGCACTGCCCTCAGGGCAGTCCCAACACACGCTGCCCTGGGAGCAGCACACTAGTGAAAGGTGGACCGGCTGTTTGAAGCAGCTGGTCCGTCTTTCTTTGTGTAGGCGGAAACTCACCTGCACTTCAAAGACGGGATAGGGATCACCCTGCAGGTGGGTTCAGTAACCGACGGAGTGCAGGCATGTCTGGGAGGTCCATAGGGCCCTCTTTATTCCCTCCAGAGGGCAACCCATAATTTTTGTGGCACACTGTGTTCCTCCTAAGGACCTGTTTGCTTCTGCGCCCACGTACATGACGGCGCAGAGGCAAAGTGATTCCCTCATTTGCACGATATCTCACCCCTACGCAAATGAGGGAATGCCCTTGCAAGATAGCACGAGTACTATATGTGCACCAGGGCTAACAGTATTATGGAAGGGGCCGCATAAGCATCTGAGGTCCTTTCTGTAATGCCAAAGTGCCCCGAGGGCACACAAAGTGGGCACACAAGCCTGTTACATCCCTCGGCCACTACGCATAATATGGTCCCATAACACATCCCCAGTGTGAAGCAAGGTGCGCTCAGGAGTGACTTGTTTACTAATAAAACCAGGTTTCCTACCTGTCAAAAGAGTGATTTGGACAGGTCTGTGCAGCAAGGTTCAAGCTGTTGCTGTCAGGCTACAAATTGTAGGCCTGAAACCATGTTTTCCTTATCCCACTAGTGGATTTTACAATAAGTGCTACAGTCGACAGGTGATATTTAACTTTCTTTGCCATAGGGGCATTTTCTGCACCATATTCTTTGGCCTTATAGGAGAGTTAAATAAGCCAATCAGGGATTAGCCAAATCCTACTTGTTTAAGAAGTCAGAGCACAGCCTCTGGGCACTGGACTGCAGTTCCTCCATGTGCAGAGTATAAAAACATCAATACAAATCATCAAAAAATGAGGAACTCATGCAGAAAGGTGCATTTTCTCACACTTCCAATGAAGTAACCTTTCGATTCTGAGGTCTATTGGTAGGTGAATACTTCAGGATAGTACTGGAGTATTAACTGGCAGGTTTGATCATAGATGGCTGAGGGGACATATGTACAGGGATGCTCAAAGCAATCCAATCTTCCTTAACACAGGAAGTAGCAAACTGCTTACCCTTCGCAGTTTGAAAGAGCTACATATGGTCTGAGATGGTCCCTGAAAGGTCATGAACCCTTTGTCTGCCCTACACGGTGTTCATGTTACTTTCAACCTTGCATTCCCACCTCATAAAACTAGAAAGCAGCAGCTACAGTCCTGTCATATGTTAGGGGCTGATCCAAAGCACAATATAACATGAAACGTTGACAGAACGTTCCAGGAACAAACAGGATCTAAATGCAAGATAAACAGCTATGTTAATTATAGCAGCTATACAACGAGCAAAAGCAAGATATTCAGTAAATACGCGTGGTGCCAAAAGATTATGAAGAAGCAAAGGCAGATAAGACTGAGTTACGAGAAATGTAGCCACAGACAAATACTTTCAGAACATGCATCTGGGCAATGCTTTACACGAGAATTCTTGGAATAAAAACATAGGGTTTAAAATTATACATTGCACTGTAAAAACACAGTATTTACTAAAAATGACACCTGTGTTATCCACTTTATAGACTACATTTATTGGACAGCTAGAGTGTGTATAGTCAGCTGGGTCTGGTGGCTAAGAGCACCAATGCATCCGCTGCAAGGATCTGTGTTTTAAATTATGACTGCAGATTCAAATGTCGCGCGCTCAGCATCTCATCTTTCCAAGGATGATAAAATAAGTGCCTCGTGGTTGGGTAACAATAAACACCTGCCTATATCGAATCAAGTCCTTCGGTGGTTAACTTGTGCCTTACAGATACTCGTCATGTTTTGCCGAAAGTGGAAGTGTGTAAAACAATATAGCCATAGATTAGCCTTCACTGATGAATGGACAGTTTAGAAATATGCCACTGGTTGAATTGAATGCGGCCCATTTCACAGCCTTCCTATGACTCTGTTTGAGGAAACAAACTGACCAAAAAACTTGGGGGCATATTAACAACGGCCAGCGATAATTATCGCTGGCCGTGCTGAGCGATAATTATATTATCGCTGGCTATCTCTGGCATTTATCGCCCTGGTAGCGCGTTATTAACAACGCGTTACTCCAGGGCGATAAAAATTCCAGAGATAGCGATGTTATCGCCCTTTGCAGGGAACATCGCTGGTTTTCCAGCGATGTTCCCTGCAAAAGGGCGATAACCTGCTGATACGACCCACAGGGTCGTATCAGCAGAATCCACCTCCTATGGCTAACATAGGTAAATCGGGATTATAGCAGACGTTAGATTTTGGCGAAAACGGCCGTTTTCGCCAAAATCTAACGTCTGCTATAATCCTGTGGGCTGCCTTGTAAATATCGCAATGTGCACATCGGCGATATTTACAACGTAGCCCATCTGGGGATACGCCAGTAACGCCCACTTTGCATCTCATTAGAGATGCAAGGATGGGCGTTGGGGGAAAGGGCGATAGTGCAGGGATTCACGCGATAGCGTGACCTTGCTGATTAGGCGATAGAATTATCGCCGCTTTCCGTCCGAAAACGGACGCTAAAGCGGCGATAATTGTCTATCGCCTCGTTGTTAATATGCCCCTAAGTCAGTTGGGCTTTTAATAGTGCGGACCTACAAATGAATGAATAGGTATATGATTAATGGTACTGTTAACGTTCCCTAGGCCTGTGGGCAATCATGTAAATAAGTGTGTTTGCAAATACGCGCCACACATGTTGCATTGTCTTGCATCATTGCCCATCACTCATAACCCTATATCATGATATCATCATTACTCTTCCACTGATAATGTTTCTTGAGGACCATCAGGCTATGTTGGGCAAATCTGGTTAACGGTCTACAAACAGATTTATTTAACTTTCCTGTGCTTTCCCCACAGATTTTATGCACTTTGAAAGAAGATGTGAAGATTGATCTTATCAGCTTCCTGAAAGACCTGTTGAAGTACTTCCAGATGTTGTATCAGAATGTTAACCACAAAGAGGGAATCACAGTTACACTCCCAACCACAACGACAATTTAAAGCAGCTGTAGCCATCAGCTGGAACCCCGGCGACAATTGAGGCATGCACACTAATGGATTTCCATATTATTCTCAGATTGTCCTTCTAAAGTTTGCAAATTGTCCATTTTTTTAGAAATGTTCTTTTCGCAGTAATTGCCTGAAACGAGCTTGGATCTCACCTCAGTTTCTGACTGCATCTCAGCCACTCTGACGATTCAATGCTGCTTCTGTTTGGTGAGGTGTGAAGTGGCCCATGAGTATGGAATGGTACTACAATGCACAAAGAAAACAACCACAAGAATGGTTACAAAGAAAAATGGTATTCAAGCTGTTCTTATGAATGTCAAGCAAAGTACCGAATATTTTAGTGCTCCTGCATTCATTGACTTCACTGTAACCTGAACTAGAAGAGAAAATATGGTCTCATGAAAAATGCTACTGGCCTGCACAACATAACATTTTGGACTTCTGAATCTGGTCACAAGATCTTCTCACATATGGAAGTGAATTAAGCAAGGTTCAACAGGTATTTGTGACAGAATACGCCACCGTCAATAGCATAAGTTGGTGTTGTATAAAGTTTCTAGCAATCGGGGGCATATTTACAATGCCCCTGCAGCACTTTTACGCCGCCAGAGCGTCACTTTTGTGATGCTCCAGAGGCGCAGTGTGCCGGCCCATATTTACAATGCCACGCAAAGTCACCCTGCGTGATTTTTCATGGACTTGTAAATATGGAGTAAGGCAATGCCTTACTCTGCGTGGAAGGGGCACTCAATGGGTGTTGCTGTGGGTGTTCCCACGCAACACCCGTGGTTTTTGACACTCCCCCAGATCTACAACATAGCATAAATCCGGAGCAGTGCCAAGTCTAAAACCTTCCCAAAGAAGGGCGTAACGAGGAGAAGTGTTTACATTTCTCCTAGTGTTTTCCTCTTTCACGTGTGCTGCATTATGCAGCACATTTAGAACGAGGAAAACGCCTCCTTTGATTGTTTTTGTGTAGGAAGGTGTCCCTTCCTGCACAAAAATGATCGCCAACAACACAGACACCCTTGCACTCTGGTGTTGGCACAAGGCTGCAGTTTGTGCGCCGGCACCGGCAGAAAGGACAGGAAAGTGCCATTTCTTGTAGATACAGCACATTCCTGCCCTTTTCTTTTGACATAGGGCAGCGCAGCTAGAAGGCTTGCGGCATGCCCTATGCCAAAATATTGTAAATATGCCCCAGATTCTTCTATAGCAGTGTGCATGTGCCAGACATTCAGGTACACCTAGGTACAGGCCTAATCTAATCAATTAAGAGTGGGCTGATACAACACAAATATTTTCATTCAATAGGAGCTCTTCTGCAAAGGCTATTGAAGGTGAAGGGGATATGTGTGCTTTCGCAGTGAAAATAAATGTAGCCCAATAACTCATTACTTAGAGCAACTGTGCTAATAAACACATTCACACATTTATTACTACAGTGCAAAGGTCAAATTGGAGTTTATTCCCACATTACAGCAAAATTGACATTAGAAAACACTGTTTTCTCTGTCACCCTTACTTTACACAGGGAAACAGCTCTCCTAATAGTCAGAGTCATCTTCAATGTGATAACATCTCATTGCACACATCTAACCCCTTGAATCTTAGTTTTGGTTAAACACCTTTGTTAAAACAAACACGCATGAAAAATGCCGTAGCATAAACCATATCTGCAGATGCACACAGTATAATATGCTAATTAATACCATTGTTGAGGGAGGAGAGGGACATCATGATAGTTGTCAAATCCCGCCATCTGAGAAATAGAAACAGTGCCAGACTACACAGATGGCTCATCCAAGGCCAAGAATGACCAATGAGAATCTATTACTAAATAATGTCACTTCATTCATATACCTTGCTACCCGGCCTCCCAATCTGAGCATGCGCCTATTTTATAATTTAATGACGATATCAAAGAGAGATCATTCTTTTAATTTATGGTAATTTATTATGTATTTGTCTATTTAAATATTTTGTTATAACTATACAATATATTTGTTGAAGAAGTTGTTCAGTTTACTTTTTCCACTATGTTATGTAATGTATCAAATGTATGAATAAAATGTAAAAATAAACATTTTAAAAAAATTCGAAGTTTGAGTGGTTGAAATATTTGTTGTCTGTAAGTCAGTCATCTGAAATCATTGAACAGTGAATGCATGCAGGGCCTGCAATTCCATAAAACCAAGTTATGTAGAAGCCATTGGGAATCACATCAATCAATCAATCAAACAGCATTTGTAACGCGCAGCACTGTCACCCCGAGGGGTATCTGGGTGCACTGTGAGTGACGTCTCAGTCGAAGAGCCAGGTCTTTAGTTGCTTTCTGATGTCCTCCAGGGAGGGTGCTGTTCAGGGGCAGGCTGTTGCAGGTCTTGGCGGTGATGTAGGAAAAGTAGCGGCCCCCGCAGTGGCTGCGATTGATGGGGGGTGTGCGTAAGGCTAGTGAGGAGGAGTGTAGGTGTCTTGCGGGTAGATGGAAGTTCAGTCAAGGGTTGATGTAGGCTGGTCCTTGATCGGGAAGAGCGTTGTAGGCGTGCATGAGGATCTTCAACTGGCATCTCTTCTGGATGGGGAGCCAGTGGAGGTTTTTGAGGTGGGGGTGATGTGTGTACATGTGGGGAGGTCCAGCATGAGTTTGGCTGCGGCATTCTGTATGGTCTGGAGTCTTCGGAGGAGCTGGGTGGAGATGCCGGTGTAGAAAGCGTATCCGTAGTCGAGGCGGCTGGTGACGAGGGCCTGAGGGATGGTTTTCCTAGTGATGACTTGGATCCATCTGAAGATTTTTCAAAGCATGTGCAGGGTGTGGAAGCAGGAGGAGGCGAATGCATTGATTTGTCATTTCATGGTCAATTCACTGTCGAGGATGATGCCTAGGTTGCATGCATGGTCTGTAGGCGAGGGTAATAGTCTGAGTTCTGCAGGCCACCAGCTATGGTCCCATGAGGAAGTGTTCTTCCCGAAGATGAGTACTTCTGTCTTGTTGGATTTGAGTTTAAGGCAGTTGCCTCTCATCCAGTTGACTACGTTGGTCATGGCGTCGCAAAAATTGGTTCTGGTGGTGGTGGGGTTTTCGGTGAGCGAGAGGATGAGTTGAGTGTCGTCTGCATATTAAATTATGTTGAGGCCATGGGATCTGATGATGTCTTTGAGGGGGGTTGTGTGGGTGTTGAACAAGGTGGGGCTTAGGGATTATCCTTGGGGTATGCTGCAAATGATGTGTTTAGGTTCGGAGGTGAAGGGCGGCAGTCGGATACTCTGCTTGCGTCCTGTGAGGAAGGATGCGATCCACTTGAGGGCGTTCTGCTGTATGCCGATGTCCTAGAGTCTGTTGATGTGGGTGTGGTGGGAAACTGTGTAAAACCCATCAGAGAGGTCAAGGAAGATCAGGGCCACAGCCTCTCCCCTGTCGAGGAGGGTTCTGATGTCATCTGTGGCAGTGATCAGGGCAGTCTCAGTGCTGTGGTTGGTGGGGAATCCTGATTGGAAGGCATCGAGTAGGTGGTTTTGTTTCAGGTATTCGATAAGCTGTTTGTTAATGGCCTTCTTGAGTACTTTGGCCGGGTAAGGAGCAGGGATATTGGTCCATAATATTCTAGTTCGCTGGTCTCGGTGGAGGGTTCCTTTAGGAGGGGTCTGACCTCAGCGTGTTTCCAGCTGTCAGGGAAGACTGCTGTGAAGATGGAGGTATTGATGATGCTGGTGAGCTCTTTGCTTATATGGTTGGTTCTGAGGTTGAAGAGACAGTGGGGGCAGGGGTCGGTGGGTGCCCCGGAGTTGACGAAAGACATGATGGCTGTGGTGGTCTGCATCGTGAGGGGAGACCAGGTGGTGATCATTCGACTGGTGTGCATAGGTTGGTTGAGGCTGTTAAGGTTGAGGGTAGTGGGTCGAAGTTGTTATATATGGTGGCAATCTTGCTGTGGAAGTAGTCCGAGAGAGCGTTGCAGAGTTCTTGGGAAGGGTGGATGGTGTACTCTGAAGCTGCTAGGTTGGGAAATTCCTTGACTATTTTGAAGAGTTCTTTTGTGTGGTTGGCTGCTTTATCGATGTGGATGGTGAAGGCCGTTCTCTTGGCTTCCTTGATGTGCCGGTGCTAGTTGCTGAGGGCTGCTTTGTGAGCAGCTCTGTTAGAGGGGTATTTTTGAGGTGTGCCATCGTTTCTCGAGTCGGTAGCAGTTGTGCTTGGTGGTTCTGAGCTCTGGGGTATACCAGCTGGCTTGTTTTGAGGTTTTGATAGTGTTTGCTGATTTCATCGGGGTGAATCTGACGACACATTTGGAGATCCCAGTAGAGATGCTGTGGACGACCTGGAAGAGGTCTGATGAGGCTTCGGGTTATGTGGTGCTGAGCGCCTGTGTGCACTGTGTCTCAGTTACCTTGCCCCAGCTGCGATGGGTAGAGGTGTGGTGCTTGGTGAGGGTGTGCTGGGCACCGGAGATGATGAAGTGAACGTTGGCGAGGTCGGTCCAGGCGAGTTCTGTGACGTGGCTGAATTTTATTCTATCGCTGGAAGTGAAAATGGCATTGAGTATTTGGCTGGCTCTGTGAGTGGCTTTGTGACCAGTTGGGTGGGTGTGATGTTCTCCAGGAGAGAGGTGGAGTTCTCATTGTTGGGGTCGTCGACACGGAAGTTAAGGTCACCGAGTAGGATATAGTCGTAGGAGTCGATGTCTAGGGGGCGATGAAGTTGGAGATGGTGTCGAAGAAAGCTGGTCAGGGTCCCAGGGGTCTGTATTTGAGAGTGCCTCTGGTCATGGTCTTGGCGTCAGTCTGAAGTTGAAAATTGAGGTGTCCCACGAGCGGCGTGGGGTCGTTGTTGGTGGCTATGCATCGGATGCTTTCTTTGAAGATGATGGCGATGCCCTCGTCGTGTTTGTTGGTGCGGTCTTGGTGTATCATCTTGTATCCTTCGGGTGTGGTGATGGCGATGTTGGGGTTCGAGGACGGGTTGAGTCAGGTTTCGGTGATGAAGGCAACATCAGGGGAGAGGCTGGTGATGGTGTCCTAGATTTCTGTGGTGTGTTTGCAGAGGGATCTGGCATTGAACAGGATGCATAGGAGCGGTTTCTGGTTGTTTGAGGTCTCCGGGCGGAGTCGGCACTGGAACTGGTGCAGGAAGGCGGTTCTATGTTGCAGGAGAAGTGGCAATGACGGCAGGTGAAAGGTCCTTTTGTCAATTGCAGGGTGGAAGTGCAGCAGCAGTTGTTTAGGTGTCCGGGGTCCAGGGCTCAGTGGTGTAGTCGCAGATGGCGGAAGGGCCAAGGGTCCTGGCGCTGGCCCCGGTCCAGGCATGGACAGGCGCAGACGGACCTGCCTTTGGCGTGCTGGGGTCCCGCCTGCTGCCCAGCCGTGCTGCGGCCTCCAATAAGTAGGTCCTGGGAGGGGGCTGGGCGGTGGGTGGCGGGAAGCAGGAAGCGCAAGCGGGCAGAGGAAAATGGTGGGAAACGGCATGGGAAAGACCAAAAGAACAAAGAACAAAAATGACATCAACAAAATAAAAGAATTTCAAAATAACAGCAGTTACACAGTTACAGGCAATGGGCACAGGTTATGCTGCCTAAACAATAATTTTGTTGTAGTACAGGGGAGAAAAATCTACCAACTTAATATATGGAGAGTGCTTCAGAAAGCAAAATGCAACGTTGTCTGGAGCACGGAAAATCATCCCATTGTACTGAATCTGTGCTAACACTTGAGTGATAAATGTGCCATCCATTGTGTATACAGTTTGCCACTCAAAGATTAGCATTGGTCTAAGACATGCTTTGTTTTAGTTATTGTTTTTCATATATATTACAATTCTCAGAAATAATCAAGAGATAAGATGCAACTGTGATAAATACAAATTTCACCAAACTTGGCACGAAAGTAGAACTTTACTGTGGAGACTGTCTTTGCTTGATTTGGTGTATATATTCGTTCTGTCGTTTTTGACATATTCGCTTATAGGAAAAGGGTGTCACACATGATTCGAAGGGTAAAATTACAGGGATATCTTGACCTATGCTCCTTGTAAGTGCACGCGCGCACACCCTACTGTCTTAACACTGAAGGAACCTTTCTCTTGGTGCGCGCTGACACCTGCTCTTCCATAGCTTTTCTGATGGGCCTCTGGAAGGGGAAAGTATGACTTCAGAGGCAGGCGGCTGTTACCTATGTAGATGCACTTAGACCTTTTCAAGCCCTTTCAAAGCCGATTTCTTGTCAACTAGCTTCCATGTGGCTTCTGCAGCCTTATGGCAAGAGCTGCTGCTGACTTTGGAGCTGATGAACCAAGTTCGAATCTCAGCAGCGCTCAACATCCTGTGATTCTGGGCAGATCACTTTATCTTCCCAGGTTTACAAAATGTAACTGGTGCCCATATAAAATGTTCCAATGCCTTGCCCTAAATAAAATCAGCAGAAAAATGCACAACGTGGTAAAATAAAAGCATTTGCATAAAATAGTAAAGCACATTTGGTGGCTGATTTGTACAAAGTAAACCCTGCTAAAATCATAGCTTGCCTGCTTTACTTGTGCGAGCTTAGACAAATATTTTATCAAAATTCCTTTTTTTTCATTGTTGCATTTGAAAGCACTTTCAAATATGTGAGTTCAGAATACCAGTTGTACAAAAACCTATTGTGTGTGATTTAATAGACTATAATGTTGCTCTTTAACAATCTGGGCCACCTACTGGGTTTACATCACAACTGTCTTGCCTATTAGTTCACTAGTGGTTCATGTTTAAAAACTATGGGCCTCATTTACAATATTTTGATGCACGGCAGCGCAGCGCAGCAAGCCTTCCTGCTGCACTGCCATGTGTCAAAACAAAAGGGCAGGAATGCGCCCTATCTACGAGACATGGATCATTCCTGTTCTTTTCCCCTGCGCGTGCCTCACAATAGGCTGCCATGCGCCAATGCAGGCACACCTGCGCCATGGTGCAAGGGTGTCTGCATTGTAGGGGTGATTGTTTTTGTGCAGGAATAGGCACCTTCCTGCACAAAAACAATCACAAGAGGTTTTCTGCAGGATGCAGCACACATAGAAAAAGGAATAAGGAGGAGAAATAAAGGTATTTCTCCTCGTTGTGCCTTCCTTACGTCTCCCCTAGGGAGGTGTTGGAATCTCACTCATTCCCAGGTTTACGAAACCTTGTAAATCTGGGAACGCGTCAGGTTTCATGGATGTTGCAAGAGAACACCGACACCAACACCCATGGAACACCCCTTTCACGCAGAGTAATGCGTGAAAGGGGGGCTTATTTACAAGACCATGAGAAGCCACGCAGGGTGGCTTTACGTGACCTTGTAAATATGGCCAGGCACACTGGCCGCCGGTGCATCCAAAAAAGTGAAGCACCGGTGGCGCAATGGGCTTGTAAATAAGTTCCTATCCTTTTTAATAAGTACTTCTCAGTGCATTTCTATAATGTGACATATTCATGTCAAAGCTTCCACATGTTAAAGGTGTGTGTTGTTTGATTTACATAGCAAACATTTTCAAGGCTAGGCTCGTGCATGGGCTTTAAGAGCCAAGTCAGGCCCTTGGCTAGGCTCTGGTTTGGCTCTTCCACTTAATATATTGGCTCACTCACATTTAACTTAAATAGTGCGCAAGAGAGAAGGTCTGTGTAGCCTGACGTTAGAGTTTCTAGCATTAACATTTACAAATATGAGTTATCTTCTCATTATTTTAATATAATTTTACACTATTCCCTCCTAAGAACATAAAGACACACCATGATTGTGTTGTGAGTGGAAACTTTATTACCGCTAGTCTGCAAATAGATCTGTGTCTGTGCTTTACTGATATGAAGGCTGCTTATACTTTGGCTTATTAAACTGAAGGGTGGTGAATTTCTTGGGACCCAATGCCTTTGTAAGGCTCCCAAGCAAAGTGCTTATTGACATAAAGCACTTCAACACATTGTTAGGTCTGATAAGCGCAATACAAATGTAATTGCAACTCAATACTCAATAAATGATCTGTTAACTTTCCGAACTCTCCACTCCTGGTCCTTCCATCCCCAATCAACTTATCAATAGATATCAGCTGTAAGCCTAAGAGTCAGACAAGGGGTCAGCCCTGAGGTGCCATCTTGGGTTAAAGGGTGAGTGAGCTCACTTCTGACAAATACCACTGATTCTGGTAGCGCACTCGCTTGGTTCGTTAGTTGTCACATGTCTTTGACGCACATGGCCTTGAATCCAGTGCACAGAGACCATTTGCTGGCGCACACAGGGAAAAAAATGTGCGGGAACATTGATCTTGTCATTTCGTAATTTTTGATTTGCTTATAACTTTAGTGCCTTTTGACAAATTTGAGCAAAATTTGACACACACTTAGCACGTATAGCTTGCTTTCATATTTTTTCATTTTTGTGTTGGTCTGACAAAGGGGGCACAGTTGAAGGTGGGGTCTAAACGTGTTCATTTGCAATATTTGTGGCATCCTTGCTGAATTCACATGACATCTGGCAGATGATTAACAATTCTGAGCATGAGAAGATTCAAGCGGATCAATCAATAGGAGGCAAAGTTAAAATGGGAGCAAACTATTTTCATATGATAATAACCTTGCTGCCGTTTAATGAATCTGCAAGACATTTAGCCACCTAAGCCCAGAGTAGGAATCTGTGGTTTCATGCGGATTCCACAAGGGGGAGGAGAGGGAACTAAATGCATGGGTCAAAAAACATTGATTGGCTAAAAACTTCGGTGTAACTTGAATCTGTATGACACTTGGCAGACACGTAGCATGTTTAGCTTACTTCATGCAGGTATCCTAGGTTTCATGCAGAACTGAAAAGGTGAGTAAAGTTAATGCTGCTGGAGAAGGTTCGACAGGTCCGGGGTCATCGTTTTTCATCAGAAAATTGATTTTTTGGACTGTACAAAAAATGATTCAAAATGTCAATTGGATCGTGCCTCATGTTGAATAACCACTTTTTATAGCCTCACAGTGACCAGGAGCCCTCTCCCCCTCTGAAGCGAGGGGGTGAGCACAGTTTGCACAGAAAATCAAGTGGCTACCCACTTGGGACGACAAGAAATTGGCAAAAAGACTAAAAGCCGAAATTGATTAAGGACATGAATAACGCATTTGCAATTATGATTAATGGTGGACTATGGGACATTGAGGCCCTGCTCACCTGTCATTCATGCCGACGTGGGAAGTGTCGTTCCTGATTGGTTCTAGCCCCACCAATGGAGTGCTTATTAGTGCACAAAGGACTAAAAACTGAGCAGAATCTTCAAATGGTTTTTCAGCACTGAAGAAGGTATTAACCGAAATGCATCTGCGAAATAAAACCATTTTTTAAATCCCCGTGAGTGCTCTGCGTGCTGGAGTTGTTGTGTAACAGGACGGACTCACCTATCGTCTACGGAGGCACCCGCTGCTGTGTTCGGCTGCCCAGTGGAGTTGTGTTTTGTAACTATGCTGGCGTGCCTGAACCACCGCTGCCAGCGCCTGTCGTCTGGAAAAGACGTCGACTATGGAGTCTGGGGTGCCTCGACCATATGAGGGATACCCACAGGTGACTGTGCAATTGATAACAGCGGTAAGCGAGGGGGTGAGCACAGTTTGCACAGAAAATCAAGTGGCTACCCACTCGGGACGACAAGAAATTGGCAAAAAGACTAAAAGCCGAAATTGATTAAGGACATGAATAACGCATTTGCAATTATGATTAATGGTGGATTATGGGACATTGAGGCCCTGCTCACCTGTCATTCATGCCGACGTGGGAAGTGTCGTTCCTGATTGGTTCTATCCCCACCAATGGAGTGCTTATTAGTGCACAAAGGACTAAAAACTGAGCAGAATCTTCAAATGGTTTTTCAGCACTGAAGAAGGTATTAACCGAAATGCATCTGCGAAATAAAACCATTTTTTAAATCCCCGTGAGTGCTCCGCGTGCTGGAGTTGTTGTGTAACAGGACGGACTCACCCACCGTCTACGGAGGCACCCGCTGCTGTGTTCGGCTGCCCGGTGGAGTTGTGTTTTGTAATTATGCTGGCGTGCCTGAACAACCGCTGCCAGCGCCTGTCGTCTGGAAAAGGCGTCGACTATGGAGTCTGGGGTGCCTCGACCATATGAGGGACACCCACAGGTGACTGTGCGATTGATAACAGCGGTAAGCGAGGGGGTGAGCACAGTTTGCACAGAAAATCAAGTGGCTACCCACTCGGGACGACAAGAAATTGGCAAAAAGACTAAAAGCCGAAATTGATTAAGGACATGAATAACACATTTGCAATTATGATTAATGGTGGATAATGGGACATTGAGGCCCCGCTCACCTGTCATTCATGCCGATGTGGGAAGTGTTGTTCCTGATTGGTTCTAGCCCCACCAATGGAGTGCTTATTAGTGCACAAAGGACTAAAAACTGAGCAGAATCTTTAAATGGTTTTTCAGCACTGAAGAAGGTATTAACCGAAATGCATCTGCGAAATAAAACCATTTTTTAAATCCCCGTGAGTGCTCTGCATGCTGGAGTTGTTGTGTAACAGGACGGACTCACCTACCGTCTACGGAGGCACCCGCTGCTGTGTTCGGCTGCCCGGTGGAGTTGTGTTTTGTAATTATACTGGCGTGCCTGAACCACCGCTGCCAGCGCCTGTCGTCTGGAAAAGGCGTCAACTATGGAGTCTGGGGTGCCTCGACTATATGAGGGATACCCACAGGTGACTGTGCAATTGATAACAGCGGTAAGCGAGGGGGTGAGCACAGTTTGCACAGAAAATCAAGTGGCTACCCACTCGGGACGACAAGAAATTGGCAAAAAGACTAAAAGCCGAAATTGATTAAGGACATGAATAACGCATTTACAATTATGATTAATGGTGGATTATGGGACATTGAGGCCCCGCTCACCTGTCATTCATGCCGACGTGGGAAGTGTCGTTCCTGATTGGTTCTAGCCCCACCAATGGTGTGCTTATTAGTGCACAAAGGACTAAAAACTGAGCAGAATCTTCAAATGGTTTTTCAGCACTGAAGAAGGTATTAACCGAACTGCATCTGTGAAATAAAACCATTTTTTAAATACCCGTGAGTGCTCCGCGTGCTGGAGTTGTTGTGTAACAGGACGGACTCACCTACCGTCTACGGAGGCACCCGCTGCTGTGTTCGGCTGCCCGGTGGAGTTGTGTTTTGTAATTATGCTGGCGTGCCTGAACCACCGCTGCCAGCGCCTGTCATCTGGAAAAGGCGTCGACTATGGAGTCTGGGGTGCCTCGACCATATGAGGGACACCCACAGGTGACTGTGCGATTGATAACAGCGGTAAGCGAGGGGGTGAGCACAGTTTGCACAGAAAATCAAGTGGCTACCCACTCGGGACGACAAGAAATTGGCAAAAAGACTAAAAGCCGAAATTGATTAAGGACATGAATAACGCATTTGCAATTATGATTAATGTTGGATTATGGGACATTGAGGCCCTGCTCACCTGTCATTCATGCCGACGTGGGAAGTGTCGTTCCTGATTGGTTCTAGCCCCACCAATGGAGTGCTTATTAGTGCGCAAAGGACTAAAAACTGAGCAGAATCTTCAAATGGTTTTTCAGCACTGAAGAAGGTATTAACCGAAATGCATCTGCGAAATAAAACCATTTTTTAAATCCCCGCGAGTGCTCTGCATGCTGGAGTTGTTGTGTAACAGGACTGACTCACCTACCGTCTACGGAGGCACCTGCTGCTGTGTTCGGCTGCCCGGTGGAGTTGTGTTTTGTAATTATGCTGGCGTGCCTGAACCACCGCTGCCAGCGCCTGTCGTCTGGAAAAGGCGTCGACTATGGAGTCTGGGGTGCCTCGACCATATGAGGGATACCCACAGGTGACTGTGCAATTGATAACAGCGGTAAGCGAGGGGGTGAGCACAGTTTGCACAGAAAATCAAGTGGCTACCCACTAGGGACGACAAGAAATTGGCAAAAAGACTAAAAGCCGAAATTGATTAAGGACATGAATAACGCATTTGCAATTATGATCAATGGTGGACTATGGGACATTGAGGCCCCGCTCACCTGTCATTCATGCCGACGTGGGAAGTGTCGTTCCTGATTGGTTCTAGCCCCACCAATGGAGTGCTTATTAGTACACAAAAGGACTAAAAACTGAGCAGAATCTTCAAATGGTTTTTCAGCACTGAAGAAGGTATTAACCGAAATGCATCTGCGAAATAAAACCATTTTTTAAATCCCCGTGAGTGCTCTGCATGCTGGAGTTGTTGTGTAACAGGACGGACTCACCTACCGTCTATGGAGGCACCCCCTGCTGTGTTCGGCTGCCCGGTGGAGTTGTGTTTTCTAATTATGCTGGCGTGCCTGAACCACCGCTGCCAGGGCCTGTCGTCTGGAAAAGGCGTCGACTATGGAGTCTGGGGTGCCTCGACCATATGAGGGATACCCACAGGTGACTGTGCAATTGATAACAGCGGTAAGCGAGGGGGTGAGCACAGTTTGCACAGAAAATCAAGTGGCTACCCACACGGGACGACAAGAAATTGGCAAAAAGACTAAAAGCCGAAATTGATTAAGGTCATGAATAACGCATTTACAATTAAGATTAATGGTGGATTATGGGACATTGAGGCCCCACTCACCTGTCATTCATGCCGACGTGGGAAGTGTCGTTCCTGATTAGTTCTAGCCCCACCAATGGAGTGCTTATTAGTGCACAAAGGACTAAAAACTGAGCACGATCTTCAAATGGTTTTTCAGCACTGAAGAAGGTATTAACCGAAATGCATCTGCGAAATAAAACCATTTTTTAAATCCCCGTGAGTGCTCCGCGTGCTGGAGTTGTTGTGTAACAGGACGGACTCACCTACCGTCTACCGAGGCACCCGCTGCTGTGTTCGGCTGCCCGGTGGAGTTGTGTTTTGTAATTATGCTGGCGTGCCTGACCACCGCTGCCAGCGCCTGTCGTCTGGAAAAGGCGTCGACTATGGAGTCTGGGGTGCCTCGACCATATGAGGGACACCCACAGGTGACTGTGCGATTGATAACAGCGGTAAGCGAGGGGGTGAGCACAGTTTGCACAGAAAATCAAGTGGCTACCCACTTGGGACGACAAGAAATTGGCAAAAAGACTAAAAGCCGAAATTGATTAAGGACATGAATAACGCATTTGCAATTATGATTAATGGTGGACTATGGGACATTGAGGCCCTGCTCACCTGTCATTCATGCCGACGTGGGAAGTGTCGTTCCTGATTGGTTCTAGCCCCACCAATGGAGTGCTTATTAGTGCACAAAGGACTAAAAACTGAGCAGAATCTTCAAATGGTTTTTCAGCACTGAAGAAGGTATTAACCGAAATGCATCTGCGAAATAAAACCATTTTTTAAATCCCCGTGAGTGCTCTGTGTGCTGGAGTTGTTGTGTAACAGGACGGACTCACCTACCGTCTACGGAGGCACCCGCTGCTGTGTTCGGCTGCCCAGTGGAGTTGTGTTTTGTAACTATGCTGGCGTGCCTGAACCACCGCTGCCAGCGCCTGTCGTCTGGAAAAGACGTCGACTATGGAGTCTGGGGTGCCTCGACCATATGAGGGATACCCCTCAGGTGACTGTGCAATTGATAACAGCGGTAAGCGAGGGGGTGAGCACAGTTTGCACAGAAAATCAAGTGGCTACCCACTCGGGACGACAAGAAATTGGCAAAAAGACTAAAAGCCGAAATTGATTAAGGACATGAATAACGCATTTGCAATTATGATTAATGGTGGATTATGGGACATTGAGGCCCTGCTCACCTATCATTCATGCCGACGTGGGAAGTGTCGTTCCTGATTGGTTCTATCCCCACCAATGGAGTGCTTATTAGTGCACAAAGGACTAAAAACTGAGCAGAATCTTCAAATGATTTTTCAGCACTGAAGAAGGTATTAACCGAAATGCATCTGTGAAATAAAACCATTTTTTAAATCCCCGTGAGTGCTCCGCGTGCTGGAGTTGTTGTGTAGCAGGACGGACTCACCTACCGTCTACGGAGGCACCCGCTGCTGTGTTCGGCTGCCCGGTGGAGTTGTGTTTTGTAATTATGCTGGCGTGCCTGAACAACCGCTGCCAGCGCCTGTCGTCTGGAAAAGGCGTCGACTATGGAGTCTGGGGTGCCTCGACCATATGAGGGACACCCAAAGGTGACTGTGCGATTGATAACAGCGGTAAGCGAGGGGGTGAGCACAGTTTGCACAGAAAATCAAGTGGCTACCCACTCGGGACGACAAGAAATTGGCAAAAAGACTAAAAGCCGAAATTGACTAAGGACATGAATAACGCATTTGCAATTATGATTAATGGTGGATTATGGGACATTGAGGCCCCTCTCACCTGTCATTCATGCCGACGTGGGAAGTGTCGTTCCTGATTGGTTCTAGCCCCACCAATGGAGTGCTTATTAGTGCACAAAGGACTAAAAACTGAGCAGAATCTTTAAATGGTTTTTCAGCACTGAAGAAGGTATTAACCGAAATGCATCTGCGAAATAAAACCATTTTTTAAATCCCCGTGAGTGCTCTGCATGCTGGAGTTGTTGTGTAACAGGACGGACTCACCTACCGTCTACGGAGGCACCCGCTGCTGTGTTCGGCTGCCCGGTGGAGTTGTGTTTTGTAATTATGCTGGCGTGCCTGAACCACCGCTGCCAACGCATGTCGTCTGGAAAAGGCGTCAACTATGGAGTCTGGGGTGCCTCGACTATATGAGGGATACCCACAGGTGACTGTGCAATTGATAACAGCGGTAAGCGAGGGGGTGAGCACAGTTTGCACAGAAAATCAAGTGGCTACCCACTCGGGACGACAAGAAATTGGCAAAAAGACTAAAAGCCGAAATTGATTAAGGACATGAATAACGCATTTACAATTATGATTAATGGTGGATTATGGGACATTGAGGCCCCGCTCACCTGTCATTCATGCCGACGTGGGAAGTGTCGTTCCTGATTGGTTCTAGCCCCACCAATGGTGTGCTTATTAGTGCACAAAGGACTAAAAACTGAGCAGAATCTTCAAATGGTTTTTCAGCACTGAAGAAGGTATTAACCGAACTGCATCTGTGAAATAAAACCATTTTTTTAAATCCCCGTGAGTGCTCCGCGTGCTGGAGTTGTTGTGTAACAGGACGGACTCACCTACCGTCTACGGAGGCACCCGCTGCTGTGTTCGGCTGCCCGGTGGAGTTGTGTTTTGTAATTATGCTGGCGTGCCTGAACCACCGCTGCCAGCGCCTGTCATCTGGAAAAGGCGTCGACTATGGAGTCTGGGGTGCCTCGACCATATGAGGGACACCCACAGGTGACTGTGCGATTGATAACAGCGGTAAGCGAGGGGTGAGCACAGTTTGCACAGAAAATCAAGTGGCTACCCACTCGGGACGACAAGAAATTGGCAAAAAGACTAAAAGCCGAAATTGATTAAGGACATGAATAACGCATTTGCAATTATGATTAATGGTGGATTATGGGACATTGAGGCCCTGCTCACCTGTCATTCATGCCGACGTGGGAAGTGTCGTTCCTGATTGGTTCTAGCCCCACCAATGGAGTGCTTATTAGTGCACAAAAGACTAAAAACTGAGCAGAATCTTCAAATGGTTTTTCAGCACTGAAGAAGGTATTAACCGAAATGTATCTGCGAAATAAAACAATTTTTTAAATCCCCGTGAGTGCTCCGCGTGCTGGAGTTGTTGTGTAACAGGACGGACTCACCTACCGTCTACGGAGGCACCCGCTGCTGTGTTCGGCTGCCCGGTGGAGTTGTGTTTTGTAATTATGCTGGTTTGCCTGAACAACCGCTGCCAGCGCCTGTCGTCTGGAAAAGGCGTCGACTATGGAGTCTGGGGTGCCTCGACCATATGAAGGACACCCACAGGTGACTGTGCGATTGATAACAGCGGTAAGCGAGGGGGTGAGCACAGTTTGCACAGAAAATCAAGTGGCTACCCACTCGGGACGACAAGAAATTGGCAAAAAGACTAAAAGCCGAAATTGATTAAGGACATGAATAACGCATTTGCAATTATGATCAATGGTGGATTATGGGACATTGAGGCCCCGCTCACCTGTCATTCATGCCGACGTGGGAAGTGTCGTTCCTGATTGGTTCTAGCCCCACCAATGGAGTGCTTATTAGTACACAAAAGGACTAAAAACTGAGCAGAATCTTCAAATGGTTTTTCAGCACTGAAGAAGGTATTAACCGAAATGCATCTGCGAAATAAAACCATTTTTTAAATCCCCGTGAGTGCTCCGCATGCTGGAGTTGTTGTGTAACAGGACGGGCTCACCTACCGTCTATGGAGGCACCCCCTGCTGTGTTCGGATGCCCGTTGGAGTTGTGTTTTCTAATTATGCTGGCGTCCCTGAATCACCGCTGCCAGCGCCTGTCGTCTGGAAAAGGCGTCGACTATGGAGTCTGGGGTGCCTCGACCATATGAGGGACACCCACAGGTGACTGTGCCATTGATAACAGCGGTAAGAGAGGGGGTGAGCACAGTTTGCACAGAAAATCAAGTGGCTACCCACTCGGGACGACAAGAAATTGGCAAAATGACTAAAAGCCGAAATTGATTAAGGACATGAATAACACATTTGCAATTATGATTAATGGTGGATAATGGGACATTGAGGCCCCGCTCACCTGTCATTCATGCCGATGTGGGAAGTGTTGTTCCTGATTGGTTCTAGCCCCACCAATGGAGTGCTTATTAGTGCGCAAAGGACTAAAAACTGAGCAGAATCTTCAAATGGTTTTTCAGCACTGAAGAAGGTATTAACCGAAATGCATCTGCAAAATAAAACCATTTTTTAAATCCACGTGAGTGCTCTGCATGCTGGAGTTGTTGTGTAACAGGACGGACTCACCTACCGTCTACGGAGGCACCCGCTGCTGTGTTCGGCTGCCCGGTGGAGTTGTGTTTTGTAATTATGCTGGCGTGCCTGAACCACCGCTGCCAGCGCCTGTCGTCTGGAAAAGGCGTCGACTATGGAGTCTGGGGTGCCTCGACCATATGAGGGATACCCACAGGTGACTGTGCAATTGATAACAGTGGTAAGCGAGGGGGTGAGCACAGTTTGCACAGAAAATCAAGTGGCTACCCACACGGGACGACAAGAAATTGGCAAAAAGACTAAAAGCCGAAATTGATTAAGGACATGAATAACGCATTTACAATTATGATTAATGGTGGATTATGGGACATTGAGGCCCCGCTCACCTGTCATTCATGCCGACGTGGGAAGTGTCGTTCCTGATTAGTTCTAGCCCCACCAATGGAGTGCTTATTAGTGCACAAAGGACTAAAAACTGAGCACGATCTTCAAATGGTTTTTCAGCACTGAAGAAGGTATTAACCGAAATGCATCTGCGAAATAAAACCATTTTTTAAATCCCTGTGAGTGCTCCGCGTGCTGGAGTTGTTGTGTAACAGGACGGACTCACCTACCGTCTACCGAGGCACCCGCTGCTGTGTTCCGCTGCCCGGTGGAGTTGTGTTTTGTAATATATATATATATATATATATATATATATATATATATATATATATATATATATATATATATATATATATATATATATATATATTGAAAGAACAAAAGATTCTCCGCACTTCCGCACTCCTGTGTGGCGAACAGAGAAACACGAACCACTATATATATGATGCTTTAAGCAATGATGAAAGTATAATTGGTTCAGGGGGCGAGGAACGAATATGAGATTGTGATTGCCTGAGCCTGGAAATAGCCTGTAAATGAGCATTTTTAAGAAACTCATACCTGGAGGTATAAGTAGAAGAGAGGCCAAATTTAGTTTGAATTTCTGAAGAAGAAAGAGGAGTTATACCACACAGTAATTGTTTAACTTGAATTATACCTTTGAGAACCCATTGTTTCCAAAAAATAGTACGGTTCGAGATTTTAATGGATTTGTTATGCCAAATAGAGGATTCCAAAAATTCTTGCATCGGAGACATATGTCATGTAAGAATATGATAAGATACTGTAATAGAATATTTAATAGAGGGAGTGGAAAAAGTCAGAGGAGGTTTTGAAAAATGTGGTTGTGAATGGAAAGGGAAAGGTGACATAAGGGAATCTTCCAGATTACGCAAAGCATTATTTGGCGAAAGGTCATCATTTCTAATATAAGGTGAGACTTTCTTTAGGACAAAAGCAGTATGATACTGTTGAAAATTTGGAAAATTTACGCCACCCAATTCTTTAGGTTTATAAAGAGATGTTAGAGAAATGCGCTGTTTTTTTCCTATTCCACAAAAATGCAACAATCGACTTATTAAGTATCTTAAAATATTTTAAGGGAAGTTTAATGGGTAACATAGACAGATAGAAATTAATGACAGGCAGAAACATTATCTTTATCGTGGCCAACCTGCCCCACCAAGACAAATATAAAGGAGACCATTTTCCCAATATTTGAAGAATTTTATGTTGGACATCATCTAAATTGATCTGGATGGTCTTTGCCAAGGAAGTAGAATATTTAATTCCCAAACACTTGATACAGTGCGGGGACCATTTAAGATCTGTGCCAACATACATATCCTTTAAGCAATACTTTTTAAGGGGAAGTACCTCAGATTTTGAAAATTTTAATTTATATCCAGGTAACATAGAATAAGATGATAAAAGATTAGCAAAAACAGGTATTGATAATTTGGGTTCAGAAACATAAATGATCACATCATTAGCGTAGGCTGTAAATTTAATCTCCGTATCTTTATGTCGGAAACCATGGACTGAAGATGAGTTTCGTAATGTATGCAAGAAAGGTTCTAAGGACAAAATAAAGAGCAAAGAAGATAAAGAACACTCCTGTCTGGTTCCCCGTAAAAGAGGAAAATACGAACGCTGAATACCATTTAAAAAGACAGATTTCATTGGAGAAGAATATAGTAGAGCTACATATTTGATAAAAGTTGGACTAAAACCATGCCATTGAAGAGCATGCATCATAACTCTTCAATTAACACGGTCAAAAGCCTTTTTCAGTGTCCAAGGTTACAGCAGCCATAGGTGTGTTTTTAGTTGAAGTAATATGTAAAACATCCAAAAACACTCTAGAATTGTCAGTCATGTGCGTACCTTTAACAAATCCAGTTTGCTCAAATTGAACCATATCTGAAATAAGAGGAGAAATCCTAAATCTTGGCAAAAAGTTTACAATCCATGTTAATAAGAGAAATAGGTCTATAATTGGCACCGGAAGAAATATCTTTATCTTTTTTAGGAATTAAACAAATCGTAGCTTCCAAAAAAGTACCCCGGGCTTCATTCTGTGAAAGAAAATACTGATATAAAGTAAGTAAATGTGGGAGTAAAAGATGTGAAAAGCAAGAATTACATTTGACAGAAAACCCATCTGGACCAGGGGCTTTATCTTTAGGCAGTTTCTCAAGTGCGGATTTTATATCAGAAATTGAAATAGTCTAATCTAAAAAGGAAAGATCTTGTACCTGCTGTTGTCGTGATGGGAGGGAATGAAAATAAGAGTCCAAAGCCTCATCCGTGGGAAAGTGATCTGGTGTATAAAGGGTTGTATAATAATCGGAAAAACACTTCAAAATTTCAGTGTTTTTAAAATGAGGGACCCCATTTTCATCAATAATGTTAACTATATTAGACTTCTGTGATTTAACCTTCAAACAAGTAGCAAGTAATTTGCCGGCCTTATTTCGTCTGCCATAAAATTTGGAATTCATTTTTAACAATGTTCTAGCAGCTTCCTCTGCTGATTTTTTATTAAATTCAAATTTGGCGTGCATTAAACGTTTTAACACATTGTAATTTTTCGTTGTGAAAAATTAATGTTCCAATTGTTTAATAGATTGAAGCAGAAGTGAAGACTCTTTAGTAGCTTTCCTCTTTTTGGACGTAACGTAATTAATTATATGGCCTCGAGTGGATGCCTTAAAGACATCCCAAATTATATGAAATGGAAGATCAGATGTGTTATTATGAGTAAAAAACTCCTGAAGAAAGGATTCAAAACCCTGAACAAATTCTTTATCCTTCAATAGACTATTGTTGAATTGCTATCTATTCGATTTAGAAGTTTCAGGTAATAAGTCAAGGTCAACCATAACAGGAGCATGATCTGAAATTAATATCAACCCAATTTCAGCATGATTAAGTGCAGTGGTTAAAGGAGGGGAAATAAATAATCAATTCTGGATTGGGATTTATGAGTGGGTGAGTAAAAAGTGTATTCCAGTGTGTCTGAATAGTACAACCTCCAGGCATCCAACAAACCTCTAGAGTGAATAAATCGCGTAAATGTTTTCTGCATCTTATTAGGGACATATTTAACTTGGGATTTTCTATCTAGGAAAGGGTCTACAATCTGAATGAAATCACCACTTACTATGAGATTTGCATTCGGGCAAGAGCGTAGCATAACCGACATTTGTTCCCAAAATTGCACATCGATACCAGTAAGACCATAAATATTCAAAATAGAAATAGGTATATGATGAATAGTAGTATGTATGAGGATCCATCGACCCTCTGCATCTATTTCCTCTTTCTCTATTTCCACAGGAAGGGATTTGTGAACTAATATAATAACCCCATTTTTGTGATCAAAGGCTGGAGAACAAAATACTTGACCAACCCAGTTTTTACGCAACGAGCTTAAATCTTTGTCAAGTAAATGCGTTTCCTGTGGTAAGGCAATATTACATTTAAGACGGGATAAGTGAGTGATAACTCTCTGTTTCTTAATAGGATTACGCAAGCCCTTGACATTCCAAGAAATAACCTTAAGATTATTTACCATTCAAAACATATTAATATATATAATGAACAAATATAACCATATAAAGGAACCAAAACAACAGACCATTTGAGGATAAAAAGCACAAGAAATAATCCAACATTCGTGTTTGATAAGGATCTATAATAAAAATAGGACAATAAAAGAAGAGAAAAAGAGAGAAACGAGAAGGGGAAGAAAAATAAAAAATAGAAATCAAGACAGAGAAAGGAACAGAGAGTCTAATAGAGATAAAGAGGATGACAAAAAGCCGTGGCTTCAGTCATGAAGAAAGTGGAACACATCTAGTGTGAAGAAAATACAATGGAGCGGTAGAGAAGTGCAAAACTGAAGATGGACATCAAGCCGAAACAGTCCAAATTGGACAACAATGACCACGGAGACAATCATTATCCATAAATAAGAAAAGAGAAATATAGAATAAAGAGACAGCAATTAATTGTATGAGTAAAACCGAAGAAACAACATACAATAAATATACAAATAGGAATGAAATGCATAAATGACCAATAAATAACACTTACCGACACATGAGGATAATATATATACAGTAGGTCTAGGAAGGGAAGCACGTAGGAGAAAACACATCAAAGAAGGGAATCCGGACTAGACAATAGACAGCTGTAAAGGGGATAAATAAATAAATAACAAGGCTAAATAGATAAACAAGTTAAATAGAAGTATCAACAGTAGCACAGGAACCATTCAAAATACACACATTAACATTGATAATAATAGAATTACCTCCCTGAAGTAATAAGTATAATAAATTCAAAGGAAGGGAAGTAAAATACAAGCATATTGTGCGTTAAGAAGCAATAAGAGAAGAGTTCAACTTTTCCCGGGATCCATTGCTTCACCCTTATGCTGAGATATAAATTTCCTCAAGTTCTCTGGGCAGTCAAATGAGAAAGTTTGTTCCTTGTAAGTGACTTTGAAGAAACAAGGATGCACAAGACCATATCTCGCATTCATGAATCGTAGAACAGGGCGGAAGGATAGGAACTCCTTCTGACGAGCGGCAGTTACACGTGCAACATCTTGGGAGAGAGAGACCATCTGACCAGACCATAACATTTGTTTTCGTTGCTTCCCCGCCGATAAAACCATAAGTAGCTCAGTATATTCCAAAAAGAGAACATTTATTCCTCTAGGGCGGCTAGAATTTGAAGCTCCGACGGGTTTGGGGCCAATTCGATGGGCACGTTGTAGATTAAGATGTGTTTCTTTTTTAAGGCCAACCAATTTAAGGATGTGGACCCCAAGAAAGATAAGCATGTCTGACCCCTCCGCTCCCTCTGGAATGCCATAAATTCGGAGATTGTTACGCCTGTTCCGATTTTCCAAATCCTCTGTTTGCTGTTTCAAAAGCGCTATCTCCTTAGCCATACCATCAATCTTGGAAGCTGCATCTTGTACATCACTAATTTGTTGTTCAACATCTGACACTCTGGACTCCAGATTAGACCATTTCTCCTCAAGACGTTGAAGTGTGGCATAAGTTTCCATAACAAAAGGTTTCAAATGTTTAATTTCCTCCATAAGGTCATCCAAAGGCAAGGGAGAATTTGTAGGCGAGCCAGGATCCTTTTTCTGTCACTTTATAGTGGCGTACAGAAGGCATGGTTGCAGAAGAGGTAACAGCCTTCTGGCTAGAGGATGGGGAGGACTCCATAAGCATATAGAAAGCAAATGCAAAAGTCACCGTAGAAAAGGCTCAGTGCCACACAACTAAAATATAGCAGAAAGGTGTACATTATCCTGTGGTCCCAAATGCAATATCAGAAGCAAGAGTTTGTAAAGCACAAGTTATTGAGGAGGGAATGGAATGGAATAGCCCAAGCCTAAGGACCCCCACAAGCAAAGGGGACTTTAATCCCCATCCAAGAGCGCGCCAGGGCGAGCGTTTGCAGACTGGTGGACAAAGGGGGCATGGACTGCTATGAGAACTTACCAATGCTGCTGTGTGGGGCTTACTGGAGGTAGTAGGAGGGGTATTTGCCCCCCAAGGTTGTCCTTGGGGGCCAACTAGCCCTCCTGTTACCTCCAGTAAGTCCCACACAGTGGGATTGCTAAGAGGTCTTCGGAGGGCACGCCCCCCTTTCCCCACCACTCTGCAAACGCGCCTTCTGGCACACTCCGGGTTGGGGGATGAAGTTCACTTTACTCCTGAGGGACTTTAGGGGCCAAGAAGCACTACTGGTACCTTCTGTAAGTCCTACGCAGCGTAATTCCTGAGTGCTGGTCAGAGGCCCAGCCCCCTTTCTGCACCACTCTGCAAACGTGACTACTACGTTATAGTTAGAAATTAGCATTTAAAAAACCTTAGAAATTCACTAAAAAAACGGAGGTTTCAGGGACGTTATAGTTAGTAATTAGCATTTAAAAAACCTTAGAAATTCACTGAAAAAAACATAGGTTTCAGGGACGTTATAGTTAGGCTGACATTTCACTCGTACAAAACCAGAGAAATTCTGCCGTTATAGTTAGCTGGGCTAACTATAACTCGCGCCCCCGCAATGCACTGCTGATTTTATTTATTTATTTATTTGACGAGTTTTATATAGCGATGGCTAGACCTGGAGGTATCAGAGCGCTTTACATGAGGATTAAACAGTGTTACAAAGTTACATCAGTTACACGAGCTTGGCATAGAAAAAGGAAATTCCACTACTTGGGTATTTAATAACCTAGCAAACAAGATAAATGGGGTATAGAGGGTGATGGGGGAAAAGTAAAGGGGATAGAATGCAGATCAGGTCTCAGCAGACCAGGCAAGGGGTGAAGCGCAACAGGGGATACCAGGAAGTCAGAGTCAGCAAGCCGGTGGATTATTCATGATCCACCACATCCAGAGCCGGAGTCCCTCACTGCATCGGGTCGTAATTTGAGCTAGAGCGGGTCCGAGGGAGGGGGCGAAAAGGTGCCACACCGTGATCCACAAGAGGAGAGGGGTGAAAGGTGCTTGAAGAGGGGGTCGGGTTAGGGCACGGGTAAATCCGGTGGAATAAAGGCGCTAACCAGTGGGGTAAATCAGTCTGGGAGGCTTTCAGTCAGCAAAATGGAGGATCCGGGACATGAACCCCAAAATTCCTCGCCACAAAATGGCGGGGCTGCGGGCAAACAGGAATCCGGTCATTAAAGGCCAGCAAGAAAAACATACCCAGGTACAAGTCAAAGTGGGGGGGGCGATCACCAGCACAGGATGGAGTAAGGCTGGAGGTCGGCGATCCCTCACGCGTCACCAAGGTCAGGGGAAAGTCAGCACAGGGAACCCAGGCAGCGGCACCGGAAGATGAAGGTAGCTGCGGGGATAGGAGTGCGCGTTGACACCAGGAAGGGAAAAGAAACTCAGCAGTACGGGCAGCCGACCAGGCCCTCACAAAGGTTGCTCAGTCGGGAGAAAACACGATCCATGCGTCCCTGCCGCAGCCCCGGAAAAGGCACAGCAGGTCGCCAGGCCACCTCAGTCCAGGTCCAGAAGGCAGGCAACAGCCAGGAGGGGTGATTCCCAGTCACCACAACATGCAGTCACCAATGCAGCCCAGCCTGGCTTCGGCCGCGATGTAAGGGATCAGCACTCAGCCGACTCACGGGGTCCACCGGATGGTGGGGAGGCTCCCCACTGCTGCACCGCCACCAGCAGGCTCACGGGGTCCACCGGATGACAGGGAGTCTCACCGATGCTACGCCCCCAACAGCCGTCTACGGCAGAATCCTCGGTGTTTCTTCAGAGAGGAGGGGTGAGAAAAGAATACACAGCAGAGAGATGAGGAAGAACAGTGCCCGATGTCCGGCTGGGTAGGTGACGGCTGCGGCGGGTACCGGAGCCAATTCTCCTCCATAGCTGTCTGGGCAGCTCCACTGAACATCGGCCATGTTGCTCGGGGCTCCGTGTTCAGCACCTCGATCAAGTTTCGTTCGAAGATCTCGAGCCAGATGCGGGGGACTTCGAGAGCCGAGGACCATAGTGAAAACGTGACCCCAGGTAAGTAAGAGGTTCAGAAGGGGGGATAGAATATCCGGGGATATGAGCCAAAAAGGCTATCCCTAGCCGGGAGCTCCCGGCCGGAGCTCCTCACCTGTCGGCCATCTTTGTGATGTGCTGATGACGTCACATATCACATATGGGGAGAGGATGTGGTCTGACAGCTAGATTGCCGGCTTTGGAGCTGGGAAACCAAGTTTCGAGCCTGGGGTCGCGTCCACATCCTGTGATTCTGGGAAAATCACAAAATCTCCCCGTGCCTACCAAAAAAATGAATGTGTCCTTGTGTAACGTAACCGGTGCTCATGTAAAGCGCTCCAATACCTTCAGGTCGAGTTCGCGCTATATAGATCTGCAAAAAAATATATATATTACATCACTCATGGCATGGTCAGTGACATCACTGATGACATCTCAAATGACATCACTGATGACATCATCCAGTGACTGCGTGTTTCTAAAAAGTTAAAGAATGTTATATATATATATATATATATTATCTACTGGCGGTCGCCAGTAGATAGTTATAGTTACAACCTATTATCCATAGGAAATCCGCGACATTCTATTTGAAATAACTCTCTTGCCGGTTGACGTATCTTCGCGAAATTTTCAAACTTCGTGGGGCGCTCCGGTCCGCTCCTACCCTGAAAGTCTCGGGGGATACGTCAAGCGGGGGCCGAGAAAAAGGGGGGTCCCAAAACGCGTTTTCCCCATGCATTTTCCCATAGGAAACTTTAGACACGGCTACAGCCTGAACTGCTGAACGGAATTACACCAAATTTGGCAAAGAGGTAGTTCTTGGTTCAGAAAGAACCCTTTTGTTAAATGGTGTAAATCCGTTCAGTAGTTGCTGAGAAAATGAAAAGTAAAAAGTTAGTGATATATAGGGACGAGTAGGGTCCGCGTACCCTCCCGATCACGAGCTGCATGTTAATTGGCTGTCAGCTGGCTGTCAACATTCCGATTCAGGAAATGTTGGCAGCCATTTTGTCCCTCGGTAGAACCGAGGGACAGAAACAAGTGCGCAAAGCGCACAAAGGGGGCAGGGTAGAAACACCCTGACCCCCTAGGTTTGCTCAGGGGTCCCACAAGGACCCCTGGGCAAAAAAAATAATAATTTTTTAAAAATCGGCAGGATGCGCTCAGGGTGCGCGAATCCTGCCGAAAAGAAATCGAGCGCGGTCTCCCGCGCTTCGATGTTAATTGGCGCCCGGGTGGCCCAAGTCCCGGGGGCATGGTGGGGGATAATTTAATGTGTGGGGGCCTCAAAGGGCCCCCAAGCCCCAGGGACCGCCACCCCCGGGGCTTTTTAAGAAATGGTGCGGGAGGGCTCTGAGCCCTCCCGCAGCCCCGAGGACCACCACCTCCCGGGGCTTTTTTTTAATAATTATTAAACCTGTGTGGGGGGGCTCCAGCCCCCACACGCCCCGAGGACCACCACCTCCCGGGGCACTAAACATTTTAATATGGGGGTCCGTTACGGACCACCAGAGCCCCGGGGACCACCACCTCCCGGGGCTGTGTACTGAATGGGAGGGGGCCGCGCGGCCCCCTCCTGGAGCCCTTGATGGCCCTGGGGACCACCACCCCCAGGGCCGGCTCCTGCAGTGTCCCGGGGTGCCTACCCCGGGACACTGTAGTTTGCTATGGCAGGACGGGAGCCTCGCGGCTCCCGTCCTGCCATAGCAAACTGCTTTGGATATTGGAAGAGAGAGCAGGAAACCTGCTCTCTCTTCCAATATCCAAAGCGATTGCTTTTCCACATGGGGAGCAGCATGTCAGCTGCTCCCCATGTGGAACAGCAATGCCGGCTCCCAAGGGACGTGGGGAGCCGGCGGGACTGTGGGGGATTGGGGACCCCCACAGTCCCCAACGGAGAGGGCCAGCCCCGGGGGATGGGGTCCCCGGGGCAAGTAGTGGCCCGGGAGGGGGGCCACGCAACCCCCCTCCCCAAAGAAGAGAAAAATTTAAAAAAAAAAAAAATGGAAAGGCCGGCCCCGGGAGATGGGGTCCCCGGGGCCTTAAAATGGCCAGAGGAGGGGGCCACGCTGCCCCCCTCAAAAAAATAAATATAGAGGCCATGCCCCGGGGATGGGGTCCCCGGGGCCAATACAGGCCCAGGGAAGGGGAGCCACGCGGCCCCCTTCCCGTTTTTTTTTAAGGTAATTTAAAAAGGGGTAAGGCCCTGGGGGATGGGGTCCCCAGGGCCCAAAAAAAGAAAAAAGGAAGGGGGCCACACAGCCCCCTTCAGGGGAGAAAAAAAAACAACAAAAAAAACGATCGGGCCCGCAGGCCCCGCCCCTTCCTTCACCACTCTGCAAGCGCGCCCCTGGCGCGTTTGCAGAGGAGGAACAATCCCCTTGAATACTGGGGGTCCCTGAGGGCCAACTAGCCCACCAGGTACCTCCAGTATGCGCCAGGGGCTGCCTTGCAGAGAGGTGTACAGAGGCCACGCCCCTTTTACACCTCTCTGCAACGCAGCTCTGTGGCGCTTTTGGAGGTATATGGTGGGCTAGTTGGACTCCGGGGACCCTCAGGATTCACGGGGACTTAATCCCCAACTTAAAACGCGCCACGGGGCGCGTTTGCACAGTGGTGAAGGGAGGGGCGGGGCTTCAGGTGACATGTGTGCAAACAGGCCCCGTGGCGCGTTTTAAGATGGGGAATTAAATCCCTTCAATCCTGAGGGTCCCTGAGGGCCAACTAGCCCAACAGGTACATCCAGAATGCGCCACAGAGCTGCGTTGCAGAGAGGTGTAAAAGGGGTGTGGCCTCTCTACACGTCTCTGCAACGCAGCCCCTGGCGCATATTGGAGGTTCCTGGTGGTCTAGTTGGCCCCTAGGGACCCTCAGGATTCAAGGGGACTTAATCCCCCAACTTAAAACGCGCCACGGGGCGCGTTTGCAAAGATGTCACCTCAGGCCCCGCCCCTCCCTTCACCATTGTGCAAATATTCCTCTAAAATCAGCCGAAATAGGAATTCCGATTTACTCACCTGTTATAAGGAGAGACCTCAGTGCTGTATCTTTCAGCCCAGTACTGGTCCTGAAAAGTAATTTTAACCGTACTTACCAGTAACTTGAATTTCCTTCCATAGGCTAACATTGACTGGTTTCACTTGGAAATTCTTCTAAGTGTGGAGTTTTGGAACTTTAAAATATTCCTCTAAAATCAGCCGAAATACGAATTCCGATTTACTCACCTGTTATCAGGAGAGACCTCAGTGCTGCATCTTTCAGCCCAGTACTGGTCCTGAAAAGTAATTTTAACCGTACTTACCGGTAACTTGAATTTCCTTCATAGGCTAACATTGACTGGTTTCACTTGGAAATTCTTCTGTGTGTGGAGTTTTGGAACTTTAAAATATTCCTCTAAAATCAGCCGAAATACGAATTCCGATTTACTCACCTGTTATCAGGAGAGACCTCAGTGCTGCATCTTTCAGCCCAGTACTGATCCTGAAAAGTAATTTTAACCGTACTTACCGGTAACTTGAATTTCCTTCATAGGCTAACATTGACTGGTTTCACTTGGAAATTCTTCTAAGTGTGGAGTTTTGGAACTTTAAAATATTCCTCTAAAATCAGCCGAAATACGAATTCCGATTTACTCACCTGTTATCAGGAGAGACCTCAGTGCTGCATCTTTCAGCCCAGTACTGATCCTGAAAAGTAATTTTAACCGTACTTACCGGTAACTTGAATTTCCTTCATAGGCTAACATTGACTGGTTTCACTTGGAAATTCTTCTAAGTGTTGATTTTTGAAACATACAAATATTCCTCTAAAATCAGCCGAAATCCGAATTCTGATTTACTCACCTGTTATCAGGAGAGACCTCAGTGCTGCATCTTTCAGCCCAGTACTGGTCCTGAAAAGTAATTTTAACCGTACTTACCAGTAACTTGAATTTCCTTCCATAGGCTAACATTGACTGGTTTCACTTGGAAATTCTTCTAAGTGTGGAGTTTTGGAACTTTAAAATATTCCTCTAAAATCAGCCGAAATACGAATTCCGATTTACTCACCTGTTATCAGGAGAGACCTCAGTGCTGCATGTTTCAGCCCAGTACTGATCCTCAAAAGTAATTTTAACCGTACTTACCGGTAACTTGAATTTCCTTCATAGGCTAACATTGACTGGTTTTCAGCAAAAGTTTCAAAGTGTTGATTTTCACAAACTACAAATATTCCTTAAAAATCAACAGTATGACTTAAACGCATTCTTTCAACTGTTTACAGGAGATGCACCAGTGCTGGATCCAGGATCCAACACTGAGTAAGAAAAAGTAACGATAACAGTTTTTACCTGCTAAGTGAATTTCCTTCCATAGGATAACATTGGTGATTCTATGAGAAAAAGTTTCAAAGTGTCAACTTTTAAAATACAATAATATTCCTTAAAAATCACGACTGTAACCAAAACGCTTTTACTCAACTGTTTACAGGAGATGTCCCAGGACTGAATCTAGGATCCAGTCCTGTGGTTAGAAAAGTAATCCATAAAGTAACTAATTGCATTTAACTAGAAATTCACATTGAGCTGAATGTTGCATTGTGTTTGAAAATGTGTTGCCCATTGCAACAACTGTAACTACTGTACTTAAAAGTCTATTGCCTATCTGCAAAGTATTTAAACTAAAGTAATTCATTAAGAGAAAGTATTTTTGTAATGTAATGTATAATGTAATTACAATGTAATTTAAATAATAAAATATGTAAAAAAAAATTGTTTCTAAAAATGTAGTAAATCAGTATTTTAAAAATTTATATAACAATTAATACATTTAAAAATTGTCATTTACAAAACCTTTGAAATTCACTGAAAAAACCGTAGGTTTCAGACATGTTATAGTTACAAATTAGCATTTAAAAAACCTTTGAAATTCACTGAAAAAACCATAGGTTTCAGGGACGTTATAGTTACAAATTAGCATTTAAAAAACCTTTGAAATTCACTGAAAAAACCATAGGTTTTAGGGACAGTTATAGTTAGTTGGACATTGCACTCGTACAAAACCCGTGAAATTCCCCGTTATAGTTAGTCCAGCTAACTATAACTCGCGCCCCACAATGCACTGCTGATGACGTCACATATTACATCACTCATGACATGGTCAGTGACATCACTGATGACATCACTGATGACATCTCAAATGACATCACTGATGACATCACTGATGACATCATCCATGTGATAATTTCATGCATCTTCTCACACCCTAATATAACCTTTGATACACCCACTCTAAAGTACAGACTGCCATTCGCAAAACCATAGACACTCCAACACCAATAACTACATACCCACTCACTGATTCTTAGGTCTACGCACACATCCACTCACTCACCCGAACAGTCACTCATATTTACGGTCACTCAGTACAGGACTATCATATGCACTCATACTCCTATATAGACACTCAAACACCGCCACTCATCCATAGAGGTACTCACACACCTAGTCAGTCATGCAAATAATTAAACACACTACCATTTACTCACCTATACAGTTATACACACACCAGCTCACTTACTCATACAAATACTAGCACATTCTTACGCTCTTATACAATCACTGATACAAGCACACACTCATCCATACAGCCACTATCACAATCAGTCACTCTTGCTTATAGCTATTTATATACTCCAACACACATATATACTGCCTTTCACATATGTAGTTACTCACACATGTACCACTGGGACATACATTCACTCACTAACACACTCTTACACACACTTACCCACCCATACAGTCTATCACAGATGCACTCTTGAAACCATCCACCCAGTGAATCACCCACTCACACATCTATGCACAGAGTCGCACACACCCCTCCCACACAAACACTCAGGCACCCATACAGATACTCACACAAGCATTCAATAACTCATATAGACACTCATGTAGCTATTCTCAAACACATGCAGCCACTTACACAGCAACAGACAGACGGATACAGACATTCACCCAGTTTAGTCACTAACCCATGCATTCAGTAAGATACGTCAAATCACTCACTTATACAGTCAGTCACGCACCTACTAAATCATCCATACAGACACTTACACACCCACTCATTCTTCAATACGTCTTTTCCTATATATATTAAAAATATTTAAACTTTACAGAAACACACAGTCACTGGATGATGTCATCAGTGATGTCATTTGAGATGTCATCAGTGATGTCATCAGTGATGTCACTGACCATGTCATGAGTGATGTAATATGTGACGTCATCAGCAGTGCATTGCGGGCGCGAGTTATAGTTAGCTGGACTAACTATAACGGGGGAATTTCACGGGTTTTGTACGAGTGCAATGTCCAACTAACTATAACTGTCCCTAAAACCTATGGTTTTTTCAGTGAATTTATATATATACATATATACTAACGTGTATTGAAGAATGAGTGGGTGTATGAGTGTCTGAATGGATGATTTAGTGGGTGCGTGACTGACTGTATAAGTGAGTGATTGAACGTGTCTTAGTGAATGCATGGGTGAATGACTAATCTGTGTGAATGTCTGTATCAGTCTGTCAGTTGGTGTGCAAGTGGCTGCATGGGTTGGTGAGTAGCTACATGAGTGTCTACATGGGTTAATGATTGGTTGTCTGAGTACCTGTATGGGTGCCTGAGTGTCTGTGTGGGTGGGTGGGGGGTATGTGACTCCCTGCATGGATGTGTGAGTGGGTGATTAACTGGGTGTATGGGTTCATGAGTGCATGTGTGAGGGGCTGTATGGGTGACTGAATGTGCGTATGGCTGTGTGAGTGAGTGAGTGAGTGAGTGGATATCTCAGTGGTATATGTGTGAGTAACTACATATGTGAAAGGCAGTATATGTAAGTGTTGGAGTATTTAAGTGACTATATGTGAGGGTGAGGATTGTGAGAGTGACTGTATGGATGAGTGTGTACTTGTGTCAGTGATTGTGTAAGAGAGTAAGTATGTATTAGTATCTGTATGAATAAGTGAGGTGGTGTGTGTATAACTGTATAGGTGAGTAAATGGCAATGTGATTGATTCTTTGTGTGACTGACTAGGTGTATGAGTAACTCTATGGGTGAGTGGCAGTGTGTGAGTGTCTATATGGGTATATGATTGCATATATCAGTGGCTGTATAGATGAGTGACTGCATGAATGAGTGACTGTATGGGTGAGTGAGTGGATGTGTGTACATCTATGAATCAGTGAGTGGGTATGAACTAACTGGTATTGGTGTGTCTATGGTTTCGAGAATGGTAGTCTGTATTTTAGAGTGGGTGTATCAAAGGTTATATCAGGTTGTGAAGAGGTGCATCAGATATTAAGTGGATGATGTCATCAGTGATGTCATTTGAGATGTCATCAGTGATGTAATCAGTGATGTCACTGACCATGTCATGAATGATGTAATATGTGACGTCATCAGCAGTGCATTGCGGGGGCGGTTTGTTATTGTTAACTTAGCTAACTATAGCGGCTGAATTTCTCTGGTTTTGTACGAGTGAAATGTCAGCCTAACTATAATTCAGTGAATTTTTAAGGTTTTTTAAATGCTGATTCCTAACTATAACGTACATGAAACCTGTGGTTATTTCAGTGGTATATATACATATATATATATACATATACATATATGGTTACAGAATGTTTGGAATTGATATATATATATATATATATATTTTCAACACACTGGTTCGCTCACATAGAGACGCACTCGAGCTTCCACGAGGTAACCAGCCTTTATTTCATCAGGTATGGATATGATTCAAAAGCAGGTGGGTAATGCAGCTTTCCTCCTTGCCGACGCGTTTCGAGTTTCCTCTTCTTCCAGGGCTTGTGGAAAGTTCGTGCTGTGGTGGGTAGGGCTCCCATTATATGTACAAAGTCCCGCCCTCAATGGATGCATTACGGAGACTTGTGGGAGTCGTAGTTCCCTAAATTACACAAAAATTAAAACGCACTGATTACTGCTGGTTTAAGTCCTGGGTGGACCCCCGCCCTCTGACATATCCTCATCCTGCATTTCAGCCCCACATTCAAGACGGTGTATCCGTGCTTTGTGGCCCCTTTAAGATCCTTGGGTGGTGCAGTCTCTGGCGGATGAGCCTCCGCCTTGATTATTTTCAACACACTGGTTCACTCACATAGAGACGCACTCGAGCTTCCACGAGGTAACCAGCCTTTATTTCATCAGGTATGGATATGATTCAAAAGCAGGTGGGTAATGCAGCTTTCCTCCTTGCCGACGCGTTTCGAGTTTCCTCTTCTTCCAGGGCTTGTGGAAAGTTCGTGCTGTGGTGGGTAGGGCTCCCATTATATGTACAAAGTCCCGCCCTCAATGGATGCATTACGGAGACTTGTGGGAGTCGTAGTTCCCTAAATTACACAAAAATTAAAACGCACTGATTACTGCTGGTTTAAGTCCTGGGTGGACCCCCGCCCTCTGACATATCCTCATCCTGCATTTCAGCCCCACATTCAAGACGGTGTATCTGTGCTTTGTGGCCCCTTTAAGATCCTTGGGTGGTGCAGTCTCTGGCGGATGAGCCTCCGCCTGGATTATTTTCAACACACTGGTTCGCTCACATAGAGACGCACTCGAGCTTCCACGAGGTAACCAGCCTTTATTTCATCAGGTATGGATATGATTCAAAAGCAGGTGGGTAATGCAGCTTTCCTCCTTGCCGATGCGTTTCGAGTTTCCTCTTCTTCCACGGCTTGTGGAAAGTTCGTGCTGTGGTGGGTAGGGCTCCCATTATATGTACAAAGTCCCGCCCTCAATGGATGCATTACGGAGACTTGTGGGAGTCGTAGTTCCCTAAATTACACAAAAATTAAAACGCACTGATTACTGCTGGTTTAAGTCCTGGGTGGACCCCGCCCTCTGACATATCCTCATCCTGCATTTCAGCCCCACATTCAAGACGGTGTATCCGTGCTTTGTGGCCCCTTTAAGATCCTTGGGTGGTGCAGTCTCTGGCGGATGAGCCTCCGCCTGGATTATTTTCAACACACTGGTTCGCTCACATAGAGACGCACTCGAGCTTCCACGAGGTAACCAGCCTTTATTTCATCAGGTATGGATATGATTCAAAAGCAGGTGGGTAATGCAGCTTTCCTCCTTGCCGACGCGTTTCGAGTTTCCTCTTCTTCCAGGGCTTGTGGAAAGTTCGTGCTGTGGTGGGTAGGGCTCCCATTATATGTACAAAGTCCCGCCCTCAATGGATGCATTACGGAGACTTGTGGGAGTCGTAGTTCCCTAAATTACACAAAAATTAAAACGCACTGATTACTGCTGGTTTAAGTCCTGGGTGGACCCCCGCCCTCTGACATATCCTCATCCTGCATTTCAGCCCCACATTCAAGACGCTGTATCCGTGCTTTGTGGCCCCTTTAAGATCCTTGGGTGGTGCAGTCTCTGGCGGATGAGCCTCCGCCTGGATTATTTTCAACACACTGGTTCGCTCACATAGAGACGCACTCGAGCTTCCACGAGGTAACCAGCCTTTATTTCATCAGGTATGGATATGATTCAAAAGCAGGTGGGTAATGCAGCTTTCCTCCTTGCCGACGCGTTTCGAGTTTCCTCTTCTTCCAGGGCTTGTGGAAAGTTCGGGCTGTGGTGGGTAGGGCTCCCATTATATGTACAAAGTCCCGCCCTCAATGGATGCATTACGGAGACTTGTGGGAGTCGTAGTTCCCTAAATTACACAAAAATTAAAACGCACTGATTACTGCTGGTTTAAGTCCTGGGTGGACCCCCGCCCTCTGACATATCCTCATCCTGCATTTCAGCCCCACATTCAAGACGGTGTATCCGTGCTTTGTGGCCCCTTTAAGATCCTTGGGTGGTGCAGTCTCTGGCGGATGAGCCTCCGCCTGGATTATTTTCAACACACTGGTTCGCTCACATAGAGACGCACTCGAGCTTCCACGAGGTAACCAGCCTTTATTTCATCAGGTATGGATATGATTCAAAAGCAGGTGGGTAATGCAGCTTTCCTCCTTGCCGACGCGTTTCGAGTTTCCTCTTCTTCCAGGGCTTGTGGAAAGTTCGTGCTGTGGTGGGTAGGGCTCCCATTATATGTACAAAGTCCCGCCCTCAATGGATGCATTACGGAGACTTGTGGGAGTCGTAGTTCCCTAAATTACACAAAAATTAAAACGCACTGATTACTGCTGGTTTAAGTCCTGGGTGGACCCCCGCCCTCTGACATATCCTCATCCTGCATTTCAGCCCCACATTCAAGACGGTGTATCCGTGCTTTGTGGCCCCTTTAAGATCCTTGGGTGGTGCAGTCTCTGGCGGATGAGCCTCCGCCTTGATTATTTTCAACACACTGGTTCACTCACATAGAGACGCACTCGAGCTTCCACGAGGTAACCAGCCTTTATTTCATCAGGTATGGATATGATTCAAAAGCAGGTGGGTAATGCAGCTTTCCTCCTTGCCGACGCGTTTCGAGTTTCCTCTTCTTCCAGGGCTTGTGGAAAGTTCGTGCTGTGGTGGGTAGGGCTCCCATTATATGTACAAAGTCCCGCCCTCAATGGATGCATTACGGAGACTTGTGGGAGTCGTAGTTCCCTAAATTACACAAAAATTAAAACGCACTGATTACTGCTGGTTTAAGTCCTGGGTGGACCCCGCCCTCTGACATATCCTCATCCTGCATTTCAGCCCCACATTCAAGACGGTGTATCTGTGCTTTGTGGCCCCTTTAAGATCCTTGGGTGGTGCAGTCTCTGGCGGATGAGCCTCCGCCTGGATTATTTTCAACACACTGGTTCGCTCACATAGAGACGCACTCGAGCTTCCACGAGGTAACCAGCCTTTATTTCATCAGGTATGGATATGATTCAAAAGCAGGTGGGTAATGCAGCTTTCCTCCTTGCCGATGCGTTTCGAGTTTCCTCTTCTTCCAGGGCTTGTGGAAAGTTCGTGCTGTGGTGGGTAGGGCTCCCATTATATGTACAAAGTCCCGCCCTCAATGGATGCATTACGGAGACTTGTGGGAGTCGTAGTTCCCTAAATTACACAAAAATTAAAACGCACTGATTACTGCTGGTTTAAGTCCTGGGTGGACCCCGCCCTCTGACATATCCTCATCCTGCATTTCAGCCCCACATTCAAGACGGTGTATCCGTGCTTTGTGGCCCCTTTAAGATCCTTGGGTGGTGCAGTCTCTGGCGGATGAGCCTCCGCCTGGATTATTTTCAACACACTGGTTCGCTCACATAGAGACGCACTCGAGCTTCCACGAGGTAACCAGCCTTTATTTCATCAGGTATGGATATGATTCAAAAGCAGGTGGGTAATGCAGCTTTCCTCCTTGCCGACGCGTTTCGAGTTTCCTCTTCTTCCAGGGCTTGTGGAAAGTTCGTGCTGTGGTGGGTAGGGCTCCCATTATATGTACAAAGTCCCGCCCTCAATGGATGCATTACGGAGACTTGTGGGAGTCGTAGTTCCCTAAATTACACAAAAATTAAAACGCACTGATTACTGCTGGTTTAAGTCCTGGGTGGACCCCCGCCCTCTGACATATCCTCATCCTGCATTTCAGCCCCACATTCAAGACGGTGTATCCGTGCTTTGTGGCCCCTTTAAGATCCTTGGGTGGTGCAGTCTCTGGCGGATGAGCCTCCGCCTGGATTATTTTCAACACACTGGTTCGCTCACATAGAGACGCACTCGAGCTTCCACGAGGTAACCAGCCTTTATTTCATCAGGTATGGATATGATTCAAAAGCAGGTGGGTAATGCAGCTTTCCTCCTTGCCGACGCGTTTCGAGTTTCCTCTTCTTCCAGGGCTTGTGGAAAGTTTGTGCTGTGGTGGGTAGGGCTCCCATTATATGTACAAAGTCCCGCCCTCAATGGATGCATTACGGAGACTTGTGGGAGTCGTACTTCCCTAAATTACACAAAAATTAAAACGCACTGATTACTGCTGGTTTAAGTCCTGGGTGGACCCCCGCCCTCTGACATATCCTCATCCTGCATTTCAGCCCCACATTCAAGACGGTGTATCCGTGCTTTGTGGCCCCTTTAAGATCCTTGGGTGGTGCAGTCTCTGGCGGATGAGCCTCCGCCTGGATTATTTTCAACACACTGGTTCGCTCACATAGAGACGCACTCGAGCTTCCACGAGGTAACCAGCCTTTATTTCATCAGGTATGGATATGATTCAAAAGCAGGTGGGTAATGCAGCTTTCCTCCTTGCCGACGCGTTTCGAGTTTCCTCTTCTTCCAGGGCTTGTGGAAAGTTCGTGCTGTGGTGGGTAGGGCTCCCATTATATGTACAAAGTCCCGCCCTCAATGGATGCATTACGGAGACTTGTGGGAGTCGTAGTTCCCTAAATTACACAAAAATTAAAACGCACTGATTACTGCTGGTTTAAGTCCTGGGTGGACCCCCGCCCTCTGACATATCCTCATCCTGCATTTCAGCCCCACATTCAAGACGGTGTATCCGTGCTTTGTGGCCCCTTTAAGATCCTTGGGTGGTGCAGTCTCTGGCGGATGAGCCTCCGCCTGGATTATTTTCAACACACTGGTTCGCTCACATAGAGACGCACTCGAGCTTCCACGAGGTAACCAGCCTTTATTTCATCAGGTATGGATATGATTCAAAAGCAGGTGGGTAATGCAGCTTTCCTCCTTGCCGACGCGTTTCGAGTTTCCTCTTCTTCCAGGGCTTGTGGAAAGTTCGTGCTGTGGTGGGTAGGGCTCCCATTATATGTACAAAGTCCCGCCCTCAATGGATGCATTACGGAGACTTGTGGGAGTCGTAGTTCCCTAAATTACACAAAAATTAAAACGCACTGATTACTGCTGGTTTAAGTCCTGGGTGGACCCCCGCCCTCTGACATATCCTCATCCTGCATTTCAGCCCCACATTCAAGACAGTGTATCCGTGCTTTGTGGCCCCTTTAAGATCCTTGGGTGGTGCAGTCTCTGGCGGATGAGCCTCCGCCTGGATTATTTTCAACACACTGGTTCGCTCACATAGAGACGCACTCGAGCTTCCACGAGGTAACCAGCCTTTATTTCATCAGGTATGGATATGATTCAAAAGCAGGTGGGTAATGCAGCTTTCCTCCTTGCCGACGCGTTTCGAGTTTCCTCTTCTTCCAGGGCTTGTGGAAAGTTCGTGCTGTGGTGGGTAGGGCTCCCATTATATGTACAAAGTCCCGCCCTCAATGGATGCATTACGGAGACTTGTGGGAGTCGTAGTTCCCTAAATTACACAAAAATTAAAACGCACTGATTACTGCTGGTTTAAGTCCTGGGTGGACCCCCGCCCTCTGACATATCCTCATCCTGCATTTCAGCCCCACATTCAAGACGGTGTATCCGTGCTTTGTGGCCCCTTTAAGATCCTTGGGTGGTGCAGTCTCTGGCGGATGAGCCTCCGCCTTGATTATTTTCAACACACTGGTTCGCTCACATAGAGACGCACTCGAGCTTCCACGAGGTAACCAGCCTTTATTTCATCAGGTATGGATATGATTCAAAAGCAGGTGGGTAATGCAGCTTTCCTCCTTGCCGACGCGTTTCGAGTTTCCTCTTCTTCCAGGGCTTGTGGAAAGTTCGTGCTGTGGTGGGTAGGGCTCCCATTATATGTACAAAGTCCCGCCCTCAATGGATGCATTACGGAGACTTGTGGGAGTCGTAGTTCCCTAAATTACACAAAAATTAAAACGCACTGATTACTGCTGGTTTAAGTCCTGGGTGGACCCCCGCCCTTTGACATATCCTCATCCTGCATTTCAGCCCCACATTCAAGACGGTGTATCCGTGCTTTGTGGCCCCTTTAAGATCCTTGGGTGGTGCAGTCTCTGGCGGATGAGCCTCCGCCTGGATTATTTTCAACACACTGGTTCGCTCACATAGAGACGCACTCGAGCTTCCACGAGGTAACCAGCCTTTATTTCATCAGGTATGGATATGATTCAAAAGCAGGTGGGTAATGCAGCTTTCCTCCTTGCCGACGCATTTCGAGTTTCCTCTTCTTCCAGGGCTTGTGGAAAGTTCGTGCTGTGGTGGGTAGGGCTCCCATTATATGTACAAAGTCCCGCCCTCAATGGATGCATTACGGAGACTTGTGGGAGTCGTAGTTCCCTAAATTACACAAAAATTAAAACGCACTGATTACTGCTGGTTTAAGTCCTGGGTGGACCCCCGCCCTCTGACATATCCTCATCCTGCATTTCAGCCCCACATTCAAGACGGTGTATCCGTGCTTTGTGGCCCCTTTAAGATCCTTGGGTGGTGCAGTCTCTGGCGGATGAGCCTCCGCCTGGATTATTTTCAACACACTGGTTCGCTCACATAGAGACGCACTCGAGCTTCCACGAGGTAACCAGCCTTTATTTCATCAGGTATGGATATGATTCAAAAGCAGGTGGGTAATGCAGTCTCCCGAGGCCATGCTTCTTTTTTTTTTTTAAAGCTGAGGTTGGCTGCGTGGCTCCCCTCCATGAGCCTCATTACGCCCTGGGAACCCCATCCGCCAGGGCTGTATTTTTTTAATGGGGGGGCTCCGTGGCCTATTATGGCCCCAGAGCCACCATCCCCCAGGGCCCACATTATTTAAAGGAGGGTGCCCACCGAGGGCACCCACCATGAACAACGCTGGGGAGGAGCCAGAGGGCCCGTGACCCCAGGCAGCTCTCAGGATGCTTTTGGAGTTGGCATTCCTCCTTCCCAGAGAGAGTAGCTATTTATGATGCCCCCTCCAGACAGGAGTAATCTGTTGACCTGTTTCTCTGCCTGCTTCAGTGCAGGCAGGGAAATAAGTCTCAAGTCTGCTCCCAGCTGGCGGGAGCATTTTTAAAGGTCTCGCCCACTGGGAGCAGACTTTGTACTTGCTCCCATTTGGCAGGAGATTTAAAAATGCTTCAGACAGATGTAAGCAAACACAAGCTTCCCTGCCCATGATGGTGCGGGCAGGGAAAGTACGGTGTCCCAGGGTGGGCTCTCTGGGACACAGCAAGTGAGCCGGCCCCAGGGGATGGAGTCCCCGGTGCCATTAATGGCTCCAGGAGGGGGGGCACATGGACCCCTTCTCTTATAATTTAAGTAGTGGCCCTGGGGAAGGGGTCCGCAGGGCATCCTGCATTGCTGATTCTAGCTATGAGCCATAGACCCATGTTATCTGCTTTAATATTGTGACACTGCCAAACTCTAAATCTAGTGAGGAGTGCCACCACCTTTAGCGGTATGAAGACAGTGAAGTTTGTTGATATCTTTCTTAGTGAGATGTACCTCTTGCAATCAGACAATTTCAGCACATACACGAGATAGCTCTTCTTGTGCATTCCATATTTTAGCCACTAACTGTAGCCCTTTCACAGCCCCCACAGCATGGGATTTCGATACTATAACGCTTTCCAGGGAAAGCAGCAATGTAACACAGACTAAGTCATGCCAGGAATTGCAAGACGAATTAGGTATAGTTATAACTGAGCAACACTGGCCACACTGCTGTTCCGGCATAAAATCCATATCGCAAAATGGGCGGCATCGTTTAATACATTTTAAATACCTTCACAGAGTATATTACATGCTGGCTCGACTCCACAGGTATGGGCTGCGAGAAGACAATAAATGCACAAGATGTGGGGCTGGGGGACCAAATTTCACACATTTAGCTTGGGACTGTCCCAGGATCCGCACGTAGTGGGCTGCTGTATTTACAACCCTACGAGACATGGCCGAAACCCCGATTACCGAGACACCGCTGGTAGCTCTTCTGGGATATGACAAAGAAGTAACCCGTAGATTGGTAGCACTGGGTATTTTACTGGCAAAAAAGAGAGTTGCCATGTGCTGGATGAAGGGCCCATTGCCCATGCTAGCGGATTGGTGTGCTGACCTGTCTTATTGCAACACACAGTCTGATAATTACAATGCATTGATGCAGACACGTTGCAGACCAAGGAACATTTGGGGTCCATACCAGGCATACCTTATTCGTAGAGCTGCAGAGGAGGAAGAACAGGAAAGACATGATAAAACAGAGGTAGGTTAAACCAGGTGTGGAATGCACAGGTACCTCTTTTTACAAGATATTACAGGAAGAGTAAGCAAGACCCAGAGTGCACTACCCGATGGCATTGAACAGTTGATATGTGTTGGTTTCCACCCACCATGTTGTACTATCGTATTGCAAATTGTAACAGCCAGATGGACTCCTCTGGAATTCTCCTGACTGAACTGCTTAATACTGCTTTGAATGTATTTCTCATCTTGCAATGTTCTCCATAAGTATGAAATTTCATGTAACAGCATGTATGGCTACTGTAATGTTTATAGATCTATAAAAAAGGAAAAATAAAGTTTAAAAAAAACTGTAGCCCTTTCACATTCCAATTAAGGACACTAATGCCCTTTTTAAGAATCCTATTTCCATCATGAGCTGTCTTACATCTCAAACATTTAGATAAAACAGAGCTGCTACATAAGTTAAACATCTTTCCTTTCTTTGATCAGTGCTCCTACTCCATTTACCACTCCCCAATCCCGCCTCCCCAGACCAGAGCCCCCTGCCTAGCCCTTTGCAATAGCTAGAGAACTCCCCATAGCCCTTACCACTACTAAGTGAAAAAGCAAAGATTCTACTGATTCCAAATGGCAGTGAATCGCAGGACAGACCTGATCACCCGCTCCTAAATCATAACAGAGGTTTGTTTAATCTATAGTTAATCATGTTCATCCAATATCTGAGGGTCCCCTTGATTCTAAGAACCTGGAAGAGCTCTGACTCATTCTTCTGAGGTACATTTCACTGTACGATTGACCCAACTGAGCTTTACTTTTGCAGGCTTCTGCAGAAAGACCTGGGCACCAGCAGCATTATGTGGAGGAATCAACATCTGTACTCTCTGGTGTCTTTCAACTATAGCACGGCAGAAGTCTGATGGAACAACTAAAGAGATTTCCTTGATTTTCTTGGGATTGGTCGGTCATGCAGCTGGGTAGGGAATTTGTCTGAAAATAAACTTACCAATATTTATAAAGAAGATCTCTTACGATCCATGGGTTTCTGAAATGTAAAATGATGCGCTTGTTGTGCCTGACAGTGATATCTCAAGATTCCTATCAAAAAAGTGTTGTCTTGTTAATTTGCAGAATGGTCCCATTGCAGCATCACATCCTCCTCATTCCCCCCCACACTTTTGTTCAGTTTTAATGTCCAAAACTGCACCCCATGAAATTGGAGACTTATCAATGATTGTTGCATTTCGAATGAAAGCCTGCTTTGATTCAGGATCCGACTCTGAGCCTGGATCCAACCTAGGACTGGGGGCATCTGATAAATTAAAAAATACCTCCTGTGTCACTGTGGCTTCAAGCATCAAGTGGAGCTCTCAGTCGGAGCTAGGCACAGCCCCATTTAGAGCCTGAGTAGGCTGTGTCCTGACTTCACACAAAGGATTACGTACCCCTGTAGTTAGTCTGGAGCCAGGGCAGGGGAGGCAGGAAACATGAGCACTTCAAAGGGAATCCTCTAGAAGCTTCTCCAGCTTCAAGGAAGACACCAAGTATAAATATTGGACCTCAGACACTCACTTTTCAGTACACTTCTGGACCTGTGGAACTGTCTAACAGTAAGAAGGACTAGTGTGCTGCTAAAAGGACTGCCACTCCACTGGACTGCTGCCCTGCTGTGCTTTCCTGCTGTCCTGCTACCTCTTTCCTGGGAGAGAGGCCTGAAACCTGCAACCTGTAACCAGGACCACCAGAGTGACTCCAGGGGCTAGTCTCTTGTAACCAGCACTTGGGCTCTGCATCTGTCAGTCCTATCCTGCCAAGTGGTGCCTCTCCAGTCCTGGATCATTGGAAGTTGGCCTGAATGTGCTATGCCAGCCCATCTGTGGACCCAGCAGAACCGACACATCTCATCTGCTGCACGGTGCAACCCAAGGCAGAACCAATGCATCGCGTATGCTTCATGGACTTTCCTGGGGCCAGGACTTTGCGTCTCCCTCGCAGCCAGCAGCCTCATCGGAACCGCCACTTCACAACGCATCCTCGGCACATGCTCTCGCATCACAAGCCCCTCATTGATGGCAGCCTTAAGGACAATGCAGGACTTGCATCGCAAGCCCAACAACTTTTTCTGAACCAGTGGGTGTGCGAGGCACTCTCATCGCAGGACTGTGCATCGCAAGCCTCCTTAGTGCTCTCCTCAACAACACAGGACCTCACATCACAACCTCGCAGCTCCCCGGAACTGACGCTGCCCGATGCATCTCCGACCCAGACCTCGCATTGCCTCGGCTGCGCGACACATCCTTGACACACGACCTTGCAATGCTCCACAACCAGATTTTATTGTACTTTTATTCAGTGGGCCTAACTGGATCCCTGTAGCTGGCCCGTGCTCCATCGCGGTTGGCCTGAACTTGTGACTTTGTCACGGTTGGTGCAACCAGATGACCACAGTGCTTTTTGGCACTATATTTATTGCCATCTTTAAACTTGCATATCTCCAGTTCTACTGATGGAATCTTTGTTGCTTTGGTCTTGTTTTGTTCGATAAAACACTCTATTGTTCTAACCTGGTGTGGAAGTTTTCTTGTGTTGTGTTTTCACTTTATTATTGTTTGTAGTGCTGCATAAATACTTTACACACTGCCTCTAAGTTAAGCCTCACTGCTCTGTGCCAGGCTACCAGAGAGTGAGTACAGGTGATGAAGCGGGATTCTTATCTTATCTTACCATCACTAAGAATCCTCAGGTCGACTGAACCTTTTTACCTGCTGAATAGTGTGAAGGGAAGAAAACTCAATTCTTCTATACAACAATTTAGGATTCAACTTTGACTCCAAAGATCACTGACTCCGAATTCAAATTTTAGGGGTTTATTACAAAGCCAAGAATAACTGCACATACAAGCACCTCAACACGAGGTTAAAGAAATAGATGGGCACTAATACAAACATCATCCTACGCAGGAGTCTCATCCGACTCAGGATAAGAAGAATCGTTAGCTCCAGAAGCATTAGACTAGCAATGACAGCTCCAATCTCTATTTTATTCTTCATTTACCTACTAAAGAGAAAAGCGTTAAATCTGTCCCTACTCTACTACTAAGGTGACATCCCTACTTAACAAGTTTCCCCAGGCAAGAGTAGAAAAAGGTAAAGGTGTCAGCTGTGAAGACTTCCTAAGAAGTGCACTCACTTAGCATTTGAGCTCGTTCTAAGATGCTCCTTCCTAACTAGATCTCTCTCTCTTCGCCCTTCTCTCAGGTCTCCTCTACCTCCAATCTGCTCTCCTCCCTCGGGGCACTATCCCTAATACAAAATCCACATGCAATAGAACACGCCCTTGTCACGCCTCTTCGGCCAGGTCTTCCTTCTCGTACTTTTCCATCGAAACTCTTACTTCATCCAGGACGGTTACAGTGACCTTGGGTCCCAGGCACCTTCTCCGCTGAAAGTATACTCCTTGCATTCCAGTCTACTCCCATCTCAATGTCTCCCACCATCCTAACTCCTAAAACAAAGAGCCAGTCTTTCACTAATGAGGCATGTGTCCTTGCACCTGCAGCAGAGAATACATTCAGCAACTTTCCTCTGTGCGAAATCTACCGTCGGTGCCCAGAGAGCCTTCCCAAGAGAACACCTTCTCGGCCTGCAAAATAAGCTAACATAAGAACGATCAGGCCTTTCCTTGACGTATATGCAATCAGGCCTTTACACAATTTAAACCCACAATTCTAATCACTTCTATAAGCATTGATTCATTACATTTCATATGCGAAAAATGAACTACGCGTGCAACTTAATATGGTACACGTTTAAACTACTACATCTCGATTACACATGAGCTGATTCATTTATGCATCATTTTAAAGCGTCTCAGTTAAGCATTACATTTGCATGATTAATAGCACAACTACTCTTCTATTCACTCTATTAAATGCGGTTTTAGAACTACATTTTACTGGCCATTCATTGATATATAACTGGATATATGCAAGTGCGGACTAACGGTGATTATGATGCACCCCTACAAATTTCTCGAGAACATGGCGCTCTATCACAGGCTAATGTGTGGTTTGCTTGTGACTTTAGCAAAGAATTCTGGCAGGCATAAATGGTTCCACTACTTCAGATTTCTGTGTCACAGATGCACTGTAGCAACTCCAAATCAAGGCTTGTGAAGTAGGCAGGAGAAGATGTGGTAAGCCTTGCAATTTGATGAACGCCCATAAACATGTACATTTGTGCGCATTCACAATCTGAATTCCACACCTTTTCCCACTCTGAAAAGGGTTAGTGATTCCCATCATAGGAAAGAGAACTGGTCAGCCCTGATTTGGCAGAAGTGTAGATGAAGGAATTTACACACACAAAGAAAATTATTTTCCTCACGGAGAAAACTTGGAAGGAAACAACAATACATGGAGATTGTTTTCTCAATTGATCAGGACCCATCTTGAATTCTGAAACCTGGACATGCATGGTTTCACAAACATATTGGCGTAGGCCGATTTCTATTGAAAGGACAGCAGTGTGTTTAAGACATATACAGTTTGATTATCCATGCAAGTAAGATAAACTTAATCTTAACGGCAGAAATCAACGTTTCTAAGTTCTTCAATTTACGACTATCGAGGACTGTAAACAATTCAACGAATGTCAGCAAATAGTTTGGAAATCATTTTACTTATTATGACATATAGTTAGCTTGTAAACTTACCACAAAATACCACAACACCACAAAAATATGTTTAACAAATTTAGGTAAGAAAGTGTGAAAGGACCATTTAAAAATATGAAGTATCCATATTTTATAAGAAATAAAATACTGCTTAACTTTAAATTTTTAAGAATATCTTAAGTCACTTCAAAGTTCTGTGACTTTGTAAAGGCTCCTGGACTGCGTATAGTACTTCTACATGGTCATGGAACTCTTTAGTGACCTGCAGTGTCGTTTAATGCACAACAAAAAGGACTCTATCCAATATAATATTGAGGAAATTTCAGACTGATGTCAAATCATTGCTTTATATAAATATTGCAATACTTTTATGATATTTTCAGTTATTTTGTGCTAATTCTATGGTGATATTTTGTTTTATGTGTTGTTTTTGTTTTAATGAAAAATAAGACAATGTAACTAGTATTTTGTAAACCTTTTATCACTGCAAGAGCACTTCCTTTATGTTTCAGAAAATACCTCCTTTCATTTTCCATAATAACAAATATGTGATTGTTGTTCCAGCATCCATGTGGAGAGTAGTGTTTCCTTGTTTGCATGCAGGTGTCCCAATGGAAATTAGGGAGTGCCATTTTCTCTGTGCATGCTCCTTTACTGAACCAATAGTGGTGAGTGGCCACTGGACACCTTTCGAACGAAGATGTGGAGTAGAGGGGTGTCTTTCTTTCTGCTTCGGTAGCCAGATTTGCCGCAAACCTTCGCCTTAGTGCTTGTGAAATCACTGCGTCACAAGGAATCAAGAGCTAGTGAAAGGTGACTCCACAACCCTTACATAACAGTAATATATATTTCTTATAATATTAATAATCCTGTCTATCATGGCAGTTGCCCTTGAACTGAGTCTGGTCTATCCACTGAATTTGATTATCATTGGTTTCTTCTCTCTGCCCTCAAAAATAAGGTAAGGAAAGCGTGGTAGCAGAATCTCGTTGTTGGATTATTGCCTGACCACTTATGGTGACATCTCCGGACTTGAAGCTCTATCTGGAAACTCACAGTTTAGGGGATAGGAAAGAGAGAAGACATGCAAATGAGACGGTTCTTTATTTATATATTGGTGAAGTACTTCGAAGGACTGGAAACTCTTATCAACAACGACTTTTGTCATTTTAGCGTGAACTGCTAAAAAAAATCGTTTTAAAGAGCTTGGAAAGTTTATTTATGCTGCCTAATATAGAGATCTCTTCTTAGTTCCACTGACTAGCAGAGATTTCCTCTGATAGCTGTGGTTTGCATGATCCTAAATTGTCAAGTCATCAGGATTTTTGCGACTGTCTGTTGTTTCCTTATGCTGAGACATTCTTTATAAAATGAGGAGATCGCCAGTGAGCAGATAGTAAGACACAAGTGCGCCGGCTTCTTCTGACCAACACAACATCCTCCCCTTCCTGCACCAGTGCCATGAAGTCCTTGATGCTTGCGGTGACCCTGCTCGGCATCCTTGGGATCATCAATGCGGCAGCTCTGCCACACAGCAAATTAAAATTGCAAGAGATCCAGGCAATGGTCCAGAATGTCACTCAGCGGTGTAATCGTAACAAGGTAAATGTAAAGGAATATATGAGTTCAAGATATATGCAGTATCCAGTATTAGATCAGGCTGATGATGTTTTGTTTTATATATATATATATATATATATATATATTTATATATATATATATATATATATATATATATATATTCAATTCATAAATAAACGCTGTGTTTTCACCGTGAATTGTCTTCAGCACCCTTTGTTTCTCAAATATATATATATATTAGAATAGAATATATATTGTGTATATATATATATATTTATATATATATATATCAGCAAGTTCTCCGCTCTTACTTCCCACTCTCTCAGAATACCACGGGCACGGACCACTATTATCTGCAAATATTATTTATTCAGGATAGTCCACCGTTATGCCTTTCGGCCTCAAAGCGGCCTTGATCACATGACGTCGCTGCGTTGTAAAACAAACGTGTTTTAAGTGATACGTGCATGTTTGAAAATTCATGGACACTAAAAACAGACTTGATGTATAAATACAATCTGAAGAACATTTTTTTTAAAAGCTTAAACGTGGCATATAATATATATATATATATATAGGCGACTGTGGTGTCATTGGACAAATCAAGAACTATACGGATACTTAATTGCTCTGCAATTCATATTATTTCGTAGCTATTTGCTTAGAGCACTGCTCAGGTAAAGCATGGGGTTCGGTTCCACAAAGTTCCAGTGCTAACGGAAGTGCTATCTTGCACCTTTTGACCTCCGGTGACATTCCTCCATCCTCTGCCACTCAGCACCCCTCATTGCTAATATAGGCCTAAGAGATGGGCAGAGTGGAAACTGCAGAAAGTAAACATGGCTCTTTGTGCCATGATTCCCATATTTTCCTGTCATTCCCTCAATGCCTCCTGTGATCATGACAAACAAGGCATTCCTGAGGTACTAAAGAGCAAGCCAAGGGTGGTAAGTGACACTAGCTGCTTCCTACGGCTGTCCCTAATTGATGAGCACGAGGCCGTGCATTCTATATCTCTACAACAAGTGTGCAAACGCGCACATAAATTGTTTCAATTTTTTTTGTCCATTCATGCATAATATCTTTTAAACTGACATTCTATCTCTATTTCTCTCTCACTGTCTCTCTCTTATTCTCACTTTCTAGCTGTCTCTGCAGTTTATTAACCTTTCTCCCGCTGCCTACCAAGCCAGTCACAAGTAACAACCGCTTTCAGGCTTCGAAGAGAGATAATCAAACAGACGTGCATTTGTTACTCAAGTGAGCCTTCGATATCCGATCAGCCGCGAGGCCGTGACTCGTGCACCGTGACCTATTTCCAGATGAAACCTGCCAAAACGAGAAAAAGCACTGTAGACCGCTCTTCTCAGAAGACTAAAATCCACAGAGGGGGTCGTACGCATGTCCAGAAAGGAACAGCCATCTCTTTCTCACTAGAAGAAAAGTCACCGTCCAGGGCCCATAGCTTGGAAGGACCTAAGAAGGGGGCCGGCCCCTGATCAAAGGGTTGCCAGACCCCAGGGGATGAAAAGGGCAACACACTGGCTAAGCTGCGGGTGGGTTCCTTAAGCAAACGAACAGGAAAATCCTGCGGGGGTGGGTTCTCAAGATATCGACTGTGATTCTGCATTAGAAGCTTCGATAATAGTGAATTTAATTTGAAATCTTCAAATTGATTGGTCTTGCAACAAAATGATTGAAATGTACTTTTTCTTGGTTGGACAAGCCCAGTCTCATGGATGGCAGTTTGCATGCACTCCTTTACAAAAATGAATGGCTGTAACACATACTCTGTTTTTTTCCTAGGCTGTCTGCAGTAAAATCTATGTGCAAGATTTCATACCTCAACACAAAAAGGTAGGTGAAAACAGGCAAATGCACATTATTCAAACAAAATCCAAAGACATCAAAAATGGTCTGGTGTTGCCAACATGTGTTGCACATGCTCACCCCTCCTTTGAATGGGAGTAAGAGGGAGCAGGCGCGACAAGGAGTAATCAGGAGTGCGCAGCAATAAGTAAACAAACTATTAATTTGATAAATGTTTATACTAGGAGAGATATTTTAGGGTGCCACCTAAAGTATCTTACCTCCTGATTGGTCAAGTGACTCCCAAGCGATTTTCGCTAAGAATGTATTAGCTAATACATGCATGCTAACATGAGTTCGCTTATTAATCAGAGTTAACCTGTGTATTAGAGCCTTTGATGTTTCCAGTGATCTTTTTCAGCATTTTTTAAGCCTAAGTATATTATATTGCATATTTGCATTTTTACGCACTTTTTTTATTCTTTTTTTCACCAGACCGGCTCAGTGCCTTTGTTATGTCCTTGCGCTCTAGACTTTGTGTGTATCATTTTAAACATTCTGGGGGCTTGAAAGGGACGTGAGATCAATTGGTCTTGGAATGTACATTTATACCTTACATTGCAAAGTTATATGGACCCTTTAGGTCAAACCAATTACACTTCGATATATGCACAGATATATAGATATATATTAGAGAGTCCATTATTGAAGCATAGTTGCTTTGATGTACGTTTTATAGCTTTTTAATTCTCTATATACTTATAGTGAAGAGGTCGGTATACTTCTAAAATGAAATAGGGATGGGGTAAGCTTATACAATTGCATGTGGCCCTTCAAGATATGATTACTGATCTCATCAGTTAAAATCGGTGACTTCCAAGTAGATGAAGACTGTGCGTAAGATACCATTACAGGCCTGCTAAACTTAGTAAATGACTGATACGGTTCCTCCATATTTAACCGTCATAGTAAAAAAACATGAAACAGATAATATGTATATGTGTATTTGTATGGTTGTCCTTAGGCATTTAAACAATCAATTCAAGTTTCTAAATAGTCCTTGCATCTAGGGCCTTCAGTCGGGAGTCCAGTCAGTGCTTAATTTGTAAAAGAAAGAGTGCCGGTTTCCAAAGCTCTGCTCAGAGCCAGTAAATCGAAATGTTGGCGCCTGAATGCCAAGGCTGCGTAGTCTTGAATCCACCCCAGGCCTCTTTAATCCGCTGCCAGACACTCTCGGCCCCCTTTCTCCTGCTTGTGCACGTTCCTCTTTTCTCCTTTTGTGACTATTTTTCAGTTTTTCTCTTCCTGTGCCTTTTCGCATTGTTCGATTTCCCTCTCTTGCTCACTGTAAAAATATGATTCTGAAAAATAAGTGCTGGTGCCCAAAAATAAGTTCTGGTGGCCCCCACCGGCTTAAGTTAAGCACTGCTGCAGAGGTGTGTTTGTATATTTCTGCCTATGTAGGTGTGGGCTTCTGTAAAAGCCACTCTGGGGACCCAATGAACATTAGGTTGTAGGAAAGAATGTGTTTGAGAGGACCAGCATGCATCCCTTTGTAAATCCCTGTCAGGCATAAAAACATTAGCGTTTACAACCAAATTTACCTTTGTGAATACTCTCTCCAGTTTTAAAGTTACTTTATGTAAAGGGTTCTCATTGTCTGTGGCCTCCTTTCTTACTTGATTTGATTTGGTGGAAGAAGCCTTTTTTGCACTTAGAGAAAATGTATTTACCTTGATTTTACAGAACGCTCACCAGCTCGACATCTTCTGCAAAGCAGCAGCTGCCCTCAAGAAAGTCAAGGTTGCAGAAGAACATTTGAGAGGTATACTCACACAGCTGACTGATCTACTTATAATCAACGGATCAGAGAAACATCATGGAAAACACGTGAGTACCTTATATGGAACATATTAAATACAATAGGGTTCATTTTAAGTGTCTTCCAAGTAATCCCAACAAAGTGGTGACTTCAATAAAGGCTGCGTCTAATTTCAAAGACTTTCTATACATTCTTATACTTGCATTATAAAATAATACTTCTTCATTTAAAATACGCTGAGGTTTATGTTATCATTGTATCACTTTTGCCGGAAATGGTGGTGGATGAATTAAAACGAGGCATATGAAGGCCATAAAATAAAGATTCTCCCTGACTCTTGATGCATTAAGAGACTTCTAGCCAATAAGTAATGTTTCCTTCTTGGCAAAGTCATGAAATTCTGCAAAATGTATTTAGCGGGAAAAAAATGTAGTAGGCGACCATAATTTAAGACACTGTGAGGGCTTCTGCATTGAGGAAGTTACACCCCACGCTGCTGATGACTATCTCTGCATGTAAGATGAAGGAAAATCCTGTCTGTTGCTAATGCTCGACCTCAGAGCAGCATTTAACTATGTCAGCCATTACATTCTACTTTACACTGTAACATCCTGCCTGTGATTGGGGTTCAGGTACTAGTAGTTCTCGGCCAACAGGGGTGAAGATAGAAGTTCTACCTTGCTCCCAATACTGTGGAGTCCCCCAGTAGTTGTTGTCAAAGAAACCTATTGCTTACAATATATTTAAATTGAGCTTATGGTCTTCCCCTTTTAATTACTGTCTTTTTTTTGACCTGACTGTTTCAGATATTGGCTTCAGACTTTATCAATGAAGCCTTGCCTCAGCCAAGTTAAGTGTCCCTCTCTCATCTAATGCTATTGGTTTTTTTAATGTATCCTTCCACGTCCACTCAAGTGCTTTCAGTGATCTGCATGAAGATCTACTTTATAACTACAGCCCTCTTTATTTGAAATATCAATTAAAACAGGACAGTATATTTTGTTAGTTGTCTGGCTTTATTGTGCGAAAGTAGCATGCATTAGCACATTAAACACAACCTTATTGGCTTGGTCAATGCTTGTTCTTCTTTGCTTGAAAGGTGTTCTTGGACTCCATATGCATGAATGCCCACCAGTATGCTACTCGCGGTAGGATCAGTAGAGGGCTGTTAAGAGACAATGCTTTAGCCCCAGAGAATATAGGATTCTCATCACCTACCTCTTCAAGCTGCACAACTATTGTAAACAAATTGTGTTTTTAATTTGGGCCTGACATGATTGTTCTAAACTTATTTACTCAGGTGCATTTTCTTGGCTACATCCTCAAATCTAAATTTAAAAAACGTGGAGTACCTATCCAACACCTAAGTACACTCACGCCCAACTCAGCCTTCTAGCTAACATCAAAATGCATATATTAGCTAGAGACCTGAAGACGGAGTTACATGTTCTGGAAACTGCATATCTGGAAAAGAGCGCTCAACCCTATAAAAGATGTGGCACATTCCGCTGCATACTGGCGAGGGCATATGTAGAGGGCTTGTATTATTATATGGGCCTCTCAATCTTTATTTACTTCCTACTTAAGTCAGAGTCTTGGTCCGATGCACTATGTTTCCCCAAACTAAATAATAGTTCTTGAAATTGGCTAAATATAGCTATGCTGTTTATTCACTCTACTAGAGTGTTTGAAAGTCTGATTTCTCCTTATCACTTTTCACTATTACTCTGCCCCCAAGATTTTAATCCTACTGGTTTCTGAAGGAAATTTTGTTATAGTCTCTTCAGAAATATATTAAATTAATATGTTGCCATTTTCAGTTTGCCAAAAATAGATGTTGACTTACGTGCTTACATTATATCAGTATTAGATTTTGTATTTAATTTTCTTGTCTAGTAATTTTAAGAATTGCTGTAGTAATAGATATACTAACCTATTTTTCGTTTAAAAAAAAGAAAAGTAAAATACACCACAAAACAAATATTTAAGAAATTTGCTAAAAGGCCCATAGAAGTCTTAGGACAGCCAACACTGTTCTAGAATCCTGCCTTTTGTCCCTAGAGAGCTGGGTGAATAGAAATGGAGCAAATCAAAAAATGAAAAGATCACTGGAGATATTGAGGGGAGAAATATGTTTGTCAACAAGTTGCTCCAATAGGGTCATCTTGGCACATGTATGAGGCCGGTGCTTTTATTTGCCCCCCCCCAGTATATTTTTTGCACTTTTATTTGCCCTTGCTTTACTAAAATTGGATACTTAAAACGCCTCTAGCATAAATTTAAGAGTAAAGAGTTATTGAGTAGGAGTTTTGAATATTTATTAATCTAGAGCTTGGGATCTATTGGTTGACATCCTTCGGTGCACCCAGCAAACATTATATTTTTTAGATAAAACATACTTGGCGCGTTAAAGACATAAAGCATAAGCCTGAGGTGCATCCCTGTGTGAAAGCAGGCCAAGAACAGATTGTAAAACCAAAACACAAAAGAAATACAGTAAATAACTGGATCAAAACGATAGGTACCTTTGCATGTAACTTACAATAAATAAATAAAAAAACTTTTTTTGAGAGCACAAAGTAATATTAGGTGATGAGCATGCAAAATCAGAAATAAGATAAAAATGTATACTGAAAAAATGTTTCTCCGTGACTAGTCGCAGCTTTCATAACCAGAGCCTGTAAATTTGTTACTTAGGAAATTCGTTACAGTGTGGACTATCACACAGTAAAATTAGGATTGTTGTTCAAATGCAGAGATGCAGCATATAACTAGTATGCCTGAATAAAGTTCTTCTATACCTTAATCTGTTGGGGGGTGCTCTATTTAGGAAGTTTATGCTGTACCAATTTAGCCAAATATCTCTAGCAATGAGTGAGCAGATTTTACTGAGGACCTTTCTTTAAAATGCCATACCTGCAGGGTTCTCAGGGTCCATATAGTCCTTTAGATCGCCAAAGACAAACAATCGCGGACTGGATGGCGGCCAACCACTTACAGCTGAATGCTAACAAATCTGAGATTCTTCTCTTGGGAAGAAACACCCATTTATGGAGCGATAGCTGGTGGCCTGCTGCGCTAGGGGCCCCCCCACCACATAAGGAGACCGTAAAAAGTCTGGGTTGACTGTACTCTGACCTTTCAGGCACAGATGAAATCAGTGGCTGACGTCTGTTTCGGGCTGTTACGTGGACTTAAGCCACTGCTCGGGTTCTTTGACACCCAAACATGCCAGATCATTATCCAGTCTACCATACTTTCTACACTGGATTACTGCAATTCTCTGTACTTGGGCACCAACAAAGCAGGGATTAATCGTCTTCAGAGGTCACAAAATGCCGCAGCCCGGACGCTTTTCGCCCTCCCCAAATCCTGCACAGTCACACACCTTTTACGTAAGTTACATTGGCTTCTGATGGAGAAGAGAATCCACTTCAAGACACTGGGCATTTCACACAGAATTCTGTATGCCCAAGCTCCCCCCATTCTGGCCAATCTTCTCATTCCTTACGTCCCTAACCGCTCGCTGCGCTCTTCAGACCAACATTTGGCATGTGTCCACCATGTCTGAAGAGCACGGACTGGAGGTCGGTTGTTCCGTGTCCTAGCTTCTGCCCTCTGGAATGCCCTTCCAGGCATCATCAGGAGCATTCAGAACCACGGGGCATTCAGGAAATCCATAAAGACCTGGCTTTTCCCGGCATAATCCACCCTCCTTAGACTCCTCCCTTGTCTGGTCATTTTGGAATCAGCGCTGGGACACCCCGTTGCTGGGGCAGCCATACGCTTTACAAATCTCATAACATAACATAACATGGTGTGCACAAGTAAGAATGCAGATAAAGAAAGTCCACCTGTGTAAAAATAAGGAAAACAAGTCAAAATGGGTAGAGATTTGGGCCCTGGGCCCATTGGCCTTCCTGGCCTTTTTATAACGAGTTGGAACTTTTCAATCAAGAGTGGTCCAAAGTAACTTGTAAAGTGTTCATAAAGTGTCCATTACTGCAGTGAAAGCTCCAGAAAGAAGAGCTGTGATAGGAATACTTAGTGCAAGTCGTGAAAAAGGCACAGGTCTGAAACCTGTGAGCTGTAATGCTCTGACCCTGCCATCAGCACCTGATTTCTTTTCAGTCTGTTTTAAAAGTTATGTCTTATCTTAGGCTCTTTTTAAATGTGATTTATCATTTTGGAAGTTCTTTTGTACAGTGCTTGGATGCCTGCTTGAATGCAGGAATTGCTTCTCTCTTGAGTACAAAAGCTTTTACATGAATAAATAAATGCATATATACGTAAATGAATAGATATGGAGATATTCTGGTACATTTCTTGACAGCAGTGATCATCACTGTGACTCTGGACTTGATGTGAGCATGTTTTGCCTTTCCTGTTGAAGTGCTTGTTTTGCCCGCTGCCCTCCTCATTTTTACTATGAACAACCGGAAGCTCTTCTCGGGTCTGTGTGTGATAACCTTTTCCCATTTTATGTTCTTCCAGGTCATATGTAAAATGGATGAAGAAGTGAAGGCTGATGTTGAGGTTGATCTTCATACCTTCCTGAATGGCCTGCTGAAGATGGCACAAGAGCAATATTGGAAGCTAGCCGCCTTGACGCACCATTAACAGATGCATCTTCGTCTCAGATACTAGAAAGCAATGGTGTAGGCCAACTTACAGATATGAAACTCAAAAGAGCCCCTGATTTCCTTATATATTTGAAGAAGGATTATGAAAATGGCTCTACAAGCAATCTTTTTAGCTCACATCCCATTACTATCTTCTCTTCAAAGCTCCCCCTTGGGGCCACTGTTATACTTGCACTTATCCCTCGGGCATCTCCTGGGCTGAGAGTATGGAGCCCGGAGGACACAGAGCAAACCAGGAACATTACTTTGGGCCCAATTCCCACCTTTTTCCACAATCCTAGATATAGCTTATGTGCAAAAAAGAAAAAAAAACAGATATCTACATAAAATCTACACCTTTGGACTATGACTTGTAGATTTTGAACCTTTTAAAGAATTATTGTCACCAGCCACAACCCATCTACTGTCAAAAATAAGTTTTCAAAACTGAGTACAACGAAAGTGACAATTATCCTTGTCACCAAACACACTGCAAAAAAAAATAGAAGTCTTATTGTTATTATGAGGGAAGCAAATAATGTCTGCATCCATAGCACCATTGCTTTAGTATCAGAAGAAATGCTAACCTTATGTTACATTTTGAGAGTGTACTGTGTGATTGTTATTTTTGGTCGGGTTTTCATTTGTAAAGGAAGGGGTAACTCATTATAATGTTGGTATGTATGTCTAAACGTAAAACTGTGTGACTTCCAGTTCTCTTTAAATCTTCCCACAAGGTATTCAGAGCGCTAGGAGGTGAAACAAAACCAGTCTCAATGGGTATTGGTAATACCAAACCTTAAATCCATTGGCCGGTACATCTTCGGGTGTAAAGAATAAGTATCTGGTAACCAGAAAACTTTAGAGTGGTTGGCATGTGCTTACAAACTCAATGTTGGGACTTCATAAGTAGTATGTCATCCCATTAGTTATCTAAACAAAGGGTCTAGTATGTTGCCTTAACTGCACCATGAACATAATATGGGGGAGAGGGAATACAGCCGCATGTGTGTGTGTGTATTGAGATATATATATATATATATATATATATATATATATATATATATATATATATATATATATATATATATATATATGCTCTCCTGCAGAATCCGGATCTACGCGGTTGCAGCTTATGATATGAGCAGGCTCGTGATTCAGTTATCTGGTGGATATATTGATCTTTAAGGGAAACTCCTCCCTCCCACAATATTGCTCAAGAATATTGACGCTTCCCTTTTAGGGCCATATACCATAAATTACATAATTTTTTATCCTGCCTATAATACAGTTAGGTAAAGAAATTGCGTTTTACTCTGTAGCTTCCAGTCATTGATAAATTCCCAAACCTTTGATTCCACGTCACCATATTTCCAGTCTTGGTTCACACGAAAGCAACTAAACTACAACTTCAAGGGTGCACTTGTTTGTAAAAGAAAGAGTCCAGGACTGAATAAAAGGGCAGCAAAATGGCATGGATTCAAAAGATCATCTGACGCAAGAGCTTACCTCTAAATATATGGAGGAATGGAGTGCAGATACAAATTCACAGTGTGATTTCCCCTAAAATTACCCAAAAATATGAACGCACCATACTGCATGGCTCATTAGCTCAGTGTGGTACCATCTTTCCATGACTATTTTTGCCCCAGATCTCTTTTGCATCAGCCATCTCATAATAAACCTCCAGTCGAATAGAAATGCTAGAAGTGTGTCCCCTCTACTCTTACCACAGCTCCTTCTGTGTTCGCATTTGTGGTGAATGATCTTTACTTTGTGGAAAACTATCCTATATAGGGTAATTTTCTTATATTTCCGGTCATTTCAACATGACAGAAACCCCCCAAAATACTTAAACCGGATTAGATTGATTGCACACGTAACGGTGTAATTGTTTGGCAATTCTGCTTTGAGATTTGCACCAAAGACCACTGCAAAAACGTCAACTGAACCATTCTGCACTGGGTGGTTAGTGACAATTTATATTTTCTAGTCCCAAAAAGTGTACCTATTCTTCAATAAAGTTGCAGGCTTATTTTGGAGAACTAAGCACCCAAAAACAAACTCAATTTCAACTCAAATTGTTTAGCTCTGCGTATTGGTTCAGATTTTTTTTCCGCTTGTAGGTCCATATTTCAGTTTGCATACATGCTGTTGCAAGCTTCAAGTACCTCGCAGTTGTCTGCTGCACATCCTTATTTTCTCATGAATGCATAGAGAATGAATGTATTGAAATGTATGATATGTTTATATCTATTTAAAGATTGTACACAAAAACTTCGGTTTATTTTAAAGAGTAAATGTTCAGTTTATAATTATCATATGTAATGTATAAGTATGAGATTAAACAGTACCAAAATAATAAATACAATTTCTATAATAATCTCCAGATTTGCCTTTCTATTAGTCTATTAAGCTCATGCTTAAAGCTGATGTCACATTACTTGTTTCGCCTAAATGTGGTTTCAAGGGAGCTGCCCACGTGCAAAGGGCACCCCAATGATGTCCATTCCAAGGCACGAGGACCGCTCAGCTTGTCAGCTGGGTGCTTTTGCTGAATAATGTGCTTGGAAGATATTGTGTGCACAGATGTATTCCTATCATAAGAAGCATTAGAAGCCTTTAATGAAAGTCGGGAGCTGACCAACCAATCGGAATGGTCTCTGTGCAGGCAGTAGTTACTGTTCCAGGCCCGCAGACAGAGCCCTCTGTGGCTGCCTCCTGCCCACCCCTCTCTCTTGCTCTGCTTTATTGCCCTTCCCCTCTGCCCCAGTTGTGAATTCTGCTCACTGTGGGCGGGAGATAAACTGCTCATGCGCAGATCCTGCTGGTTTCTACGCTGCACTGTGTTGGCCCCTCACACCATCCTTCACTTAAGGGGAAAGTAAGCCCTCGCTTAATATGCAGCAGAAAAAAAACCAAACGTGTCAGTTTGTTTTCATTATTCTACTTTTCTTCTGGCTCTTAGGGCTTATTTTCCCCTTAAGTGAGGGAAGGGAAGGGGTTGGCACGGCAAGATATAGAAGTCAACTTGTGACGGAAGAGCCGGAGCTGCGCGGGAGCCCCAAATCCCCTTGACCAAGGGGGGGGGGGTCAATTAACCGCTAGGGAGAAGGGAAGGGTGCCAATATGCTTAAAGTCCATACCAGTGCAAAGCAAAAGCAGTTGATAATTTCCCTCCCCTCACTAGGGGCTTTTGTCTGCGGCTCAGGCCTGTAATTGCGGAGGGCAATTAACAGCTTTATTGTCCACAAGTGTGGGTTATATATATCTCTTAATTAGAGTACTCGATGTTGGAAGCTTCATGGGAGAAAATGAGTGGCTCAGCGCCAATAACAGCTAGTATAGACCTTCTACTCCCAACATTTTAATGCTTGCCTTTCTGTTTTGTTTAATTTAGACCCTAGCCTCAGCAGGCGTAATATTCCAACAGTTGTAAAGCTCTATCTTTCTCCAACGCTTGACACATATATATCTCCCTCGTCAGTTTGAGACCTAGACATTTGACTAATGCCCGATGGAGCTACCTTGCTTAGCTAAAGGAGAGACGGGCTGTGGACTCCTTCCTCGGTCGTCACCTACCCAGTCGGTCTTTGGGCAGACTTCCCTTCATCTCTCCTGCCGTCTTTTCCCTCATCTTCCCCCCTCACAATTCCCCCTTCCCCCTTTCCCCCCTACTTCTCTCTCCTTTCTTTCCTCTTTCAATGTGTTGCTTATTTTTTGACGTAATGTGTAATTGTTATCATTTTCTGTAACATTGTGTAACCGAATGTAAAGCGCTCTGATACCTACGGGTCTTGCCAGCGCTATATAAAACTCATAAAATAAATAAATAAATAAATATTTTATTTATATAGCGCGGCTTATCAACCGTGAGGGTATCGAGACGCTGTCCGAGGGCTCGGGGAGATTAAGTAATTTGTCCAGAATCACAGAGCCGAGACTCGAACCCGCATCCCCAGCTTCCGCTCTGGCTGCTGCGCCACATCCTGTCCCTTAACCTCGCAACATGCATGTTAAGTACTGGTCTCTCCCTGCTCAGGCTGCGACACTGCCTCCTTCTTGCACTGAGCATCAATGAAAGCTGGGCTGGGCAATGCTCGATATTACAGCGTGTCTCTCTTTACACCCTGCAGCATCTCCTTAAATCTTACTCCACAAGTCTTTTTTAAAACGAAATTGCAAGTGACAGATGTTCTTAACACTTTTATTCATCCATGATACACAAATCACAATTTGATTTGATAAAGATTACCTACAACATGAAAAAAAAACAGTTTTTATGAATAATACCTTTAAATGTTTAAAGTTCACCAAATAAATACATCAATTGACAAAGGGTAAAAAGCAAGACCGAAAATGCTAGTGTTTAATTCTGCTGCCTTTACTTAGGGAATAAAACTCCAATCTTTGAAAGAGTAAGTGCAATATCAATGTGCTAAGGACTTCATTTTCAGGGATACTGACTAGGTCTCAAAACTAAAGAAATTCATTCACATATGCTAATTTGTAAAATAGTACTTCTGATGGCAAACCTTCTTCAAGTGCTTCCCTGCGACCTCCTAGTTCCTCTAAGTACTTTATCAGGGCTAACCTGAGCAGACGATCCAATATGCATGAGCAGGCCCTCCTGTGATTTAAGTTGACTGGAGTCGAAACTTCTTTAACAAGGAACAAAAAAGAATCAAAGGATGAAAAAGTCACAGAAGAATCAGACAAACATGATCCAGCATGCAAGTTTAGGATATGGAAGTAGCAAAAAAAACAGTATGTTATGTGACTACATTCAGGAAAACACTTAGATCATACCTAATTTTAATCTAGCTGTAGTCAGCAAATAAATATTTTCCTTATTACTAAATCAAAATAAGAATGCGATGTAAACAATCTGTCACGGATGAGCTGAGTTATGGCCAAGAATAGTTATTTTGGAGTCCTGGTGAGATTCACAAGGCACTCAGGCCAGATTTAAACATTGTTTTGCATCGCGCTTGCGCCACGCAAGTTAACGCAAGAGCATACAAAACCTACATGAGATTTCCGAAGCCACGCAAGGCCACCTTGCGTGGGCCTGTGTGGCTTGGTAAATCTGGAGTAACGCAAGGCAGCGCATGTCGCTGCCTTGCGCTACTCTATGTGAAGGAGGCATTACATGGGTGGAGTGTGGGTGTTGCCATGCATCCACCCATGTATTCTGAAGCATTCTCAGATTTACCAACGGTGGTAGACCTGGGAATGCATCAGAATTGTGCGCCTTCACACCCGAGGTGCAACAAGGAGAAATATCTTTATTTCTCCTAGTTGTTTCCTCTTTCAAAGTGTGTTGCATTCTGCAGCATACTTAAGAAGGGGAATATGCCTGGAAGGATTCTTTACCTTCCTGCACAAAAACAATCCTGCCTGTAACGCAAGCACCCTTCTTCTATGGCGGGAGGGTGCCTGCATTGAGCCTAGGCTGCTAATTGTGCGCCAGTGCAGACAGAGGACAGGAATGTGCCATATCTTGATAGATGTGTGCATTCCTGTCCTCACTCTTTCATGCAGCACACACAGCACGGTGTCTTGCTGCATTGCGCTGCGTGAAAGTTTGATAAATCTGGCCCTTGATCTTCAGTCTAATGGTTTCATATGTCACCACAGCCCTTTGACGGCTTTGTTGGACATTCTTACTCAGTTAGTATACGAAAGTATTGTTATTTGTGGTGAACTAGTGTCCACTTCAAAGGATAAGGCCACCACCTGGTAGATGTCACACAAAGTAAATAAAAGAAACCTGTGCTCAACCCCTGTTAAAGTGATACAAAGCAATTAGGTTTAAATCAAATCAATGTATAAATTATTTAAGCAAAGCATTCTTAGTAGAACAGGGCACACAAAACAAAACGTATTTTTTAAATATTAAATGTTAGGGTTATAATTTTATTGGTAAAATAAGACCAAAATTACAAAAATGCAATAAGAGGAATCGGATATTTGAATTTTTAAAGACTTAAATGAACATAGGAACAAAAAGCACAAGGCACCATTGATAGTTTGAGGAAGCAGTAGACCGGGACCTAGGAACAATTGGAGGCTGACCGTGATGGTGCCCTGGTTGGACACAACAAGTGGATTGGTCCCAATGAAAGTCTGGAAGTCAAAACATTCAAAAATGTTTGTAGGTTCCACTTCAGAAAGACATTTTGCCACTTTTTTAAAGAAAAGCTTTGAAATTTCTTCAATGTCCTGACACAGAAAGGGAATTTGGCTACTTTTTGAGAAGAAAATAATTCCTGGATGGGCCACCCTTGAAATTGTAGCCAGCGCCATGGAACTGAAGGCCAGATACCTGAAACAGGTTGGTCCTGCCGGAGCTCTGGAGCATTGGAGATTTCTCACTGAAATGTTTTCAAATCCCAGCGCTCAATGGGACTTAGTTGTTTTTTCAGAGGTGCTGGGTTTAGGTTAACATGTTCTTTTTTTACAAAAAGCAAGTTATGGGCATAAATATAAAGGTGCTGTGCAGGAGCACTGCTAGATGCATAGGGCTGTTGGGTGTTGAATGATATGAATGATATAGCTCACGACATAGTGGAGATGTATTGGGTGCAAGTAATATGCTCTGTCTAAAAGTGCTTTTCTTAAAATATTTTAGAATTCTCTAAAAATAAAAATTTTACTGAGGTGAATCACAACTATAAAGCACTAATTCCCTTTCATAGTCATTCAGACTTACATTTTGTATTTTTTTTTAAACAGATGTGTTTGGTATCACTTAGGGCCTGATTTAGATCTTGGGGGTCGGGTTACTCCGTCACAACAGTGACTGATATCCCGTCCCCCGAAATATGAATCCCTTTATGTCCTATGGGATTTATATTTCGGCAGACGGGATATTCGTCACCATTGTGACGGAGTAACCTGTTTGCCTAGATCTAAATCAGGCCCTTTGGCTCATCAAAACGTTTGTCGTGGTGCACGTTTCTGACATTTAGGATCAAGCCATTCATTAGTGGTTTGTGGCATATAGGAGATGAGCACTGGTGTCTCTCCCCTGAACATGAGCTCTGTGAAGGGCACTTTTAAGGGCCAAAGTGGTAAGGAGTAGGTCACAGGAGATTTCTGAAAATCCTTAAGACAGAGGAGATACAAGGGCTTGAAAGAGAATGGTATGGCATCATGATCACATCACTTCCAGAAAATGCCCTCATCCTCAGAATCCTACATGACCTGCTTCCAGTTATCACCATCACAGCGTCAACCCACCTAGATGGTGTGTCAGCTGTCAAGTGTAAGAGACTCCACCAGGAACCGACTCCCGGACCATCGCCGGAAGAAAGTAGAAAAAGACTCCAGGCATCAGTGTGGAAAATAGCAGATCCGATACAATAGAGGTGATGCTGAGTGGTGAGAAGACTCAAATCAGAGCCAGAGGAGAGGGCCTACCTGGGTAATAGAAGAAAGGCCAAGAATGGTTAGACAGGCTCTGTTTTCCAACTTAGCATCAGCTTTAAGTTAGAATCTCCCTTGACCCTCTCCCTCCCCATTTGCAGCTTACACCTACTCTTGACTGGGCAACATCCGAGGCAAGGAGATGTGCAGGGGATGATGTGTGCCAAATATCTTTGTCCCATCCAATAGATTCCATTTGGCCCTCAATATGAGAAAGAAGGGCAAAGAAGACGCCCAGCAGTGGAGACTGCAGAGAAGAACAGGCTTGCCCCCAGCCCCACCGGCCCGTCTGCAGTTTCCAGAGATCCTGCGCCAAAAGTCGCCTTGTCCTACAGCCAGCGACCTCCAGAACCCCTGAGAGGACTGACGGCCTTCAACAAAGTCCGGATCTCCTGTGAAGATCTGTTCAAAAGAAACTCCCAAGACAAACTCAGCCTGCTGAGGACAAAGAAACCCGACTCCTGGAACCACCACCGCACCTGACGCCTACGGCTCGAATCCGGGTGGCCCACCGGTCCCAGAGAGGTCCCCCAGCGCTCCAGAGTTCGAGTCCACTGTGGGTTGACCCCTCCAGGACTCCCCGGAGTCGCCTGCAGCCTCTGCACAGAGACCCCCCCAACAGCGAGTGGCCCGGTAAGGTGAAATCCGACCTCAAAAGACACCCCTGCATCCAGCCACCCTGCGCCCTGGAGAGGAGAACCCGAGGTGCACCTACATCCCGAGCCCTCCAACTTACCTGCCCAGCTGTTGGTTTCTCTGGGAAGTTTTCCTGGACCGAGCCTGCTGCCAAAATCCAAAACCGGCAACTCCAATTGAAAGCAACAGGGCACCCAATGCCAAACCAGCACCCTGCAACCAGCCGCCCCTGCGCCGCAGCGGGTGCACTTTGTATGCTAAACCAGATCCCCCTTTGCCCTGAGCCTAACACCAGGAGCTTTGCTCCCACAACCTTGTGGCCTGCTTGTGAGCAGCCACCAACCGGAGGCCCCCCTATCCCCTATTGGATAACATTGGGCCTCAGCACTCTGCACCTGGCCACCCTAGTGCTGCTGAGGGTGTTCTGAGAGTGCATACTCGACCCTGGGGGAACCCTGATTCTAACCCCCGAATACCAACTCCCACAAATAAGTACTTACCTGCAAACTGTTAACTTCATTTCCTCACATAGGATTGCATTGACTGCTGTATGAAACGTGAAAGACTGCATAACTGTAAAAACTGAATTACTTAGCTTTTGTCTAGGAAATGTTTCAGTGTGATATCTAGGCATCTAGGATTAGCAAAAGTAACTTTTAAAAAGTAATCCAATGAGTAACGTGCATAGTAATCTGTAAAGTAACTAAAAAGTAATTTCGAACTGTTGATTTACCTGTAACTCAACCACCTGCATTTGAACCTGCATTCAACTGTAATTCACTGCATCAGATTTTGCAAAGTATTATTTCACTTACCTGCACAAGGCTTGGCTTGGTTCTAGAAATAAAATAACTAAATAATATTTTTATACAAACAAAATTGGTCTGAGTTCTGTCTTTGAGTATGTGACATCATTTCTTGTCTGAGTGTGTACAACAAATGCTTAACACTACCCTCTGATAAAGCCTTACTGCTCGCCCACTCAACCACAAATAGAGAGTTAGGTGCTATCTACTTTTACCTCTGACTACCTTTGGGGTTCCACTGGACTCTGTGCACACTATACCTCATTTTGGTGTAGTATATACAGAGCCAGCGTCCTACAACTCCTCCAAACTAAAGGTTGACGCGTTTCAGCCAATGTGGTTTGAGGCCTCCTCAGGACAAAGGAAGACAAAAGAACCCAAGGCTGGTAGTTAAAATAATCAAAAATTCAAATCTCTAATTCTACAAAATCGTATGTACAAATACATACCTACCTATACGTATGTACAACCGTTAGCAGGGACCAATAGAGTAATTTGGAATGTTACGGTTTGACCAGAACCACTTGAATTATCATGCGCTTAGGGATTGGCTAATCAAGAATATGCATGCAGTATCACTCGTGGCTAATAGCTGATGTCCATACCTGTGTGCTCAAGCAAGTCCATTGGATCGTGCAAACCTTTGAACACTTACTGTATACCAGAAGTAAAGAACTTTCTAATTTCTCATTTTCTCAGTTTCTCAATTCTCCAACCCGGCTGCCAGCGAAAATAAAATCAGACCCGCACAGGATCTGTGCGACAACCTCGCCCACTTCTTCCATTACAAGATCGCAACCATATACAGAAACTTCGAACCCCAACCCATCCTACGGACTTCCTTGACAGATACGCCACCATCGTAACCGACACGAACCACACACTGACCACCTGGAACATTCTCTCCACCCAGGACACCACCTCCAACATCAAATCTATCCACTCTAGAGCTCCCACAGACCCATGCCCGCACCACATCTTCAACCTTGGAAACCAAAGGATCGGCCAGGAACTCACCATCCTACTCAACACCTCTATCACCACCGCAACATTTCCCGATGCCTGGAAACACACCGAAGTCAATCAACTACTCAAAAAACCCTCCACCGACTCCAACAAGCTAAAAAACTACTGGCCAATCTCCCAGCTCCCATTCCCAGCGAAGGTACTTGAAAAGATCATCAACAATCAACTCATGACACACCTGGAGCAGAACCAGTACTCGATGCCTCCCAATCCGGCTTCAGCAGCAATCACAGCTCCAAAACCGCCCTGATCGCAGCCACCGATGACATTCGAACTCTCCCCAACTGAGGAGAAACAGCAGCTTTGATCCTTCTCGACCTCTTGGCAGTCTTCAACACCGTATCCCACCACACTCTGAAAGACTCCACCACATCGGCATCCAAGAGGACGTGCTCAGATGGATCACCTCCTTCTTCACCAGAAGAACCAGAAAATCCACCTCCCGCCTTCCGCCTCTGAACCCAAGGAGATCACTTGCAGTGTCCCCCAGGGCCCATCCCTCAGCCCCACGCTCTTCAATGCAAATATGACCCCTCTGGCTAACATCGTCATATCCCACAGTCTCAACATAATTTCCTAAGCAGACGACACTCAACTCATTCTCTCACTCACCGACAACCCCACCATTACCAAAACCAACTTCCACAGATGCATGACAAACGTCACCGACTGGATGAAGAACAACTGCCTGCAGCTGAGCACAGAGAAGAAGGAAGTACTGATCTTTGGCAACAGCAGCAACACATGGAACTACTACTGGTGGACATCAGACTTAGGAACCGCACCCACCAACTACATCAGAAACCTCATAATCATCATTGACAACAAGTACACCATGAAATCACAGATCAACGCCGTCTCTCACGGAGGGGCTCCCGCCACTATGAAGGACATGCCGGCTATTTCAAGATAAACAATAATCGACCCTGAAAATTGAGGGAACTTTATCCTATGCCAAAAGAATATGAGCCAGGATATTTTGAAAACATTAGTGCCCATACAGGAACCTTGTGATACACACAAGTCAAGGAATATATATTTAATCTTGGAAGTCCAATTAAGACGCGTGGATCAGCAAAATCTTCCTTATCCCTTTGCGTCCTCCCTATAAGGCCCCAGTGCACTTTCCGAATGAACGCCCAGGAATTTCAGAAACCAGAATTGCCTATAAATTAATGAATATATACAGAAATAGAGAAAGTTGAGACGGTTCCCTGACGAGGGCAACCTGCCGAAATGCGCGTAGCTTCCATCTACCGCCAACCCTCCTTTCTGTCCATGAACCATCTGGACCCTGTTTCAAACACGTGTGACAAAGTGTTGTACCACATATACAATCCTACTGTACTGTATGACCTTTTTAACAATATGATCATGTTTCATACGTCATAATCTGTTTGATGCATTGATGATTTTAATGAAATGGAAATGTTTTGATACTTAAAAAACGATAAATATCATGAAAATAAAAAGATTTTTGATAATATACACGCACAATGTTATTTGATTAATTATATGTTGTCCTGATAGATTAATGGTCTTTTGAACATTGTATACTTGGATCTAGCTTGTTTTTCTCCCTTTCAACGCCGTCTCCTCTGCCTGCTTCCTCACTCTGTGTATGCTAGTAAGATCTTCAAGTGGCTACCCCTACGCACGAGACGCACCGTGACACAAGCCCTCATCACCAGTCGACTGGACTACGGCAACGCCTTCTACGCTGGAATCGCCGCACACCTCCTACAGGCTAGGCCTGGGTGGAGCTTGCGGAGTTTCACTCCACGGAATTTTGTGAAGTTACAGATAACCTCTGCCAAATTCCGCAGAGTATTGCTCGGCCACCAGAACTCCGACTTCCTGAAAAATCCAGACTGACATATTGTGAGCAGTCGCCCTATCCAAGTTTCCTAACCAGTCAGATATTCCTCCGGGTCTTGTGTTTGTACTCTCTCCTTGAGTATTTCCTCTCCAAGGGCAGCCATCACTTTGGTTGCCTCTCTCTCTAGCCCCCACCCCTTCATGTTACTGAAACACAGCATCGCCCTTCCTCGCTCCGTAGATAAGTACAGGGTCAAGCTGGTGATGCCCTGTACAGGAGTGGGGCGGAGGAGTGAGCCGGGTCTGGTGGCTCAGTGGACTAATGCGTCTACTGCAGGGCCCTGTGTTCGACCTCATGGTCACAGGTTCAAATCCCAGCGTGTCCACTCAGCTTTTCATCCATCTGAGGTCGATAAAATGAGTACCATTGAGTTGGGTAACAACAAACATCTGTTATTCAGCGCCAAGATACCCGTAGTGGTGAACGTGCGCTTTACAAATACATGTTATGTTAAATGAGGCCCGACGCAAGGTGCACTCTCCTCGCTTTTGTTTCCTGACATTTTCAGTGGCATGTCTGATTGTTATCGCACACCCGGGCAGCACCTCTCTCTGCCAGGCTTACACAGGGGAGGGCAATGATGCCACATTTGCCACCAGCAGCCCTGACAAGTTGTATCTGAAGCCCAGTGTCCAAACCCAAGGCATGCCTCCCTCTACAAGCGACTGTGGCACCAATGTACCCCGAGGATCTGGTGCAGAAAGACACGTCTTTTAGTCCCAATGTTTACATAGATGTCTGTGAGTGAGACACTCTGCAGCCTAGCATGTGCACGGACACCTCGGGGCATATTTACAAGCCCCTTGCGCCACTTTTGCGCCGCCGTTGCGTCACGCATGTGATGCAGCGGCGACGCAAACCATGCGCCACGTTGCGCTATATTTACAACGTGACGCATCTAGGGAGATGCGTCACGTAGTAAACCCCTGCGCCACATGAAACCTGCTTCAGGTTTCATGTGGGCGCACCGGCGCAGGGGGGGGCGTTCCGGCACAGGAACGCCTCGGAAAAGTGACGTAGTGAAATCTACAAGATTTCACGCAGTCACTTTTCCGACGCTGGTGCGTCAAATCCTTATGCCTGCTTCAAGCAGGCGTAAGGATTGACGCACCATGTTAGGGATAGGGAAGGTTGGAACAGTGCTGGAGTTGCGTTGCGCTTGCGACACAACTTCAGCACTGCGCCAACCTTCCTCCGGCAGATGCGTCACGCATCTGCTTATCCTTGCGCCACGATGCGCCGCATTGTAAATGCGGCGCATCGGACGTGGCGCAAGGGTAAACTTGGTGACGCATTTTCCCTGGCGCATCCCTGCTGATATGCAGGGATGCGCCAGGGAACGTAAATATGCCCCCTCGAGTTTAGCGATTAGTAAACATTCCAATAAACCAGACCTGTTACCTGACGACTCACATCACCAGGGACACACCGCTCCAATCCTGGGCTTTCTTTTTACAAACCACTGTAACCCTGTAATTTAGTCCAATGGGTTTCTCGATGAGCATCAAGCCTGCGACTAACACAATGCATGCAATTGTTAAATATTAGACCTGGACAGGAGAATAGTGTCGTTGGTGACGTGGCGCCATCCGGTAACCCTTACAATAATAAAGCATCAATGTGCTGTATCTTGTCAGAGAGAGGCCCAGTCTTGGTAGGAGAGAAGTAAGAGCTGATGACCCCATGCTTTCATGAAGGTATATCTCTCCTGAAATCACAAGAGTTCACTCCTGCTTAGAATCAGTAATGTCAAGGAGCTGCAGAGATGTAGGTGCACACCTCTCTTACCAGCAGATGCCGCAGCTGTTCTGTTTCCTCTTGGAGCCTGGGAGATGTGTCAGCCTTTACTGCTGCCCGGTACTCATGTCAAGGGGCTCCTAATACTCCACTGTGTAGTGCCCTTCTCCAGTATCGACTGCCTCCGCCCTGCCACTGCTCATCAATGCCCGGTGAGGTCATAGCTCTGCACATTGCTGCTGGAGGTTAACGCCGATCAGACTCACCAATAGAATCACACAGAGGTGCCACACTGAATCGAAAACTGCAAAAGGGCTGCGAGAATGACGCTGTCACCTGTCTTCTCTGCAGTTCGTCTCCGTGTCGCATTTGCAAAACCAGAATGAAAGCATATTGGGCTGCCTGCCTCTGTGGAATAGCAAGGACTTCAGGGGAGCATTTGGATTTTTCCACCCCTGGAACCAGGCTATTAGTCCAGGTTGTGGTACTTCCCATTCTGGAATGCACCAAATAAACACTTGTCCTAGCAATGGCAGAGGCAACGCCTAATATACAAAAAACAATAACCAGTCAGAGCTCTCAGAAGTACCAGAATTAGTGGCGAGGGCACAGCAAACTCGCACATCAAGACCCCCTTGCATGCATGGTTCTTAACACACAATCACTCAGCAAAGACACAACCGAAATATGGGACCTGCTGAGTAGCGACGCACCCGACATCCTCTTTATCACAGAGACCTGGCTCAACTCCTCATTGGCTCCTGACAACGCCATGGCAATCCCAGCGGGCTACAAGATTGCTCTACGGGACTGCCTTTACAAGTCAGGAGGAAGACTCACTATCATATACAAGGAATCCATCAAATGCACAACATCCTCAGAGAACGTCACCCCATTCATGAAACAGCTGCAAATCTCAGAAAACTTCACCCTGAACAGAACCCTCACCTACTGACCACCCGGACGACGAGCCACCTTTACCTACCTCATCATCAACTTCGTCACTTTGAGCGCCATTGACTCCAGAGCCTACATTCTCCTTGGTGACCTCAACTTTCATCTGGAAGACTGAAACGACCCCTGCTCCACAGCACTCATTGAAAGCTTGAGCCACATCGGACTCACACAGGTCGTCCCAGAAGCAACACACACCACAGGACACACACTGGACCCCATCTTTACCGCAAGTGGCAGCATCAAATACAACTACACCACACCACTCACATGGACCGACCATGCCATCACCCACTTCCAAATCAACACACATCAAGTCAACACCCCTAGCAGGTTCAGCATTCCAAGCCTCAGCTGGGGCAAAATCACAGAAGCAGACTGCCTCAGAGCCCTTAGCGCAGATCAACCTAGCTCCACAGTCAACCTCGACAAGGACACAACATCTTCAACAACTGGCTCAAGAACTACGTGGACTCTCGCACCCATCAAATCCAACAAGCATGGTAGACCATACAAGTAGGCCAGCTGGTACACAGAAGCCCTCTGAGACACCAAACAACACTGTAAACAGCTAGAAGGGAAATGGAGAGTCAGCCACGACGCCACAGAGAGACCTACCAACAAGGCTGCATTCAGATACTATCACCAGCAAATAAGGGGCACCAAGAAAAAGCACTGGTGGACCACATAGAAGGAAGCTCCAACAGCTGCAAGGAGATCTCGAACGTTAAGGATTTCACCTCGCCCTCAGCCACTGCCACCAACATTGCTGCCTCCCAACAACTCTGCGACAACACATTCAACTTCTTCCACAGCAAAATTGCAAACTTCTACAGCAACTTTACACACCAACCCAACCCCAGAGAACTTTTTGCTAACCTATCCACCACCAACAAAGATGGCCACCAGACCGAACTGACAACCTTCACCAGAAACAACACAGTGGCAATCATGCGGACCATCCAGTCAGGGGACCAAAGGACCCATGCCCCCACTATATCTACAACCTGGGAACATCACCAATGATCAATAACCTGACCCACATCATCAACACCTCCATCACGTCCGCCACTTTGCCGGATGAATGGAAACTTGCAAAAATCAACGTCCACCTCAAGAAGCCCACAGCCGACCCAAATCAAATGAGCAACATCTGACCCATCTCCCTGCTTCCCTATCCAGCCAAAGTGACTGAGAAGTCCATCAACAAGCATCTCTCAACCGATCTCGAACTTCACCATCTTCTAGACAACACTCAATCAGAATTCAGAAAGAACCACAACACCGAAACAGCACTCATCATGGCCACCGATGACATTCGAATCATCCTGGACCAAGGAGAAACAGTGGCCCTCATCCTGCATGACCTCTCTGTGGCCTTCAACACTATCTCCCATAACACCCTCATCAGAAGACTCCATGAGATTGGCATAAAAGGATCCGCTCTCAAATGGATCTGTTCTTTCCTCACGGGCAGAACCAAAAGGGTCAGGCTGCCACCTTTCACATTAGAGACCAAGAAATTGATATGCGAGGAATATGATATGGCACCCACACAAATCTTTAAATATTATCAGTTGAGACTCGCTCTGCAGGCGAGAATAGCCCCAGAAGAGGAAACTATGGAAGAGTCCCCCATTAAGAGACGGCTACTGGATAGCCATATGACGGCCAAAGCAATTTCCCTTACCTATAGGTCGCCTATGAATAACGGACACAGGAATTTAATGCATTTATGAGAAAAAAGGCAGGCAGATATAGGGGAGCTGGAGGATAATAATTGGCAGGAGCCACTGCAGTTCCCCAGGGAGGTGGCCATTCAGGTGAGTTTTTGTCTGATTCAATTAAAAAAAATTCCACAGAATATATCACACTAGGGTACTCTTGTATAAAATCGGTAAAGCCACAGATGATGCATGCTTACATGCTTGTAGCTAGCAGGGGTCCTTTTTTCTGATGCTGTGGGACTGCCCCATTATCCGCACATTCTGGGAAGCGGTGCAAACTTGAATTGAAACAGCCATTGGGATGCCCATAACAAGTCAGGTCCCGTTGATGTTGTTAGGGTGGGGGCCTCAATCCTATATCCTACAAGAAGAACTTGGGGAACCATGGCTTATTGGTAGCAAAAAGAGAAACAGCACGGAGATGGGGGAGCACAGTGATCCCACAGCTGTGGGACTGGAACCTGGAGATGGATGTATACTGTGTTTGGGAGAAATTTTTGTTCGAGGGTCGGAGCTGCCCAAAGATGTTTGAGAAGGTGTGGGGTCGTTTGTCTGTGGGAGAGTAGGTTTCTAGTGGGTCATGCACGGTGGAGTTGATATGGTAACAGAGCCCCAGGCATGTGGAATTGACTCACCTCAGCACGATGCTCTAGTGCGAGACTTTGACCTTAAACAGAGCATGGACCAAAGTGCTAACCGCCAGGGTTGGGGGAGAGGTCAAGGGGATGAGGACCGGTTACCACTGCAATGTTTTTGTGAGTTGCCTCTACCGATCAATTCACTGCAATTTAACTCACTTTTAATAAACACTTTTGGCTGATGGCATTTGTGTCCCACTATAAAGAAAAAAACCTGTGAAAAACAGTAAAAGATAATGACAGCATGGCAAATTGACATGTTTTGTGTATTTGATGGAGCCACTTGCTCATCACCTGTTGTCTTGGGGCACTCCATCGTTAATGGACGACATTGCTGCACAGAGGGAAGGTGTTTAAAGTATGCCATGCATCAGATTATTGAAAGCAGCCTAGTGACGAGATAACATCAGCACAATAAAGTGCCTGAGCTTTACATACTGTTTATATGTTTGGATGCGCTCGAGCTCAGCATTGTGTCATCCTTTGGATGGGTATCTTAGAACACTTTGCTTCGCCTGTTGGGTTCCTACTTCCATAGGACTTGTTCATTAAACCACTCCAGGGAGGCCCCTAGGACCCCATGCCCTGGGGCAGACATCAATAGAAAGGGGAGGGGGCATGCAGACTCCCTCCACAAGCCTCAATAAGTTTTGGGGACCTCATTCCCCAGGGTCGATCTTACATTAAAGAGGAGGGGGCACGCAGCCCCCATCCCTGAGCCTGAAAAGGCCCATTGGAACCTTTCCAAAGGGAAAAATAAAAAGGGAAGGGAGCGTGCAGCCCCTCTCCTCAACCCTTTAAGGGTCCCAGGGACCCCATTCCCCCAGGGCTGGCTCAATCACTATGTTCAGGGGAGCCCAACCCCAGGACACAGTCGTTTTCATGCCCGCAAGAGCACCTTCCTGGAAATATATGTCTGCTCCCAAACTGGTGGGAGCATTATTAAGCTCCTGCTGGGTGGTAGCAGACGTGCCTGCCCTGCTCTCAGGAATGCGGGCAGGGCAGGTGTGTCTGCTTCCACTCATTGAGAGCTTAAAAAATGCTCCCTCTGGGTGGGAGCAGACTTTTGCTTTCCTGCCTGCACTCTTGCAGGCAGGAAAACTCAGATTGCCCCCATCCCGAGGGAGCAAGCATAAACAGCTTCTCCCTCTGGGTGGGAGCAAAGCCGGCTCCCAATGCACCTGGGATGGCTACACGCGGGGGAGTCGGTGGGGCCACTGTGGCCCCGGGGCTCCTCCGATATCCTCCAATAGTGTGTGCTGTGGGTGGCCCAGGAGGGCACCGGGGCACCCATCTAAGATCCCGGGGAATGAGGTCCCTGGGGCTACTATTGACCAGGGGAGTGGGGCTGCATACCCCCCTCCCATTTAAAATACGAAAGGCCCTGGGTGATGGTGTCCACTATTGGCTCAAGGTGAAGGCTGCACATACCCCTCCCCTTAACAAAAAATAAAGACCTTGTGGGATGGGTCCCTGGGGCCCTAAAGACTAGAGGAGGGGTGGCCATGTATCCCCTCCCCTCAATTAAACTAAAAGGCCCTGGGGCATGAGGTCCCCAGGTCCCTAAAGGCTCAGGTGTTGCACACCGCCTCCTCAGTGGGTGGGTTCAGGGAGGAGAGCTGTGTGCCCCTCCCCTTAAAAATTAAAAGGCCCTTGGGTCCCCAAGGCCCTAAAGGCTCGGGAAAGGGGACTCATGCCTCTCTATAAAAATAATATGGCTCGCAGGGGGTACCACTGGCCTGTAAAGGCTTGGAGGGGGGCCACACGCCCTCTCCCATAAGTAAAAAAAAAAGAATTGCAAGCTCCTGCTGGTACCCAAGATGAATGCTGACCGGGGAGTCGCCAGGCTGTGTAGGCCCCGGGGCTCCCCCAGGAGCCCTTTGTGGTTGGTTATTGCCAGGTCCTGCATCCAACCCCACCCCATGCACGGATGAAGGGCATGCGGGGCTTGGCTGTTTGCTGTTTGGAAGCAGGGCCTGGCCGCAGGCCAAACCCTGCATCCAACCTCACGCAGCGCACGGCCAAAGACTGTGCGCTATGTGGCATGGGCAATTAACGCAAAAAATCCTAGAAATTCACTGAAAAAAACAAAGGTTAAAGGGATATTATAGTTTGGTGAAAAAGTCAGTTAAAGCATACCGTTTTAAACCAGCAAAACCACTGAAATTAACCAGTTATAGTTATCTTAAGTAACTGTAACTCATGCCCTCAGGTAACTATAGCTTGCCCCCTCATCGTGCAGTGATTATTACCCCACATATTACTTTGCACATGCCATGTTCTATGACATGATTGGTACTATCACTGCAACGTTTGCAATTACATTTGTGATTCAAAAACTGTGCATAGTGGGGGCATGAGTTACAGTTACCTTAGGGCAGAGTTATAGTTACTTGAGAGAACTATAGCTGGTGAATTTAAGTTGTTTTATTAGTTTAAAATGGAATGTTTTCACTGACATTTTCACCTAATAATAATGTCTCTTTAACCTTTAGTTTCCTTACTGTATACTTACCTTCACAATATTGTGGTCGTCAATATTTTGGCCACAATGTTTTGGCAGGCTGGTATTAAAATATCAGTATTCTGATAGAACCCCCTCCCACCCCATAAAGATCTGATCCTTTTACGTCAGAACAATAATTTGTAGTTTCACTATAGTTCATTGCTCGTGTTGTTAACAAATTCAGCTGAAGCAGCAAAATATGTTTAACATTCCTAGCGACCACCCAACCTTACTCATCCTCAACTACGACAGAAATTTCTCAACTCTACTGTGTACTGGTACAGAACAGAGGGGCATATTTACAACCCCCTATCGCCACCACGACGTCACTTTTAGTGACGTTGTGATGGTGATAGGAACTTTGCCTTATTTACAAGGCATCGTTAAGCCACTTAACGTGGCTTAACGCTGCCTTGTAAATAAGGCCCCCTTTCACGCAGTATTTAGTGTGAAAGGGGTGGGCAATGGGTGTTGTGGTGGGCGTTCCACCGCAACACCCATTGATTTTAACGCTGCCCCCTATTTACAAGGGTGCCGTAAATAAGAGGCAGCGCCAAAATTAAGACCAGGGAAAACCTGGTCTTACATAGGCGAAACGAGGAGAAATGCTTTATTTCTCCGTGTTGTTGCTGTTTCCATGTGTGCTGTCTTGTGCAGCACATATAGAAACAGCAAATTGCCTATGATTGTTTATGTGCAGGAAGGTCCCCCTTCCTGAACATAAACAATCATTTAAAAGCATGCCTTTTTGCAACTTCTGTGTGTGCTGCATTAAGAAGCACACATAGAAGTTACAAAACGGCATTTCAAGATTGTTTATGTGCAGGAAGGGGGACCTTCCTGTACATAAACAATCTTCCCCTCACCACTATGGTGCAAGGGTGCCTGCATTGGTGCCAGGCAGATGAAGTTATTGCCAGCGCAGGGGGAAACGCAGGGCTGCACCATATTCTAGTAAATATGGTGCAGCCCTGCGTTTCTAAAGTGACGGAGCATGTTGTTAGCCTTCTAGGCCACTTTCTTTGTAAATATGCCCCAAAATAAGTTCTTCAATTCATGCCCACTCCTCCCTCCAGTCATAGCCTAGTAAACATCCCTTTCTGGTGCCCTATCAGTATCTAATTTATTGTTATTAATTGTGCTTTGGCAGTCACTTTAGGACTAATGGTAAGGCATGCTCGAATATGATGTGGTTTAGAAGTTAGCAGCGCAAATCGTGTGCAAAGGAATGCAGAAACGCCACCACTTGGGTCACAGATGTAACTACACCGGATCTCCCTCCCCTACTGCCCTATGCTTCATATATTAGGACAGCTAGGCCTTTGAAAATCAGGAAGAATAAGGAGGGATGGCATTGGGTGGACCATTCATCTCATTTGTGATACTTAATATCTCGTCATCTGATGATTCTGCATCCTTCAGGGGCCCATGCCAAGCATTCTTGGCCAGGGCTTTGGTCACATCACATGTGGAAGTGGGGAGCTTGTGAAGCCTGGACTTTTTTTGGTTTTCACTGGTGTGTTTCATACTCTTCCTGAAGCGTATTGAAAAATACTGGCCTGTCAATAATTTAAAATGCTATTTGATGTATGAGCTTCCTAGATATCTATTGAGGCCTACCTTTTACTGTTGCAGAAGACTTTAGTGCCTTCTGCATAGCACTGGCATAGGCTGCAAAAATGAAGACTTTGATATTCTAAATGTTAAGAGAATCCTCCTTATTATTGTTCTATTCTAGTATAAGATTTCTTCTTTGCTATTTTAATATACTAGGAACAATTATTCTCGAAGGCGCACCTTAAAGGTTTCTTTTAGTCAGAGCTCTACTGGTTTTATAGCCTACATTTGAGAACAAACTATGTAGGTCTATAGACTTCTGCATGACATCTGGACCTGTGAAACCAGACAGTGACAAATTATTCATCCTGTATGTTCCTCTTGAGTAGTTGGCTCTGGCATTCATCTTCTGAGTCATCGAGCGGACTTGTGAGCAGGGCTCGTTCACCATACTGTTCTTGTCCAGTCTCCTTTGTTACGTTAGTGACTTTATGGTTCAGTTTTTTCTCAAAACTTTATTTTGTTTTTTGTTTTTTCATTTTTGCTTTACATACGTATAAATCATAGTCCTCATATCACCTATGGCAGTGAAATATGATCATAAATCCTTCAGTCAGAGTGATCATATATAGATACATAAGAGGGTTATAAACAAACATTTGTCATCAAACATTTCCCCGTGAAAACTATGGTAGGGCTTTGTCCTCCAGGATTGTTAGCCATATTGCCCCTATGGTCACATAAGCAGGGTTTGTGCCCTTACTGTATTTAGTCATGTACATTTGGGTCGCCTTCGTCCATACTTGAGGGAGGCGAAGGGTTGGGGCTACCCATGGCAGACCTTTGTTATACCATAGAAATTCTCTCAAATGTCGTCACCTTGTGTGATACTGAGACTGACAGCTTTTCCAAGGCATAAATGTGCCATGATTTAGACCACCACAAAGCCATGGGAGGGGGATTCGGCTGCTTCCATGTGGGCAATTGTTAAGCATGGTGCAAGGAAGAAACGTGTGAGAAGGTTACCCGAGTGTGTGGGCAATGGATATTCTAATTCCTTACCGTGTCTCCCATCAGCAACACTAGAGGGATTCTAAAAAGGGTCTTGGTCGCAATACCACCACGCATGCGCCATTGTGTCTCTCTCATGGCACCCTCTCAAACACAACTCCTGAGAGCCAAACATGGCATGGAGTCTAGTTAGAGTGAAAAACCGTCATAAGATATTTGTATATCCGTGTTCCTTGTGCTGAGCGCAAATAGAGGATTTTGTTGCAGGGGCCCATATGTGTCCAGGAATTGTCGGACATTTCCATGTCCTTCTGTTTCCCATGACAAAGCATAAGCTTTGGCAGCTACTGGCGGACTATCAATAATCTATATAGAACCAAAATGCCTCTTCTCTTTGAGGTACTCGTTAAGGATGTCTCGATCGAAGTTGAACCCCTTGATCCTCTTTCTCTTTGGTTTGCTGTGCCCTGTGTGAGAATTGAATATAGCATGCGGCCTAACAAAGGGAGCTGCCGACTTTGGAACTGGGGAACCGGGTTCAAGTCTCGGCGTCCCCTCAGCATCCTGGGGCAGATTTACAAGCCCTTTGCGCCGCCGGTGCATCACGTTGCATGACGCACCGGTGGCACAGTGATATTTAGAAGCACAGGTAAAGTCACCCTGCGTGACTTAACATGTGCTTGTAAATATCGCCCCTGTTCACGCAACACTTTGCGTGTTAGGGGCGTGACATGGGTGTTGCTGTGGGTGATCCCACGTAACACCCATGTCCACTGATGCATTTCCAGATTTACGAGAAATCGTAAATCTGGAAATGCGTCAGAATGCTACGCCACCCTAGGGGTGGCGTAGCGAGGTGCAACGAGGAGAAATGTTTTCATTTCTCCTCGTTTTTTTCCTCTTTCAATGTGTGCTGCATTCTACAGCACACATTGGAAGAGGAAATCACCTCAATTGATTGTTTTTGTGCAGGAAGGTGCCCCTTCCTGCACAATAACAATCTCCCCATGACGCAGGCATCCTTGCACCATGGTGCAAGGGTGCCGGCGCATGGCAGCAGTTTGTGCTCCAGCGCAGGGGGAAGCACAGAGATGCAACATATTGTTGTAAATATGCCGCATCCCTGTGCTTCGAAACTAACGCAGCGCGGCGCAGCAAAATGACTTGCGGCACCACGCTGCGTTAGTTTCTTGTAGATCTGCCCCCCTGTGATTCTGGGTGAATCGCTTAATCTCCCCATGCCTACCAAAAATGGGGCAGATCTACAAGAAACTAACGCAGCGCCCCAATGAGTTTGTCCTTGTGTAATGTAACTGGTGCTCATGTAAAGCGCTCCAATACCTTCGGGTCGAGTTCCTGCTATAAAAAAATCGCAAAAAAAAAAAAATTTGAAGGGACCAGATCTTGGTAGATGGAAGGTGTGCTGGCGTTCTTCTTAGGAGCTCAGCTGCCCTGCTTCGTATAGGCCAGCTAGTTTTGCCTCAGGGGCGGAAAAGCAGGTTTTAAAACCCCTGTCATATAATCCAAGTGGCAAATTGGGTAAGAATGAACGTGAAGGGAATGATGCCACTCATCTTTGTCTTGTGGAAGAGATCCAGTGTTAAAGTGTTATCTTAGAAAGTTACAGTAGCCGTTCCCTGTTCATTGCCTTAGGAAATTCCCATAAGATATTATGTTGGGATAATTTTGAGTAATAACTTTCTACTTGAACCTATAATTTCTTCGAGGTGCTTTGGAGAATATCTAAGATGAGGCGAAATTGTGTCTCTCTAATGTAGGGTGCTAGATACGGAAAATATTAGACCCCTTCATATATGGATCTAAAATAAGTTTGACCAGAGTCCAGGCTGCCTCGAATATAGTATTTGAAGGCCCAGGAATACACAGGCCAATAGATTTGGTGCAAATAATGAAAAGTCCAGAAGCACTTACCAAATTTTGCTGTTCAGTGGCCAAGTGAGGGAGGGATTGCCCTGTTTCTGTGATAAAACAGAGGACAGTGTCCATGGGGAGGGCTAATTTATAAGAAGAGGGTCCTAATTGTACTCCTTGATGTGGAGGTTATTGTTGATTTTCTGTATAAAAGGCTCCCTTGCAACAGCAAATAAGGAAGGGGAGAGACAGCAACCCTGGCGTGTTAACCTGTGTTAATGGTATACAGGGGTTCTTTAGATCATTGATCTGTAATTTAGTGATGGGGTTATTCAAATTTGCCTGTATAGGAAAACATATTTTGGACCAAGTTTAATTGATCTGGGAGAGAAAACAAAAACCTCCAAACCACCTTGTCAAACGCATTCTCTGCATAGAGCGGCCAAAGGACCATCTGAGTATGAGACTTGGACATGACTATCAAGTCAAGAGCCAGTCAGACATGATCTTCGCGGTGCCGGGAGTGCGGAGTTGAATTGCACATTAGCTCCCCTTGACGAACGTGTGACTACAGGGAGCTATTCGCACCCCTCCGCCAGTTCAAGTTTGACTTATTAGTAAACTCGGTTCCTCATGGAGAGCAAAGGGCTCTACCATACTCTATTCCAGAGTTTGCACTGAACGTGGTGCTTTTTTTCCTCACCCCTGGATCCTAAGGAGGTAGGGACAGCAGTCTTTTTTTGGGATTGATCAGGTGAAAGTCCTGAAGAAAGCCGGGGTATTAGCACGTGCCAGCTGAAACATGTCGACATTTCAGCAGAGTGGAGGGGTAGGGCTCTGATAATGAGTAGCCATTACCACCATCCACGGGTCTGGATAGGACCACCTCTTGCACCTGGACAGTGTACCCATTATTAAAGGTATAGCAGGGACACACTGTTACCAGTTTTATCAATTTATTCTGCCACTACTTTTTCACTTTTTTGATCCCACACCATTTCTTCATTTCTTTTATGTTGTTTGTCTTCCCCCTCCCTATTGCTCCACCTCCAGCGTTGGCTAGCCCGGAGGTGTGTTAGCAGGCCCTATGATGAAGCATGACACAGCTTGCTGTGTGTGAGGGCAGTTTAACATACACAGTGTGTGCCCTGTTTTACACCTCTCCTCTCATTACCCACTCCGTTAGTTTTTTAATACAGTCCCTTTTCTTTGTTGTGTGAATTAATGCTTTGTAGGAGGGCGATTTGGGACTTCTTCCTCTTACCTCTTTTTCTGTGGTTTTGTGTTATGATCCTGAGCTTGCCTGTTTTCAAAGAAGCTAAATAGGGCTGGATGGATTAGGGGGAGTCAGAAGTCCTCCAAGCAACATTTAAGAACTTTGGTGTTGAGATTCACATTGTATGTTAAGAAAGGCCATGGGACAGTATGAGCCACAATTCCACGGATCCTTATTAGGCTTTTTATGAAATTGGGTTACTGGTTGGGCGGGGGAAAACCCTTCTCAAGCAGCAACCACAATTCCTGTCAGGGTGAAGTCACAAGCAAACCCCAAATTAACCTGTGCTTAACCCTCTAGTTGCTTGGCACAGAGCAGTCAGGCTTAACTTAGAGGCGATGTATAAAGTATTTATGCAGCACTTCAAATAGTAATAAACTAAAAACACAACACAAGAACATTTCCACACCAATTTAGAAAAATAGAGTAAAATCTAATAAATGATTTGAGACCAAAACAACTAAAATCCAATTAGCAGAACAGAAGATATGCAATTTTAAAGTTTTTGTAAAAATCAAGTACTGAGAAGCAAAAAGAGCCAATTGCGGTAATCTACTCGCAGTAGACTGGGTCTAAGTCAAACGTCCAGGTCGACCGCGATGGAGTGCCGGCGGGACACAGGTCTGAGTTAAGGCCGCTGACAAAATACTTTGTGGGCCTGAGCGTCGAGATTTGAAGTCCTTGCATCGAGATGCACGGGCCGGCATTGAGGATCCATCGACGAGGAGCTGTGATGCCAGGTCCGGCATCAAGGAGCTGTCAACGATGAGCTGCGATGCAATGTCTGCAATCAAGAGGCATTGTGCAGTGGCAGAGCGAAGGTCCATCGACAAGGAGCTGCGATTCATCGCACAGGGAACGAGAAGTGTCGCTCTGACCAGTGCCAGCATCAGGCTACATCGGCGTCGAAGAAGCCGCCGGTGTTTGTGCGGACTTGCGATAAGATGGGTCAGCGTCGAGGATGAGCTGTATTGCGCTGGGCCAGGGCCTGCGGGCTGCATCGTGCTGCATCGTGATGCATGGGGATGCGTCAAGGGCGAAGAAGCCTGTTATATCCACATGGCTTTGAACAGGGGGCCAGCCAACTAACAAAACAGCCCTTAGTCATCAAGCAGGTCAGCAGGGCAGACTACACAGCTGGGCAGTCCTTCTTCCTGGCAGCGTCCACAGGTCCAGAAGTCATATAAAGAGTTGGGTTTAAGGGTCCATTTATCCCTGGTGCCAGCTTTGAAGTAGGAGGGTTTTACCCAAATGGTGTTTGGAATTTCCTGCCTCCCTGCCCTGCTCCAGCTTGTCTGGCGCCACAAAATATTAGTGTGAAACCCTTTGTGAGTGTGCTGGGGCAGATTCTTTGTGATGTGCAAGTGTGGTAGGTGACAGCTTCGCCACCCCTATCAAGTCAGAGATGGCCCACCCTGCCAACACATATTTCACCTTTGTCTCACTGTCTGTGAAGAATACGCAAAGACAACTGTCAGCTACACCTAGTCATATGACCCATGATACAACAAGCTGCAGGAACCAATGTTTGGGATAAGAAAATGCCAACTTTCTAGAAGAAGCATTTTTCAGAATTGAGACTTAAAATCCGACTTTACCATTAAAGAGGGTTTAAAATTACAATTATTTAGACACCAGAGTCGCCATTCCTACCTGCTTCCAATTGAAAGTTATCACTTATTAAATGTAATTTGGTAACCCAATGTTATTCTAAGGGAGAGGTAGGCCTTGCATTTGCAAAGAACAAATGTAAGACTTTTTCACTGCCAGGATATTTAAAATTTAAAGGTACAAATCCAACTTTTAAAATACACTGCAACCTGCCCTATGGGCTGTTGAGGGCTTATCCAGAGGGGTGGCTTTTCTATATTAAAAAGGAAGGTTTAAACTTGGCAAAAGGTTTATTTTGCCACGTCGACATGGCAGTTTAAAACTGCACACACAGGGTGCCATGGCAGGCGTGAGACATGTTTAAAAGGCTACTTAAGTGGATGGCGCAATCAGTGCTACAGCCCACTGTTAGCATTTAATTTACAGGCCCTAGGTACAAGTAGTACCACTTTACAAAATTGGCCCACAAACAGCTATCGGTTATGTGGTTTTTATAATGAATCTCTTATGCATATTGTATCCACTTGTCCGCAACTGTTAGAAGAGAGGAAAACTTTATTAAAGTCCATCTTTAATGAATTAGGGGTGAGAACATGTCGTCAAGCCATCATAACTTGTCTCTCTGGGAACTCGTCTCGCCTGACTACACAGTTAGTAAAGTTCATCCTTGTCGCAGAAAAAAAGCTATTCCCAGAGTGTGACACCTGACATTAGATGCTTGCCTAGACAATTAATGATTGGTTTTACAGGATAATTTTGTCAGTCTTAAAAAATGCTAAACTAAAATTGTAATGATCGATTTTATTGGATATCAAAAATGCTAGACGAAAAATGTAATCCCATAAATTGTTCTTGAAGTTTTGTGCATGGCTTTTAAACAGAGGTTTTGAAAGATTTTAATTGCTAGCAGTAACTGGGTAAATCCCATATTGAACCAATTATTTGCTTAGTGTGGGCTTGTTTTATACAGGGAGAAAATATTCTTTTTTTTGCTGCTAAATGTAAGAAATTGCACAAGTGCACTTTAATTATTGCTGCTAGATGTAAGTCATCGTATAAGAGCACTTTAATAATTGCTGTTAGATGTAAAACATTACTCAGGTATGCTTTAACTATTGCACTTTAACTATGGTATTTTTAAGTCTGAATTGTCTCTCTGGAAATTCTCCTCGCCTGACTATATAGTTTGTAAAGTTCATCTTTATCGCAGAAAAAAACTATTCTCAGAGTGTGACATCTGACATTTGATGCTTGCCTAGGTAATTAACGATTGGTTTTTATAGGATAATGCTGCTAGACTTAAAAAAATAAAATGCCAAACTAAAATTGTAAAGATCGGTCTTTTTGGATATCAAAAACATGCTGAACGAAAAATGTAATCCCATAAATAGTTTTTGAAGTTTTGTGCATGGCTATGAAACAGAAGTTCTAAATGATTTTAATTGCTAGCAGTAATTGGGTAAATCCCAATATTGAATCAATTATTTGCTTAGTGTGGGCCTGTTTTAAACAGGGAGAAACTTTTCTTTTTATGCTGCTAGATGTAAGAAATTGCACAAGTGCACTTTAATTATCGCTGCTGGATGTAAGCCATTGCATAAGTGCACTTTAGTAATTGCTGCTAGATGTAAAACATTGCACAGGTACGTTTTAACTATTGCAATTTAATTATGGTATTTTTAAATTTGAATTTTAAATTGGGGGTAGTGTAGGTGGGTAGCTGTCATCTAAAGATGCGTTATTAGATAGATTGGATTGGTATAATCAAGTGGACTGTAATTATTGCTGCTAGATGAAAGACACTGTACAAGTGCATTTTAACAATTCACTTTAATTATGCTATGAATTTTTAAATTTGGGGAAGTGTAGGTTGTTTTAAGGAGATCATTTTTTATTACCAATTTGAAGTGATGTAACCGGCGCGAAATATGGAACCGAAATATAATGTACCTTGATATCATTTTCAACCTAATGTATTATACATGCTATGACATTTAAAGACATGATATTAGCCAGAACAAATTGGTATAATTAAGCTCTTGCCGCAACCAAAATGATTTTATTTTTTATTTTTGTTTGTAGTGATTTTTATTGAACAACAATAAAGAATTTCTTCTTCACTTTACTAGGGACTTAAAAGTAAATTAAATGTGCCATTTGGTGTTAGCTAATTTCACTATGTTTTAAGGAGGGGCACAAGCACTTTAGCACTGGTTAGCAGTGATAAAGTGTGCAGACTCCTAAAAGCCAACAAAACCTGGTTCAGAAAATGGGAGGGTGAAGAGAAAAAGTTTGGAGATGACCCTGCAGAAAGGGCCCAGTCCAACAGGCTTCAATTAGAAGATTGTTTCTGATTCTGCTATTGTTTCTGCAACTTGCGTGAAGTCAAGAAGTGGTTAAAGATCTTAGCCAGAGTTGCACACAAAAGATCTTAAAAGGCTTTGTCCAATGCAGCTGTGTAGTCTTTTGGACCCTGTGCTTTGTTATAGGAGAGGTCAGTGATACTCTAGTAACCTTCTCTGAAGTGATATGTTCATTTAGAGTCTCCAAGATCTCTTGTTCAAGTGGGGGAAACAGCATCTCTCAGATAATCAGTTTGAACCTGTTCCAAGATCTCATCCTGCTGGTATAGGGTTGAGCAGGAAATGTAGAACATATGGGCAATGTCGTCTGGGGATGTGGCCATTTTCTCAGAGGGTTTCAGAATCTCTTTCATGAAATTGCAGGGTCACTTGTGTTTTTAATTTATGGGCAAATAAGTGATCAGCTTTATCCCCTTTGGTGTAGTAATGTTGATTTGTGCACAGCATTTTGTGAGCTGTTTCACGTAAGAAAAGGTGTTTTAACTTACTTCTGGCTTGTTGGAGATCTCTATATATGTGCCAAGAGCCAGTGGATTCATGTTGGGCTTTGAGGTCTCTTAGGGGCATGTTTAAAAGCCCCTATCGCCACAGGAACGTCACTTTTAGTGACATTCCTGTGGCGATATAGGCTTTGCCTTATTTACAAGGCAGCATTAAGCCACCCAACATGGCTTAACACTGCCTTGTAAATAAGGCCCCCTTTCACGCTATACTTAGCGTAAAAGGGGCGTGCAATTGGTGTTGCAGTGGGCGTTCCACCGCAACACCCATTGATTTTGACGCTGCCCCATATTTGCAATGGCAGTGTAAATATGGGGCTGCACCATAATTAAGACCAGGGAAAACCTGGTCTTAAACAGGCGCAACAAGGAAAAATGTTTCATTTCTCCTCGTTTTTGCTGTTTCTATGTGTGCAGCGTTGTGCAGCACACATAGAAACAGCAAAAGGCCCTTGATTGTTAATGTGCAGGAAGGTGTCCCTTCCTGCACATAAACAATCAATTAAAAAAAATTACGTTTTGCAACTTCTATGTGTGCTGCATTAGGAGCACACATAGAAGATTCAAAACGCCATTTAAAGATTGTTTATGTGCAGGAAGGGACACCTTCCTGCACATAAACAATCTTCATCTACAACGCAGGCACCCTTGTACTATGGTGCAAGGGTGTCTGCGTTGGCGCTAGGCAGCTAAAATTAGCGCCAGCGCAGGGGGAAATGCAGGGATGCACCGTATCCATGTAAATACGGTGCAGCCCTGTGTTTTGGAAGTTGCGGAGCATGGCGTTAAGCCAAGGAGGCTAACGCCGCGCTCCGCCACTTCCTAGTAAATATGCCCCTTAGTTTTGTAGCCTTATTCAAGAGAAAAAAGGTAGTTGTGTATGATAAAGTTTAGCTCTAGTGACCATCCATGGCTGCTTCCTATATCGTGTAACCCTGGGCGAAGTGCTACGCTACGCTCGCGTAGTTTGCGAAGTTTGCGCTACTTCGCACAACGCGAATTGCACGTAGCACAGTGCGAACACGCGTAGCGTAGCGTAGCGTAGTGCCGCGGTCATTTTTGCTTGCTCGCGGTCCTCAACGTCAAGTTGGCGACCGCGAGCAAGCAAAATGACATCCCGGCGAGACTTTTTCCTCGTTCGCGATCAGCAACATCAAGTTGCCGATCGCGAGCGTGGAAAATAAACCTCCCGGCGAGATTCTCAACGCGGGAGGTCAGGTTTCTCATTGCGAGTGGTCGCGTATGCTTGCGACCGCTCGCGATGAGAAACTACCAGTCCGCGTTGAGAAGCTGCCGCTCGGTAAAAATCTACTCGAGCGGCAGTAAAAGACAGCTCGCACTGTGCAAGTTGCCGTTTTCAATGATTGCACAGTGCGGACAAGCATCCGGCACTGTGCAATCATTGCGAACAGTGCGCTACGCAGTTCGCGTAGTGCTACGCGAAGCTTGCGTAGCGCGAACTGCACTTTGCGTAGCTTCGCGAAGCATTACTTCGCGAACTACGCCCACCCTTAATATCGTGTCCCATGAGACTTCTTTGCTTATTGTTCTGTGGGTTCTCTAATTGCATGTCTAACAACTTGGTCATGGAATGCACCAGTGTCTACCAAATGGGTTTGTGAGGAATAGAACGTCATCAAATAACCGAGACAGCGGAGCATGATCAGAGAACACCTGCGGACAAATGTCACTTGTTGAAGTCAAGTGAACAACGCAGTTGGTGCGTGTCATGGTCTAGCAAGTTAGTCTCTTGCAAGAGGGCAATATTTATTTCCTGTGCATCCAGCCACTTCAATAGCATTTTATGTTTTGTTTAAATGTCTTTTATTGGTTTTCAATACAAAGATACAACTTACAAGTTAAGTCACGTTCTGTGCTTATCTCTAATGATTCGGCAGGTGGATCGGCTATGATAGAGAACAATGACCCAAGAAATATCTAAACAGTACCCCCCTTCCAACCCCCCCTCCTCCAAGCCTTTAGCGTGTTCAGTACTTTCTTTCAGGCTCATCATATATTTGTCTGATCCAGAGGGATTTATGCTTTGTGTTGTAACTTATCATCTGATGTTGCAGTTTGCGGTGGGTCTGCTAATCGCAGTAGTCTCAGGTACTTCGGGCAGGTAAGTTCTGTAAACTCCAAAGTCAACAATTTCAGGAATGGTCCCCAAAGGTCCTGGAAGGAAGCTCCTGGATTAGAGAGTGATAGGGAAATTTTCTCCATCCCCAGTATCCCCCACAGTCTATGAAGCCACACCAAGTGAGTAGGTGTGGTCGCAGTGCCCCAGTGGGAGAGAATGTTTTGCAGGGCCGCCCCCAGTGCTAGTGCCATTTGCCTACCTCTCTGCGCTCTAAATGGAAATGTGAGGGGATTAGGGAGGCCCAGGAGAGTGTAAACTGGAAAACTAGGTATTTGGGTGTTGAAGTGAGAGTCGATATCGTCCAGAATCTTCTCCCAATAGTTTGTCAGATGGGGACATTCCCACAGCAGGTGAGTCAGAGTTCCCAAAGAGCCGCATGCCCTCCAGCATTGGGGACTACGTGTCGGGTTGCCTCTGTGGAGTCGTGGGGGAGCTAGGTACCAATATGTGGCGATTTTCGTAGCCGTCTCAATGCTTGCTACGTTGTGCGCTGTGTGGCGGGCTCTATAGTAAATATCCGTCCACTCCTTCTTCGAAAGTATCCTGCCCAGTTCCCCCACCCATCTCAGTTGTCCGGGGGATTTCCCTGGCCCGGGGTCACGTTTGAGGAGTTTGTAAAGATCTGTTGTCAGGCGTGCGTCCGTGTGTCTCGTGAGTAGCCACTTTTTGAATGCAGTAAGGGGTCTCTCTGCACTTTCCCATACCTCCGGGTGCATTGCCCAGTGTCTAATCTGCAGGTATCAGTAGCTTTCTGTCTCTGGGAGATTGTGTGTCTTCCGAAGGTCCGTGAAGGATATCGGACCTTCCACGTCAAAGAGATGACCTATTGGACGACAGCCTTCTTTTGTCCATTGTGCAAACTCTGACGCGTCCATCCCTGGAGTAAACTCTGGGTTGTTTACTATTGGTGTTATTGGAGAAGGAAGAGTCGTAAGCCCCGGGGGAGGTGGCCACCCTATCCCAGGCTGACAATGTGGGATGCGTTACCTTGGAGAGATATAAGTTCCGGGGCCTGGCTGCTTTAGCGAGAAAGGGAACTTCCCAGAGTGGTTGTCTAGCTAGAGCCCTATCCATGAACAGCCAGTGTTTCTCGGACTCCGGCCGTGACCACTCCACCAGTGGCCGTAACTGCACTGCCCAGTAATAGTCCTGCAGGTTAGGGATCCCCAACCCCCCATCAGCCGGATCTCTATAGCTTAACTCCCGGTGTATTCTAGGCCTCTGATCGCACCATATGAAGCGCTCCAGGTCCCGCTGTAATGAATGCAGTACCCCGGCTGGGGAGACCAACGGGAGGGTCTGGAATATGTATATTATCTTAGGTAGTATTGTCATCTTTATTGCTGCTATGCGGCCCAACTACGACAGTGAGTGAGGCCTCCACCTACAAAGGCAATCTCGGATGTGTCGCAGCAGCGCCGTATAGTTTGTCGAGTTGGTTGTCTGTATATTAGCTGTGAGCAGCAGACCTAGATATGGGATTGTGTCTTGTGCCCAGTGGAGATGATGTGTCCATTGGAGCACCTCTAGGATTTCGGAGCCCAGGGATAAATTGAGGGCCTGTGACTTGTGTATGTTGACCTTAAAACCTGAAGCTTGGGCAAAGCGTTCCAACTCTGCAAGAAAGGCCGGTAGTGACTCCCCCGGTTTCTCCAGGGTGGCAACGACGTCATCGGCATATAGGCTAATTATATGTTCGTCGCCCCCGAACTTCACCCCTGATATTAAGGGATCATCGCGCACTCGTTGGGCCATGGGCTCCATGTACAAGGCAAACAGGAGTGGCGAGAGTGGACATCCTTGCCTGGTTCCCTGTTGGATGGAGAATGTTTGCGAGACTAGACTGTTCACCCGTACCGAGGTGGAGGGGTTAGTGTAACTGCCAAGCACCCATTCAATAAAACGCTGCAGCAGTCCGAAATGACTCAGGGTTGCCTTGAGATAGGGCCAGTGCACTTTATAGAACGCCTTCTCAGCGTCTACTGAGAGTATCATGTGTTCGTCTTTGAAGCGTTCGGACATGTCTATTAAGTGTAGGAGGCGCTTAGTATTGTCAGAGCACTGGCTGCCCGGGACAAAACCCGATTGGTCAGGGTCTATCAGCCCTGGTAGGTGGGAAGAGAGTCTCTGGGCTAAAATACCGGTGAAGATTTTAAGGTCCACATTAAGGAGGGTTCCTAGATGAGCTGTCTGGACAAGTCTGCATAGTCTTTTAGATTCAGGAAAAATTCCAATACGCTGGTTTCATGGTGAGAAATTCTTTATATGAAGGTGATTTAAGAATTCTGAGTTGGATTTGCAAAGGTGACAAACAGCCAACACGTGTTTCGCCCCCTTACATGGCCATCCGGCCTGTGGCTTCTTCAGGGCGTCGGGAAATTTAAAAGAGCTTAAATCTTCTGTAGGCTAGGCGCCTAATGATCCTAAATCGATCTATGCATCTCGGGCAAAATTCCCACTGGTGTGTCTTCTGGATTTGTGACTTGACAAATCCAGAAGACGCACCGGTGGGAATTTTGCCCGAGATGCATAGATCGACTTAGGATCATTAGGTGCCTAGCCTACAGAGGATTTAAGCTCGTTTGAATTTCCCAATGCCCTGAAGAAGCCCCAGGCCGGATGGCCATGTAAGGGGGCGAAACACGTGTTGGCTGCTTGTCACCTTTGCAAATCCAACTCAGAATTCTTAAATCACCTTCATATAAAGAATTTCTCACCATGAAATCAGCATATTGGAATTTTTCCTGAATCTAAAAGACTACGCAGACTTGTCCAGACAGCTCATCTAGGAACTATTGTACGATTAGGGGGTTAGGGGTTTCCCCCTGTCCAGGACAAGCACCGAAAAAATAGACCTGCCCAATTTTATACGGCGAGTAAGGGATTGGGACCCATCACCCCTTTTCTCTCACATTGCCACATTAAGGAGGGATATGGGACGGTATGACGCACATTGACGTTTATCCTTCCATGGCTTGGGCAGTACAGTTACTAGTGCCTCTAACATCGTGGGTGGTATGGGAGCAGCTGAACCTATCGAATTGTATACCCTCACCAGCAGGGGGGCTAACGTGGTACAAAAGGTTTTATAAAAGAGGGAGGGAAATCCGTCCGGTCCTGGGGATTTTAGCGGTTTTAGTTTGGAAATAGCGGAGATGACTTCCTACAGTCTAATTGGGGATTCGAGGTCTTCGACTTGGCTAGGGACCAGTTTAGCAGTTTTCGCGCCTTCCAAGTACTGAGCAGGGGCATCCTCTGGTAGTTTCTGTGCCTCGTACAAGGACGCGTAAAATTGCCTGAATGTGTCAGCTATGCCCTGATTAGTAATTTGCTCCTTCCCTTGTTGATCAATAACCACTGAGATATTGGAAGACTGCCTCTGTGCCCTTAGCCTGTTAGCCAAGAGTCTCCCACTTTTATCCCCTCCCACATAGAAGGCGTGCCGAAGCCTGAGAGCAGCGTGTTCAGCCCTATCAGTATCTAGGCCAGCTAGTTGAGCTCTCACTGCTTTGAGTTGCTTCCAGACCCTAGGTGCCCCAGTTCTCTGGTGGATGCGCTCTAGCTCTGTTACTGCATTCAAAAGTTGCTCTCTTTTCTCTCTGCGAACCTTATTGTCGAAGGCCGAGATAGCTAAGAATTCCCCCCGAACTACTGCCTTCAGGGCATCCCATAAAATAGCCACAGGAGTTTCCGGAGTATCATTGATGGCCAGGTAGTCAGTTATGGTTTTAGTGATCCGCTGGGTCACTGTAGGACGTTGCAACATCGTTTCCCTGAGGCGCCATAACCGGCGCGATGAACCTTGGTATGAGAGAGATATGGATATACACACCGCTGAGTGATCGGATTGGGGGCATGGAAGTATCTCGACCGATTGCGTCTGCTGAGTCAGTGTGTCCGTTGTCAGTATGTAGTCTATCCTAGCGTATGTTTTATGGGGTGTGAGTAGAAAGTGTACTCTCTGGAGGATGGGTGATGATACCTCCAAATGTCTGTCAAACCTGCCTCGGTCAGAAGCTGTCTACCTTTCTTAGTGAGTGCCCCGGTCTGCCCGTGCCGCTGGCTGGATCTATCTAAGTCATTGTCAAAGGCCAAGTTGAAATCCCCCCCTACGAGTAGTGACCTGTCCTAAGAGCCCGATAGTCCCTGGATCGCCTCTCGGAGAAACCCCTCCTGTCCGTCATTCGGGGTGTAAACTGTAGCTATGGTAAAGGAGTACTGTCCTAATGTGAATGTGTGTGCTAAAAGTCGTCCTTTAATCTCGGCCTGCATGGGAACTAATTTGCCCGGAAACTTAGCGGAGACCAGGATGGCCACCCCTGCTGTTTTGGAGGACTGGGAGGAGAACAATTGGTGAGGAAATGCCCTGGTCCGGTCTGGGGGTGTCTTTACTCAGTAAGTGCGTTTCTTGAAGGAGGCAGATATGAGCATTGGAATTTTCTAGAAACAATAGGACTGTTCGTCTCTTAATTGGGCTATTAAGGCCTTTTACATTGAGCAAAATTATTTTAAGAGGTACAGCCATATGAGTAGATTACCAAGGGTGCTGCATGCTCCTGCAAGGCTGTGTCCCAGCTGGGTCCAGCGACATTCGTGTACACATTAACCCTGAGTATCCAGTGTTCCCCCCCATTCTGGGTTTTCCCAGGTGCGTGCGCCATTAGTTGGAGGAGGAAAGTGCCCCAATAACCCAAAAACAGTAACAGTAAAAGCGAAACTGAACATAAACTTACAAGTTTCAAGATAGTCCTGGGTTGAAACCCTCATAGTGAGACGTTAGATGTCAGCAGGACCCATCATGCCACCCCCGCCCCACCCGGGCACCAGTTTTCAAGAACCGGGAGACATCCCCTCTGCCCCCGCTCCCCCCTTTACAGCTTTGTTATTCAGGAGCCAATCTTCAGCAGCTGAGTCTCCTTCCAACGAAGCAATGACTGCTTGTCTCTCCTTGGCCATAGTCTCAGGGTCTGGTCGAAGGCGCAATGGGTACTTCCCGATTCTTCGCCATCTCTCTGTCTCGGAGGGTTGACCCTTAGAGTCGTCTTGTGATGGGGCCCCCTCCTCATCTTCGGGCAAGCTAAGCAACTTTTTAGGTTCCTGTAAGGAGCGGATTTGCTGCAGCTTACCGTCCCACTTGAAGATTATCCGAAAGGGGTGACCCCAGGAGTAAGGAATTTCCTTGGAGCACAGGTGGGTTGTTATCGGTCTGAATTCCCTCCTCTTTTGCAGGGTAGATGCTGCTAAGTCCTGGTACAGAAGGGGCCTGGTAGAGCGAAAGTCTATGGGGTGTTTGTCCCGGGCCTCCCGGAGGAGCCGCTCTTTGAGTTGAAAGTCATGGACACAAGTAAGAATGTCCGGTGGGGGGGTTGTCGACGGTCTCTTAGGTACATGGTGGGTCCTGTCAAGCTTGATCCGTTGGTCCGGCGGGGCTCCCAGTACGAAGCGAAAGAGCTCTTCCACGTATGCCTCGATGTCCTGCCCTTCTGCCCCCTGTGGAACCGCTCGGATTCTTATGTTATTCCACCGAGAGCGGTTTTCGAGTTCCTCCGCGTGAGCCTGGAGGTCCAGTTGCTGATCTTCAAGGCGGAGTACCTCCTGTTGGAGCTGCAGAATCTCCTCGTCTCTCTTTGTGGCCTGCGTCTCTAATGCGTCGACCCTATCGCCCACCGAATCTATATCTCTTCGCATGTCTCGGAGTTCTATGGTTATCTCCTTCTTCATGGAGTGAAATTCTCCTTTCAGCGAAGGGAATAGAGTTTCGAGAAAGGTACGTGTCACAGGGCCCTCTGTGTCCCCCTGCTCAGACTCTGCGTGGCCGCCGCTCGAGGATGGGGCCGCCTCAGCTCCACCGGCGCTGGTTTTGAGGAGAAGGTCCTTTACTGATCGTTCTTTCTTTGCTTTGTTGGACGCCATTTCCAGGTGACCCACCTTTTACAGTTGCAATGAGAGTTCTGATTTGTTGAGGAGTCCTCCAAACTTCCTGACCTCCAATGTGGGAGTCCCTGGTCCGCGTTTGTTGGCTTCTTACCCACTCTATGGCGCTGACTCTGTTTCTAGGTATGCCCACTCAGCCACCCCGTTAATGGCCCCTTTGTGAAGAGAGGGCTACTTCCCGTTCCAGGCCTCCGATTCCCTGCTGGAGGGGGGGGCAATCTCATCTCCCTTCGCTGGTGCAAGGCCCTGAGATGCAAGTTAGTGCATGGAGGCCACAAGGAATGGGAGGGCCAAGCGTTGTTGCTCTAACTACTGTTGTGGGTCCCGCCTGGGTACAGGCTTCTTCCTCCTGCTTCCCCAACCCCGTTCTCCTGAGGGGGGGGAAGTGTGCGGAGATGGTACCCTGCTAGCTGTGCTGTATCGGTCCCCTAGCCTAAATGTCGGCGTTCTTCCTCTTGCAGGCACAAGTGGGTGGTCCGCTCCCTCGCCCCACCGCAGCTCCAGCCAGGCCCAGTGTTCCGCTTCGCTTGTGGGTTGAGAGGAGGCCCCCCGACCCGCACAGGCCTCCCGGTGCTCCGCTCGCTTTAGTCAGCCTCGGAGGGAGGGAAATAGAGGGCCCGCTCATCTCTCCTGTTGTCCGGTGCGTCCTCCCATTGAGCTCTCCAGTCTCCTGTCCCCCGGGCGGCAGTCCTCAGGGGCCTCTGGGAGCTCGGGCAAGATGCCTATTTTCCCTGCGTCACTGTTCGTGCCCAATTGTGTGGAGCTCCATGTGTTAGGCCGGGTGGGACGGGCAGAATGCAGCACACATAGAAAAAGAAAAAAACGAGGAGAAATTAACATATTTCTCCTCATTATGCATCCCCTGGGAAGGCCTAGCATTCTGACGCACTCCCAGGTCTAACACTTATGGTAAACATGGAAATGCGCCAAAATCCATGGGTTGATGCGTGGGAACACCCACGCTCCACACATGGAATGCCTCATTGGGGAGAGTAATGCAGGGCAGAAACTTGTGCGGCTTTGCGTTACTCCAGATTTACCAAGCTAAGCAATGTGGCCTAGCGTGGCTTGGTACATCTCATTCTAGGTTTTGTGTCGCCCTGCATCCCCTTGCGTCGTGCAAGGGTGATGCAAAAACCTTTGAAAAATATGCTCCTAAGTGCGATAAAGTATTGGGGATAAGCCCTGTTTGGAGACATTGTAACAGAGTTGAGATATCATTTCTAAACATCTGAGGGGCTTATTTACAAGCCCCTTGCACCGCCGGTGCGTCACTTTTAAAATGGGAAAAAGTGACGCACCGGTGGCGCAAGAGGCTTGTAAATAAGCCCCTGATTGTCTTTCTTAAGTTTTGATACACCTGCATCTAAACTGAATGAAGAGTAAAATATAAAGAGCGTAAAATAGTAATAAAACTAGAACGAACATATGAAAATGATGTCTGAGATAAGATATCCTGCATCCCAAAACAAGAAACCTAGGTTCCATCAGCTAATGGTAGTGGCAGCTTCTCTTAGGTCGGCCCAGTCCCCATCGGCATATAGCATGTGAGAAAAATCAGTGCTGACAAAAACTTACATTCATGAGCCTTCTCTAACAAAAAAGGTAAATTATTCATGAGGGGACAGAATGAGTAGGGGTTAAAAAACATCTAAAGGAAATTAGCCATTGATAAAAAGTTTGTACCTATATTGTCTGAGTTGAGTGGATAGGTGGAGAAACCAGAAGCTATGTATCTTCTGGGGGACCTTCGTCTGGCTCTTTGTCCAGTAGACGACAGAGATGTCTTGTTTCAGTTCTGGGCTTGTTTTACCTTTGGACCCTTTCTGCATTTGAGGGACCTGGGGTTTCTCTCTCCACATCAGGAAGGCTCAGTATTTCTTGAACATCCTGCTTGTTGGTAACAGAGTGTTGATTTTCTTCATCCATGAATAAGAGGCGATAGGCGATAGGCGAAACCCCACCAGTAGGGGATATATACAGAACATAGGCGTAGGTGCACCATAATACCTTTGAATTCTCTACGTCTATTCAGAGTATAAGGGGATGAATCCTGGAATATCGTGATAGTCTCCCCTTCAAATTGAATGTTTAAACACCTCCCCGCCGTGGCAATATCGTCCTTCAGTCTGAAGAAGTAAACGCGAGTCAGAACTTTCTGTGGAGGATTTTGCTGCCGCTGGAATGTCGAGTAAACCCTGTGCGTTCGATCTCTCTTTGGATGCCTTCAAAATGGGTCAGAAAAGTTTCTGAACAATAGAAAGGGCGGAGTTTGGAACAGTTGGATCGATTCCCTCATATCTTCAGGTTATTCCATCGTGACGGTTCTCTCAATTTTTTGATTTTATCTTGCATCTCGCGCTGAGTTCTTTCTAGAGATGCAATTCTGTCCTGCATTTCATCTTGCTTGTGGGATTTCTCTATAGTGGTTGATTCTAGGTGGTCTACCCTTGTTTAAGTGCATTGAAGATGATAATCTAAGTCCGTGGGAGACTTGGAGATGTTCTGGCGAAACAAAAAATATGTCTTTACCCAGGTCATGGATAAGGACTTGAATATCTCCCTTGGAGCAGGGAGATTGAATATCCTCCGTGATTGCCAGCTAAAGGGAAAGGGCCTTCAAGGAAAGACCATACATCTTAAACAGAGTTTTTAAGGCAAAGGCCTCTGATTGAGGGAGCCTTGGGATTCTTGTTTTTGTAGCCATATTGGATAGATAGTGTGGATGGATTCGGCGAGAGGTTCCCGCGATATTTTGTTTCCTCCAGGGACCACCCTCTCCTCTTCCAGGCCCCTCAGATGGTCGCTGCAGGGAAACAAGCCACTTATGTTGCACAAGTTATATATTTGCCCAATGATTATGGAGATCCCATATAGGTATCACTTTGTTATTCCCCTCTCCTATTCAAGCATAAAAAATTGTATCTGCAAATCGGCAGTTCCTGTAGATCTGCTTGAAACACTAATAGTTCCAGAATTAGTGGTGGGTTATAGGTTTATTATCAGCTTTTCCTTTAGATTAGGGCCCTCGCAAATTGCATGAATAGTAAGAAAGAAATATTCCTCCAGGCGTTTCGAGAAATCAACCTCCGAGTACAACCCTCACAATCTCTCCGTTTGTAGACTTCATCACATCCCCTGGTCTGATCCACATAGGACTCACTGTAGTGTGAGACAAATGGAGTTGGGTTTCCGCCCGTACCACGCCCCCTAGGGTTCACTTTTTGAAACTTCTGTCAATTTAGCACTACCTTCACTCCCACTGAGGGCCTCCAGCCCTTGCGAATGTCCACAATGTCACTCAGAGAGAAGTTCAGGGCCATATTATGTGTAGCTGAATGTCCAACTTGCATGATCCTATCCTTCTTCCCACTGTTAGCTTGCAAATCTGTATGCCTAAATTCGAGATTTGCCTCTTTTTTTTTGTTGAGTGCCATGTCTGAGAGTAATTAAGTGAAGAGTCACACATATGATACTGGTGCCCACACAGCCAGTATATTTAGGTCCTTGACTATCTCCAGAGGATCATTGTGGGAAACAGAAGAATCAGTGCACAAGAGAGATGGGCATTCCTGGGTTATATTAAGGGCATCATACCATCTATAAGTAAATCAGGTATTACAATACATTCTATGCCAAGAGTATGGCACAACAGAGATGGGATTAGGTCAATTTTAGGGGTTAGAGTCAGGTTTAAACTAAAAGATGTTGTAATGGGAGAAGGTAAGGCTAAGAGTGGGATGAATGGGGTATGGGTTAGGGTTGTTAGGTCTCGCGCCTAGCGTTGCAGTGCGCAGCACTGCTCGCGCAGCACTGCTCGCACAGCGCGAGACCTCTTGTATGGGCTTCAGAAAGCTAACCACACGCTCGTGCGTGTGGTTTTGCTTTCGCAGGCTGGCAATGGCTGTAGCATGCTTTTTAAAAAAAAAAACGGCACGCAATTGGGCAAAGGCGGGCGCATGTCCCGCCTTTGCTCTGCCCATTCCCGTCCGTGTCTAGGACGCGCATCAGCGCGGGGCACAGACGACAGGCTCCCTCGCCCCCCCGCTCCTCTGTGGTGCGCGCGCACCACGGGTTTCGATTCCCGCGGTCGGCTCCTCTGTGGTGCGCGCGCACCACAGGTTTCGATTCCGTGCTTGTTTTTATATTGCGCGGACATCACTAAAGGTGCTAGAGCGCCTTACATCAACAGTACTCCGGAACAGAAATGCGGAAACAGATTTAAAATTGTAGTGGAAAGGGTTGATATAAGCGCCGGAGTTTCTCGCAGATTAAGTGGTGATTGAGGAAAGAACTTATACTTTATAACGTAAGTACTCTGGTTATATTTGCAATGTACTACAACAATGCTTTATTGGCATCACGCAACATATATGTATTGGCAACATGTTTACAATGCTTATGTGTCCATTATTTCGATATGCACTAAAGAAGATACTAGTTGTGTATCGTGTCTATAGGTCGTGGGGCTTTTTTTTTTTGTTGTCCTGTAAGCCAGTGTGTATATGTGCACGTGAGCTAGATAGTGACGTAAAATAGAGACGAGGTAGCTGGGAGATGAAGTATTGCTGTGGAGGGAGGCCCTAGTACATTATACAGAAAGACTCGGAAACAGACTACAAAAGGCAACAGGAGCTTCGACGAATCAGCGCAGATAAAGACGAAGTACCTCACTACACCAGCCACATAATGCTTGGTAGTCACGACTTCTCAGCCGGCAGCAATCTCTGATCGAGGTGGGTCGAAACGAAATGTCGCCATACATTACCGTGCAACGACGCTTTTTCACGTGTTTTCTTTGGGTGCTGTAAAGCTTTTCTTCTTTGTTTTTTTATTTGCATATTTTTAATTTCCATCAGCTGCAGAAAACGTACATCTCTGATTCCTACTCCTCGGATAGGGCAAGAGAAATGGCTTGCACCCCCCATTACAGAGGATACACATGGTAGTTTCGCCGGGTTTCCACATCTGTTGGTTGTTTCATCAGACATTTATGGTCACTAAGCCTGTTCCAGGTAGTTGTTTGTGTACGTCACACCAATGTACGGTTGAATGTTGGGTTGTGGTTTCTGTTCAAGCAACTGCCAACTCCCCCCCCCCCCCCCATGTTTTTGTGTCTTGCATCACACAGCAAACTTTATATCAGCACATTTGGTACATTATGATCTGAATGCAACTTGTAACAATATTTTTCTTACGGTGCTCATGCCTGGATACCCATCAGTGGTGTCGCAACTGGTTTACATTCCTCAGTAACAGTCATAATTATCATTTAAGAATCTGGGGTTTTATATCGAACGTATTTCTTGATTTAGTCAAACGGAAGAAATCCTTGATTTCATATTCCTCAAGCATCTGGCTTTTAAAATACTTTTCTAATACATTATGTATTGAATGAACGTTTTGAAAACGAGAGGATGAATGTGCAAAATTCGCAAGTTGATATTGTTTCACATCTAGCAAGTGTAAATCACCTCCCTTTGTTGGTCTATACAGTATGTTGTGTGCCAACCTTGGTGCTTTATTGGACCAGATTAAATGCAGAAAAAATGTATCCCAATATTTCAACATTGTGTGCAAAAAACATGGAAGTGCAGAATGTATATCTATAAAAAAGGGATAGTGGTAAAATCGACATTCTAATCGGAGCTGTTCTACTTCAACTGCACATAATCTCCACCAGTCCAAGAATTTGTCACCCAAGATCTAATATCTGTTCCGTTCTCACTCCCTTTCTGATACTAGTAAATAAGCGGGACGAGGTCAGCCCGTCTTATTTCTGGTGAGTGTAATGAGAATTGTACCCCACCCTGTTACCAAATTAGTTTTTAGGGCGACCCTAGCGGCAGCGCGCATGTGCTGCTCGCTCTGAGAGGCATGTTGTAGTAGAGTATGCTGTGGAAGCCTCGCCCACTCTCCGCCCATTTGTCATTGGCTGGTGTCATTATCCTTGGTAAATGCTGGCTTCCGATTCATTATGAGGCTTGTTAGTCCCTCCTTGTTACCTCCTTGTCGCCATTTGTTGCCGCCCATGACGACTGGACCTTTTACTTGGCTTGTTACACGGTCTCCGTTTTAAGTCTGTTAGCACTATTTTGTTTTGTAACTTACTAATGGGGACAATAGCGGCTGCTTCATGCATGTGCCCACACAGGACAATGGCGGCCTCTTTTTTTAGACTATTACTTTTGGGATGAATTGCATGCTGAGCGCGGCGCCCGCTTAGTTCATTTATTTTTAACTACAATGTTTAGCGCAGCGCCCGTTACAGGGACACCATGCTTTGTTTCTTTTTTTTTGTTTTTTTTTTAACTTTAACACTGAGAGCGGCGCCCGCTTCAAGGACACCGTGCTCAGTGTTAAAGTAAAAAAAAACACTAAAAAAACGAGCACAGTGTCCTTGAAGCGGAGTCGCACTCAGTTTTAAACTTAAACATGCATTTGCAATGCAAGAGGTCTCGCATTTACGTGAGTTTAAGCTATTGGCATTGTAAATGACAATGCCTTTTATTTATAAAAGGCATTGTCATTTACAATGCCAATAGCTTAAACTCGTTTTGTAAAGGGTGTGGTTAAGATTAGGTTAGGATACGTTAAGGGGTTAGGTTAGGGTTCATATTAGGCTAAGAGTAATGAAAGGTGCTATTTGGTGTATGAAGGTGTGGAGTGCATCAAGTTTGACACAGTGAAACCGTACAGCCAGTAGTTGAATTATAAAGAAGTTCTTAAAACATACCCAAACCAACAAATATCTTTAAAAAACTGAAAGACATATTCTCTTTACACCACATACATACTAATAGACAGGTTTAAATAAAACATTTATTTTTAACTCAAACCTTAAATAGTAAATATAGAATTAGTGACACATATAAATAAATAATATAATCATCTGGTACAATGTTTGTTTGTGCTGAACACCATTTGAGAGAAATCTTTAAGTTCATTTAGGAAATCTTGAAAAGTTGCTTCTTTTTTCCCCTTCCTCGCCGTCACTGAGCACTTCACCTAAGAGACAACAGCATGCAGATTAGTTCAGCTCATCAGTGAGTGGAAAAAATGCAAACACAGCTTTACATTGATTGTATCTCAGCTGGGTCTGACTCATATAGTACGTGTCTATCAGAAATTAATCGGCTTCAAAGAAACAGCACAAACATTTACGGTAATGCACAAAGGTGTCAATTTTTTTTTGCAGTGTTGGCTTGTGATATCTGAAAGTATGGGTTGGGTGTATTAATACCTGCCCAAAATGCTCCGAGTGAGCGAGCAAAGTTATCAAAGCTGACATCCTCTAGTGATGTTTAAGTTGGTTCTTCCCTTAATATTTTTTGAAAGAATGTGGTGCAAATAGTGCATTTTGCTGCATTTTTTCAAATTCGTTGAAAAGTCGTAGGTTCTGGTGAGGCACTAATGAAATATTAAAATACTTTCGTGGTGTGCCGAGCAAGCCAGGCCTCCTCAAGGGTCATATTGGTTCAAGCACAATTTCCTTAAAACATTTCTAAAATCATCTCGGTAAAGCACGAGGCTCAGAAAATGCAATGTCATAAGACCTATCATTTTATGTAATCTTTCTGCACTTCTATATCTAACACTCTTTCATTTTTTCGTACTGCCCCTTCCAGGTAGATTCTCATTCATATGTTATAAAATGAGAAGTGGTGAATAGTAAAAGAAGTGTTGCCAAAGCCAGCAGGTTTTTTTTTTTAATTGTGCCTCTTCATTTATTGACGATTTTGAGTGTGTGGTTATGCAATTTTTTAGTAGGTAAATGCAAAATTCAGTGAAAGGGTAGATGAATGAATGGATGAGTGAGTGCAATTTAAAAGTAGAGAATGGAGTGATTGGAAAGAGTTGAGCAGATTATTAGAAGTGAGATAGAGTTTCACGCAGTTGAAGATGAGATGTTCTACTATTTTGGAGAATGAATGAAGCAGAGATACTGGGCATAAGAACACTACACTTTTGTTTATTTTAACAAGGGTAACTATACCACATTTTAAAGGAAAAAGGTGTAGGTACCAGATAAGTTGAACAATTAAATATTGAGGGTAGGCAGAATGTGACTTCGCAGGCTGGATCAACATGTATTTTGGATCGGTGATTGAAAGGGTCAAATGAGGCACAGGAAGGGTTAACAGAACTGGGTATTGGAATAAGCTCTATGCGTGATATAGCGACAAAGTCAGCAAACTTAGTCACCAGTATAGCGAGGTTTCAAGTATAGCAAGGGTTTGTCTAATTTTTTTGTTCTCCAAGAGAAATAGATTGCAAAATCTGTAGCAGACAGAGAAAGAAGACAGAGATAGTTGTCCAAAAAGGAGCAAGGTTAACAATTGTGCAGTTTAGGTGTGGTTGAAGAGTTGAGGTTTGGATGTAGACCAATTTAGCATTGTTGATGGTTGTTGAAACTATGTCCAGGGTAAGTTTGTATACCTGTAGATTTTTTGTGTCTTATTCTTGCACCATTTATGAAGGAGTCCATGCATCAGTGTTTTTTGAAGAATGAATGTACGATGTACAATTAAAAAAACAATAAAAGATTACACATATCCCCTGCACAGATGGGATCTTTTATCATCCTTCTGCCGTTGATAATCAAGCTACACATTTTTTTAAATGGCCAACTTATTTCATGCAGGCATGTGGATTTTGCAACTGCTTAGGCCCTTCAGCTATGTTCCTGTCACCCTGCCCTTGTGGTTGAGGTGCAGCTTTGACAGTAGCAGGGAGATGTAGTGACAGGCCCTTGGTCACCGCTCTTCAATCATTGTACAGGGTCCCGAGGGCGGCCCTCAACCTCGACTTCTTTGTGTGTTGTCACTATAGAATTGCACAAAATGCAAACGGCCCTCCTCCACTCTTCTCAGGGTTGCTTTAATTTAAATTAAGTTATTTTAGTTGTCTGCACCGGCACTTATGTTCTCATTTTTTCCTCTCTGAGACACATCCACATACATTATCAATATTACTTTTACAGCCCAGGCTGTGGAGATTTGAAGAGCTCCTGCCCTCCTGCACCTCCATTGTCTAAGGTTTAGCTGGCACACATGACATGGGACTGCTAAGCAGCGCTTTGACCTTTGACCAACCACTGCTCATGCTCTAGCTGTTTTGTGAGAAGAAGACTTGCTCATTTGCTTTCCATGCTGCATCCAGAGATTCAAGTGTCACACAATTGCCCCATTTTCAGCAGAAATGTTAAATATATCCACATTGCACACAAGCATTATGTTCTGCATAAACAAAATAAGTTTGACTCTGTCTGATCAAATGTGGACACAGACTGGCTGTAAATGTCTATGGGGAAGCACATTCCATAATTATCTTGTTTCACAAATGTTGACTAGAAACATTGAAATGCTCCTGTACAAACTCTATCTGAGAACAACCTTATTTCAGTCATTAACTTTGTACATTTTTTTATTAAACTGCTAAGTAATCAATCAACAATGTCAGAGGAACGGTTGTAACATTGAATGATGAATAAGTGGGAAGTATTAGGCGGTCCTTATGATTAGTTTTTCTTGAACTGTTTTTTTTTTTTTTAAATAATAGGGTAACTTTATGCCCATTTAATGAGGTTTTTGAAGATTGATGAGGTATCTTGTGAGTAGAAAATGGTGGCTCTGAAAGTGAATATGACGGTCTCAAACGTAGGGGTGCTGAACAACATAGGGTGTGTTCAGATAAAAGTATGGTACGTATATGTATAATGTAATTTTATAATATGATTATTTGATGTTTGTCATAGATTTATTATTTTTTTGCAGTACGCTGGTCGGGTCGAAAGCAGACTGTTAGATAACTGGAGTCACAAAATGTTGACAATAAAAGTTCAGGAGGACTGCAAAGCAGTGGTCACTATTGGAATAATTCGATCCAGGCAAGATCTCTACCCCTCACACCAATGTCCTGAAGATTGGCTCAGAGGATGGAGTGGAAGACCTTACCAAACGCTGAGCATAATTTCTGAATGAGATGAGCAACTCCTCTCTCGTCCTGCGTCATTGCTGGGAGAGCAAGTTGAGTGTTTAATTAACCTTGGTGGCCGGTTTGTGCCTGGTCAAGGATAGCATTGTTATTAAGGAAGGAATTTGATTCTTTGTTCAGATCCTTCTGAGCTACTTGGAAATTGAAGGGAACCAAAGAAATAGGGCAGGAATTGCTAGAGATCAAAGGATCAGCAGAAGCTTTTGTTTAGTGGCGGTGTCACTATAGCCCTTTTTCATTGAGAAGGAGCAGAGGGAGTCAGGAATGAGGTGTTAATGATTGATGTATAAATATCGTCAATAGCCTCATTGGCTGGGTGAAATACTTCATCAGGGCAAGGAACCAAGGAGAAGCAAACTTAATTGTGAAGGCCATCGTGGATATGTCAGCGATGGAGACTGGAGAAAAATCCATTAATTCTATTAGTTACTGCAATGGTCAATGTCTGATGAGGTGACACTGTGTGACTCAATGATGGCTATAGCAAAACAGTTAGAAATTGATGTTATCGTCATAGAATAAAATGACAGCGATATTGACTCACATAGTCCTGGTGAAGGCGTATCAGAAGGAAAGCAGAGAGGAGGGTTTGAAAGTTCTTTCAGTTTCGAAACCCTTCTTTTGTGCTATCATTCGTAGAGGTAATTCACGAACAGATTAGAATTTAAAAAAAAGAGCAGTTTGATCAAGCACATGGTTAATCCACTGATTGGTGTTGCACACTGCCCACATCCAAGCCGGAAGCTGCGTTGGGCCTTTGACAGACAGGACAGGATCGATATTATCCGAGGAGTTTTTGGCGAGAGAGAAGGTCCGACCAGCAAACAGGCACAATATCTGTTAAAGTTAAAAACTGGGATTTTGCAAAAATTTGGTAATTGGAATGACCTGCAAAATGCGTGGAGGAGTCAAATAGTTGGGTTAATCCAAGCTAGTGCCAGAGTCTATAAGACGTTTTGTTTTTTAAGAGGTGCTGTCACCAGCTTTTATCTTAAAATCAACCAAAATAAGCAAATTAGTATCAGAAAGTGCAAGAGAGGCTATCAAGTGACTCAATTCGGTCCCAAAGATAGAGGCCACACCAGGAGGGCGATAAACTAGTACTAAATGTAGTCTGGAAGGCCAAATCAGAGCACGAAGTTTAATTAATAGAGCACAAGCGCGGTGGTTAGTGGATATTTTCCTATCATGCCGATAAATTACAACTAGCGCACCCCCCCTTTTATTAAGATGTTCAACATGCCAGATATTAAACAGTTCAGGGACCCGATAAGAAGTTCTAGAGCAGACAAGTCCAGGAGTCATAATTGTGATAAAAAATATACTTCAAACATATCAATAAAAATCTCCCAAGTGTCTGTGCTATGTTTGGTCAAGGATTTAACATTAAGAAGCCGAGCATAACAAGTCTTAAACTGGCCAGTAATAGACCTGTTAAATGTGGAAATCGAAGGCATAGAATATAGTATTTGTATGTCAGAAGGAAAATAATGAAAACCAAAAGGCAGCACTGACATAGAGAATCCTACAGCTTGTAGCTGAACTCTGAAGTTCTGGATCCTAAGGGAGAGGAGAAAGATTTGGCAAGTGGGACAGGACTTGTTTACGTTCTGGTCATGGACCGCTGCATGGACACTTAGGGGCCGATTCCGATTCGGGCCGGAAATCTCTCCGACCGAGCCGGACCCGGAGAGATTTCCGACCGAATCGGACCTTAGCAGTCCGACCGAACGAGTACGATGCGTTCGTATGCCATCGGACTCGAGTCGGTCGGACTCCCATTGAAGTCAATGGGAGCCTGTCGTACAACGCGTACGCGGGCTCCCATTGACTCAATGGGTGCGAGGCGGACAAGGGCGCCCCCTACAGCGTGTACGCGGCGAAGCGACTTGCGCCGTACACGCACAGGTAGGGGGGACCCAAGGGTCCCCCCTGTGTGCGACTCGCGTGGCTACGCGTACAGGGGGTTCCGACACGGACCCCCAAAGTACGGCTCCGACTGCTCTTACGAGCCGGAGTGCGCGACTCGGTCGGACTGCTCGCGGCGCGCATCGTACTTACCCGGCCGGGGAACGTCTCCATTGCGCGGTGCGAGTCGGGTCCGAGCGAGTAGGTCGGTGCGGTTAGACCCGGGTACGAGTCGGTCGGAGCGATCGGGACGCCCGGACGAGTCGGTCGGCGATTTCGCATCGTACTCGCTCGCCCGGACGCGCGTACGAATCGGTCGGGAAATAGGGCTCCGAATCGGATCCGGTTAAGCCGAATCCGATTCGGAGCCCTACCGGCCGAGATCGGAATCGGCCCCTTAGCCTGTGCCCTAATATGCCCTACTATGGACCTCTGGTACCCTGCATATTCCCAAACAGGCCAGAGAATACTAAAATGATGTCTTCCAAAATGTGGTAAAAAAATTGCTGCAAAAAATGAAGCGAAATCTCGGGGGACAGCGAGTTACACTAACTGCTTCTTACATCCACCAAATGAAAATGTATTTTTAATTGCACCTGTCCTGAACAATATGGTAACAATAAGTAGAAAACCAAATTTATCCACCATCGTAGCTGTGCAGTCTTCTCGTAGAATAATGCCCGCAGTAGGTAGCAGATAAACAAAGTACTTACCAATGACACATTAGAACACAATAAACAGTAGATAAAATGCAGTTTGATTGTTACATAGGATAGTGTAGTGCAGCCCTAGTCTAGTTCAGCTGCATCCGACAAGCTCACTGACAGATTGCGCATCATATTTGCAGCAGTCTAGGGCAGTGCTTCCCAAACTTTTTAGAACGATGTTCCACTTTTTAGAACAACAAACTTTTGCGACCCACTTCGCTTTAATTTCCATGAGGTGGGAGATTTTGTAATGTAACTAAAGCATCGTGTGGCAGCACACTGTTATTTACAGACAGTACATTTACTATTGAAATGGCCACTAAATTTGCACAGATATAGGTTTTACTGATAAAACTATATTGCACACAAAAGATAATGCTCAGAAATCAGGTTTCAGTGAATATTTATCATTTGTGCATCACCAAGTAAAGTGTCTTGATTTATTTTGATCCTATAAAAATCTCTCTTCCATCACACTTCAGAACTACAAAAATATGTTTCATTTATGCTTTCTGAACTGCTGAATGAGTACAGTTCATTTACTGGTATTTACATTTTGTTGTGTTACAAAACGTGACATCCTACACCCTTGCACACTCTCTGTATCCCTGTAGAATTGTCACATAACTCACTTTACTTTTCTTTCTCTGACTGCAAAGTGAGAGAAGTTTGTAAACACCAATCCACATGTCAAAATAACATAAGTAGAAATTTGTCAGAAGACATAGCCTGACATTTGACCTATGCCAATGAAGTGCAACAAATGTGACAAAACAAATACATAATTTTAAGGTTTCTTTATTTATTATTTGGACTTTCATAACCCCCCAAAATTGGCTCATGATCCACCAGTGGATACTGGCCCACAGTTTGAGAAACACTGGCTTGAATATTTTAGCATTCTTCTGCAATGGTTGAGCAACAATCACATGTAATGGAGTGTGATAACAATACTCCGACGTGTTCTCATATTACGAGACCACCAATTCTTTGTTATTTCCTTTCTTGTCACATTCTGTGGGGGCTAATGAACGGCACAGTGAACACACATGTATGTGGGGCCACATGCAGGCACCAGCGGCAGATCTTCCATGTGAGCAGAGGAGCATCGCCCCTGCTGCAAAAGCAGCAGAGGTGAAAAATAAAATGATAATATAGTGAGTTTATTACCATTTTTCACAGCTGCTCTCAGCCCGAGTCAAGAGTCAGGAAGGGGCTGGGTATTGCAGCAAGTAAGGAGGTTCCCACTCCTTTTTAAAGTCTGCATGTCACTTTGGCCGGCTGTCTTGCGATGGCCAGCCTGACATGCACACTTTAAACCTCTGCACCCAAGCTGTTGTAGACAGCTGGGTAGACAGAAGGCACAGGTCTCCTGTGCCTAAAGGAGCGTTGAGCCAGCCCGCTCCAGCCAATATTGGTGCCACTCTCATGCAGCTGAACATTATCAGTAGCATGAGAGCAGCATCTGGAATGGTAGAGGGGAGTTGCCTGAGTCTCCGAGACTCACGCAGGGACTTCAGACAAGAAGGAACACAGAGGACATGTGGGTAAGTAAATATTTTATTATTATTTCCTTTTTGACCCACTGCCAGGCATTGTGAAAAACTCCCACTGCCTTCAACCTCAAGTTCAGAGATCTCAATCATGGCTCGTTTTAAATAAAACGCTCTTAACGAGCCATGATTGAGAGCTTTGGCACCGAGACTAAAGGAATCTATCACACAGCCTGTTAGTGAGTTAAAACATCCACTCCGCTCCGACGCCCCTCCACATCTATAGATCACCACCCGCCACTGGCTGGCACTGAATACAATAGGTAACAGAAACATGCCACTTACGTTGCCGTGCAGTCGCACCAGGTTAATGTAAACACCGTCCAGTTGTCTCTGGTGAGGCTGGCAAACAGTCTGTTTAAGAATGACGGCTGCTAGGCACCACATTTCACAAGTGTCCAGCTCTCCCTAAAGAATACAATTTTGTGTTACATATTTCACAGTCATACATTTTATTACAGTATAATGCTACTCTATGAACAGATGTTATAATGGAATGTAAAATCACCTAGTGGTTTAAGAAAGTGAGCACCAGAGCACTGTAATTTTTACGTTATATGTGAAAAAAGCAGAGGGTGATGCTCACTGAGATATCCATTATTCTTAAAATATACTGATCTGGTTTTGTATAAAAGCATGCAGAATAACCACTCAAACTGACAAAAGTGTGACAGTATTACACCTGAAAATACGCTATATTTAGACCTAGGTTGAAAATGCACCACTTTTTGTGTTGCTGCTACATCCCTTCTTTACTCTCTCCATCATACGTTGTACAACTTTATAGCAGATGTTCTTGATCATAATTTAAAACCAACAATTCCATTGCTGCTCGCAAAGTGTACATTTTACTATGCGACATTAGCAGCATTAAACTTTTCTTATCTTTGCACCATCAACCATTGGTTAAACAAGAAGATATGATCAATTGATGTTAGCCAATTGTAAGGCAGCGTGACAAATCGCTTTTTTGGCACAGTATTTTTTTTAAAGTACCTTTGACTATTGTAAAGCAGGACTCCTCTTATCTAAAATCTCATTGAAGCCCGAGGTACGTTCACGCCAAGGTAGCTACTCTAGTCAACCCACAGGTAGCATAGTTTTCTCTCACTGTCACTTTGTTCTTTGGTGCTTGTGGCCTCCTTCCTAAGATCTTTTACTTTTTTGCAACAACGTTTTTGGTATGCAGCTTTCAGGAGGTTAAGATAACTCTATGACTTTTCATTTACAATTCTGCTGAAGTTAGCATTACATTGCTTGTTAAAGGGAATTCTTCCTCTCACTATATACTTATTATCCAGAATTACTGGGTTCATTTATTTATTGACTTAATTGATTAGTTTAGCATAGATTTGTGCCTAGAGGTAGCTTGTGTCTTTTGTGCCCAAACCCCACGTCTCAGCGTAGTGGTATCTGTATTTTCAGTTGAAATAAAAAAAAATTTAAACTAGGCATCTAATCCACCGTGTATTGCATAATTTGCAGATTTCAACACAAATGTGTTTTGGGCATATCAACAATGATTAAAACCCCTGCACATGTTGTATAATTTTGTTGAAGGGTCATTTGTAGCAAAAAACAGAAACATTACATCCTAAAAAGTAAATCAAATAGGGTGAAAAGAATAAACCCTTCTTTGCCTGAATGCATTTTGTGTCACTATCTATGCAAACTCATGTTTTTATCATAGACACTGCTCTCAAAGCCACAGTTAGTTCCAAATGGCCATTTAGGAGTTTAGCAGAATCACAAACATGTTACATTTCTTTGTATCATCTGAGGTCTTCAAATGTAAAGTCATGTAGACTCTGATGCACAATGTTTTAGTAGAAAGAGGCTCGTCCAGGACTGCCATAATGTGAACACAAGATGAACCCAAAACTGAAGACAAGCTTTGGAACATAACCGGTAAGTTCAGCATGAAAGAGGCGCCTCTTACTACAAGGAATGTGAATCTTTTCTGCTAAATGCAACATTGTATATGTTTAACAAAAATGTATTTTCTTCTAGGAGTCAGATCAGCAGTAGTACTAAAATAGTGTTTCTAGGCTTCCATGCAAACAAAATCATTAATTGCCCATAATAAACAATTTGAATCGTATCTGGTAAATGTGCATATTTGACTTTCTTAAGAAAAAAATGTATTTTCCACAGTATGTCCAATAATGTTTGTTAAAATGTCAAAATAGCTAAATACTAATTCCATAACATGCACATGTTATTTGCTTTGAATTACATAATAGGCTGCAACGGTGTCTTTTCTTGCTTCCTAATTTGCAGTCATCTAGATATTTAGTTGTTATTGTTAGTTGTAAATACTGCTGGAGATTTGAATCCTACATTCTCAGATCATTCCAGGTCTCTGGTTTGTAATAAGTTTGAATTAATTTAGCTTGCGAAGAGCTTGTTGGCATTGACCTTTATCTAAAAGTAAAAACGTAAAACACTTTGTGCATCTGACCAAGATCTAATTGAACATCTCCATTTGTATACTGTGATCAATACATTCACTGAATTCTGGAATTCACCGAAAAACAGATAGTGTATAGAAAAGGGGATTAGCTGCAGAAAGACACAATGGAGGTTGAGTGTCTGGCAGAAGGGATAAGGAGAGAAGATAGAAACATGCGGGTGGGAGAGTTTAAAAAACAGTTGACTTCAAAATTCAGGAAATTATATGCAATGGGTTCCTTTAAAAGCTTATGAACATCCTGTGGCATGTCACTCCTATAATGTCTATTGTGTAGGTGTGTAACACTCTCCATATCTGGGATGCATGGATATAGGGCCTGATTCTCAAAGTAAACTTACACCTTTGTGTAAGTTTACGATTGCTTCCTATTCATAAAGGTATTTTACAAGGAGTATCTTTATGACCGAATGACATGATTCACAAAGCTAAACTTATACTTTGGTGTAAGTTTACACATGTTGTAGTAACTTTACAACTTTTTGGCATTCACAAACTACGAGTGTAAATTTACTACTCGTAAAATTACTAGTAGTAAAATTAAACTTGTAGGGCCTGATTCACAAAGGTAAACTTAGACGTTTGGTCTAAACTTAGACCAAGCGTCTAAGTTTACGACTTTGGGAATTCACAAAGGGCATTCACGAGTAGTATCTTTACATCTGCACTCAGGCCGGAGATCTGCCCTGAGTGCAGACGTAAAGATACTACTCACAAATGACCTTTGTGAATTCTTAAAGTCGAGAACTTAGACGTTTGGTCTAAGTTTAGACCAAACGTCTAAGTTTACCTTTGTGAAGCGGGCCCATGGTTTGTGAATACCAAACAGTAGTGAACTTACTACAATAGGTAAGTTTACGTTTGTGAATCAGACCTGTATTTTGTGAATACCAAAAAGTAATAAAGTTACTACAGCAAGTGTAAACTTAAACAAAAGTGTAAAGTTACCTTTATGAATCAGGCCCACAGTTTGTGAATAACAAAAAGTAGTAAAGTTACTAAAGCAGGTTTAAACTTAAACAAAAGTGTAAGGTTACCTTTGTGAATCAGGCCGTTAGACACAACAGGTTCTGCTGAATGAGTCTGGGCTGTAAACGTTAAGGAGGTCCAGGCAGCTTGAGTGTAGGCATATTTTCATGGCTTTTGTAATCCTCTGTTGCTCAGCATATTTCATTATTACCACTTGTGGAGGATAGTAGAGTAGGTCTCCCCACTGTTTCAGTCCAGTCAGCAAATGACTCTCATGTTTATAAGTGCCATTTGCGTGGCATGGTTGGGGGCAAATATTAGCATTTGCTATGTAATCTTACTTTTTAAAACTCCAGACATAGAATTTGTGTAATCACATTTAATTTACTCCTTATCGGTAGGAGGGGCATTTAAATTAATCCCAAAGGAGTATGGACTCCTAACTATGACGTGATGTGGTATAGTGCCTATGTGGCTAGTTAGGGAGTCAGAAGACTAGATATACAGGAATACATACAAGTATTTGAACATATGTTGAGTGAATTAAGTGTGAAAAATAGGTGATAAGATATACATATATATATATATATATATATATATACACACACACAGATTTAAATATATACATAGTAGATATAGAGATAAATAGTGGTTATATAGGATATATATGTGTTATGGTATATCATTTATCTACTAATTTCTCTAATTTCTGTTTTCTTCCTTAGCATAATTAGACAATAACGTATTAAAAAGCAACATTAACAGATTCTTTCTTACAAATTGTGTATAATTTTTATGGGACCATTTGAGACTTCTTTGCCCTGTGTAAAGACTTTTCTTCGTTAGACTGATTACATCTTGTTACTTCTTTAACTAATTTAACAGCTGTGTATAGGATAGGAAGCATCCATTTGCTTCTCATATTAACTGCTTCCAACAAGAGCAATCATTAAAATCATTTTTTTTCCGCTAGTTTTGGAAATCTGAAATGAGAACCTCAGAACAGGGCAGCTTATTTCCACCAATATCATTTGAAAATATCACTACTAACTGAATACCTGGTAAAAGTACAGAAGCCACTGACTTTTCTTGGACTTCTTCGTGCAGGTAAAAGCTCAAAATAGCTATCGCCTTGTAATGTAATTGGTACATATGTGAATTCCAGCATTTTTATCCTTTGTGCCTGTCAACTATTAGCCTCTCATTGATGTCATGGCAAATCATCTAAGGCTGACTAGTGCAGTGACTAGTGCAGTAGTGCTGCAATGTTCAAAGTTGTCTCATATGTATGATCATTTCTGTAAGCTCCTGTAAATTCGTGGATGAAGCCATTGATCACATATATTCACACTCATCACACAAGAGAATGTTGTTGATTTTGGTAAACTGAACTAGTTAACAAAAAAACGTTACCACCACAGCTTTGAGTGAGCAGCATCCACAATGTGATAGCCAAGTTTTTGCACTGTTCTGTGTGAATCAATCAGGCACCAAACAAAGAAGCAGACTGTAAGAGATTACAGAAACCTGACTCATCAATATTTATAAGGCAGCATTGCTTTTCTGAAATGTTGTAGCTCAGCATTCAGAGACTGAACCCCACTATGGACAGTAGCCCCCTGCCTAGGCAAAGTGCTGATAATGCAACACCTGTACATAAATAGTGGCATATTGCGATAGGAACATAACAATAGCATGTGGTGTTGTGTGTTTCCCTTAGGGCCCACTTAGTTTGCTCATATTTTTGTTTGCTAGCACATTAAGGCTTCTTTACCTTGCACACGTTACGCTTGGCACATTTATTTTTGTGCCAAAACATTATTTTAGAAAAGCACTGCACGTTTTTATTATTGCTTCAGACTGTCTGAAAATCTTGTACAAGGTCAAATAACACTGTGCCTGGTCCTTGTGATTGGTTGGCAAATGTAGCTTGGCACTTAGACACAACATATATTCACATCTGCTGGGTTCAAGAAGACACCTCGTAACATATTCACAGAGATGAGTCATTTTGAAAACAGAAAGAAGACATTCTAGTAGAGCAAAGGTCCTGAGAGAGAGAGAGAGATCCACTGCTTGAGATGTAGAACAACTACATATGCATAGCAAGTATGGGATTCGCCACTAAACCCAGAGATCTAAAATATATCCCTGTGTTTACATAGTGGGGGTGAGTTGAGGCAGATAAATAATTCACTATGGTAGGACTTCTTATTGTTTATAGCTTTCTTGTAATGCTCCCCAAGCTGTTGGGATGCATATGTTTTCTAGTTGCAGCACAGATGTTTTATAATAGAGCACAAGAAGTTTTATAAATATTTCAAACTGTTCTCGTGCCTTTTGTGTTTATTATGGACATGCATGAGTGAGAAAACAAAAGGTCAAAGATCTGTTTCCAAGGTTCCCAGATGGGAATAGAGTGTTGTGTTCTGGGGTGCTAACTTACCCGTCAACCACAAAAAACTCACACTCAGTCGTTAGGGGACTGCACTGTGCAGTTAGCTGAACTAAAAGCTTTACTTCTTGCATCCGATCATACGGATCCTGAATTACCCACACTTATTGTGTGTGATTCACATTACTGTGTACAGTCCTTTAATAATAATTTTCATTATTGGTGACAGAATGGATTTAAAGATTCTAAAGGCAACACAATCAAGCATAAAATGCATTGGGCTAAAGTGGCGGATCTCCAAGATAGGTTGCCACAGGCTCACGTTATACATACATTAAGTCATCAGAGTGTGAGAACACACTTTGAAGGGAATTCTTTGGCAGATGGAGCGGCCAAATCTGCAGTTGCGACTGCTACTTTTGCTTCAATTACTCTAAAACAAGAATATACTCTATTTTAGCTGCGGTTAATGATAATAAAGACGGCACACCGTTACCTAAGGGATTTCCATCTAAGTATACCTACCATTTGAGTGAAAAAAACATTCCTTTTGTAACTATTCCATGAGTTGGTGATCGATTGATTCCCAACCAAGACCACAGACTAACTTTAATGATAGCTACGCATGAATATGTTGCTTTGGCACATGCAGGTGTGGCGGCCACAGTTTCGCTGCTACAGCAATGTTATTGGTGGTATGGCTTATATCAGCAAGCCAACAAATATGTCTTTTGCTGACATTTGTCAACAAATTAAAGCTTCCACTGAAGCTCGTCTACCGCAGACACTTCTGTTAATTTCTAACAAACCTTTCGGCTGCATTTAGTTGGACCACTGTGGTCCTCTTATTTCGGATACAGCGTTTAAATGTATCCTAGTTGCAGTTGATTCTTGCTCCAGGTTCCTAGGGTTTGGCCACAGCATTTGGCTGACACTCGACCTGTTATTAAAGACGTGCAAGTCTTTATTGGGACACATGCATGCAGTACATTCCACTCTGACCGGGTCCCGGCTTTCGCTTCTAAAGCGTAACGGGTTACTATGGCATCCCTGGATGTACAGGTGCATTATTCTTCTCCATATAGGCCCAAGGGCAATTCTGTTGTGGAGAGGATGAACCATGACTTAAAGCAGTCCTTAACAGCTAGAGTATTAGGCACAGGGCAACGTTGGATCCATCACCTATACAGAGTTCAGGGGCCTCTTAGCAACCTTCCTAAAAGATCTCTGGATGGGCGGACCCCATACGTGCTCTTTGGCATCACAATGTTCGTTCCAGACCTTGATGGCACAGACATTGCGGCAGCAGCCACGCCTTTTTACGTAGATAATCGTTGTGCTGTCTTACAGGACTTACAAAAGTTCTGTGACACCCAATCCAATGAGCAGTTGAAGACGTCTGACTCTGCGAGAATCAAGGAGAAACCAGAACTTTCCAGCTGGATTCCACAAGTTGGGGATCTCATGTGAGAGAAGGTGGTAGTAAGGAAGGAGATTGGCCCATCATACCGAGCACTGGTGCCAGTCCTTGGCATTCAAGGTACAAGAATTGTAATTTTGCCACAACTTCCTGGTTCTAAAAACAATCGTTTTGTCTCCATTGATAACATCAAGTTGCATATGGTCTATTCTCAACAGTAGGCCACGAGGAGTCCTTGGTAGTTCCCTGACTCCTCTCGCTACCATACAGGAAATTCCTCTACAGCTGGTGAGCACCACCAAAGCTATTTTTCCCCAGCTTGGTGGGGAGGGGGCGGAGAATGCACTTCAATCCATACCTGCCTCCGCTACAACTACCAGCAACACGCCTGAAGTGAGTACTGAACTTACTACTGCATCTTCTGCAGTTGATGTTGTTTATACAGATCCACCACTATTGGATAAACAGCTTCTGGGTATTATGTGGGTCACGATGATTTTTCTTGAGATTCTTTTGATCATTCTTCCATTTTAGAAACTCCTCCTGCACACATCTGTGTTTTGGTTTCCTGGCTAAAACACACTTAGCTGGTCCCACCTTGGATATATGTTTGGATAACACTTTCCTTGATTTTTCTATTTATGTGGTTTGGATTTGTGAGTTTTGTTCTTACTGATTAATGGTCACTACCTTCCGGAGCGCTCTGCTGTGGAACTGGTTGACTGAGTGTTGGCCCCCACTCTTCTTCGTATAAGATTAAAAGAGACTTGTCCTTCATGAGCATTTCAGCTGTTCCAATAACTGATGGAGTTGTTTGGGATAAAGTTCCTTACAATATATTCGATCCTACGGAGATCCTGCAGATACCATATGTGTTTAGAGATTCTATGGGTGATGTAAAAGTACCTGGGTTACATTCAGATGATTGGGATGTTGAAACTGTAAACTCCATGCTCTCAGAGCTGGAATATTATACTGTTTTCGATTCAGACAATTTGTACCTCAGTTCTGCTAACTATGGTGAGATGTTGTGTTACCACCACTATGGACATCATTATTTACATCGAGCTAGTGTTCAACACACACTTATTAATTACACACAATGGGAACATTGTCCCACTCCCCAACAAGGGAGTTCCAAAACATACAGAGATAAATGTACATATTTTTCAGGATATAACACATCATATCCAATGTCCTGTTATTTTAAACTTGTCCCTACACCCCTGAAAAAAACAGATGCTTATCAAACTAAATTAATCTATACGGAATTATTTGTTACACAATTGGCTATGATTATTGGAAGGACACCATTGAGTTGAAATCCATTTGGGGTACCAAATCCTAGAAGGTCCAGGGTACAGATACTTTAATTTGAGCCTGCTTAATTCCAACTCAAATGATTTTCCTGAATGACACCGTGCACCAGACTACATGTCTGGGATTGGCTAAGATTAAAGAAATGAATGCAACAACCATTCCTTCGTTTGCACAATTTGAGAATTGGCAACATTTAACACATTTTACTGCTGACCAAGTCGATAGTATGTTGCAGAATGGTACATTTAAGACCACACTTTCAGGTCCTCATGGGTGGTTATTGTGGCCAGTGGACACAAATGAATGTCATGCCCGTTTTTTAAAATTTTGAAACGGGGTTTAATGCTAGCCTACCTGATCCTCATTTTTCCCAATCCCAACAGTCAGGAATTGTTACTATCTATTCAGTGGGAAAATTGTGTCAACAATGGTTGGAACACTCTACACTATCTGCAGGGAAACAACATCTTTCTCTCCTATCGGAGGACATGAACCTATCTGATTTCCTGTTTGGTCCAAAATCTCTGTGTACTAAAAGATTTGTTTATGCTACATATAATGACATTTGGAAACTGTCACAAATGGAAGCTGCTGTATGTTAAGACAAATTGATCAAGATAATTTAGATAAAGTGCTTGCTGTTGCTGATAACAGTGTTAATACGTTATCTTCTCGCATTTACAATTTGAATAACATTGTGTCACCTGTTATTGATATCATGCAAAGTGACATGTCTTTATTGTACCATGGGCAAAGTCTGCTTAGATCCATCATGCAGTCTAGCCAGACCCTTCAAACCCTTAAAAATGGTCTGATCCATTGGTATTACCTTAATTCCAGCCAGCTATTCATGCCTTTCAATCTGACATGTAAACAACGACCCATGGCAATAAAAAGATGCAACTTACACAATGTTACATCTTGAGACATTAGAACAGCTCCCTTTCACTATAGCAGAAACCTCTTCCGCTGTATGGTCAATACATGGCGTAATATCTCTGCCAATTTCAACAGTTCAATTTTCAGCTTTCATGAAACATTTCCCTGTCGATAGGTATGAGCCCCTCGGAGGCAGCTTCATTCATGAATTATTGTCCCTCCCATTTTCTTATCATTGTGAATGTGCGAATGAGGAGGTCTTCCTTACTGGAAAACAATGCGAATTTTCTGTCGGACATTCACTCACTTGTCAACACGTTACCATTCATGGCACCTGTAATGCGTCTGTACCAAATCTGGCCTGTTTTCTGAAATCAGTCCCTTCAATTGTCTCCCTTATTCAAGTTCTTTCGAACTGAAGCTATTTAATGTTAAATGTTCACAAATGTTGTGGAATGAAGGCCGGGATCCCATAAATTTTATCGGTTTCCTAGATAGTCTCCTGCTGCAATAACGTGCTTTTTCCCCCTTCTCAAGGAGGATACGATAGCTCGTTGTGGCTTTCCATTCCACCCCTGAAGACAGATTTTATCAAGCTAAGGATACTCAAACCACTATTGTTTCAAAAAGAAGTAGCCCTCACATATGCTCAAAACCCTTCAAATTGTAGGTGGCAAGGACATCCAGTGAAATACAGTCCTTGTTAAACACTGACCTCCCAATACATTTCGGCAAATTAGTTCATCACATCTTTAATGCATCTAATACTGGCGTCATTGCTCACTTTTTTAAAGTTCTCGGTTCTTGCATAGTCAGTTCCTTCCCAAAAATCTTTGGAGTAATACCTACTTTTATTCATTCCTTTTTTCCAGTGTGTTTGGGGGCATCCCATTGGTGTTATTCCTCATTTGCGGCATTTTGGTTCTATTTTTGCTCCTCTGCAATGGATGTTCCATCTCAAAGCCCTCTGGAAATACCACTGGTCCAGCAATGTCGTGAACACATGGTAAGGTTCTTCAGAATCTTACTGCTCCAAAAACTAGATCTTGTCTGGTCATTGACATTTTTACTTGTCTGGTTTGCCTCTGTCCAGCCCGTGTTTCATTGCCTATGGTGCCCCTTTGAATGGGCACTGGATATTTGCCTGGCTATGCCAGCGCTGGTTCCTGTGGACATGAATCTGTAGATGGGTCCTCTAACAACCCATTTTCAGAGTTGTCCTCTGAGCTTGTGGCTGCTCACAACGCGAGGTGTGAGCCTCTCCCTTCTGAGGTGATGAGTGCTTTGGCACAAGTCTCATTGAACTTTGGCTCAAATGGCATGGATGCAGGTTGGCCTGATACTTCCTCAGCATCGGTTGATGGCGAGGAGCATGTCTGTTCTCTGGATGATTTGAACTGGGCTATAGCGGAGTCATCGTTTGCAGAGATTGAGTCTATCCTGGACTTACTTCCTATTAAATTCATGCGAGACATCATGCATACCTCCAACACACCTTAATCTGGCTACTATTCAAAATTGGCATGTAACTTTTTTTTATTACTATCATTAGAATCTTTTTTGAATAACTTGCTTATTAGCAGAGCATTGAATTCACTTAGCTTGTGCTTTATAGTGTCTACATAGTAGCTCAGTTACTAGCCCAACTGAAAGGAGGCGTCATGTGTTTCCCTTGGAGCCAACTTAGTTGGCTCGTATTTTAGTTTGCTTGCACATTTAGGCTGTTTTCCCTTGCACATGTTACGCTTGGCACATTTATTTTTGTGCCACAACATTATTTTAGAAAAGCACTGCACATGTTTTTGTTATTGCTTCAGATTGAACATCTTGTACAAGGTCAAATAACACTATGCCTGGTCTTTGTGATCGGTTAGCAAACATAGCCTGGCACTTAGACACCACATACATTCACATCTGCTGTTTTCAAGAAGACCCCTCGTGACATATACACAGAGACGGGAAATTTTATAAACAGAAAGAAGACATTCTAGCTGAGCAAAGGTCCCGACAAGAGAGAGAGAGATCCCTGCCTGAGATGTAGGACAACTACATATGCATATCATGTATGGGGTTCACCACTAAACCCAGAGATCTATAATATAACACGGTGTTTAAACTGTGGGGGTGAGCTGAGGCACATAAATAATTCACTATGGTAGGACGTCTTATTGTTTATAGTTTTCTTGTAATGTGTTCTGGGTTGCTAACTTACCTGTCACTCTGGGAAGGTTAGGAGGGCAGGTAAAGCACTATGAGCTTGTTTGGATTTGGGTTTATATGTACTGATGTGGTATGGGGACTCAATCTCTACATACTGATGTTCTGTGGTCCCAGGCATAGTTCTGTTTCTAAGCAGAATCTCTGCAACAGTGGCTCTCTATGGGACCACTGCCCCTCTCCCAAATCCCTACAACTTTCTTTTGCACAGTTGAAGCCATCACAGACAGCTATCACCCACAGCAGAATACCATCAGACTGGAGACAAAAAAGTGCTATCACAACAAGTATTTGAAAAGCCAAATGGTCAGAGCTTTAAATTAACAAGTTATTTGCTTTGTCAATTCTTGTTTACTCAGGCATGCATGTGCTTGTCTGCCAGACTTGGAATATGTTGGAATGGGTGACCTATTAAAGCAAACTCATTCCAAAATGGTAGCCATGCATCATGATGCATATGCACGCACGCATCTAGGCGTAACCACCATTTTTTTTAATTTACCATTCCAAGATGGGGGGTGCTTATCATGGAGCAGTAAATTAAGAAAAAATAAATATGCACAAAAGTGTATTTTGAGAAAGGAACAGCCGCAACAGACATGACTGGGAGGAATGCTAATGAGGGTGGATGGAAGTAAATGCCACCGAGCAGTGCCAGCATGAAGTGGGGGGGCAAATGTAAGAGCAATATCTTTTTTTTTTTTTTAAATACACAAGTGGCTAGGGAGCAATGCACAAGCATGGGGGAAACTCGAAGGAGGTAGGAGCACTTGGTAGAGACAGCAGAAAATCACAAGTGCTGAAAATGAAAGAAAAAAATTAGTTCCCTAATGTAACTTCCGCTACCCCTGGCAGTTTGGTAAATAGGCGTCGATAGTAGTGCACCACTGATTTTCAAAGTTTGAGAGAAGTTTTCGCTATGTAGTCGGCATTAACTGTTAATACTGGAGGACAACTGCCTCAAATATTCTTTATTTCAGACTTACGTGTTGGTGGCGTGTTCAGCAACGTTTTTGGCTCAGAACTGACAACTCTAGACATGCAGGTGAGCTTTAAAGACACTGCGACGGACGACTCAGTGAGTGAGGGGCACGCATGGGGGTTACTGGTTCTAATTACACAGATCACTAATAATTGAACTAATATGCTGTAGTCCCTGTAAAATATCAATAATGTCCTGATGCATTAATTATTCACGCTCATTTATTTTGTACTCTTTCAGGTGTTGAGATCAGCACTAATTCTAGTTTTGTTTTTAGTCTATAAGTCTTCATTGAAACTGAAGGTGCACAAATGTGTTTATGCCCGGCCCAATGAAGCATAAAGGAAGCAAAGGTTTCGTTTAAGTGCAGCAAAAGAATAAGCAACGATTGCCTTGACGGGCATTTTTCTTTGCTGGACACCAGTAGGACTAGATGGGACACATTTCCACCGTGCCTCTGCATTCGAGTATTAGTTACAGCCAACATGTTACCCCGAACTTTGCCGGTTCAACATGAATTAGTTAGTAACACAATGGTGGCTGCTTTGCTTACCTCTGTATGATGAAAAATGTTTGGGACCTTTTCCTGAGCACATGGCATCTTCTGCAGGAAGAAACAAGGAAATATCAGAATTAATACTGTATCAAGCCATATAACACCCCCCCCTCCCCCCTCAGAGAACTGTACTATACATTTAAGCCTTTCATCTATGAGCTTGCTCCTGCAAGTTGCTTTGCGTGCATGCACTCTGAATGTTGCAAATCAGGAGGCCTTCCTGTTTTGAAACTATTTAAAGAGCACAACATGTTTGCCAGAGAGAGTGAGTGATGATCAGAGGCAACTCGCAGAAGTGTGACGATCTGTCTCACTCAAGCCAAATGTCACCTCTTTTTTGGTAACGCATCACTTGCCTTTGTATTCTATATAAAACAGTGTACTTCCTTTTTTGTCTTAAGTGGTGAGTAAATGTTTTATTTAAAATGAGTGTATTGCATGCCCTGAAAGCCTTCACTGGTTCGTTGACCAGTTACAACATTGGTGACTGAAGTCCGCCCATCCCCAATCAAGCCCCTTTATTGATTAATCTCTAATCTTTGTCTAAGTGGAAGGCACAGTGGAGGAAGGGGGCTGCCCTCCTGCTACACAAAGTTAGTACCTTGGTAAATTATGACAGCCAATAATGGGACTCCTTACAATGCAGTGGGGGTTCATGTATGGCGAAAGTGATAGCGGTGCTTGAGCTACTGCTCCTGAACTAGAGGCAAGAAGGCATCATGCCAATGATTTTATCATCTCCTAAGATACGTATGCCATTGCACAAGGGGTCAAACCTCATACCAACTGAACAATCTGACCAGAACCGGTAGACCACATCCCACATGCACAAAACAAATAGAAACTTTCTTGCCTCACTGTCCATAGATTCAAGTACGGGATTGCACCATCCTGGAAAATAGACTGAGACCAACAAAATATTCAGAATCAAAGCTAAGTTGAAGGTGAGACTCTGGTCTTGGGTTGATCGACATCCTATTGCTTTCTCTGACACCACAATAAAAATGATCTGAGAGCCATATCTGGCTGCATAAGTGTAGACAAGGGTCATCCAACATCAGGAAGTCTAGTTAAACACTATTTAAATTAGTTCCATTAAGACACTTTAGACATATCACAAGGCAATCTTGCATGGATACGGCCTTCATCAATTGTTTTGAATGTCCATCACAGAGATAGTTGACACAGGACAGTTTTAAACCACTGACATGAAGGGAAATGACTCTGGAGTAAAAAAAAAAAACCATTGATCCATCCATTTCAATTTGTTATTTAAATTCACCTCAAGACCTGTTTATAACTTACATGTATATGTGCTCTTCATTGGAGGATGACAAGAAAACATGCATAAATAGACATTCAATGGCGCGAGCATACACACCGTTGTCGCTGTGATTTGCTCCAAACTTCTGATGACCTCTTCTAACATGGGACCGAGCGGAATCCTCCTTCTCTTCTTCCTTCCTGCTTCAGTGGTGCACACTACCAGTATGAAGACCATACATACCAACTGAGACACCCAGCCCATGATCCTTCTGTGGCAGTAATCAGCAAATGCAAAAACACGCAACTATGTGTTTTCTACTGGGTGCTTCTGATGGTAATTCAGCATTGAATACCAATTTATATATGCTAGGAGCTACCAAACTGCAAAAAACACCTCTTAGGAAACTTCCAATTGAATCAGCTTCTTTTTGACTTTATGAAGTGTGACCCGAAACAGTAACGTGGCATTTTTCATTTTAAAATTTGTATTATTCATGGATTTTCTCATTACTAATGAGATTTGAGGGTGTCAGGGTGTTTCTTACTATGATGATGATGTTGGGTAAAAACTTGTGTGACGTAGCCTCTAGTCCCGTGATGCTAATGTTTGCCCTTCACATACTAAAACCTTCGACATTAGGAGTTTCCTGTTTCCCTCTCAAAATCATACGTTGCACTTTCATAAAAAGTTTTCAGCTTTACTCTCTACTCAGAGTTTCAAAGGTTTTCACGCTTCATTAGAGGTTTTTCCCACCAGCAACCCCAACAGAGAAGAGTGCCATCCAATAAGGGAAATACATTTTCTTGCAGGCTGTTGAGGAAACGATAAGATCAAACCATCAAACTTGACGGTTGTTGAAACCAGCAAGAAAGTGTAACAAATACATTTGAAACTAATTCGTATACATTGATATTTGTCAGATATAAAAAATGAAGGGTGGAAAATAGAAAACTGAAACAAGGCATTTGTGTACATTGATATTTGTCAGATATAAAAAATGAAGGGTGAAAAATAGAAAACTGAAACAAGGCCTTTGTGTACATTGATATTTGTCAGATATAAAAAATGAAGGGTGAAAAATAGAAAACTGAAACAAGGCATTTGTGCCAGTCAGGGAGGAATATAATGCTCATTGATTAAGGGAGGTGTGTGCCCTACGCAGGGCTGGATTAAGGATTTTAGTTGCCATAAGCAAAGTGGCGGGAAGAAGTCACATTTTCGCATTCAAAATCTCAACCTCTAACAATATTGCATCCACAGTATAGACCATCACTATATTTTGAAGGTAGGTACACATGGAGTTAAGAATAGTAAGGGCCTTATTTAGTGTTTGCCGGACGGGCGACTCTGTCACAGACGTGGTGGATGTTCCATATACATTAATACAAGTGCATTATAGCCTATGGCACGTGTACTACGGCGGATGGGATCACTGCCACATTTTGACGGAGTACTACATCCGTCAGACTCTAAATAAGATCCTAAATCTATACTTCCTAATATATGGTTACCTTGATGATGCAGTGGTAGTTCATATTGTAGATGGATATTGGGGAAAATGGATATTATTGATGTCAATATCGTGACACTCAACTAGTAGAGTGGTAGTTTGATGAAAGTGTTGATGATAACATTTATAAAATGCACCAATTTCCAACTAGTATCTTGGCACTTTCCAGGCAGTGAGAAAGACAAACATAATCTAATGACTGCCCACAACCCAAATAGTGAAATGCGCAGGTGCAGTGAACAGCCAAGAAATCATCTTCCTAGGGAAGGGCAAGTAGTTCAAGAAGCTCTTTTGAAAATGTGAGTGAACTAAAAGGGAATTCCAGAGTTTGGTTGCAACAACAGAACAAGCATTGGCATAGCCAACAGGTCTCGCTTTTGGGACCTTATAAGTATTTAGTTATGCAGCACAATATCCTTGGTGCAACAACATCAGCTGTTGCATGGCTAAACCTTGTACCTTATAAGTGTTTAGCCATGCACCAGTTGATGTTGTCCTTAGGCTGCATTTTGTAACAGAAAACAATTCTTACAAATATGACATTTCCAGCAAAAGCGTTTTTTAAAAATCAATTTCACAGTGGAGCGAAGAAAAGGAGTTGAAAAACAGTTTTATTGAAATCACCGTTTTGAAGAAAAACGAAAAATGAAACTAGCGCTTCAGTGTCAAACCCAAGTGGCGCTAATGTGTTTGGATATGAATAAAACCAATATGGGCACTTAGCGACCACTCTGTTTTGCTTCATTTATTTGTTGATTTTTAGTATTCTAAACTTTTTTTCTTTCTGTCCCGAGGCTGCACTTCCGAACAGAAAAATGTCAAACAGACAACATTACACAAACCTAAAAAAGGAAACGGGCAACAGAAAAGTGAAAAGGCAGGAGCAGCAGACGATAAAGAAAAGAGCGATTGACTTTTCTAATCAGCTGGGTGTGGAAAAGAGGAGGGAGTAAGGGAGGGTGAGTGCTAGTCCACTGCATTCATATGATCCGTCCTTTCAGATCCTTCACATAACAAGCGTTAAATCACTGTTAACAAAATAAGCCATTGATAGTTGTAGAAATTGTAAAAAGTTATATTCCTAAAGCTAATGCCTGCACACTTTGGTGAAGTATATTGAGAAGGGCTACTCGAGGGCTGCTAATTGTGGAATTGTCATTGCAAAAGCGGAAACTACGAGAAGTGGTTATAATGTCACAATAAAATGACAATTATGTGGTGAAGTGTTACTGAGGTCCGGCTGAAGACGGAGCAACTCCGCTTTGAAGTGCTGGCAACGCTGGAGACCCATTAAAAGCGTAGCAGCGAAGCTCAGAAATAATGGTGAAATTCGATTAAAACGTAACAACACTGACGAAAAGTGCTGGTGTGGGTCCCTTAAAAGTTACGATCTCTACCGGGAAGTACTGGCAAAGTTCCATTAGACATGTAGTAACCCAGCCGAGAAGCGCTGATTAAGTACTATATGTACACTAGCTGAGAAGTGGCGTTAAACTCCTATGACACAACTAGGCCATGGTATGATACGCCAGTTTAATCCCGAGGTCCCATTAACGTTGGGGCAGGCAGCCATGCCAACAAGCAAATGATGCGCGCGAAAGTGATCGCGAGCAAGACGTGCAGCCGCCACGGGGAGTTTTGTGCGCGCGCGCTCTGTGGTGGGGGAGGGGCAGAGCGAGGCGCTTGGGAGAGCAAGGCTTAATGAGCCATGAAAGCCACATGGCGGCTGCGCGCGTGCACGCGCTCGTGACCGCAAGCTTGAGGCCAGGAAAAGATTGTGGTAGCACTTTGAAAAGCCACTAACTAAATGTCTCGCAGAGCAGCGCATGCACTGGCTCAGCGAGACCTAAAAAGGTCCGCTCTCTATGTATGCGTGTCAGAATAGTGGAACCTGAACTAAAGCTAGAGTAGAGAAGGGAGAGTGTGGGAAAATATGTGAAAAGAGAGGGAGAGAGACGCTGATGAAGAAAAGCAGGGCCAGCACCAGCATTTGCAACTGCAAATGCACTACATTTAAAAAACAAGCATTTGCAATGCAATAGCTCTCGCATTTACGAGCATTTGAGCTATTGGCAATGTAAATGACAAGTCCTTTTATTTATGTGTTGGTTTTTAAAACATAAATAAAAGACATTGTCATTTATAATGGCAATAGCTTAAAAACTCTTGCAAATATCAGACCAATTGCATTGCAAATGCTATTTTTGTGAACTCCTCACCTCTTCATAGGAGATTTCAATATCTCATTAAGCATCTGCAAAACCCCACTTTCATCAAAACTAAAATAAATCTTTTCACTGAATTATCTTGCTCAACTTCCCTCTCAACTGGCCCACAACAAAGGAAAGAAACAGAATGTAAATCTACCTCCAAAACTTAGCCTTAAAAAAAAGCTGCCAAACGTGGCAGGACAAACGGAACACAATACTATTCTACACATTTTATGCTGAGCTTCATATACAAGCTAATCAAAAATGACAATAATAAGAAGACACCTAAAAGACATCTCAGTTCCTCGACTATTTGAAAATCTTGGCGCAATCACAAGAGAAATGTAAATGCCTCAATCCATTGAAAGTATATCTAACATCTATATTGTGACCATGCTAAGCACTGTCAACAAACCTGTTCTACTAGCATAAAATTCAAAGAGAACGCACCAAACTAAGCACCAGCAAAAAAAAACTGGAACAAACTTTAATTTCCACTTAAAGATCAGAGAAATATCGATAGAGATCTAATTTTCCTTACAAAAGACAACTGCCTTAAAAAGCAGATCAATGAAGCCGTGAACCTTCCAAAGCACTCTTCCCAACAAAAAACATTGAAATTCAATTTAGAAACTGAACATCCCAAGCTTGACTCTTATTGCAACAAATAGCGCCATCTACTTATCTGATAACATACTAGAAATATACAGGAGCTTAAACAAACAGCCAATCAGCACTTCACCCAAATATACCACAAAACAACACTTACATGGTCTTCTATTCAACAACATGAATGTAGTAATTACTGGCCCTGCCAACCCTCCATCATATTCAGACAACCCTATCTCAGCAAGCCTTATAAAGCCTTGTGCCCAGGACGCAGCATCCTTAATCCTCAAAGTCATCAGGTCCTCCTCCATCTTCACAAAAATTTGGACAGATCACACCTAAAAAAATGGAAAAAACCTAACCCTAGATAATAGAGGATTCCAGAACCCAAGACCACGTCTCCAAACTTTCCTTTACTATGAAATTCACAGAAAAGGCAGCCTCAATGTAACTTCTAGCACTTAAATCCAAGAATAATCCTCTAAAGTCTTTCCAATCTAGATTTCACCTCAAATGCAGCACAGATACAATAACCTTAAGAGCTGATGTTCTACATACACGAGACGAGGGGGACACATGCCTTAATATTGCTCATAGGTAGAACTCCACATAATTGACTATGAGACAAATTATAATCCTTTCTACTGGAATGAGGACAGCAGAGTGTGTCCTTAAATAGTTATCAAAGTTGTTTTCAAAATCAGACTTTAATTACATAGATTCATTCAGATCAGCAATACCGCTTCAAAAATGCTGAGTACCACACGGATAAATCCTGTTCCCTCTCTTCGCAACATCTACATCTAACAGTATAGTATGATGTCCACAAAAAGAAATGTATGGTAGCCAATCAATGTGCATAGGGTAGTTAATTTTATCAAATATTGCAATCCAGCAAACTTAACATTCTCGAAAACACAAATTGGATGAGCGCATACTCCCTGACACTGAATCCAGCAAAATATAATTTCTTCTTCTCTATTTTAAAGAATCTCGACCTCCAGCCCCAAAAAATGGCTTGTAAAAGTCTCACATCTAGATATTTTACTCATCATGACCTGCCTTTTTACTGACTCACTGGCTTTATTTTTTAACAAAAAATAGCTATGGTGCCTCACGTTTTCAAAATCTCTTCTATTCAGACAAAACCAAAACTGTTATTCCTGCTAAACCTATAACCTAACAAGGTAAGGCAAGGAACAAAAGGCAATCAGGGCTACAGAATGCGCTCAGGCCGTAGCAGGGGTGAATTACCGCTGGTGCAGCGGAAAAGAAAGGGTCACAGGACAGCCAGTGTCAAAGCTGAAAGTGAAGGTGAACCTCAAATATCAATTAATTCGCAAGCACAAGCGAAGAGGCTCAGACAGAAGTCCCCAGCCCCTACTGAGTGCACTTTAATTCCCGGGTTAGCTCCGTTTCAGAATAACATTTTCGCGACATGGCCCAGGATTCCGAAAATTCCATCATAATTCACCTTTATGAAGGATGAAGGCGCCGCCCTGCACCCTACAAAAGAGGAGGTCAAACAGATTCTCCCTGCACTGCTACCCCCCTAACACCTAGCCCAGCGCGACCTATGAGGCATCTTACAGAACTGGACGAAATAGGTCCTAGAACTCAAAGCTCTCCACTTGCACAGTCGTTCTGCCTTAATCCTATAATCACCTCGGCAATCTTGTCAATCGAACAGCAAACAGAGAGTCAGCTACAGTTACAAGACACAATCTCAAAACCAACTGATTCCCCATCACGAGGGGAGGAGGCACAGCTGACAGACTGGTCCAACTTTTTAACAAACCCCAGTGGGTTTAATTCTATCACTGATATACCACAAGACAACCAAGTAATAACACAACTACACAATCTACCAGAGAAAGGGCACTATCCCCCAAAATTGGGAACTCCCATAGATGTTGGAAAATGTCATTCGGTAGATCAAGCCCCAGAGCAGGGCGTAACATCCAGCCTTCCACATATACCAATAACTGAGACCTCAGATAACAACGATTCTGTCTTTACTGCAGAACTCAATCACCAGCAGGTCCCTCAAACCTTGATCGTCAGCTCTCAACTAAATAGGGGGACATGGGAGCAACTGTTCAGCACATTAGACTCCACTGCTAAAGCACTGCAATACCAATCTAATAAGTTTGATATTCAAATATCGCTGCTTGATACATTAGCCCAGTATATTACAACCATAGACTCGCACTTCGAAAGGCTTAATTCAACCATAAGAAGCTGACTTCTGGAAGCACAAAAGCCTCAAACGCACTCAGGTTGCCCCTCCCTTTCTTCAACGGAAAATAACAAAGATTGTATGTGTGCTATTCTTATGGCAAAATTGACCGTACTACCTTCAATAGTAGGCGATCTATTACAGGAAGTCAAAATGACCAGGAAGGAGCAAGACCAGAATAAAAACATCTCTAACACAACACAACCTAGGGTTTCGTATACCACGGGCACTAAAACACAGTCAGTTTTGGGATGCTTGGATCAATCGAAAAATCACACTACTGGCAGTAATTTAACCGCCTGGAAGAATTCTGTGGTAGTAAATGCAGAGATTCACTCAGCACCCGGGAACGTGGAACCCACAAACATGGTTAATAATGACCTTACGAGACAAGAAGACAAAGATCATTCCGGACCTGAAAACAGCACTTAAACTCCCTGTTACCCAGGAGATTAAGCAGCCGCACTCACCAGTTCAACTGTCCAAAAGAAACAAGAAGCGGTTAAAGAAACAGAACAAAAAACAACTCAAATTATAGCAAGAAACAAGACAGGCAATGACATTAGAAACTTACTTTGGCTTTAATCAACAGAAACCACCTACAAGGCAACAAGAAAATGAAAATTCTTCTCTGGTGACCCTAATCTTAGTGTCAACATCGAGACCGGCAAAATCACCCGAGGAACAGAAATCCAGAGGCGGACCTCAATAAAAATATCACCTAATAAATTGGCCCAGGAAAAAGAGAGTATTCCAATCATAACTATAACAACTAATAATGAATAATCCCTGGCACACTTCGACATACGTCTGAACAAGACGATCTGACACCGTCTACAATATGGCACCCCGACTTTGTCTCACAAGGAAAGGGAGATACTCTGAACCGAGGCAACATAATAAAATTACTGGCCGCACATTCATAGCTCTGTCATTTGGAGTGCCAAGATATTGCATCAATTCACTTTGTTCCTTCAGACATTTTAGTCAACAAAGAAGCAACAGCAGTAACATGGACCTCTTGTACAGCAGCTCATACCATCTATGAAAACCAAAAGATACTTGAAGAATGGGGTATTCTGATATCTCGCCCAAAAAAAGTCTGCTACCCAGTTGTCCTAGCAAACAAAGACTACAACGCCGAGCATGGTACAAAGCCGTTTAAATAAGTAAATAGCCAACCACAGCAAGATAGGGAAACCAGAAACGGGCGTCAATGTTAAGAAATGCAGCGGGCTCATTACGATCAACGTCATTAATTCAGCATCAATCGTTAAACATCTTCAAGTCAAATAACATGGATAGACAATGCACTTTTGCCGCCCCGCTGGTAGAACCACCACAGGAGAACTAGGTCTGGCTCGCGCGCACACTGGCCAGCTTAAATAATCAGTGACACCTAAGGGGTGACAGAAACATAGCGAATGCAGGAAACAAGACAAAGAATTCAACAATATCTGTAGTCTTCTGGAATGTCGCAGGCTTCGAAAATTTATTAACCGATCCAGAGGCAATGACCTTTTTAACAGCGCATGATATTATTTGCATCCAGGAATCTTGTCGAGAGAAGGAGACAATAATAGAAGGATACTGTGAGTTCTATTCCCCTGTAACTAGAGTGCACAAAAAGGGTCACGCAATGGGGGGCCTGTCAATTTTCCTTTCCGCCTATTGGGATTTTAAAGTCAGGGAGTACGATACGGGCCATAAATATTTACAATGTGTGGAAATCAAAAACTGGCAATACAAGCATATACTCTGCAATTTATTTATAATAAATGTCTACATCCATCTATCAGTAACAGAGAAACAACAGTGCGTGAAGAAACTAGGACAACTGTTACTGCTATTAAACAAAAAGCACGAAGTCACATTTTCTGCTAACTGGAGATTTTAACCTAAATTTGTTAGAGAACCACTATCGAAGCATGGCAGAAAATATGGAGGATATCCAATGGAGGATCCCCACACAAGTTTCACGACCGCAAAGATTAGATTCTTTGGGGTGCTCCCTACTTGCAGCCTTGGAGGCATTGTCAATGCGAGCACTGAATGGGCGCTTCGCAGACGATCAACCCATACGTACTACGCATTATTGCCCAGAGAGGTCTACAGTGTTGGATTACACTTTAATTTATGTTTCCCTCTTCAACAGCATTCAAACCTATTCCATCCAGCTGCGCTGTGAAAGTGACCATATGCCTCAGCTTTGGGGATTTTGCACCGCAATCTACACCAACCCATCACTGTCAGCGATAGGGACAAATGGTCTGCATTACACCTGGAGACAGATTAAATGGAGTTCGGAAGTCTCTATAAAGTATGATGATTGGAAAACAGCATTAGCTGACATGGGGATGCCATCAATAGATACCATTAGTGATTGGGAAAAGCTAGCACAAACACTAATCGCCTCCTTGGCCAACAACAAACAAGGCCCTGACCGCTTAAAATTCACGGACTCCAAACCCTGGTATACAAAGAAGCTGAGGATGTTAAAATGAACACTGAATAAGAAGTGCTGTGCACTTAAAACACAAAAAATTCGAAATTAATCTTTGAGGTTAAATCCTTGCACACCGAGTATAAAAAACAGATTTGGCAAGTCAAACGAGACCATGAGGAACTGCTCCAAACCGAACTGTTCTTGGCTTGCAGGCACAAAAACGCAAGACGATTTTGGATGATCATAAATAGGCTGAACAGTGGCTCATCTCTCACTGCTACTAATGGGAACAATGTTACCACAGAAAAATGGATAAAGCATGTTACCAAGCTATATAAAGCTTCTCCCATAAAGTCCATCGAAGTGCCACCCTTAGGCGAACAAAACCTTGCACAGTCCCCGTCAACATCAACTGTGGCCATAAGCCACAAATATGCAAAATCATTTGACGCTGGCAGAATTGCAACGTTAATTCGAAAAAGTAGAGGAGACAGTGCGCCAGGCCTGAATGGCATCCCGGCATCATTTTACAAACAGGACATCGATTTTTGGTCTGGTATATTGCAAAATCTATTCAAGAGATGCATAGTGCAGCACACAGTGCCCTCGTCTTGGCAAGGCTCGATTCTCCATCCCATATACAAAAAAAATACCATCTCCCTCCCAGACAGTTACAGACATATTGCACTACTGGATATTGAGGCAAAATATTTTGCTTCATTAATACTTGAGAATTTACAAGACTGGGCAATGTCAAACAACTTGCTCTCCCTTAACCAAACTGGGTTTAGAACGCAGGCCGGCACCACAGACAATCTGGTGGCCATAAGGATGCTTGCCACTAGGCAAACACAGAAAAAGGAAGAGCTGTTTTGCTGCTTTATCAACTACAGTAAAGCGTTTGACCAAGTCAACCATCACTTACTGTGGTCTAAACTTACAGCTTGGAAAATCCCAGAACCATTATTACAAGGCATCATGCTGCTCTATTCCAACACGTGGGCTAGAGTAAAATTAGGACGACGCACCGCAGTAAGGAAAAAATCAACATGGAACAAGGGGTTAAACAGGAGTGCGAATTAGCACCTACCCTTTTTAATCTGTACATGAGCAATTTGGTTCCTGCATTAAATCAGGTTAATAGTCACGCTCCTAAACTGGCTAATCAACACATCTCTTCTCTGCTGTACGCGGATGACGTCGTCCTGCTCAGCCAAACACCGGTTGGGCTTCAAAGACTGTTAGATGCCTTAGACACACATTGCCTGGCAAATGAGATGAAGATCAACTATGAAAAAACCAATATAGTTATCTTTGGTCGGAAAAAGAAAAAACAATATCAATGGCATCTTGACAATCATAGCCTGACTATCGTGAACCAATATAAATATCTGGGCTGCTGGTTAGACAACAAAGGAGGTCACTTATTGCACTTGAACTCACTAAAACCAAAACTAGCTTCGCTGCAAGGTGCTTTCCGAACAATATTTAAGAGCACAAATAAGTTCTCCTTCGAGGCACTGCTGAAAATAGTCTCTGCCAAATTAGTGCCAACACTGTCATACGGGTCAAAGGCCTACCCAGGAAAACTGGGGGCTTTCTTAAACACGGCACAGAGCGCAGTGTTCAGGTTTTTATTTCAATTGCAGGCAACACCTCGCCAGCTCAAATTAGGATGGAATTTGCATTACAGGATAAACTGCTCGTACAGACGGCCTGCATAGTAAAATACTTGCAATCCACAAGATCTGCTGAGCAAGGATCGTTAAAACATCTCATTTGGCGGGAAGTTGCGTGTTTTGACAGTACAACTCATTCAAATGCCTGGTCACACGCCTTAGCCGAAGCATTGGTGCAAACTCGCTCAAGGGAGCTGTGGAACTTAAAGTTACCTAAACTTCAGTTCAAAACAGCCCTGAACAGAAAGGTAAAAATTATATCTCTTAAATCTGACCAAAGAGCATTTGCTAGAAGAGAACATGCTTACTTGGTCCTTAGCAGCTATGACAGAAAAGGCCCACAAAAATACATCAACGAAACATTTCCCGCCTATTATAAAATGAAATTCCTACAGCTTTGGATGGGCTCTTTTGCGTCCTTAGACCTGTCGCCACCATGGGCGGTTAAACCAGAGTCGAAAACATGCCGACTATGCAGTCTATTCCAGGAGTCAATAACTCACTTGCTCTGTATATGCCCTATACTCCTGGAAGACCGCAGAAGATTGCTTAGGTTCCTATGGGCTAAGGAGGGGACACGGACATTACCATCTGCCGTCAGCTTCCTATTGAATAATGAGCAGCCGCAAGTGATCACAAAACTGGTCAAATTTTTGGGGTGCATGGAGAAGCAACTAAGAATAGATTCAGAACCCCAAAACGAAGGGGAGGAACTTTGAACCTTAGAAGTCTTAAAACATTAGCCTCAAATAGACAGACAGTACTGCTTTTACCTTTAACCAAAGATTAATTTATTAAGCCATTAGCTTTTTATCGAATTGTATTTTAACCATTTTTCCTATTGAGGAAACTTGAGGATGAACTATGGATTACTTGTTAAATTATTGAGACTTACGAAATACCGTGTAAATAGCAATCATTTTGATTTTATTTGAAATTAATGCACTTTGACAGACTTCATTGTCTAAATAAAGTATTTTTGAATTTGAATTAGATCTATAACCTAACAATAGTGCACCCTAGTTTGTTGCACTGCCTTATAAATTGGTAAAAGTCTATTGCCCATGTCACCAGGTTACCGCTAACATATATCACTAATAAATAATTAACAACAACACACTTATGAGGAAAATTTCACATGAGTGATCTGTTCACTGTGGGGTCTTTAAACATCCCAGAGTGGAACGCGAACCACAACTCTGACAACTATTGCTGAAAGCTTTGTTGTGTGTGCACATCTTCCCAGCACAGATCGAAGTGAACAAAGAAACGTCACTCCTAATTGTATTTTACATGCAGCAAAGACAGAAGTACATACCCTTTTCTTCTCGTGCAGCTCCTGAATACACTTCATTCTCCACTTATCAATCTTAGCCTCCATTTCAGCTGCCCTCGCGGCTTCCTCTTTAGGTCTCTCCTAGCGTTGCAGCGCATGCGCTGCTCACTTTGCGAGGCATGCAGTATATACTATAGCGTGGAAGCTTTCTGGAAGCTCCGCCCATCTTTTTGATTGGCTTACATCCTAAATGCTGCCTTCTGATTGGTTTTAGGCTTGTTAGTCCCTCCTCCTGACGGCCATGTTGTCATTTGTATCCTTCCCTGGCTATTGGCCCCTTTACTCCAACACTATTTTCTGCCCTGTGTCCCCCCCGCACCCTCCCACAGTTCGTGACTTCACGACCCCTCCTCAACCCCCGCACTCCCGTTTGTGCCTTTTTAAACGCCCGCACTCCCATTTCTAATGCAATACATCTCGCGTAAATGTGAGTCGTATTGCATTGCAAATGCTTGTTTTAAAGTAGTGCGCAGTCATTTACAGGCAGGCCCATGCCTCTCGAGCACGGCCAACTCAGCGTGGATTAGCCCCGTGTTGCTGCGGCAACGCCAAGGAGAAGTCCGGTGGTAGCCCCACCCCTCCCCTGGAGCGCGAGGGCTCCGATCCGGAAGTCACCGCTGCTGACTTGACAGAGACAGCACCTGTTCTGCTTTGCGGGTCATCCTGAGGCCCCGACAACCCAGGAACCTGCAGAGGAACGAGTGCCTCTCTGGTGGGCTGGGCTCAGTGAGTGGAGCCGTGCCGCCTGTCCCCCGTCTACCTCGCCTAAGGCCATACGGCCGAGTTCAGGGGTCCTGTTTAAAAAGGAGACTTTGCTCCGTGTTGCACCCGAACCCGCCTGAGACCAGAAGAGGTCTCCAATGCAGAGACTGCTTGTCCCTTTCCTGGGTGTGGCGATCGTGCTGCTGCGGGAGCCACGTGGAGCCTGACCGCGGCCCCAACACGTTACCCCCGCAACCACAGAGAGATGGCCCCCAGGAGAAGGGAAAGCCGCGGCCGATGCGGCCCCGCCCAGCAGGACGCCACTGAGAGCTGTGAGGTAGTGGAGACACACTATAGGGGGAGGAATGGTCCCGCTTCTCCTCACCATGCTGTCAGGTACTGTCAGCTGGTTCGTTCTCGGCGATCTGTTAGACCAGTTACAGAGCTGGGTTTGAGAGTTTCCAGTATGAATCCGCAATGAGTCCTTAGTCCCTGGTCAGCATCTTAGACGCCTTCTCTGCTGCAAGTTCAACGCTATAGGACAGATGTGATTGGTTTCTGGAAGGACTAGGAAGCTGCCATGTAGCAATGCAGGCTACTCATCTTCCATTGTCCATGCGCACCGGGGCCCTGGACACCACGTCCTCTGGCCGATGACCAGCGAGCCCCTTCTTGGGGGCTATCCAGTGCATAAGCAAGGCGTGCACCTTAGGAACAAAACCAGTTATGGAGTGAGTCGTGCGGGTGAGTTCTTGGGTGACAGGACTCCCTTTGTAATAGAGTACATGTTAAATGAATTATAAGTTGAATGCATACGGACAGTTTGTTTGAGATGCTTTCCTGCAATTCACAGCCCATACGAGTTAGTTTACTATGTTCTTGTTTTTCATCTGTCGGACGTTTCCCATGCCTGGAAGGATGAGCTTCCCTAACCACGCCACCCCTCCTGGACCATCTAAAACTAATTGAGCAGTGTTTTTGTTGTACATATTTTTTTTCTGTGCCATTCTATTGCCTGTCCGTTTCTGTGCTGTTCTTCACTCTGAGCCATTTTTGAATGAACCTCCATCAATGGTTTTCAAAGATCTGAATCCCATGCAGTCTGTGAAAAGAGGGTAACGTTATGTTGAATACTAGGAAAGTCAAAGCATTTACACTTATTTGTGGCTAGTTGCAGCTGTCTCTAAGGTGCCACCAGGAGAACCTGAGCAGCTGCTTATCAAAAGCTAAAATATACTCCATATCAGTGCTGCTTTGCTCTGTGGGTATACCAAAATATTTTTTTAAATAATTTCTAGATATATGAACTGCACTTGAAGTATGTGTTCTAGTTCATTTAGAATTGTTATATAGTTATGTATCTAATGCTCCTGTAAAGCAAAGTGTTTCCCTTCTACATAAAAGTAGGTCCCTCTTTCCAGACTCACATATAGGGTGCAGCAGCTACACAGCTCAGCTCCTGCCTGGAGGTGCCTGTGTGCCTGCACTCCTCCTCCTCTCCCAGATTTAGCTTTGTCTGTCTCCAGGGCATTGCTTTCCTTCTGGTCTTCCAGCATGAACTCCTGGGTGGATTGTGTTCCGATCAGTAGGTTCTCTTAGTTATTTTTAGCCACCTCACCTTCTTTCTTACTGTCCCATACATTCAATTCCACTCCCAGGATCTTTTCTTTCTATGTGAAGATTTTTGAGGCCGGTTGAACATTCTGAATGTATCTTAGCACCGGTTGCATCCAGCAATATTGCCCTCTTTGCGGGTGCCGAATACTAAAAGAGTAGGATCTCGTTTATTTAATCAGTGATGTAGTTTGAGTTTCTGAAGACGCCCCCTCAGTCAAGCCACATCTGTGTCCTCATTGCAAGGAGGGTTTTCATTCCGTCAGGTCTCTTTTAAAATCATTAGGATTCTTGTTCAGCTCGCTGGTCTCTTAATGCCCATAAAAACAAGGCAGGCTCGGAATGCCCATTTTCGTTTGTCATTGCTGATGCATTTGTTATTTGCTACCCATTCATTTTTCATGATTGAGGATGGACTCACTAAAAGAGAAATACTATTTCAGGGCACATTAAACTCTATGCTGGCTGCAGCGGATGATATGATGTCATTGTCTTCCACGAGCACCCGTAGACAATAATATTTTTTCAAATCTTGTGTTTTCAGTGATATGACCACCGAAGGCCCTGATTTTATATTAAAAACAGAGCTTTGGACTATACCATTTCCCGCTGTCAGGCAATTTTTCTCTCCATGTGTTCCCATGCCTGGCGTGTCACGCAATTTGGTGCTTACTTTCCCTCCATGTTAAACAATAGTAGATGTTTCAGCACCCAGGCTAATGTGCTGCATAGTTAAATACATATAAGGTCCCAGAGGCGGGACCGATTGCATTGCAAATGCTTGTTTTTAACTGGCATCTCTTTTTTCTCTCTTTGTATACGAAGTCTTTTCCTCCGAATCTTCTCCTATTTCTTTTTCACCCTTCAATATATCCGGGGCGATTAAGAGCTTTCATTTTGTCCTGTAGTTCCTTGTGGATGCTAGCTGCTTGTTGGTAAACCTCAGACCAAACGTGTTCGTTCTCTGCATTTTCTTATCTTGCAATAACTGGCAAACTGTCCTGAGTTCCCACACCAACTTTTGGGAGCCGAGTACAAGTTCACGGGCCTCAGCTATAGGCTGCGACCCTGCAGATTTTGTAAGGTGTAGTAGATTCTGCCTTCTGTTTGCCAAAAACCTTGAGATCCATATCTCATCTTGCTTTCGCTGAATAGATTAATCGTTCTGCTGACTTGCAAACCCATTATTAACCACTTTGGTACAAACAAGAGGAGAACCAAGGTTCCGAAAATGCTCAGCGTTTGGATGCCACTGCCTTGGGACCACGCATGGTGGAAATGGATGTTCAGCTTTCACTTCTGGCCTGTCTGGCTCAGGCAAGAGATTGATAAATTGCAATGGTGCCATCCCAGGGTGGGAAAAACGCTGGTCATCTTGTGCTGGGGATTTGCTAGCATATGGAAGTTGATAATTTCCTTGAACAGACCAACTCGGAAGTGAGAGATGGAGGACCATATTTTGTGGGAATGCGGGCTGAATAGGGAAACTGCTGACTGTTTTGAAGAGGAGGTCTGTCTCAATGAGCGAACTGTTGGTTCGTCTGCACCACTGACTTCTCCTGGTGAGGCAGCGAGCTGTAGCTCTGCCTTGATGCCTTCGCCGCATTGGCTGTGAGATGAACACTTTGCGCCAATGAACCTTCATTTCGCACAGGTATCCTCCGAGGCCCAGAAGAGGTGATAGACTGCAGCTGTGCAGCCTCATGAGCCATTAACTGGGGAAGGTTCTGCATTTGTAGCTTGTCTGACTGAGGCAAGTGAATGTTACCATCAATTTGTGCATTGTTTAGCTTAGGAAATTGAGTTATTGCCTGCATTTGTGACTCGTTTGAATATCTGAAAGAATTACTAGTCTGTACTGGTAAGCTACTGCCTTCTGCAAACAGCTTGTCTGGCTGATTAAGGTGTGCAGGATGGCCTTGGAATGGCACCCTACCTAGATGCGTAAATGAAGACGGATCCTTTCTTGGCACAATCTTTGAATGGGTGTATGAAGTGTGACCTGGCACACGTGCCCGATCTGGATTGGGTACTGGACAGTTACCCTGACTCAATGACAGGCGGCAGCCAAGACGGAGAACTGTCATGCATTTGCACCCTGACTGCAATGATGGTGGATAACTAAACCGAGGTGTACGTACTTGTTGAGAGACCGGAGGTTCACCCCCCAGTGGCACAGCAAGGCCAGTACGACTGGTTCTTTCAGAACCTTGTTGATGGACTGGATTTGAGCTAACAAGACACTGAGCCGCTGGGGAGGCAGATGGGAGTGCAGCACTATAATGAGGCCTCTCTGAAGTTTGAACCCTGAAACATTGTATGGGAAACTGCTCCTTTTGGATCTGAATCCATCCTTGTGTTCTGTAACGCTGATCCACTACGATATAGGTCTTCAGGTGGATTTCCAATAGACCTACTAGAAGGGAATGTAGGCACCCTGTTGTCCAGAGACTCGTTGGTATTGAACGTTTGGTGAACATAGGGAACAAAACCATACGAGTCTTGGGTGTGCAATGGTGGGTGTAACTCAAAGCATTTTGTCTGCTCATATGGACCTCCATGGCGCTGGATCTGCTGAAAAGTAGGTTGCTCGGGCTGCTTGATATCTGTGGATCTCAGGAACTCCTGTTTTTGACACGGCTGACTTGACCACCCCTCAAATGTAGTCACTCAGATGTTCTTTTATAAAAGCCCCAGTCTGAAAATGGTTGGTGGGCTCAGGGGACTGCGATTGAAAACAGAATGACAAAGACTGCTGCCTGGGAAAGGGTGTCTCTTTATATCGATGCTGAAAGCTCGGGTCTTGCAGCTGCTGCTCAGAATAAGAGGACCCCGGAGCCTGCTGATAATGGGGCCTCAGAAACTGGCCATGATAAGTAGGCATCTGAGGCGGAGCAAGGGAAGGGCACTGGGGCTGCGCTTGCTGAAAGGTAGATGATGATCCCCATGTCTGTCGGTGCTGATGGGGTCCTGTTTGATCGTGGGACTTCTGAAAGGGCGAACCATGCGTTTGTTGTTGCTGAAAAGAGTATCTCTGATCCTTGGATACCACTTGAAACTGCTGATGGGGAGTGCCGTGGGGCAGACTTTGCTGAAAGGAAGACCCCTGGGGCTGAAATTGCTGAAAAGCACCAGCTTCAGCCTGCTGATATTGTGGCCCTTTGGTTTGCGATTGCTGAAAGCAGGGCGTCTGAGATTGATGTGACTGGGGTAGCCTAGACCCTGCTGAGCGGGTACACTGTCTAGGTGCGCTGGTTGATAAGGTCCACGGGGCTGAGTTGGTTGAGGGTGATGACCAAGGACCTGGGCTTGGTAGTTGGACTCCTGGGCTTGGTATATTGGCCACTGCACTCTCCCCGCTGGAGGCGGCAGCCTCTCCATAGCGTATGAAACCCTGTATGCTCTATGTTCATCTATCTGCCATCACGAGCAGCCCGGTCTCTCCGGGACCCCATAGAATGAGAAACAGGACTACAACAACTTCCGTCAAGACCTCGAAGCGTGGCGGCCATCTTGAAAAGGGTTCTTTCGAATATATATTTAAAGTAATCTACCTAAGTCAAACACTTTCGTTATGAATTTAGAAATTATTCAGCTGAATCTGACCATTTTTGTGCTCTAATGTATTTTTTATTTACATGCTTCAATTCATAGCTGTTGCTTTAAACTCATGTGAAGTGCAACTGATTCAACAGTGCTGCTATGCTCTATTATTTTACCTGACAACCATCCTTGAACTGCATGATGCCTATTTTTTAATAGCCAGAATTAACGCGTTGGGCACTATTGTTTTTTTGTATGGAGCGAGATTAAACAGAGACAGCATGGGTGGGGGGTTGAGTCGATAATGCCAGGCGCACGGGTTAAAGCGAAAGAGGGCGCCCGTGTTGTTATTGAAAGCGGGCACCCATGTGCTGCCTGCAGCAGGAGAAACTAATTAATGAAAGTAGTGCTCACAGACTAAAGAAGGCGTATCGTGTAACAACCAAAGTAAAGGGGCCAGTCGCCATGGGAGGTTACAAGTGAAGACAAGGTGGTACTAAGGAGGGACTTACAAGCCTCTTTAGGAATCAGAAGAAAGCATTTAGGAAGGACAATGACACAAGCCAAAAACAATATGGGCGAGGAGTGGGCGGGGCTTCTATTTCATACTACACTACAACAAGTCTACCAGAGCAGCGCAAGCGCGCTGACTCTAGGCTCGACCTAATGATCAGTTGGGATAATTATACCATTGAAGTTTGGCTAAATGAGTGAAACATTTGCAAATATTTGTTCCAATGCATGTTATTTCAATATGGCCGCCACCGCCGGTTAAGGCTCTATTGATTTCAGCACTAATACATAAGCATCCTCCCAGGCGAAATCATTGAAAGTGTCTGAATACCACATGCCCCAAGCCAGTGCTACATATCAAGCGAGCATACTGGACGCTTTTACTATTTCACACTATTTATTAATTTTGAATAGGTGAGTTACGAGTGAGGAGCATTATTTTATGTCCAGTCACTGATTGTTTGCCTTTTAATTATATAGTCAATTTCCTGAACACGAAGCAGCATTGAGCATATCAAATCAATATATTTATCCACCTACAGCTAGTCTATGCTTTAAGTTACTTTAGCATGACTGCTGGTAGTGCTCTTGCACTTATATTCTCTTAGTCTTATTTACAGCCCTTTCTTCATGCACACTAATAGTTAGCTTCTCTTATAGAGTCAGCATTTAAACCACCCGGTCCAGGTCTCCTCAATGGTCGACGGTGGTTCCACTTCTTATTTGAAACTTTTCAAATAAGAAAAAACAACTTCATGTCTCATGTGTTATATTCTATGGACACACAGGCACTCATCCCGGCTACACAACACTCAACTGTTGAATCTACCCATCCTGCCTGGAACCCAAATCCATCTCCTGTCTCTCTCATCTGCCATGTTACAGCTCCTTTGGTCAGCCCCCAATTGCCCATACAGAACTCCGGAGGACAAAGAAGGACCTGGTAAGGAATTGTGAGGACATGTGGTCTATTTTAAGCCTGGGCGGAGTTCGTGGAGTTCTGCTATGCGGAACTCTGCGAAGTGCAAAAAAAACGCCACCGCGCTACGCGGAGCTCCGTAAGCGGCGGAGTGCGTTAGATAAATGCTGTTCGCTGTGATTTTCAGCGCCTGGTGTTTGTCCACACTGTGCAATCATAGCGAACGGATCCATGCACAGCGCAAGCGGGCGCAAGCGGGTGCTGCTTCCTTTCTGCCGCTCGAGTAGATTATTTATGCGAGCGGCAGCTTTCTCAACGCAAACGGACGGTTTCTCAACACGAGCGGTCGCAAGCATACGTGACCACTCGCAATGAGAAATCTGACCGCCCGCGTTGAGAAATCTCGCCAGGAGGTGGATTTTCAGAACTCTGAGAGCTCTGTGTAACGTGGAGTGCGGAAAACTCCGCAAACTCCGTGAGCGGAGCGGAGTTCACCGCCCAGGCTTAGTCTATTTTCCAGTGTTTCCACTCCTCTGTGGCTTACCAGAAGCTCTACTTCCTCTGGCACCTATAGAGTGTCATCCATGCAGGAGTAGTGGCTGATGTTGGGGCAAGATCATTCCCTGAGAGGAGGACTTTTAGGGCCCATATGACCAGGCAAAATATCGGCCAATCAGCCACATACTTTTCATCAGAAAAATCAATAAAAAATTCAGTTACAGGGCCAGATCAACCCTAGCAACCTACAGGACTATCAGTCAGTCACAAAACTTTATTTCGCATCACTCGGGTGCATAAAAGTGCATCAACAAAACATTACGGTACAGATGATAATTGAAAGTTAAAAAAAAAAAAGAAAAGGCAATACAATGTACAATCATTTGTCCAGAATATAACAGTCATAAAAATACCACAATAAAAATAATACAGTACGAACATTGATCATCTAAAAGAAGTACGAATGCATACGTCTAGCCAATAGCAGCAATCATGAGTTAAAAAGAAAAGGGTACCAGCGACTAAGGCAATGTCATAGGAGTACACCTATAATGATGTTACAATCCGGATGAGCCTCTTAAAAGAAAAGTGCATTTGTCTAACCAATAGCAGCAATCATGAGTTAAAAAGAAAAGTGTACCAGCAACTAAGGCACTGTCATAGGAGTACACCATAATGATGTTACAATCCGAATGAGAATCTTGAACAAAGAGTGCAGATGCATTTGTCTAACCAATAGCAGCAATCATAAGTTACAATGGGTACCAACAACTAAAACAATAACTCTTAAGAAGAACAGTGACTGGGTAATTTAGAAGCCTTACGAGTTCTCACAGCTATCAATTTGGCTTGGGGCGAGGCTGCGGCGACACAAGACACACACATAACTGACAAAATCCTCCTCCTTAAGCACAAAACTGACCTGTCCCTTCAGATCCTACTTGTCTTCTCTGCAACCTTTGATACTGCTGAGCTCCACACATTGATCCACAGCTTTCAATCAATAACACAGTGCTAGAATGGTTCACCTCCTGCTTCACCAACCACCACCAAATACATACAGGTAACAACACCACATTACATAAACTCACTTTTTTTTTATTAAGCACTTAGGGAGCCTTCATGTTCAACATCTATCTGGAACCTCTAGGACTGCTGCTTACTGACCGGCTAATAGATACCTTAATACGCCAGTGACACACACTCAGCTCTACTTATATATCTCCTCATCTCATGACATCCAGCAACTTAAAACCTGCTTTAATGTAATCCAGGAATAGAAAGTCTTTGGTTATAAAGACCTCAAATGAGCCAGGATCAGAAAACAAATGTATGATGTGGCAAAATTATGATTTTCATCATTGTACTTTGACCAAAACATAGGCCAATGATTTCTTTGGCCGAATGAGAGTTTGTGTGGCATTGCCCTACCACAACATGTGGACTATGATGTTTCAGGAGGGAAACTATGGAAATATTTTAAAACCACATGTATCGTTTACTCAACATCACTTGTTTAGTGCATGAATCTCCAAGTGAGGAGGCTCGGCTAAAGTATGAGTCCAATAGTTGGTTTCCTTAACCTATTTAGTGCATAGGATGTGACCTTTAGGTCCTTTGCTCTACCTTTACAGTGTGAAGGACATAGAAGTTATGTCCTCACACCCAAGTTCCCCACCTTGGGAAAATCTTACCCTACAGCCTGACTTTTTGTTTTTTTGTGAAGATCATCAAGTTACGTGAGCTTATGTCATCAGATGTGAAACTGAAAGCAGCGGAGCATGAACACTCCAGCCGCTTGCAGTTTGATCAGTGCTCGGGAGCACAGCTCAGCCAACCAAGCACCAATTTAGATGAGAGAGGAACCTCTGAAAGGGGAGAGTCTAACTAGTGAATTCCTAGTGGGGGATCACTGTAGTTAGGAGATTGACAAAACTGAGTATTTCACCTTTACTTCTGCAGGGCATTCTGAGTCGTCAGAAAAAGTGGTGAGATCCACTGAAGGCACACAACCCTTGATCCCCACAAGTAGCTACTTATCAGAAATTTGTAAGTTAGGTAAGTTTCCCTGGGTATTGACAGAGCCTATGTCCAAAGTACTGAAGCCATACTCATGGAAAGTGAGACCATTTTTTTCTTTTAAAGGCACAGGTATGAGATTTGCAGGGCATTCTGGGTAAGGAAACGTATTGGGACCAGCACAAGCCACCCCATCCTGGATTTCTAGTTTTCAGAAAAACCAGATGTTAGTAGGGTTGCATTGGTGCTGGCAGACCTGAGACCTGACTACTGAAGCAATCCCCCATGGACCAAGAGAGGAAATAGGGTATTTTAGGTATGGTTATGATGTTTGCAAGGCATTCTGGGATCAACATAAACCACACCCCATGGATTGCCTAGTCCTCTAGCTTTCAGAAAAATCTCTGGGGTTCGTAGGATTCCCTGGGTGCTGGCAAGTCACAGGTCCCAATACTATAGTTACCACATCCCAAAGATCATGTATGTTTAAAGCAAAATTCTAGACATTTCTACGGAGCATTTTTGGGCCTTTCCTGTTCTGGCAATAGGCCCACCCACACATGTTGTGTACCAATTTTATAGAAAGAAATGTGGGAAAACTGTGTGGTAGGACTTTTGTCATTCACTTCAAATCCATATATTTTCCCCCACAAAAATATATTGTATTGTAATTGCATTTATATAGCACTTACTTCCCCTGACGAGGTATGGTAGTACTTTGTGGCCAGTAGTACACTACTCCAGGAACCCACAGTTAGTGGTTAAGTGATTATTGATTACTCTTTAATATTGGCCTTGTGCTATCAAGGAAACCATTCCAAGGATGTACTCCAGTTTGTTTTTTGTGGCAAATCGAATGAATAGGAGTGATTATTAGTGGGAGGGAGGTGTGAGGGGGTAATGTAATTTCATGCGGCTGGTAGGTTGAGTAAATAGATAGGCTAGAGCAGATTAAGGGCCTTATTTATAGTTTGGCATATGGGATACTCTGTCACAAACATGGCGGCTGTCCTTTCCGACGTATTACAAGTGCATTGTAGCCTATGACACTTGCAATACAGCAGACAGGATATCTGTAACATTTTTTGGGAGTATGCTGTATGCCAAAAAATAAAGGCCTTGGTATTGTTAGATTGCAGGGATATAGTATCATAGAGGAGAAGTTGTAAACTGTGAAATGAGATGTGGGCAATTTGCAGAAGTACAGTAATAGAGAATGAGACAGACAGTCATGCAACGTTGAATAGGATGTACAAGTAGAGAGAAGGTTTGAGAGGATGCAAGGCAAGAAGAGAGTCATTCAATAGAAAGAAAGGAGAGGGAATCGATCAATAGTTTGAAATCATGGGCAACATTTCAAGTAGGGTTTTAGGAATATAGTGGGAGGAGGCTTTTTGAGATAGCATGCAATCTAAGGATGTAAATCCATAGAACGAAATGACATTATTTTCATGTGAGCAGCGTTTGTATAGCTGTTAGCTCCCATATGTCCGGCACTGAAGCTCTTATGTATACTGATAGCCCTGTACACTATAATATGAGGAGGTTCAGTGATTTTACCTAAAGGTTGATATTTGCAGAGCATTCTGAGTAAAAATACCTAAGCGTTTGATAGGCCCATCCACACAAGTGGGGTGCTGTCTTTACTGAGAGACGTGTGAGAGCATTGGGTGGTAAGAATTTTGAAATTCCCTGCAGATTCTGCCACTTTCTCTCATAGAATTTTGACGAAATTGTTTGATTTCAACTCATGTTTAATGTTTGCAGTTCATTCATTTTGGGTAAAAAAGTCCACATAAAGTGCATGACCGTGGACTCCCCTAAGTCTCTAGTTTGGAGTAGATGCATCTGCCAGTATAAAGTGAATCACCATCATTAAAATGGCAATTCTACCAAAGTTACTGTATATGTTTCAGGCAGTTCCCTTGTATGTTCCTCCAAGTTATTTTGTGTAAACTGGATGCAATGGTTTCCAATTTTATTTAGAAAAATAAGAGACCTCGGCGGGCCTATAGAGAGGAGTGCAGGCACTTCTGGATTGACATTTGTATTTCTGGGTGACTCTGACTAAAACACGGCATCAGCTTCCTCAAAACTGTCATCCTGTGCTTGATTCTTTTGACGTTTTCTTTTCACCATGCCAATGCAAAACTTTGTTTAAATTTGAGAATCTGTATTTTTATTTTAAATAAGTCATGCTCCACTCCCTTACAACATTTTATCAAACATGGATTGAGATTAAGCGGTGTCTAAAGATACCTCCTTTACATGCATTAGCTGTTTGATGGGGGAATACCGAGATACAGACTGTCTTTTAGTTCAAAATGTTTTATTAAGGAAATTACATTGTGAAACCAAGCAAAATATTAAAATGTACATAAAGATTAAACTTGTCATAGTAACAACATCAATGTTCGTCGAAGAAAAAATCAAATTGAGCAAGAAATATAATTATGTGGCCTGTGCACAATAAGACATATCTCTAAAGCAAATACTAAACACTAATTTGCATTGTAAAATTTATAGCATTTTGTCTGGTTTTATATTTTTTGATGGGGAAAAAGAAAAGGAGGGAGAACTACATATAATGTCTGACTGCCTGTAAAGAAATAAATGAGGAAAGAGAGTGGCAATGGAAATAGGGGTAGTAAAGAAACAAGGGGCATACAGTGAGTGATATAAAGAAATTATATGCAGTGAAATATAAGGTATTCATGATGTTTGAAAACATCAACAGTTCTAATGTCAATGGTATTGGGGTTTGATAAGTAAGAAGTCAAAGCAAACCATAGCAAATCCCTCTTAATGGCAACCTGTAGAGTGGGTGAATGTACAATATCCAAAATGTGATTGTGACATATCCAATTCAACCATGTGAGAAAAGATATATTGTTAAAGTTTTTCTAATTGGAGGTAATAACCTGAAAGGCTACCACCAGAAGGAGATCAACAAACATGCCCTTAACCTTGTCTCCAGACCATCTAGCTGAACAGCCACTGAGAAAGATATGGACAATGTTATAAGGAATTGAAATAGATAATAGTCGGGAAAGTTTGCGCCATACATGTTTCCAAAAGGAGGAGACCTTTGGACAATGAAAAAACATATGAAGAAGGTCCCCGTTAGAGGCATTGTAGGTTCAGCAAGAGTTATTAGTCAAAAGTTTCATTTTGAATAAAGAACAAGGAGTTAAAAATACCCTATTGTAAAAGAAAAACATAGTCTGAGTGGTGCTGGCAGAAAGAGATGTAGGATGTATTTTAAGCCATAGTTTGCTCCATAATGAAATGGAGAAAGTGGAATGTAGATCATGTTCCCAGGATTCTTCAGTTCTGGTTTTAGTCCTATCTGGGTCTGGAGTGGAAAGCTGTTTGTATAGAAAAGAAGCTTTGACTTCGGTGGAGAAATTATGGGCTGTTATAGGATTGCATGAAGTCTGAGAAGGGACAGAGGAAGGATCTATGAAGTTTTGTCTAAGAATGTTTAAGAAGAGGGAGTATTTGGGTCGATATGAGGAGGGAATATGGAAACTAGTGCATAATTCCTCAAAGGGAATAAACTGATTATTAGAGGTGATCTGGGAAATCAATATAATACCATTGGCCAACCAGGGAGACCACTTAAGAACTTTGTTAGGGTTAGGGTTGTACCAAATGGGGGATAACAACTGTAGTTGAGAAGGTGTATAGACCTGAGATATAAACCTTTAAGCAATATGACTTGAGTGATTTAATACATGGAAAGACATAGATCTAGGCTTCTAGGCGATACAGGTAAATTGAAGGAATGAAAATGGGGAGATTAAAGAAAGTTCAATGGAACGCCAGAGCGGAGGGGAGGTAGAAATTGATGTTCCTAGAGAGGAACATATCTGTTTGAGGGTGAAGGCAGAATGATATTGTGTAAAATTAGGAAAGTTGATGCCACCATTTATTTTTGGCTTCTTGAGTTTGGATAGGGAAATTAGAGCCGGATGCCTACTCCATAAGAACCTGTGTAATAAACAGTCAATAGATCTAAAGAAGGTTTGAGGTAACCGGAGAGTAAGCCTCTGCAGATAAAAATTGATAATAGGCAACAACTTCATTTAATTGAATCAAATCTGACCCACCATGCAAGATAGAAATTGGACCATTGAGCAGAAAGGGTAGAAATGTTATGTTTTAGAGCTTCTATGTTAGCCTTAATGGTATCTTTGATGGAAGGGAGTACATAATACTTAAACATTTCATCTTAGAGGGATTCCACAAAAAACCTGTGTCCTTGAACATATCTTTGAGGCAGAAATTAAAAGGCATTACTTCAGATTTGTTTATGTTTAATCGGCATCCAGAAAATGAAGAATAGTGAGATAATAAACAAAGAAACTCAGGGAGGGAGGTATGAGGATTGGAGACATAAAGTAAAATATAGTCAGCATAAGCAGTGAATTCAATATTTAACTGTCTGTGAGTATAACCGGTTAAAGTCTGGGATCGTCTTAAAGTTTCCAGAAACGGTTCCAAAGAAAGAATGAAAAGTAAAGGTGATAAGGAGCATCCCTGTCGAGTGCCTCTTGTGAGGGGGAAATAGTGATATTGAAGGCCATTGGTGAATACCGAAGTGGAAGGGGAGACATAGAGTATTTTGACATACTGCAGGAATCTGGGGTCAAAGCCATACCATTTGAGGGCTTTAAACATAAATTCCCAGTTTAAGCAGTTGAAAGCTTTTTCAATGTCCAAGGTCAGTGCAGCAAAAGGAGTTTTGCTTCCAGAGGTGCTATGAATAATATTTAGGAAGGACCGGGATTGTCTGAAATGTTTAAACCTGTGGCAAAACTCTATTGTTTAGTACCAACTAGGAAGGGGATTAACTCATTAGCACGGAGCGCTAAGATCTCTGAGAAAATTTTGCAATCTGCATTAATAACAGAAATTGGTCTGTAATTCTTGCACTAAGTCAAATCTTTGTCTTTCTTTGGAATTAGACTTATCATAGCCTCCAAAAAGGATCTAATCATAGTATCAAAAACAAGAAGATTTTGAATAAGTAATAAAATCTTGGATACCAGAGAATTAGAAAATTTGGAATAGAATTCGACCATAAAACCGTGATGACCTGGTGCTTTGTCTTTTGGGAGTTTGGAAATGGCCGTACAGATCTCAGCAGAGGAGATATCTGCCTCCAACGGAGAAAAGTCAATCTGTGGAGCTTCTAATTTTGGGATGTTACGGAAAAAAGAATCTAGAGATTCACCGTAGTGTAAAAGAGCACTACTGGCATTGTTGATAGATGTTTTGCTAAATCTGAGTTTGACCTGGCTAAGTTGTTCGAAAACAACTTTATGAAAAGAGGTATAGTATTCTTGTTCTAGTTTCTTAATATGTTGCACATATAGTTAATAATATAGCCTTGTGCTGTTGCCTTGAAAGAATCCCAAACATGGTGGAACTTGACTTCAGGCTAATGCTGTTGTCAAAAAATTCGACAATGACTTGGTCAAATCCTGTGACAAACTGCTGATCCTGTAGTAACCAAATGTTAAAATGCCATCTACTAGTGCGAGTAGGGGAATGGGTAGACTCCGGATCAATAATCACTGGGGCATGATCAGAGATGAGGATGGGACCTAATTTAGCATGGATCAAATTTTGTGTGAAATTTTTACTTAAAAAATATAATATAATCTAGAAGATGAGTGATGAGTGGGGGAACAAAATATTCTAAAAGACCAGGATTGAAAGTGCACCAGGCATCAACTAAACCTCTATCAGAGACTATTCTATGAAAGGCCTTTTCCATCTTGTTGGAAATGTATTTGAATGCAGATTTTCTATCTAGGAAGGGATCCAACAATTGGCTGCAGTCACTGCCCAAGATGAGATCAACATTCATAACTGACATTAGTTTAGTTGAAAGTGAGTCTCAAAAGTGTGTGTCAACCCCATTGGGACCGTAAACATTGAAAAAGGAGAAGGGGAACCCATTAATCGTCATATCTAAATGAAGCCATCTACCATCAACATAAATTTCTTGCTTTTAAATTATTAAATAAACTTTTGTGAAATAAAATAATAACACCATTTTATGGTGAACAGCAGGAGAGAAATATATAGAACTGACCAAACTTTTCTTTAACAGATGATTATCTTTTTTGGAAAGATGGGTTTCTTGTATCAATACAACATGACAAGAGAGTTTAGAGGGGGGTGTAATTACTCTTTGGCGTTTAATAGGGCTCCGAAGGCCTTTTACATTCCAAGAAAACAACTCTAAATGAATTAATTAGAATATTGGTGAACAGGATATAGAACAGCAACCTCTTCAATCATGGCAGATACATTAAAGAATAACTGCATATGGGCAAATTTGACCAAACTAGACAGGGACATTTTTTTAAATAAAAAATAAAAGAGAACAACAAGAAAGGAAAGGACAAAAGGAACAGGTAATGGGTCCGAAGAAAACCCGAAAGAAGAAGAAAAGAGGACTATGGTGAAGAGTTGGAAAGACCTCAACCATAGAGAAAAATTTGAGAGAAAGAAGAAATTGAAGAGGGAACGCAGAGGAGCACCATGGTGGATGAACCAGCCGGAGCACCCGGTCTGATATGTAAAAAACTAGGAAACAAGATGACTGAAGTTAAAGAAGGAAAAGTTACTGAAAAAAGGAGCTGTGGACAAGAACAGAATTGAGCAATAAAGGACATGCTTAGACATATAAAGAAGGACTTACCCATTCAAAGAGGGAGGCGTGGGATGAACATTCAAGGAGAGAAGATGAAATAACAGCTGAACAATTAGCACAATCATGGACGTCAATAGCAACAGACAAGGGACCTGGGGGTGAGAGGAAGAGAAAATGTTAGTGAGAAACAAAGAAGCATCATTGCAATAATATCACTCCGGTGAAAATTATAAACCATAGACAAAAAAAGATAATGTATAAATGGAAGTTTGTGTGCCACTGTTGTCCATAGCTTCCCTTCTGTGCAGGTGAATGAAATCTTTAAGTTGGGCTGGAGAATCAAAAAAGGTAGTTTTATCCTTGTAGGTGACCTTGAAGATACAAGGATGGAGAAGGACATATTTAGCATTTATTGCATGCAGCGAGGGGCACAGGTCAAAGAACTCTTTGCATCGAGCAGCTGTGGCACAGGAAACATCCTGCGAGAAGGAAAGCCTTTTTGAACCGGACGTCGCTACCACGTACTTGGGAGATATTCCACTCTATTTATTCTTTGTTATAATATCATGCAACATACAAGCGTAACATGGAGATCATGTGGAACATGTTTTTGACGTGCTAAGCCCTGAAGAAGTCCCAGATGGGACGAAACACGTTGGCTGTCAATTGTGTGCTGTGGTTTTAAGGAACAGCCTTTGAATAAAAGAATAAAAAAAAGAAAAATTTTCAAGAAACAACGACTCATACAATGGTTTATTGGTGGGAGATGTCATTTTGTTTCTATTTATGATGGACTATGGACACTAATATCCGATGATTACAAACCTACCTATATAGTAGAGTGCAGAGCCACTTGTGTTTAATGAAACTCATAATATATAACAGAGACTCAACACTTAAAAAGCAAAATGGAAAAATAAAATGAAGAAAGATGCTATGTACATTTGAAAAAAAGATGGGAAATGTGGCATTGCACAGATAATTTTTCAACCGATTACACATTGCTCTTTAGCCATTTAAAAAAAAAAGAATTGTGAAGAATAGTCCCCTACTATGCCACCATTTATTTAAGGTTTTCTGAGGACGATGAGCACTGACACTGCTGGGCAGGAGTATAGCCTGACACATCACAAACATTTTCAAACAGTTCATGTAAGAATCTATTTTTTTAGGGGTGTGGCCGGGAGGACCAAGATGGTGGATGTCTCTCCGTGAGCTCCCGGCATCCCTGATTAAGCATCCACCATAGTCTTGTCGCTGACATGACGTTGGGCCTGGGGACACCGCTGGTTCTAGAGGGTCAGTGACATTAAAACTATCAGCTGAGGGACTTTCTGACCACTGCAAGGTGGCATTCAGTGGGGATATCAATGCAAATATGCCCCAGGACATCAGAGTAGGCTTGTGTAAACGTGAGCTGGAGCCCCCAAACAAGGAGCATGCAAAAATGTATCCCTGGATGCCACAGAGATCCTACAGGCCATACGAGCCTCATGCACAGCCTTGGAGACTAAAATTGGAGAGGGGGGATAGATGTAGCACTCTTGTGGAAAGACTTGCAGAACACTGTGGACAGAGTGTCAAGGGTGGAGGGATGCATCACCAATCTGGAAGACTTCATAACAGCGCTGAAGGCTGAGGTGGCCAACATGACCACTGCCACTAACTTCCTAGAAGACTGTGCAAAAGATGCGAAAAGCCAAGCCCACAGAAACTATCTAAGATTCATAGACTTTCCAGAAGGAGCAAAGGGTCCGTCCCCTGAGATGTTTCTGGAAAATTGGATCCTGACATGGTACCTGAAAGACAATCTTTCTGTCTGTTTTGTTATTTAACGAGCCCACCATTCCCTGGCAGCGAAACCCCCACCGGGTGTGCCTCCTTCGCCCCATGATAGTGAAGGTGCTAAACTATCGAGATGCGATCCTAAGGGGGAACAGGGACCACAAAGGAGTGTGATTTCAATTGTCTAAGATCCTGGTATTGCCGAACAATACCCGCTGAGTTCAACAGCAATGCAAATCGTTTAACGCTGTCAAAGAGAAGCCGAGGGGTGCCCAAGCTACAATATATGCTTCTATTCCCAAACAGGCTTAAAACCATCCACAACGGTAAATCCTTTTTCTTCAACATGCCGGAACCAGCATGAGATTGGGCGATGGAACAAGCCCGCTGTGCTGCCCTCTCACCCCCTGAGTGGGGAGGGGTCAGACACATGGACAGGGCGATTTGATCGGAGCTCCTACCTGCAGTCACAATACACCTAGAGGCTCACGCAAGAAGCAGGAAAATCCACAATGGCCCTTGGACTCTATGGACTCAGACACAGAGCAAATGGGGCAAAGGCACAGGCTAGAACATATTGAGACTGCTAGTGATAAGGACTCCAGACGAGCTCAAGGGGCCACAACCTCTGAGCCGGCCCTTCTGGCAGCCCAGGGCTGAGAAAGGCACCCTGGGCTGGATGTGGTAAACTACTATGGGGATCACCTGGCTGCGGGCCGATCTCTACAAACTTGCCTTACCACCAACAGCAGATCCTATTGCTGAAGTGCTTGAGTGGGGCGGGGAGTCAGCAGGCACTTGGAACCCTCAGTTGTAACACTTTGTAGGGTGATGTTTGGGGTGACAGATGCTTCTGGGGTGGAAGTGTGAGGTGGGGGGAGTAAGGGGTGTCGTCTGGGGAAGTTTCAGCCTTGTTGGCCATAATTTGTAATACAGCGCATGTATGACTCATAGTACAGACTAGCCCCAAACCACTCACTGTCTGAGGGGTGTCACGACAGGACAGCCTGGGTGTAGGCCCATTGGAGATCCAGAGGGAGACCCCCACTAAACTGATCTGTGTTACTAACCACCTTATGCCCGGGCTCAAAGTTATGAAATGGAACATCAGTGGGCTGATTGACCGCATTAAGCATGGGGCTATCTTTGGGATGGCGAGAAGACAGGGTCCTGATGTTCTTATGCTTCAAGAAACCCATCTGATGGGTACTAGATGACCAGTCCAGGCCTACTACGGATACGACAGGGTGTTTCACAAGGGGTATGCCAGGGGGTCCTGAGGGGTGTCCATTCTCTTACATAGGCGGTGCCCATTGTGGTGTCCTGAACAGAATCAGATCCGCAGGGTAGATATGTGATAGTTGAGGGAGGGATTGACTGACATACATACAACTTGATGAGTGTGTACGTTCCCCCACAGCTGACGGGAGTGATGTTGGACACACTCATGGTCGAACTGCTATGACTTCCTCATGGACATACAATCATGGAGAGCTACTTTAACACGAAGACTTCTCGAGGGTTCTTCAGACCGTCTGGGGTGAGAGTCATGGCTTGCAGCCTGGGCATCGGAACTGGGTCTCAGCAACGCGAGGTGCATCTGGCACCCAAGGGAGACAGAATACACAGATACCACATTGGATATCTTCTTGCAATTGAATAAGGGGTCCCTAGAGCCCCATGGCACCCTGTGGGAGGCCGGCAAGGCCTATATGGGGTTGGGTGGTGAGATTCCATTTTAGGGCAAAGGAGTGGCAAACTATGCAGCAGATAATTGACTTGGAAACAGGCATAGTTCACTTGGAGCAGAAGGGCAGTAGGGAAGAAATGGAAGGACACCAACTTGCGATCGACAGGGCGTCATTGCGACAGCTGTGACTCAAAGAGCTGTACCAATGCTGGATCACCACACACAGCTGGTATATGAATGGGGAGACAAGTCCAGCAAACTTCTTTACTGGTTGGCCACCCACGGAAGAGTGGAGAAAGTGATACTGAGTCTCAGCGGCGGGTCGTGGGCGCCCAGGGTATTGAAATTACCTTTGCGGAATACTATCGGTCCCTCGTTGCAAGATGAGAGTTACCCGAAGGGAATCTTTGACTCCCCTAATTGCTGACCTGCCTCTGCTGACCTTGTCGAGAGCAGGGAGGGGGGGCCTCGATCAACCCTTCACATTGAAGGAACTGGATAATGCACTGTTAGACCTGGCATCTTTTGGCATGTTTCCCCTCTCCTTTTGCTTTCTGACGTTTGTTTTGATGGTATGCTGGACTTAATTTTTTCTGGTTTAGTGTCTCTGCGCACTTTTTCACTACTATTCAGTGCTAAAGTGCAAGTGCTTCTACTGTAAATTGTATTATGATTGATTTTTCATGATTGGCATATTTGATTTACAAGTAAGTGCCTAGTACAGTGCACTGTGTGTGCCCAGAGCCTAAATCAAATCCTACTAGTGGGCCCGCCGCACTGGTTGTGCCACCCACACAAGTAGCCTTTCAAAGGTGTCTCAGATCTGTCACTGCAGTGTCTGCGCACAGTTTTTACTGCCATATCAACCTGGCAAGTGCACCCACTGGCCAGGCCCTAACCTTTCCTCTTACTACATGTAAGGCAGCCCTTTGGTAGGCCCTAAGGTACCCCTGTGGTCAGGGTGCAGTGTATGTGAAAGGTAGGACATGTGCTGGTGTGTTGTACATGTCCTGATTGGGAAACACAACCAATTTTGTTTTTCACTATTGAAAGGCTGTCTTTCCGATAGGGGATCATTGGAGCTGCCTGGTAATGTTTTACAAGTGTAACTTCCAATTGGGAGAAGGTAGAGAAATGGAGTTTAGGTACCTTGAGCTCGGAATTTAATAACACATCTTTTAGTAGAGGTGGTTTTTAAATTGTGTGTTTGAAAATGCCACTTTTAGAAAGTGGACATTTTCTTGTTTAACCATCCTCTGTGCTTCTGCCTGTTTGTGTATTCACTGTCTGGTTTTGGAGTGACAGGATCTGGGCATGTGCATTCACACTAGACAGTCACAAGGGGAGATGAGGTGTGCCCTGCCTTTCCTGGGTGACTCACAGCCAGGCTGAATAGACCTTTCTGCATTTAGAGTGGTGGGAGGAGTTTTCACTAGCACCTGAATAGGCTGTGTCTGCTCTGCACAATGCTGTCTCCACCTCCTGTAGTGAAGCTGGACCAGGGAGGACAGAACTGGTGTTTACTGAGCCAAAAAGGCTTTCTGCCTAAAACTTCAAAGAGAAAAGTAGTATAAATATTAGGGCCTTGACCCCAGAAATTTAGAACTTGTTTGGACTAAGGAACCTGCCAAGAAGAAGAGCTGGAGAAGCTGTTAGTAGGAACTACCACTTTGCTGTGTGCTTTGCAGTGTTGGCCTGCAGTGTCTGCTTCTGTCTTGGGCAGTAAAAGGACTGGACTGGACTTTCTGCAACTTATTTTTCTGAGTTTCTCCAAGGGCTTGAGGTAGAGCTTGCCCCTTGTTCAAGAAGTATCGGGAACTGAAAAGACTTCAAGATCATCTGCTACCATCACTGGGAACTGGGTGTTTTGTGCTGCAACTGAAGAAAAAGCAACCAGACGCCGTCAATGACGCCGCTGCCGGCTCTGTGACCTCTTGGCATCGCAGAGAGCACCGCCCCGCTTCGCACCGCAACCCTGGTCTCACCGACAACGTCGCCACCGAGCCGCTTCTTGCACCGTGACCTGAGGGTATGCACTTCGCACTGCCTCGCTTCACATCGCCGCCCTTGTATCCCCGACAACAACGCTCCACGTCGACATAGACACCACTGCCTGCACCATGGCCTGGTGGCACCGCTCGTAAGTTACTCGATGCATCGCCCTGCCCCACACCGCAGCCTTTGCCCACTGACGCCATCGACTACAGATCGTCTGTCGACGACAGCGCTTCAGCAATGACGACGAAGCTGCTTGCACCATGATCTGTCAGCACCGCAACGAGCACTGTCCTGCTTTGCACTGCAGCCCTGGTCTCACCAACGCCACTGGATGCCATCACTGAGTCGCTGCCTGCACCGCAACCTGAGGGCACTGCACTTTGCACTGCTCCACTTCACACCGCAGCCTCGACGCCTGCCGGCGCTCCTGACTTCAATCTCACAGAGTTTGGTCTGCAACGCTTGTGACTCCAAGGGCCCAATGACTCCTGCCCCGACCTCTGGAACTGACGACGCTGCCTTTCCAGAGCTCATCGCAAGGTCGTCGATGCCCTGCATTTCCAAGGTACTGTTTGCGGGTCTTCATGATACCGTAGCTGGCCCGCGATGCCGCGGTCAGCCTGAACTGTTGGATTTGTTTGTTCACAAAGCCGTGATAGCCCCGGATGGAGCTATCGACTTCAAGGAACTGTATTTCAAGTCTATTTTTGCAATATTTGCATCTTGATTACTGTATGTTGGGTTTTTATCGTTTTGGTCTTGTTTTACACAGATAAATATTGGTTATTTTTCTAAAACTGGTGTGGTGTCCTTTTGTAGTGTTTTCCCTGTATCACTGTGTGTTATGTGCAAATGCTTTATACATTGCCTCTGAGATAAGCCTGACTGCTCGTGCCAAGCTACCAAGGGGATGAACAGGGGTTATTTTAGAAGTGTAATCCTCCTTACCTTGACTAGAAGGAAGGGTCCCTACTTGGACAGAGTGCAAACCTGCCAACCAGAGACCCCCATTTCTGACATGCACTCACAGATATGCATGCTGGCAGGGCACTGGGATCGGATGGGTTCCCTATTGAGTACTACCATAGATTTTGAAAGTGCATCCTGCTACCCCTACTGGACATGTACATTTAGGCCATATCGAAGGGCCACCTACTCGAAGGCCTAGACCTAGCGTCTATAGTGGTGCTACATAAAGTGGGGAGAAAACCAGACGAATGCTCCTCATACCGACCAATTTCCCTCGAAAATGGTGAACTCAAAATTTACGGCAAAATCAACATGCACCCGACACTGCATTCGCAGGGTACAAATGGTGGTAGCCTACAGAGAACACCTAGTGGATGAGAATTTGTTACTGCTCAGAGATATTGAAAAGGAGTTCAACACCCTAGTCTGAGATTTCCTGTGGGGCCTGCTGAGCTGCATGGGCTTTTGGCCTAAATTCATATCCTATGTCAAGATATTATACACTAATCCAGGGCACAAGTGCGGGCCAATGGCACTCTTTCATATGCCATCCATAGGAAAAGGTACCAGGCAGGGATGCCCCTGTCTCCCATGTTATTTGCCCTGACAATGGAGCCTTTGGAAACATGGGTCAGATGCGATGTTCAGGTGGAGGGGTTTCTATGCAGATGTATTGCTGTTCATATCCCATCGGAGTCCACAGGCCTGCGTATACTCCAAATGCTAGACCTCTACGGGCAGGCCTTGGGCCTGCAAGTGAACTGGGTCAAATCCCTCCTGCTGCCCTGAGCGGTTCTGCAGGACCAACAAACTGGCAAACTCAGATGCCAGTATGCAGACTGAATTTTAAGTTCTTAGGTGTGCACATTTCACTAGCGGACCTACCATGGTCCTTAAACCTCGCTCCATTGACATGCCAATAAGCAGACGGACCTCTCAACAGCCTCAGCAGAGTGGCACTTTTTTAATGCTAGTATTGCAGCACTTCCTCTGCGCCCTTCAAAACTTCCTGTATGCAATCCCCCTGAGATGGTTTACCGGGGTCCAATTCAAAATACGATCCTACCTATGGGCCGTACGGGTCCCACGCATCGCATTTTGATAATGCACCCATTCTACCTTTGACAAAAGTATGGTGGCCGCGGACATATGGCTATATTACTGGACCTCACAGCTAGCCGTGCTGAACAACTAGCTCCAGGGAGGCAGGGCAGACCCAGCCTTTCGAACATAGGTAACAATCTAGGAGTGATAATATTATGAACATGCTGTATCGAGCGCCGCTCCCTTGCTTTCTCCCATAGCGGTCTAGGATGGTATTTTAGGTGTGAAGGCTAGCTCTGCGCTGGACGGGGTGGGACTACAAGTTTACGCTGCAGACCGCTCTCTGGAAAGGGATGCTGCTGGGCCATGTTGCACAACTGGAGGGTTTTACCAGATGAGACCTCATTGGTATTTCCCAGCTTGGGAACTATGGCGGACTTCAATTTACACCAATCCCAATTTTAGAAGTACCTTCGCCTCCGGCATTGCCTTGACGTTTCATGGGGACTCCATCAGGAAGTCCCCTGACTAGCCTGAAGGAAGCCCGGTTACTGACGGGACCATTGGGAAAGGGGGTATGGGTGGGACCAACGGAGAATAGCCAGAGACGTTTTAATGCATGGGCAAAGTGGGCTCTGGCCCAGGGCCCCAGCCTTTCAGGGGGCCCCCTGACAGAGTCAGCTCCGTTCTCCAGAGTTTTGCCCTAATGACCTTGAATATTTCTTAAACAGATTGTTTTAAATACTGTTTTCCTTTAATTTATTTTTTATGTACCTGATGTATGAGAGTCTAGTACAGCAATTTTGCAGAGAAAATGTTGTGTTTATGTTTCATGCAATATACATAAAAAAGTTTCTTTAGATCAAAACAAGGCCTAACATATAAGAAATGGGAGGGCGTCACAGAGATTATTTGCAGTAATATTAGTGAGCTGCTGCTGTGTTACAATATTGAAAACACACATAACTATCCCTGAATATTAGATGTAAACACATTTAGGGCCTTATTTATGAGAAGTGATGCATTGCTGTGTGAAAACAGGGATGCGTCACTTCTTAGTGCGCCCTCCTTGTGACATGATGGATGCGTCATATTTACTGTATGACGCATCATGTCGCAAGGAGTTACAAATACGTCAGTATTTCTGACGTATCTGTAGGCGCAAAAGTGATGCATTGCTGGGGTGTGTCTTAAAATAGACGCAACTCCAGCAATGTGTCTTTTCACATGGGGCAAGCCCCATGTGAAAGGGCCTGCATCAGTCTTACGCCTGCTGTGAGGCAGGTGTAAGATATTGACGCAATGGCGTCCTAGAAGTGGTGCACTGAGTTCTCATAAATTTCAATGCGCCACTTCTACGAGGGTTTTGCGGGGAACACCCACCCTGCATACATTATACCTGGCGCAGGTATAATGTGGTGCAGGGGTTTACAAAGTGACGCATCTGCCTAGATGCGTCACTTTGTAAATAGGGCTCAACATGGCAAATTTTTTTCGCTGCCAGTGCGTCACAAAAAGTGACGCACCGGCGGCATAAAAGTGAAGCAAGGCCTCATAAATAAGGCCCTTAGAATTTGGACGAGTGTTCCTTTGCACTGTCAGGGACCTAATGAAATGAAATTAAATAGTGTATTTAATAAAGCGCGCAGCTACTCAGACTAGAGTGTCCTGGCGCGTGACGGGGGAGGAAAATGTGCGTAAAAGTCCCATCAGTTATTAAAAAGCTTAGGGGCAGATTTACAAGCCCCTTGTGTGACTTTTGCGCCACCGTTTCGTCACTTTTGTGACGCAGCCGCGGCGTAAATGTTGCGGCCCATTTACAACGTCACGCATCTAGGGAGATGCGTCACGTTGTAAAGCCCTGCGTCACATTATACCTGCGTCAGGTATAATGTATGCAGGGTGGGCGTTCCGACGCAAAAAGCCATGTAGAACTGACGCAGTGAAATCTACAAGATTTCACTGCGTCACTCTACGAGTTCACTGCGTCAAAATCCCTACGCCTGCTCAGACCAGGCGTAAGGAATGATGCAAGGCTTTTTGAATGGGACTCACCCATCTATCGTGGTGCATTGCTGGAGTTGCGTCACTTTCATGAGCAACTCCAGCAATGCGTCACTTTGCGCCAGCAGATGCGTCAGAATTTCTGACGCATCTGTTAATCCTTGTGCTATGGAGCACTGTATTGTAAATACAGCGCATCCATAGTGGCGCAAGGACATTTGGCGCTGACGCAAGGAAACTGACGCATCTATGCAGATGCGTCAGTTCCTTGTAAATCTGCCCCCAGGTTTTTAAGTTCTTCCTGAAAGAGAGTAGGTCTGTGGTTAGTCTCAGAGACTCAGGGAGTCTATTCCATAATGTTGCGCCTAGAAAGCTGAGGGATCTGCCTCCAGTGAGGCACAGGGTCAAGACTGATTTGCATATGGCTGGTTCAAACTGGAATGGCATGGTGAGCAAAAAAACGATGGATTTAGGCCCAGATCTCTGTACTGGGGTGAATGTATGACATTGTTCTGCATTCTGTCCATCAACTGTTGTTTTTGCATTTGTCACCCCGAGTGGGACGGGTATGCCCAGACGTGGGTCCCGTGCTCTCCATGCCACTGGAATCAAGCTATCCTGGCTGAAGAGGGGTGAAACCCCGAAACCGGTCCTAGGATGCTTGTTTCCAGTCCAGGGAGGACCTGGCTTGGCAGTTCGGGCTGGACTGTTCCCATGAGGCACAGGGTCAAGACTGATTTGCATATGGCTGGGTTCAAACTGGAATGGCATGGTGAGCAAAAAACGATGGATTTAGGCCCAGATCTCTGTACTGGGGTGAATGTATGACATTGTTCTGCATTCTGTCCATCAACTGTTGTTTTTGCATTTGTCACCCCGAGTGGGACGGGTATGCCCAGACGTGGGTCCCGTGCTCTCCATGCCACTGGAATCAAGCTATCCTGGCTGAAGAGGGGTGAAACCCCGAAACCGGTCCTAGGATGCTTGTTTCCAGTCCAGGGAGGACCTGGCTTGGCAGTTCGGGCTGGACTGTTCCCATGAGGCACAGGGTCAAGACTGATTTGCATATGGCTAGGTTCAAACTGGAATGGCATGGTGAGCAAAAAAACGATGGATTTAGGCCCAGATCTCTGTACTGGGGTGAATGTATGACATTGTTTTGCATTCTGTCCATCAACTGTTGTTTTTCCAGTGCGAGCACGGCATATTTTAGGCACGATGGCCAGGTTGGCATTGGAAGATCTTAGGGGTCTAGATGTTGTGTGGCGATTAACGCACTTATTTAGGTAGCCGGCTCGTAAGCCGTGGAAAGCTTTAAAGAAGATGGTCATCGCTTTGAAGTCGATCCGTTTTTATGCGGAGCCAGTGTAGAGACTTATGAATAGGGGTCATACTAGATCTGGGTTTAGGTCTCAGGATGGCTCTGGCCGCCGCGTTTTGTACCACTTGTAGGTGCTGGATAAGGGATTTGGGAAGACCGAGGTACAAGCTGTTGACATAGTCAAGCTTTGATGTCACCAGACTTTCTGCTCTCAAGCGGTAACAGTGGCAGGAATTTTTTTAGCATCAGGAGTATGCCCAAGCAAGCGCCAGTTAGATTTTGGATTTGAAAGTGCATGGAGAGTGTCTTGTCTATGACAATTCCTAAGTTTTTTACTATCTCCTTTTCCGCGTGCGGGCGGCAGATCTTTTGGCCACCAAGAGCTCCAGTCAGGCGTTTCTGGATTACCAAAGAAAACAACTTCAGTTTTGTCAGGGTTACACTTCAGCTTATTGATCTTAAGCCAGTTAAAAACCTTTGTGAGGCAAGACCTAATCATTGCCGGTTCCTTTTTCACATGTAAAAATCAGCTGAGTGTCATCAGCATAGGAAACTATTTTGGCGCCCTCTTCCTCTACCAGAAATGCAAGGGGGGATAGATATATATTAAAAAGGGTAGGACTGAGAATGGAGCCATGAGGGACACCTACATTCATGGCCGGAACCAGGGATGAGAAAGGGGAGAGCCAGATGTCCTGAGATCTATTTGCCAAGAAGGATGACATCCACGTTAAGGCGGTCCCCCCAAGCCGATGTTAGCAAGTCTCTCCAGGAGCCTCTCATGTGGGGCCGTATCGAAGGCCGCCGACAGATCGAGCAGTATCAGAACAGCCTTGCCTCCCTGGTCCAGCTTACCCTTGAGAAATTCAGTCACTTCCAGCAGAGCGGACTCCGTACTGTAGTTAGCCCTAAAACCGGATTGGGACTCATGAAGGAGCTTCCCATCTTCAATGTGTTTTTGGAGGGCCTTGTTTACATGCTTCTCTAATACTTTGGAGAGGGCCGGAAGAAGGGAGATTGGCCTGTAGTTGGCAGGGTCCGTCGGTTTGGCGTTAGGCTTTTTTTTCAGTGGAAGAATCTTAGCATTTTTACATAATTTCGGCATGTTGCCTGAGGAGAGGGAAACATTAATGAGCTGGTTTACCGTGGGGTTTATGGTGGAAGCTAATAGGTTCAGGATATTCGCTGGACATGGGTCGGTAGGAGAGCCAGACTTAATGCTTTGGAGAAGGGTCAGTGACTCTTCAAGCTGAAACTCAGGGAAAGCTAGTAAAGATGGAGGATCCAACAGGTGAAATTTGCTATTAGAACTAAGGTAGAAGGTCAGTTCTTCCTCTGAGATGTTAATGAAGGCTTGTTGAATCACAGAGATCTTTTTGTGGAAGAATTGAGCTATTTGCTTAGACCATTCTTCCGTGCATGGCCCTTCCTTTGTGCCGGCTTTCGTGGCGGTAAAGGATGTAACTATGCAAAGATTTCCTTTCTCTTATTTTGGGCATTTTCTATCTTAGTTTGAAAGAAGTTTTTCTTGGCTGCCTTCACGAAAATGTAATGAGCTTTTAAGGTGTCTTTATACACCTTTCTGTCCTCAGGTAGATAGGATTTACGCCATTTCCGTTCCATTTTTCTACAATTTCTTTTGCTAGATCTGAGGGAATCGTTAAACCATGGAACTGTTGGGGCCGACCTCTTTGAGAAGCGGGAAACAACTGGTACCGCTGCACCAATGTTGGTTCGGAGAGGGCGTCCGAGTCGGGGCAGCCAGACAGCTCCGGTGAGGAACGACCGAGGGCATCTGCTAACATCTGCTAACATCGGGATGGATATTTTATTGAACGTCCTGTAATTAGGGACCCTCTGCCCTGCGTTAGCCCGAGGGGCTGTGGCAGAGTTGGGAATTTTAATAGGAGGTGGTCAGATCAGGTAATGGGAAGAGGTAGGCTTACTGATATGTCAAAGTTGTGAAAGATTTGGTCTAGGGTATGGCCCTTCTCATGGGTGGCCGAAAAAATAGATGGAAACATGTTGCAGGCCTGCAGCGTCTCCAACAAGGAAATTGTTTGAGGGTCTTTTCCATTGTCCATATGTATATTGAAATCTCCCAGAATAAGGCAGTTTTTGTATTTTAAGTTCAGGGAGGTGGTGGCTGTATTAAGCGTAGTAATAAAATATCCAATTGCACCGGGAGGTCTGTAAATCAGAAAACCAGCTATGCTATGATGGGGGGATAAGGTACAGCGGAAGCCTAAGGACTCTGCGCCCTCAATGTTTTCCATCGGGATGGGAGAGCAGTCTAGTTTTTGATTGTAAATTATGGCGACACCGCTCCCCTTCCCACTCGGTCAGTCCCTCCTAAGGATTTTATAACCCGTAGGGATGGCCGAGGTGATAGTAGGGTTGGAGGCGTCAGACAGCCAGGTCTCAGTGAGAAATAAAAGATCAGGCTGTTCATCTAAACGTAGGTCATAAATGTGTGGTTCATGCTTTTGCGTAGAGCGACAATTCAAAAGGGTGGCCTTTAAATCCTCTGTTTTCTTATTGTTTTTACACTTATTGTTGTGTGGGAGGATCTTGGGTGCGAGTTTCCTGGGCTGGAGGAGAGACCAGTTGCACTTATTGCATCGAAAGTCTACCTCTAGGCTCGGATCAGCCGCTGTACACTGACATAATGGTAGCCGCTTAAGGCTAAGCAGTTTTTCCCTATTGTAATATAGTGGAAGAAACTCACCGGAGGGGAACTGGGCAGCATGGCCGGCGCCGAACGCGTCCGGGACGCTGATAGGCGCAGACAGGCTTGCCTTTGGCGCGCCAGCGGCGCGCCCGCTGCACGCGTCCGTTTGCATCGGGAATATAAAGGCTAATGCCTATGATGCAAACTGGATCTCTAACGCAGCTCAGGAAGCAGAAACTGCATGGGCGGAAGTGAGGAGCCCGATAGTAGCCCCAGCCCTCCGCACAATCGGCGTATCAGCCGTGGCGTACATGGACTGGAGGAAAAGCGAGATGCGAATCGGAGCAGCTAAGGAGGTGTAGGCAAGCAGAATCAAGTAAAGTGCAAGTGCGCGTAGGTAGGAGAAATTGTTAAAAAGCACAGAGTAATTCATCCACACATATACAATTTAAAAAGTATTAAAAACCTAGTAGCAGGGCAGGAAACACTAAATCCTACCGCTGTCAGCTGCGTGCGTCCGTTTCCATCGGGAATATATAGGCTGATGCCTATGATGCAAACTGGATCGCTAACACAGCTGAAGAAGCGGAAACTGCGTGGGAAACAGGGGCTCAAATTGGATCATAAATTTAAAGCTGTTCTGAACAGGGGCCCCCAAAATATGTTTGGCCCAGGGCCCCCAAAATCCTTAAGATGTCCCTGAGAATAGCGAATGGAGGGGGGCACTCGTGGCACAGAGAGAACTGGCGAATTCCTCCAAGCTTCTTTTGATCTAACTGAATTGTGATCATACCACTTATCTGACTCTGGCTAACGTTTGGGGCGCTCACGAGCACCCATCTTCTTCCTGTTCGCGTTTGGGGGGAGGGAGAAGCAGACTTCTCTCAAGTGGTTTGGTCCTGTTCTGAAATAACCTGATACTGGAGGTCTGTTTTCTGCACATTGTCACAGGTGCTAGAGCGTCCCGTTGATTCATCATCCCCTATTGCTCTCCTGGGATTAATGGAGAACCTGGGAGGAAACAGATAGGAACGGATACTGTTGGGGATGGGAACTTTGATTGCAAAGAGAGACATTGCTCGATTGTGGAATTTGGCCGCCACACTGACAACAATGGTCTGGCGCAAGGCGATGGGTTGGGCGCTAAAATGGAGGAACCCATCTATATGAGGAAAGGATGCCCCCACAAACACAAAACAATTTGGGTCAAATTATGAGGTTACTAAGGGCTCAACAGAGTTGTATATCAAGGCAAGGTTGTGTATGAACATTCTTAAAAAGCTGTACTTGAACATGAGCGCTGTAAATGTTTCGTTTCATAATAAAAGCAATAAAATTTGGTTTATAAAAAATAATGTATTTTTTAAAACACTTAATGAAAAAAATGTGCTGTGGAATGCATCATTTGGCCCTGTTTTTTCAACATTTTGATGTGCGGAGAACCTTCCTAAGAGGGGAGACAAACTAACTAGATTGCTCAATCCTTTTCAAGGAAATTGCTTATCCTCCATCACTTTCAAAGCTCATCACCCGCTACTTAATACACCAAGGGTTGGTGATAGATTAGGCACCAGAAACAAATCTCATTGTGTTAACACTAAAGAAAGATATAGGACAGCTGTAAAATAAAAAGAGGTATCTCTGGAGTGCAATCCGAAATAGGAAATAGAGAATGACATGACATATGAATGATAATAAATGAATCCTGATAAATACACGCACAGTGCCCAATGAACCATAGCAGGTTTGTTTTCATCTATGAAATTAACAGCCACACGATGGAGTCATTTCATTACAAGTACATTTATTGAAACACTCATGTTATTTTATTCGGTCGAGCTCCCTACCTAGTGCAGCAGTTGTCTCTCAGCCCAAGAGCCTTTCCCTTCCCTTCCCAGTGCTTCTTACACCGCCTGTAGATGCGCAGTGAGGGAGGGGAGCTTAAAAACAGAGGCAGCCCAGCACAGCGGAGTAAAGCACTGCGTAGAACAACTGCTATGTACCACGGGCAGGCCCGCCACAGTGCTCATAGGTACCCTGTCGCTACCACTTCCGCACCATAAATCTAGCATTGTTCAGTCTGTTTAAACTCCTCCCTCTGCTGCTTTTATACCTATCTGTTGATTTCATTCTCTTCATTAAATTATGCTAAAGGATTAGATATTCTATAAAACCCCAGATGATTTGCACACTTCTCACGTGTAAACAGTTTATAATTCTAAACAATGAAAATCACTATCCAGAATAACTATGCCCAACATTTTTAGCAATTAGTTGTGGAGGGAGTGAACTATGCTGCTGGACACGTAACGAGGCTGCCCCTTCTCTGACGCTGATCCAGCGCCCACACCACACCCATCCATCACAGGTGACCCTGTCAATAAAAAGGCCCGGACAGTGGTGGTCGGTGACTCTCAAAAGTGGAGGGTCGCGAGCCAGTGCCAAACCCAGTGGCAGGCACTATGATAAATGACAATGCCTTTAGACTCGCATTTCAAAGCTATTAATCCTGGCTGGTTAACAGATTTTTAGATCGGGCTGTGACTGAGAGCTCTGGAATTAAGGCTGAAGGCAATGTGACTTTCTCACAGAAAAAGGAAAAAATAAAACAAAAAATGAAATTACCTTTTTTGTCTTGATTCCAGTCAGCGCGAATGCTCCTCGAACCTCAACCAGCTCCCCTCTCAAAATCCCGACGCTGCTTTCATGCTGCAGATAAGCAGCAGGAGAGCAGCGTCAGGATTGGCTGGAGCGGGCTGCCTCGACCTCAAGCAGGCACAGGGGGCCTATGCCTGCTCTCCACCCAGCTATCTAAGACATGCCAAGACAGCCGGCCAAAGAGTCATGCGCCGTGTAAACTGGTGGAGTGAGCACCACTCCCCTGCTGCGAGTGAGCAGCAGCACCGCCCCCTAGCACTGCTTGGGCTAGGAACAGTGAAAAATAAAATGGTAATTCAATTTATTACCATTTTATTTTTTACTTTTGCTGCACTGGCTGCAAGGGGGCGACGCTCCTCTGCCCTAATTGGGGGGCCATTGGGCCCGAATGCATGAGCCCAAGGCCAGTTAAATGAACTCCATCATGGTGTCCATGTTGTTCTTTACTTCTTATGTAGGACTAGGGCCTATGACACCACATTGGTGACATGGTGGTCTAATCCCATCACTCCGGCCATGGCTCATACATGCCAACATTCCAGAAGGGGAAAGTGGGAGATAAAAAAAAATAATTGTGAGAATGTATTTCCCTTATTGACTTCTACTGAATCAGAGGAAGTTTCAGGCGGGAGACAGCCAAAAATAAAGCCATTTTTTTGCTTTAACATATCAGGAGTCTCCCATCTGAGTCTGGTGAATTGGCATGTATACATGGCCAGCCCTGACTCCACCTGTCGCCCTCGCCATATGAGGCAACTGAAGGTCGTCATGGAGTGTAGAGGAAGGAGCTGCGCCATCCGTGAAGCGCAAGCGAGGGGTATATCCTGGCACCGCAAGGTGAAGAGGTGCGCCACTGCAGCTGCAGGAGCCGCCTGGTGTGCAAAGAGCCACGAGAGCTCCCCATGACCACCGACCAAGAAGGGCGACACTGCTCCACTGATGATGCTGCCAATGTGAAGACCCTGAATGGCTGAAACCCTGCAGCAATGACAGTGTGAAGAGCCCTATGGGATCACTTCCAAGAGCGTGAGGCAGGGCAGTAACACCACCGCGGGTGGAAGAGTTCCCTGCTTACATATGCCCTAGTAAAAGAGATCCTCTAGCGAGAGCCTGCATGCACATTTTAAACACTGGTGCGGTGCATGTCAGCGGCTGCTAGAAGGTGTGCATGCATGGCATACGAGAGAGTCAGTTGTAGGAGGCCAAAATAGAGCAGAAGGCTCTGGACACTCATGGGCATTTTACTACAGTGACCACCCTCCTACTGAGAGAGCGCCTTAGCTGTCCCATCGCCACCCAGCCTAAAGCACAGCCCATCAGCTACACCAAGTTACTGCCCCCACTGGAGAGAAAAGGTCTTTCATTGACAGCTATACAAAAAGAGGGGCAGACGAGCAGCTCCTAGGCCATCATCATGAAGGAATCTGATATATCCTGCTGACCAAATGCACAAAGTATGCTCCAGTAACTAGCCCCACTCCAGAGACACGGTTGGCCAAGAAAAGCAGTAGGGGAGAGCAGACTGTGGAAAGCATGCCATGAAGCAAATTAGAGACATTGCAAGGAGGACAGTAACACGTTGATGACAGTCAGCCAGGCCATACAGGCGAATCAGAGTGGCAAATCCTGCACCATCCCCCGGCCAAGAACAGAACGCAGCGGGCAGCCATAAGAACCCCCAGGTACGGTCTGATGCCCCAGAAGGAGAGGCCCTGTATGACTTCTCAGTCAGAGGACTGCAAGTGAGCACACCGACTGACAAAGGGGAAGGAATGGACACAGCCAGAACTGAGACGCAGGACACAACCAGGCAAACAACCCTCACGGAGGCAGGCTCTGCACTGACACAAAGCCTATAGAGCTCTACTCAAGTGGCCGCAGTCAGGGTTTTCAAGACGAGAGGCCCAACTGGCGACCAGCTAAGACCCTAGGGGAGTAAAAGAGGAGAGAGTGGCATGACCCAGATAGGCCACAGTCTGAAGAGGAATAATTCTGCCTGCGGGGCAGCCAGAGCACCGCAAGAGGGCACTCTAACACTGATTGGCAGTATAACATGGATGCTGTGCCATAGAGGTGCCATAATACCCACAGCCCTGCCACAAACCTGCTTGAAGCCCATTGCGCCATGAGATGAACAGAGGATCGGATGAGATGAGCAGTGAAAGGGAACAGAATGCTTCGACCTTACCTCTCACAATGAAGAAGAAGAGGCATCAGAGAAAAACGCCTGGATCACAAGGTGCAACCCACCGAGTGCCACTCACTAAAGAGACCTAGGGGCCGATTCCGATTCCGGCCGGAAAACGTACCGACCGACTCGGAGCCGGAATTAATTCCGACCGACACGTACCGGTGCAGCCCGACCCGCCAAGTACGATGAGAAGCGAGCAAAACCCGACCGACTCGTACGGAACACAAGCCGAAGGACCGAGCCGCGCGGAAAACAGCAATCCGGCCGGAAAAACACGTGATTCGAACTGACCGACTCGCACCCGGAACAATACCGAACGAGACGTACCCGCGGACTCCCACCCGCCAAGTACGATGCAAGGCGTGGAAAACACGACCGAGTCGCACGGAGGACAAGCCGTACGACCGACACGCATACAAAACTGCGAGCCGAAGCAACCCAAAACACCGCGACCGACGCGTACGCAGCATAGAAAACAGCACAAACACAGCGTGAACGAAATGGACGAGCCCGTACGAGACAACTGCAGGGTCCGACTCGGTCACAAGAACGTCTCCTACATGCACGAAAAGTACAAAGGGAAAATACACAAAAAAAGGCCAAACAAGCAATTACAAAGCCAATAAATACTGGGGGGGAGGGGCAGGGAACAAAGACACACCCACAACTCCACCCATATAAAGGACACAAATCCCTACCATGATACTTTGCAAATTCAAATGACCTGCCAGCACTCAACAGACAGCAACCACACACCCACAGCTCATCCATCACACAAGCCACACACCATCAGCACCACAACAAATAGAAACCTCACATACACCTAGCAAAACACACACTCACACACCTTCACCTGCACACCAACACACACATCACTCACCATCACCACCCATCACCATGCCCCCAAAGAAGAATCACAAGTTCCTAGATAGTGAATTGGAAGTCCTGGTAGATGAGATCCTCAGGGTAGAGCCACAGCTCTTTGGTACACTGGTCCAACAGACACCCATGTCACAGAAAACAAAGATGTGGGAGAGGATCGTCGACAGGGTGAACGCACAATCACCATGTTTGCGCACAAAGACAGACATCCAGAACAGGTGGTATGACGTGCGCAGGAGGGTGAAGGAGCTGCTGAAGAAGGACTACATCTTGAGCCAATACACCGGCAGTGGCCCTCCTGCCAAGCCAGTATACCTCAGGCCCTGGGAGGAGAAGGTGCGGGCCATCCTACCACCAGTGAGCGTCTATGGACTAGAAAACATCCCAGAGCCTGGTGAGTACACAACAAATGTACACAATATTCTGCGACTACACACACACATCACTGTCAAGGGGAGAGTCAAACCATGCACTCTTAGCAAATACACAGCAACCAGAACAGAATCATCCCAAAATGTGTATGTCACTCAGAGAAACACAACACATGCCATCACAAAGTGACATTTAACTGTGTCATCACATGTACAAACACAACTACAACTACAGCTAGGCAGTGGCACAAATATAACTGACAAACACATCCAGACAAGTAGCCACCACTACAACACCAGCACACAGTGAAGCCCACTGAAAGAAAGGAAATATGTGTATGCTGGGCAAGTCAGTGTAGCCAATAGCATGATGGGAGTTGTAGGCACAGATATTGCTCACCCCCACAACTGTCCCATCAACACCACCCTGAACCATGCGCACATCACAGGGAGTGGAAAACAACTTACAAGATGGCTGACACTGGCTACTGCTGTGGGGAGCACAAGGCCCTGCTGGCAACTGTGCACCAACCAACAGCAGGACACCACTGACTGACATCCTGAAAGACAACTTGCACTCCCTGCAATGGAAGCACGTTCCATGGTGGGATATCTGGCTGGGTGGGAAGGAGGACTCACAGCCCTGACCATAGTTACCACCAGCGTTTCTCACACACACCCCTAACACAAACTCCACAAAACTCACCTGGGAGAATGCATTGCCTCACACTCCAATCAAATATCCCACAAAGAACCACAACCCTGGGTCATGCTGAGTGAAGCACAGGGACACACATGGGACTTGTAGCAAAACTAACCCCAGGATAACACTGTCAGCCATCTTGTCAGCACAGGCACACAACCCCACAGGGAAGCAGAGTCAAAGGGAAGGAAGCATGGGCATGCTGGGAAGGGGGGTGGAGGTAATAGCATGATGGGAGTGGTAGTCACAGCTCAACATCCCCCACCCACATGGCCCAGCAAGCTCACACTCAAGCAAGCACACCCCACAGAGAGTGGAAAGCCCCATCAAAGATGTCTGACACTGGTGCTCTGTTGTGGGGAGCACAAGGCCATGCTGGGAACTGGCCACCAACCAACAGCAGGACACCACTGTCAGCCATCTTGCCATTGCTCACACACTCACACACAGTGAAGTCCACCCAAAAGCAAGTAAGTATGGGCATGCTGGGAAGTGGGGTGGAGGCAATAGCATGATGGGAGTGGTAGTCACAGCTCAACATCCCCCACCCACATGGCCCAGCAAGCTCACACTCAAGCATGCACACCCCACAGAGAGTGGAAAGCCCCATCAAAGATGTCTGACACTGGTGCTCTGTTGTGGGGAGCACAAGGCCATGCTGGGAACTGGCCACCAACTAACATCAGGACACCACTGCCAGCCATCTTGCCATTGCTCTCACACTCACACACAGTGAAGTCCACCCAAAAGCAAGTAAGTATGGGCATGCTGGGAAGTGGGGTGGAGGCAATAGCATGATGGGAGTGGTAGTCACAGATATTGGTCACCCCCACAACTGTCCCATCAACACCACCCTGAACCATGCTCACATCACAGGGAGTGGAAAAGGACTCACAAGATGGCTGACACTGGCTACTGCTGTGGGGAGCACAAGGCCCTGCTGGCAACTGTGCAACAACCAACAGCAGGACACCACTGACTGACATCCTGAAAGACAACTTGCACTCCCTGCAATGGAAGCACGGTCCATGGTGGGATATCTGGCTGGGTGGGAAGGAGGACTCACAGCACTGACCATAGTCACAAGCACCTCCCCTCACACCCCCCCTCAACACATACTCCACAGAAGCCACCTGGTGGAATGCAATGCCTCACATCCTAACTCAAGGTCCCACAAAGAACCACCACCCTGGGTCATGCTGTGTGAAGCACAGGGACACTCCTGGGACATTTAGCCAAACAACTGCCTGGACAACACTCCCAGCCATCCTGTCAGCACAGGCAGCCCACCCCACAGGGAAGCAGAGTCAAAAGGAAGGAAGTATGGGCATGCTGGGAAGTGGGGTGGAGGCAATAGCATGATGGGAGTGGTAGTCACAGATATTGGTCACCCCCACAACTGTCCCATCAACACCACCCTGAACCATGCGCACATCACAGGGAGTGAAAAACAACTGACAAGATGGCTGACACTGGCTACTGCTGTGGGGAGCACAAGGCCCTGCTGGCAACTGTGCAACAACCAACAGCAGGACACCACTGACTGACATCCTGAAAGACAACTTGCACTCCCTGCAATGGAAGCACGGTCCATGGTGGGATATCTGGCTGGGTGGGAAGGAGGAGCGGATGACAACCAAATACAACCAATGCAGACCATGTACACACCCCAACATTCACATAGAAATGCCCAAATAATGCAGGACAATGTGCTACACCAATATCAACCCCTGACTGTGACAACTTAGGACAATGCATTGTACAGGCCCGCATCCAGAGGCACAGTCACAACTGTCAGGTGTGTCAACCATTGATGCCTGCAGAAACATAACATACATTGTGTGTGTCTCCCAAAAACAGGTGATGATGGGGACACAGCAGCAGATGCTGAGGAGTCCTCGTCCCAGGCTCAAGAGGATACGGAGCTCACTGGTGTGGAACAGCCTCTGCCCTCCTCGGATGAAGAAGACTTACCTGGCACCTCCGGAGCAAGTCATCATGCAGCACCAGCAGGACCACCAGCTGCACCCCCTGCACCCACCCCTCCAACGACTGTCAACACACATACCACCCCTGCCGACATGGACAGACCAAGGAGCAGCACCACCACCAGCACAGGGACCCTGGACCAACGTGGGGCCATGGACACCACCACCACCAACAACCCCCAAGGTGGCCCAGGGTCACCTGTGCCTGCCACCTCAGGTACTGCAAGTGTCGCCAGTGGTGGTGGGAGGGGTGGGAGACATAGGTCGCTGCTCACAGAGGGGTCTGGACTGCATGATGACCCACAACTGGCACGCATAGCCGATGCGTACCAGTCCAGCACCGGAGAGTTCAGCCAGGTAGTGGGGCTCCTCAGGGACATTAAACAGCAGCAGGCTGCCCATCATGCCCGCTTGGACTCACACATGTCCCGCGTGGAGTCCAAGTGGGACACAGTGCAAGAGATGACGGCGGTGCATAGGGACATATTACAATGCCTCCGCCAGATGAGCAGCAACCAGTCAACACCTCCCTGTGTGCCCACAACATCTGCTGCTGAAACAACTGCAACTGCCACAGGGAGGCAGGATGACTCTGGCGGAGAGGCCCCTGCACCGCAGCAGCCTGCACTTGAGGGTCCCCCCCAAAGAAGAGGGGCCGTCCGAGGAGGGGCAAGTGAGAGGCCGATGGCCATGTGCAACCCCCAGGAAGCCAAAACCTGTTCTGGAGAATAACCTTTGTGCGCAAACTGTTCACCCTGTTGACTGCAACACAACTCTCCCACATGACATGGGGAGCTCAAGTTGGACCAATGTCTCTGATTACTGTGGACTTTACTCTGGACATTTCTGCTACCAGGACTTCCAAATTATCTAGGAACTTTGGATCACAATCACAATGTACAGCACCCAACCCTGTGCACTATACTCACACATGTATGTCAATAAACTCACTTATACACCATACTTGCCTCTGTTGTGATTCCTATGTTGTCTCAGAAGTTGCGATGATGATCGGGGAAATGACACTGTGCATGCTAACTGCTACAGCAAGTACAACACCGGCATGTGAGTCATGGCGACTTCACACATATGGGGGAGGCACACCACCAGGGCTACACAACACATACACACCATGGACATCTGCCTCATCGCCTACACTGGTGTTGCCAGGAAATACGTTGCATTGCACAGACCCAACACCTATTCACAGTCTGTGTTAACTAGCCCACTGGTGCATTAAGCAAATGTCAGTCAGATGTGTGACCACAGACAACGCACATCACAAAGTGAAGCACAGGTTTATTACACATTTGCAACATGTTGTAACCACCACAGATGCAAGGTAATCCCACCTGGCAGCGGGCACACAGTCAACAAGTGTAGAAGGAAGGAAGTCCATGGGTGTGGTGCACATCACCTGTAGGGACACAACAGCTACCACCCGGGAAGTCGAATCACGGTGTTGGGGATCACAGTTGACCAAACGACTCAGAAAGTACCCTGTGAAGGACAGAAATGACACACAGTCAAAAGTACTGAAGAACAGGACAGAACTGCAATACTCATGCACAATACATGTTACAAGATACCCACCCAGAACCAAGTTAGCATGTCAACACTGTTGGGGAGTACAGACTACCTGCAAGGACACATCGCTACACGCATACAGACATGTAGCCCATGGACACACTCAAACAGCACCAGAGCACCACCAACACATATCATGCAAACTCACATCATTGACATGCCATCTCTGGATACTCACATTCAGCTGAAGAAGTTGGTGATGAGCTGTGTGCGGACATCACCCTCAACATCATCATCATCATCACTGGCATCGTGGTCCAGGCCAGGATCCTCCACAGGTGGCGGACGTTGGTCATCGTCATCCAGGATGAGAGGCAACTCCTTCCGCACTGCCAGGTTGTGGAGCATGCAGCAGACGATGATAATCTTGCACACCTTTGCTGGGGCATATGGGAGGGACCCTCCTGTCTTGTCGAGGCAGCGGAAGCGGCTCTTCAGGAGACCAAATGTCCGCTCAATCACTCTCCTGGTCCGACCATGTGCCTCATTGTAGCGCATCTGGGCTGGTGTCACAGGGTTCCTGAGGGGCGTCAGCAACCACGGCATGTTGGGGTATCCGGAGTCACCTACATACAGACAATTGCACATTAGCAGAGTTGGAAAAGAGGGTGGAACACTACATAGCAGAACACACACAATGGTACAAAGTCAGTACACACCTACAAGCCAGGCACGCTGGTTCCGCATCTGTGCCATCATCCTTGGGATTACTCCTCATCACGTAGGCATCGTGTGCAGAACCAGGGAAACGGGCACACACGTGTGTGATGCTCATATCTGCAAGACAGACCACCAGTGCATTGACCGAGTGGTAGTGTTTGCGGTTACGGTAGGCCTGCTCTTGGGCCTGTGGTGGTACCAACGCCACATGTGTCCCATCAATGGAGCCAATGACATGCGGCATCCTCCCCAGGGCATAGAAGTCACTCTTCATGCCAGTGAGTCGTTGGAGTCTAGGGAAATAGAAGTACTTGTTCAGGTATATCAACATAGCCTCCAAAACATCCCGGAGCACACGGCTGAACATGGTCTGTGACATCCCACCAGCAGTCGCCAGAGTGTGTTGAAAGGTACCAGTGGCAAAGAAGTGTAGGGCTGCCATCACCTTCACCTTGGGGGTCAGCGCTGTAGGGTACGGACGGCCAGGTTGCAAATGTGGTGCCAAGCGCACTGCCAAATCCTCAATCAGCTGCCTGGTGAAGCGGTACCGTCGGATGCTGTCACGTTCCACCATCGTTGCCAGGTCAGGGAATGGTCTATGGGCAGCTGGTGCCCTGCAGTGCATAGGTGAAGAAAGCAAGATTGTCAGTCACCCCACATATGTGGCATTGAACACACTCAACATCACATGATACATCATAATGAGGCACAAGTACATGATGTGTGCAGTTCCGTACGGATATGTATGGCACATACATGGCCAATATCTAACATCACAGTCCAACAAGTGGCATCAATAAGTCCCAGGTCGTGCCATTGGATACCATGAGGCCGTGTCCCAGTACCCATCTCCTGCTGCCAAATAACAAACACACGCCACAGTGACATGTGAGGACTGATGTGCCCCAGGCATCACAGCTCAACGACAGGTAGATTCCCAGGGACCCTGTATTGCCACATGGACACTGGCATTACATGGTGTATCATGTATACACCACAGCAAAACAACCATGAGCCCCACAGGTAGTGGCCCCTGTTGCCTCGGCAGGACAGACATGGACGTCTGTGACACACACACGCACAACATCAAAGTCCATGCACAAACAACGTGGATGTGGAGACTGCCTCCCATTGTGCACATGAAATCAGAGACATTGTAATCACAACATGCACACAGACTGTGGAGGACCATCACCATTGTGCCAATGGGTCACCCTGGGTTGAACATAACGTCCCACATGGGACTCAGGGGGTATGTGACATGACATACACATACACCACCGTGAACTGTGACCATGCCACATGCTCAGATATGAACAGTTGCACATCACAGTGGTCATGTACACGAAACACCAAGGATTCTGTCCCCATAAACACGTGCACAGCCTGGGGGTGGCTGCCCCCAAGTGACACCCACAGAACAACATGTTCACCCCCATACACGGAATAGGTAATGCAGCCTTACATGCCCTAGGATACAGTTTGGACAGGCTGTGGTGTTGTAGGTGTGCCCCTCGCTGCCTGGGAAGTATATGTGGCTGGCATATGTTCACCTGTGACAGGCATGGTGACATATGCCAGTGACTTGTACAGGGATGCGTTGGACAGCAATGGACCGATCAGTGCGCACACATTGGCCATTGCATTCAATGTGCGCTGGAACGCGTTGTATTGGCAATACGCCTTGGACAGCAATGGACCGATCAGTGCGCACACATTGGCCATTGCATTCAATGTGCGCTGGTACGCGTTGTATTGGCAATACGCCTTGGACAGCAATGGACCGATCAGTGCGCACACATTGGCCATTGCATTCAATGTGCGCTGGTACGCGTTGTATTGGCAATACGCGTTGAACAGCAATGGTCCGATCGGTGTTCCCGGCCGGCCCATTGCATTCAATTTGTGCGGGTACGCGTTGTATCCCATGTACGCGTTCAACAGCAATGGTCCGATCGGTGTTCCCGGCCGGCCCATTGCATTCAATGTGTGCGGGTACGCGTTGTATCCCATGTACGCGTTCAACAGCAATGGTCCGATCGGTGTTCCCGGCCGGCCCATTGCATTCAATGTGTGCGGGTACGCGTTGTATCCTATGTACGCGTTGAACAGCAATGGTCCGATCGGTGTGCCCAGCCGGCCCATTGCATTCAATGTGTGTGGATACGCGTTGTATCCCATGTACGCGTTCAACAGCAATGGTCCGATCGGTGCGCACCCATTGGCTATGGCCTGGCCTGGCAACGGACGCGTTTTCAAAATTTGAACGAGTCTGATGCTGTAAATTCAGTTGGTCACCCACAACAATGTTGCAATTTCATGGGTGTCATGAAGTTGAACATTTGAAGGATGCTGGGGGCGTGTGTAAGTGGTGCAATTCCATGGATTGGCCAGATTCAGATGATGCAAACGACTTGGACCTATCACTTTGGACACATGGGACAGTATCTGCCTCTGCAGCACACATATAATGCTGGCTGTTCCCCTGAGAGCTCACTTGCCTGCACTACATGCTCCAGGACGACATCTGCCACTACACTGCTGCTGTATCTGCACCCTCTGGACCCTGCAATGGCACGTACTGTGGAGAGAGCCCCAGCCTTCAGCACTGAGGAGAACCAGGCCCTGCTGGATGGCCTCCTTCCACAGTACAGCAAGCTGTATAGGAAAGCAGGGGAGCAGGTGAGTGTTCTGTCCACTGCCTTTCTAAATGTGCATGTTGTCTGACTAGCAAGGCTAACAGTCTGCACGCCACTGGCTAGCAGGCTCACTGAGTAGTTGTCACCCCCCATAGTGTGTAGTTACATGCACTGGACAGGTATAGTGCAGTGACAGTGCATTTAAACAAGGTTTTACTTCCCAGGCAATGATACCATGTAGTAACTGCTGGCATACTGTCCATAGCCATCGTTGCACTGCCTGTGTACATCATGTGCCCCTGTGATTGAGACATGTATATCCAACTGTGTAATGCACGGATATGTTGCATGTGTAGTAATGGCATTCTCACTTTGTTATCCTCACAGGTTGATGCCCACCAGAAGCAGAAGATATGGCTGACCATCGTCCGGGCAGTGAGATCCGTGGGGGTCTACAAGCGCCGGATCCGCAACTGCCAGAAGAGGTGGCAGGACCTTTGGGGCTGGACCCGGAGGATCGCACGGGTCCAGCTGAAGCTGTCGCCTCCTCGCAGGAGGGGCGGACACCGGACCCTGACCCCCCACATGCTGAGGATCCTGGCGGTGGTCTTCCCTGATCTGGATGGGCAGCTGAAGGACAGAGAGCAGCAAGGAGGGGGTGAGTCCATGTCTGCATTGTGAACTATGTCTGCCATGCTATGTGCCCTCCTCTGGCCTGGTTAAACTTCCACAGTACATCAGTCTTGTGGTCCAGGACCCATGTCCCTCTATTGTGCACTGCCCACTCCTCATCTGATACCCAGGTGTGGCCCTTACAGTCAGGGTATTGTGTCACTTGGGTACTGTGTCCTTGCAGTTTGCTTGACTCAAGGTGGGGGACAGCATCTGTTTCCCTGACTCTGTGGTGGGCATCATGGGTGGGTCCATTGCTTACACATTGCCTGTGTTCTGACATGTGTTCTGCGTGTCATTTTGATATGTGGCCCAATTGCTGAGCTGATCCACCACATGTGCCTGGGGTATCTGGCACACACCCATGCTGCGGGTGGGAACAATGTTTGTGCCCCAGGAGTGTGTATATAACGTGTGTCACACATACTTAGCCAGCTGCCTACTGTCCAGGGCTCATCCCTCATTCATGTGGGACAGGACAGTCATGCCTACTCCAGGCCATACAATACACTCTGTACTCCCACTGCCGTGTATCAGCTGACACGTTTTGCTCAGTGATTTGTCCCCTCAGGTGTCTGCCTCTGTGTCAGTGTGCTGTGGCTTCGTTGTCAGGTCTGCTGGGGTGTTCCTCGGTTGGGGCTCCGCATGCCACCGGAGATGTGACCATAGGAGATGATACATGTGTGACACATAGGTGTTTGATCACCTGACCGTGCAGACTGGGGTATGCGAATATGAGGTTCAGGCAGCTGTTTCCCATTCACAGCAGATTGTGATGTGCTCAGGTGCAGAGGGTAGTGTTACAGGTCTCCCATATGTCCAATGGTTATGACCTGGACAGATGAGGGTACAGATGATGTGGTGTGTGGGGGATGTACATGTGCACTTGTTCAGCTCCAGGACTTGCATTCCCCATGATCTACTATTGTGACACAGTGCAGAGTGTTGTTGTCTGGCTGCCCTGCCCATGTGACTGGAGACAGTGATGTATGACTTAGCAGGCATGGCTGTGCCATGGCATGTGACTTCCTATTAGTGATCCTGCAGGGGAGTGACATGTGCTACATGCACACCATTGTGGCAATGGCTATCAGGACATGGGTGCATCATGGTGTCTGTCGCTGGTATGCATCACATGCATTTCCTATTTGACTCTGGGCATCCCTTTCATCCGGACACCTGCACTGACTCAGTGGCAAGAGTTGTGATGTGTGCATGTCCACATGCTTCACCGGGTTCTCTGCACTGTCCAAATACTGTGTAGGTGGTGCATGTGTCCACACTGGGGTATTGCCATCCAACAGACACCAGACAGATGGGTGCAAGGCCAGGTGGGATGTGAGTGCCATGGTTGACCATCAGACTGACAATTGACTTCTCCTGTTCTGTTTGTGCAGTTTTAGCAATGTTCAACTAAGGATGCCAGGGCTTGCTCTGTAATGTGCTGGACTTACTGTGGTGTGTGCGTTCGGTGCAGGTGACTGATGTCTGTCTGTGTCCCTATTGATTGCAGATACATCCACGGCCACAGGAGGGGACAGCTCCACGGACCAGGAGGAGCCGCAGAGCCAGACTGGGTCAGCAGCCGAGGAGTGGTCGGAGGGACCCAGTGGCACGGAGGGCGAGGGGAGCCACACCGAGGAGTCCTCAGCACCATCCACCTCAGCTGAGGACCAGAGCAACTCGGACGATGACTCCCTTATGGAGGCGGGTGTCAGCAGCCACCACACCCCAGCTAGTGTTGCTGTCCCCGCCACCACCACCACCACCACCGCCCTCCCGTTGGCTCCCATTCCCGAGGTCCGTGGAGGCTCCCATGTTCGGGAGCGTGTCTCCTTCGGGCCAGGCACCGCACCCCCTGCCCCTGTGTCCCCTGCTGCCCTGAGTGAGGAGTCTGTGTACCTCCTCCGCCAGCTCCATGTAGGACAGACAGCGATGCTGAGTGTCCTCCATGCACACACCAGTCTGTTGACTCAGCTGGTGTCATTCATGGAGGGCATCTCATCGGGCATGTCTGACCTACAGAGGGGCAATAGGTCCATGGACTCCTCCCTGACGGCAGCAGTGTCCCTCCTCCGACAGTCCCTCACCCCTCCTGCCTCTGCCCCATCCACACTCCCCAGCACCTTACCCGTCCCAAGCACACACACACTGCCACAGGCACACACCAGCACAGACACATGCAGCACACGTACACACACGCCACAAACAAGACGCACACGCACGCACCGTCAGGGGACTGCAACCACACTCACAGGGGATGGGGCACAGGCACAAACACACGCATCCACAAGCACTGCGCAGTCCTCAGTTGCCTCTCCCTCCAAAGACCCCTCCCTTGCCTCAGCTGCAACCCCAAAGACACAGCGGCTCTTCCTCTGTGACCTTGGCCTCTCCCCTCCGACCCAGCTGATCCAGCATTCAGGGGGAAGAGGAAGCCCACCCACACGGAGCGGAGTGCCCCTGGCCCCCGGACACCATCCCCCAGGCGCAGACCGACTGAGGCCCCCACCCGCAAGTCCCCCGGTCCCGGAAGAGCAAGACCCCGCCGCCGCCCTGCAGCTCAGGCACCAAGTCTCCTTCCTCCATCCCTCAGGCCCCCACTCCACAGGTGCCCCCACCACACCCTGCCCCAGGTTCCCCCACCCACAGATACACCATCCCCAGAAGGGTCAGGCCTTCTCCCCCTGCCACTTGCTCTTCCGGCCCCACACCCCCGCTGCGCTTGTCTGTACCACTGATGTGGTGAGGGTGTCCTCCCCCTCTGTCCTGCCCACCTTACCTGATCCCCATTCTCCTCCCCTGGAGGTGGGCACTGCAGTGGAGTCCACTATCACCCTGTCTGACTTGGGCGCTGCAGTGGCGGACCTGTCCACTCCATCTGCAGGGTCCACTGCAGTTGTGCCGGCACCCACAACATCTGAGTCATGCCCCCAGTTGTGCCGGCACACACCATGTCAGACACCTCCACTGCAGTTGTCAGTGGCTCTCCAGCACCCACCACCCCTTCCCTGCCTCCTCCTGGTGAGCCCTGATCCTGTCCCTGCGGTGCCTGGCCTGCCCCCCGTATGCCCCTCCTAGGGGATTGTCCCCGGTTGTGATCAGTGCAGGCATGCGTAGGGTGACATCTGCCACTGTCACCCTGTATAGACTTCCTTGATGGACTGGCCATTGGCCTTTGTTGATACCTTGCAGTTCTTCCAAGTTTTGAACCCACATGCTGAATAAAGCAACTTTCTGTTCTCTAGTGCTTTTACTTCTGATGTACATGATGTTGATGACGCTAACCATGCCCTTGCTGCAGTGATGGTGATATTTGGACTCATGAAAATGAAGTGTTACTGTGCAGGAACCCATGTGTTCCAGGGGGACAGTGTCCTATCCTGTGGTGAATCCATGTCGTCCTTAGCAGCATCTGAGGGTGTCATGTATTCAATATTTGGCAATGGGATTTCCTACTTACATTAGCAATGTCACATCTGTGGGTTCCACCCATGCACATCTGTTGTGTTTGCCATTGTTCAATTAGTCTAGTTCCCTGACCGTGTGGCCATCTCCACTGGACATGCAGGTTTGGGCATCAATGGGGAAGGACTCATCTGTGTTGTCAGTGCAACTTGCTATACATGTGTGTTGGATCTGTGCTGTTGATTTCGTTGACATTCCCATGACCAGGCTGATGTGACGGGAGCCTTCATTTGGTGCTAATTGTTGACTGTGTGACCAAGTGTTCTGCTGACATGATGGAGCCCTACTGATGCGACATATGGCACAGCTTTCCTCACACAGGAGTGGAGTCCCCTCATGGCAGTGTGTACTCCTGTGACATCTCGTGCGCCCAAGGTGTGTGTTGTATGAGCATGTGTGTGTGTTCACTTCCATGTTGCTGTGCATGCTGGGATCCCTAGTGATGTTCCTGTTTGTGATGCTTGCTGAGTTGAGCTATGTTCCCCCAAAGTCTTCTCCCTGGGTTCTCTGTGATGTGGGTGCATGGCACATTACTGGTCATCAGGGTGTCACCCATAGGTGTGTTTGCTGTCAGGGCTGAGTTTGTGGGCAGACGCTGATGTGTCACAGTCCGGATTCCCCTTTGCACTTGTTGTTTACACCTGTCATGTGATTTCTGGTTTGTGTTAGCTTTCATTGGTTGTGACACGTTGTGTGTGTGACTGCTGGCACTCCTCAGGGCTGCAATGTTGGTAGTTGTCTATGTGTGTTCTTTGTGGGTGACCTTGGCTTCTTCATAGGTGTGTGACTGTGGCTGGGATCCCATTGGTTGGTGTGGTATTGCCGTCATGTCCATGTACAGCGTAGTGTGCAGTGTGTCAGACATTCAGGAGTCTGGTAGAGTGGCCATGTGTGATGTGTTTCTGCACCTTGGTTCCCACCACCCCCTGGGATTGTCATGGGTGCATGTGCAATGTCACCAGTGCATGTGAGCTTCACTGCTGCACATTGTTGGAGGTCGAGGTGTGTGGTGTTGAGTGTGTGCAGATGAGAGTTGTTGCCCGGCTAGACCCCTGCCTCCATGTTGGCCTTGGCTGACAGGCCGTGCTGGTTGATTTGTGCTTGTGTAGGTGTGATGGTAGTTTGTTGCTCAGGACACATGACTGTGGTTCACAGTGTGAACGACATCTAGCTTTGTCATCACAGTGGGATTGTAATGCAGCCCAGGGTCACCACATTGTGGGGGCCATGGGTGTGGTGCTGTGGTGTCTGTGTGTCTTGCTGTGTCAGTTGCTGTTCCTACATGCTTGTGTGACATGTGTGATTTGTGCTCCCTCTCATCTGACAATGCCTGATTGCCCACATAGGGGATTTGGATCCATGAGTTACCTTTGTGTGGCACTGTATGCACATCTGTGTAATTGGTATTCAGGCCTCCTCATGTGTTGTGTGGTTGCCTGGGGACACTGGTACCCCCCTCACCTGTTGTGTTTGATGTGCAGTGTGGGTCTGCCTGTTTGTGTATGTGCATCGGCACCACTGCATTGGCATATCTTAGGTGTGCCATTGGCTGTATGTTGTTTGGTGTGTTTGCCCTGCTGTCCCTGGGACTCCTAGGTCATCAGTCAGCACAATGATCATTGTGTGTGTGTCCCATTGCTGCCATGGTATGGTATCTGTTCACCTCCCTTCTACAGTCTCCACTGGGTATCTGAATTTGTGTGCCCATTGGTGCAAATATGTGGGTCTGCATACTGATGGTCACTTCTGTCATTGAGTCATTGATGAATGTTGACAGTGTCAGCCCCCATGGGTGATGTTTGTCTGCACATGGCCAAAGGTATGTCTTGTTTGCACTGCACTGTTTGCCTCCCCCATTCTATGTTGCTATGGGACACAAGCACTACTTTGCCACTGATGTGTTTGTTGTTCTGTGACCAGGAATCATCCATGCAGTTTGGCAGTTGCAGCTTATTCTTTGTCAACACATACATTTTGGTCACTGTGATGATGGGGGTTTGGACCCCATTGCCACAATGTTCAATATGTGCTTCAGCTATGGACCCCACACTCACACTTTGGTCACTTTGATGATGGGGATCTAGACCCCACTGCCACAATGTTCAATATGTGCTTCAGCTATGGACCCCACACTTACATTTTGGGCACTGTGATGATGGGGGTTTGGATCCCATTGCCACAATGGTCATGGCCTGCTTGCATTGTGGGTGCCACACACATTTATGTGTGGCACTTGTGATAGGGGGTCACATTGTATGTCCACAGTCCTGTTCAGTGTTGTAGGCATTTGACACAGTCTACACACGCTTGTCATGGTGTTGGGGGGATGTCTTTGTGTTGCATTCTTTCTGCTGGTGTGTGCTTCTTGTGGCATGTATTTGCCATCCTGTGAGTGGGGGTGGTAGTAGTAGGCATCCAGCCCCCCATGGGTAGAGGTGGTAGTAGTGGTAGGCACCTGGCACCCCCATGGGTAGAGGTGGTAGTAGTGGTAGGCACCTGGCACCCCCTGGGTATGGGTGGTAGTAGTGGTAGGCACCTGGCACCCCCATGGGTAGAGGTGGTAGTAGTGGTAGGCACCTGGCACCCCCTGGGTAGAGGTGGCAGTAGCGGTAGGCACCTGGCACCCCCTGGGTAGAGGTGGTAGTAGTGGTAGGCACCTGGCAACCCCTGGGTAGAGGTGGTAGTAGTGGTAGGCACCTGGCACACCCTGGGTAAGGGTGGTAGTAGTGACAGGCATCCAGCCCCCCATGGGTAGAGGTGGTAGTAGTGGTAGGCACCTGGCACCCCTGGGTAAGGGTGGTAGTAGTGACAGGCATCCAGCCCCCATGGGTAGAGGTGGTAGTAGTGGTAGGCACCTGGCACCCCCATGGGTAGAGGTGGTAGTAGTGGTAGGCACCTGGCACCCCCTGGGTAGAGGTGGTAGTAGTGGTAGGCACCTGGCACCCCTGGGTAGAGGTGGCAGTAGTGGTAGGCACCTGGCACCCCCTGGGCAGAGGTGGTAGTAGTGGTGGGCATCTGGCACCCCCTGGGTAGAGGTGGCAGTAGTGGTAGGCACCTGGCACCCCTGGGTAGAGGTGGTAGTAGTGGTAGGCACCTGGCACCCCCATGGGTAGAGGTGGTAGTAGTGGTAGGCACCTGGCACCCCCTGGGTAAGGGTGGTAGTAGTGGTAGGCACCTGGCACCCCCATGGGTAGAGGTGGTAGTAGTGGTAGGCACCTGGCACCCCCTGGGTAGAGGTGGCAGTAGTGGTAGGCACCTGGCACCCCCATGGGTAGAGGTGGTAGTAGTGGTAGGCACCTGGCACCCCCATGGGTAGAGGTGGTAGTAGTGGTAGGCACCTGGCACCCCCTGGGTAGAGGTGGCAGTAGTGGTAGGCACCTGGCACCCCCTGGGTAGAGGTGGTAGTAGTGGTAGGCACCTGGCACCCCCTGGGTAGAGGTGGTAGTAGTGGTGGGCATCTGGCACCCCCTGGGTAGAGGTGGCAGTAGTGGTAGGCACCTGGCACCCCCTGGGTAGAGGTGGTAGTAGTGGTAGGCACCTGGCACCCCCATGGGTAGAGGTGGTAGTAGTGGTAGGCACCTGGCACCCCTGGGTAAGGGTGGTAGTAGTGGTAGGCACCTGGCACCCCCATGGGTAGAGGTGGTAGTAGTGGTAGGCACCTGGCAACCCCATGGGTAGAGGTGGTAGTAGTGGTAGGCACCTGGCACCCCCTGGGTAAGGGTGGTAGTAGTGGTAGGCACCTGGCACCCCCATGGGTAGAGGTGGTAGTAGTGGTAGGCACCTGGCACCCCCTGGGTAGAGGTGGCAGTAGTGGCAGGCACCTGGCACCCCCTGGGTAGAGGTGGCAGTAGTGGTAGGCACCTGGCACCCCCTGGGTAAGGGTGGTAGTAGTGACAGGCATCCAGCCCCCCATGGGTAGAGGTGGTAGTAGTGGTAGGCACCTGGCACCCCCTGGGTACGGGTGGTAGTAGTTGTAGGCACCTGGCACCCCCATGGGTAGAGGTGGTAGTAGTGGTAGGCTCCTGGCACCCCCTGGGTAGAGGTGGCAGTAGTGGTAGGCACCTGGCACCCCCTGGGTAAGGGTGGTAGTAGTGACAGGCATCCGGGCCCCTATGTGTATATGTGGCATTGGTGATGGGCATCCCGCCCCTATGGTGCTGCTGTTTCTGGAGTAAGTAATTTCTGCATCCCTGTGTGTGTGTGTGATATGTCGGGTACGTGTAGTTTGTGTTTGTGGTTGGTGTCTGACCTACCTTCTGCGCCGTACGCGTCCGTGCCTGTTCCGGTAGTAGATGTAGAATATTGGTAGGATCGGAACGATGGGATTCATTGTTGGTTCGTCTCGTTCGTCTTTGTCGTTGCTTCGCTTCGTCCTCGTCGCTTGCGTGTTCGTCTCGTAGCTGTGGATCGTGTTCTGGCGCGAATCGGAGCTTATGTGCACCTCTCCCGGATGCTTTGACGTACCGTGCGTAGCGACGGGTTCGGCGCGTACGGGAAGCGCATCGTACTTGTCGGCCGGACGGGGCTGCTTTTTGGCTTCCGGGCGACTCGTATCTGCGTTTACGGATCCGGCTCGGTCGGGGATCAGGACCTGGATTGGGTGAGTACGACTGGGTCGGAATCTGTGCTGTTGTGCGCATCGTACTTGTTCGTTCGGATTCATGTGCGGATCGGTCGGGAAACAGGCATTCGCATGGCTTTTTTCCCGACCGAATGGCGTTGGGTGCGTCTCCGACCGAGATCGGAATCGACCCCCTAGTCTTCAGAACCCCAGAGCCACCACATTGATTATCAAGGACTGCCAGGTGGACATGACCCCAGGCAGGAGGAGGCCTAAGGAAAGGGAGGCCAGACCCGAACGTGGACAGAAGCACTTGACTGCTCTTCTGTGGTCCAGACCCCATGACCACATCGTCCCACACCAGCAAGGCACACTGTGCCACACCCTTACCAACTATGCCTGATTGCAGCAAAGCCTCAAAGTGCAAGCACTGCGCAATCCAGAGAAGGTGCAGCAAAAGCAAGGCTCCCCCCGTCAATGGAACAGGAGCTCCAAGAAGGTCCCGGAAGAGAGAACATGCAACATGTGGCCATGCGCCACATGGCACTCAAGAAGACAAGGAGACCTAACACCCGAAACCGGTGACCAGACCAAAGCGACAGTCGACCATGAGAGGCCCTGTTGATCGGTCCCAAACAAGGGGCAACCACAGCACCCAGGAAAAATGCAGAGTCATGTGTGATGAGAAGTCTCAATGGCATAATTCGAAAAGAGCTTTCATGGTGAAGCACCAAGGAGAAAGAAGAAAAGGAAGTGCGACCAGCTGGTTCACACTGGGAACCCGACAACCAACCAAGCCCAGAAAGAGATCAAGAATGATCAGGTCTGAAAGACACGCTCAAAAAGACTTGTGCCACTAACTGAGTGCATCTACCCACATAAGCGAGCCATCGAGGATGACCTGCTGACAACCCAGCGGGAGAACCGAGAGTAAGCAGAAAGCACATGCAAACCGAAGCCCCGAGAGTAAGCTGCAAGCCTAAAAGATGTAGATGTTTCTACAAAAATGTAAGCACCTGGTCACCATAATTCCACGTTGTCTATGACCCAAGATTGAATGCCTCCGGCCATAAAGGCAAGTCGTTGGCACCTGTAGGACAGGTTTATTACATGGCTGGCAGCCCGATCATGCCAGTCCTTGTTTAGTGCGTCGACTCTACCACCCATGGAGCATCGAACAACTTGAGTGGAGTCCCCATCGCCATTACACCTAAAGGCAAGAGGCACCATTGACACTCTGGAGAAGCAGTCAACCAGCCACTACCTGCTCACCCCACCTGCATTCTGATCCCAGTGGTGGAAGCACATCTTGAACATGACCCATCTACCCCTGCAGTTGCACGTGTGACTAGGTAGTGACTCCTCAGTGGTCTTGCAACGTCCCATAAGCAGCACATATTTAGCCCCAGCACAGACCACACACAGTTTTGTGGCAACCCATCCAAAGGGCCTCCACAAGCGACAGATGGCCCTGACATTGCTCCACCAGCAGATGCCAGGAGGTAGTGGGTCCTCAGTTGCTGCACAACAAGACTGTCTTCAGCAAGTCCAGAAAGACCACCATAGAAGGCTGCGAGATTGACTCCAACAATGCTCCTGATGCACCATTTGAATTGTTGACATCAATCATGAATCATCCTTAGCATCAGCAGGGTAGACCAACTCTATATTATGGACATGATTCCATCTGGTACGCTACCAGAAAGTCCTGAACTTCAGTGAACCAGTGTTTGTGTCCTGAAGCCTTCAGGTTAAATTATGAATGTGAGTGGAGATGTCCTGTTACAGCCAGTCTCATCTATCCATTTGTCCACTGCTGTCCTGCTAATTGACTCTTGACAGTGATCAACTACATGGAATCCAATGTATTTTGTTTTGCATAAACAGATTGGACTGTTGTACTTTCATTTGGATTTTGGGAGGAATTTAGTGTCCTGCTGGACATGTAATGAAGCAGTCCCTCCCCTGACAATGAACTAACACCCACCCCCACACCGATCCATCAAAGGTGCCACAAGTCAGGTGACCCTGTCAATATAAACGCCTATGTGCAGGAGCCCGGGGCCAGTTAAGTGACCTTCATCATGGTGTCTGTGTCTTTCTTTATTTAGTATGTGGGCCTTTGGCCCACCACACCACAGGGAGTATATAGATACATTGCTACCAAACTGAGCCCATCATTGATAGAGTGACCTGGGAAAAACACATTAGACAAGAGTACAAAGGCAAAAGCCTTATGCATTATCCTTCCTCAATGGCCTCTCAATGTGTCTTAGACTACATGCCTGCAAGTGTACTCAGTACGATCAAGTGAACCAACCTGAAGGGCAGGGATTGGTCATCACAGTGCTTAATTTGTAAAAGAATATGTGCCGGGCCAAAAGTCTTGCTCAGAAGTCTGCGGGGCCAGCAGAATCAAAGGTCGGAGTGCCAAATGCAAGGCTGCATAGTCTTGATTCCACATGATGTCTCTTTAATCCACCACCAGACACACCCTGCCTCTTTATGTCACTCTGGCAGACTCTTTTTCATCTCTACTTTACGTCCTTTGTCACTGCTTTTCCATTGGTTCATCACTGTTTCCCTGATTGACACCAGTACTCTCTACGATCATGATGGCAGTTAGTATCTGTGAGAGAGTCTAGTAGAGCTGGGCGAGTCGTTTTTATTCTAGTCTTTAAAAAGTCTAGTCTTTAAAAAGAGTCAATAACAGTCTCCTCTGAATTACTGACTGTTGGCAATGCTGCCACCAATGAGCAAAATATTTGCACAGTTGGACGGAGACTTGTTGTATCCTGCCTGTTTTCTCAGACAGAGTTCTGCTGTTTGTTGCAAGAAATAATCCACCATGGCCAACTGCTTTGCACTACCCACTGTGATAAAACTAACTATGAAAAAAATCTAATCTTACCCTATATTGCACATGTACACATCTAGCTAGCACCTTTGATACCATTCATAGAAATTTTTCTAACTTTGAAAATTCAGATTGCCAGATGGAATCATGGGAGGAATTGCCTTATGCTATTCCCTATAACATGACTTTGGCCGTGATCTGCTTGAGAAAGAATAAAGGCACCTGTGAGTCAGGTTGAGCAAAGTTGCTTGTTAGTGCTCTTATTTAACTTTTTTATTGCTTACCGGAAATCTTCTTAACCCTGAGTCCAATTCTTTCCCAGCACAGTCCTCCTCTTTGTCTCCCTCCCACCTTCATTTTCTTTGGCACCTATATTAGCTTGGTACATGCAGAAGGTCGATCGAGGGAGGTTAGAGGATATGCAGAAGGGATGAAGCATTGTCGTAGAAATAAAATAAATACTCCAAGAAGTTTTTGAAGTAAGTGTTACTACGCACTGCATTTACCGTACTGCATCTGAGCGAACTGAGTGCTGGGATGTGAGACAGTGTGCTCCCTTCCCCCTTTGTTTGATAAGGCTCTTTGAGCTGATGAGCATACAAGCTCTGGTTGATGCAACTGTGATCAGTGAGTGGAACAGTGCCTCTAAAACAACTTGCTAATCTCTACTGATGAAGGTCAGTTATCCTGAAACACTTTTCTAGAGATACACACCACTGATTGCACCAACAATGGGTGAAAGCTAAAGACTTTTACTGTAGTAAGTGTTCCCGTGCACTGCATTCACCATAATGCATCTGAGCGAACTGAGTGCTAGGCTATGAGGCAATGTGCTCTCATCCGCCTTTGTTTGTTAAAACTAGGACGGGGGAGACATGGGAAGTGGTAATGACTTCACTTTTCTATGTTGACAATATGATTCCGTTTAGTAAAGGAGCCATGGTGTTATAATGCTCCCTAAAAAGATTAGTGTTAGACCTGGCATCCTTGGTGTGGTTACCCCTTAACTTGTTGCCTTCAGAACTCCTGTTTTTGCTGACTTTGTTTTTGCTGGCCTTAAGACTCTATATACTTTATCACTGCTAACCAGTGTTAAAGGGCTTGTGCTCACTGCTCAAAAAATGGTAACATTGGCTTTTACCCAATTGGCATATTAATTTACTTATAAGTCCTAGTAAATTACACTACATGTGCCCAGGGCCTTTAAAGTAAATGCTACTAGTGGACCTGCAGCACTGATTGTGCCACCCACTTAAGTAGCCCTTTAATCATGGCTCAAGCCTGCCATTGTAGAGCCTGTGTGTGCATTTTAAACAGCCATTTCGACCTGGCACAGTAAACCTTTTGCCAGGCCCAAACCTTCCTTTTTAATACTTCTAAGTCACCCCTAAGGTAGGCCCTGGGCAGCCCCCATGGGCAGGATGTAGTGTATTTAACAATTTGGACATTTATTTTTAAGATTTACTTGTCTCGGTAGTAAAAAACTCTTAGATTCGTTTTTCACGACTGCTAGGCCTATCTCTCCCATAGGATAACCTTAGAGTTGCCATATTACTTTTTATAAGTGTGATCTCCAAATTGGAAGAGATGACTAGTTCATGTTTGATAAAAAGTTATGTAATAACGGGGTAACCCGATAGGCCACTGGACCCTGGTAAAATGTGGTACATAAGATAATGTCACAGTGGAGAGCATTCACAATACGTAGAAGAACAAAAAATGATCTAAGTAGACAAAGTATGACAACACCAAATAACTCATTCCAACAATGGTTATGATTTAATTATATCACAGGGATTGAAATTAATCAAATCTATAGAGTATAATGTATTTCACATTTATGCATTTATGAAAAACAGGTGCACACAATGTGAAGTGACAAGTGCATAGCAGGGATAAGTGCAGGTGATGTGCAAAGGGAAGGTAGTGCGCATATATACATAAACAATCAGTGATGACGACCTATCCTGCCAGATGTCTGGCATATACATGAATGTAAAATCATAACAAAATGAGAAAGATGCAGATATATATTCTCTGTCATCTAAGTTTGACACAAAAAAAAATGGAACAATGTCGACGTTTCGACCCCTATATGAAACAGCAGACTTCGCGCCTTGAAAATGGGGTCTTCATCGGGACCAAGGTAGGGGGAGGTTGGCACCTATGAATGATAGTATGGAGTTAGTGAGGTGTGTCACTAAAGAACGTATCTTACAATCAAATTAATTGGGATAAATTACCAGTTGCAGCGAGAAAGCTTCAGGCTGAAAATTAGTGGTGTGGGCCTTGTGGGCTCCTACAGGGGGGGAGAGAAGAAAGGAGACATAAAAGATCCACTAGGATCAACACTTCAACTAGTGGATGTGAGGAATTAAAACCAGAACAGGGATTAACCGGAGATTACTCACAGTTAGCGCAGGTATTCGTGGTGAGTAGGACCAAGGTTCATCAGTAACCCATGGTCAATGGTAGCGCAGGTATTCGTGGTGGGTAAGACAAGGTTGATCAGTAACCTATGGCTAAAAAGAATTATGTGCCAAGTCAGAGGAGCCTGGCCGGGGTCGAAGTAATGTTGACCAAACTAATGTGCTAAAGCAAGACATCATTTAAAAACGTACGCGGAAGGCATTATATCAATAGTATACGTCTCTCCATGTGCTGGAGGGTACTAAATGAGCGTTATTAACAGAATGGTAGCGCGGGGGAAATACCAGACCTAGACACTGTGCATCGTGCTGGTGGTGGGGAAGATATCTGTATGCAGGCCTGATGGCGAGGCCGTATTAATTAAATAAAATAAAAATGTCAGCACCCTAAATCAATTATGAGGGTACCGTGAAAAGACTAAAGCGTGCGTCTAAAGTGAAGGATGGAAGCTGCAATGGAAATTTAAAATGTAACTTATGGTGAAGTTGGATTTTAAATTGCAATTCTGAAAATGCCACTTTAAGAAAGTTGGCATTTTCTTGCCTTAGCCATTTGGTGCCTGCAGCGTGTCTCTAGTCACATGACTGATTGTAGTTGGCAATTGGGGTTTTTGTATTCCTCCTAGTCAGCCACACACAATGGAAGCTTAGATGTGACTGCATGGGCCATCACTGGCGCGATGGGAGGGAGGAGCTGGACCCAGCCTCACTCCAACCTGAATAGTCTGTGTCCTGTCTCCACACAATGGGCTGCATACCCCCGGTAGTTAGTCTGGTGCCAGGGCCAGGAAGGCAGAGCATCATTTATCTATGTGTGCAGCTGCCAAGGTGCCTTATAATGTGCCACAGGTATTCCAACAGAACTTAGCATTCTGCGACTTGTCGTTCTACTTTTGACATTCTAGTTATAGGCATACATTCCCAGAATGTATAATGATATTGGCTAAAAACCATAACTCACTGAAAGCATGACACATGATCGACTGCTTATCAAACCAGCCCAAGTTTACACAATAGTGTGCTCTCATTGTACATTACCTGCGCCCTATACTACACACAACAAGATGTGTTCTGCTAATGGAAATAACCATGTGCTATGAGATGTACAGCAACCAGTGCTCCTGCGATGCACAACACCCAGTGCTCACTTCATGCACAGCAACCAGTAATGCTTCCCTTTGCACAGCACCCAAGGAGATCTGGAGCTCCAGTTAGGAACATCAACCAGTACCCCACTTATGTGTAGCACCCATTCCTCTGATGAGACGCACCACCCAGAATCACTGGATGCTTCTACAAGGTGCATAATTAGTGTGCACTTGGTGAACATCACCCTGTGCCCTTTGATTACAATTGTCCTGTGCTTCACTGATGCAGATTACTCCATTCCTTGTTCCAAAGTAGAAGTGGAACAATCCAATCATCTCTTCTGCTCATTGGCATTACAAGAGTATACCACGATTTGATCAAGTATGAATGTATTGGTAGACCCATCAAGATCTAACATCACAGCACGAAGCCTCAAAGTCATGGCTTATGTCCCAGAGATTGTTCTTGAACACAGATTGCGGGCTTGAAATGTGTTCCTTTCCACAACCATGAGACGGGATTTCCAAAATGATATCCCAGCATTTTGACGACCTCAGTAATTTGTACACTTGTCACTCATCACCACCTCCTCCAGCACACATCTGTAAATGGCTGACTATTTCTTTACCTTGTACCCCAAAAATGAGCGATGACAGAGGATTTTCTCCTAGCTGGCAGGTGCCCAGATTCCCTCCATAGCAACTTGGCTGGTATTAAAGGTTATTGGACACTTTTTTAATTTTTGTGATGGATCCGCTGGTTCATTTAAAAATAGTAATGTAGGAGCGATACAAAGCATTAGACTTCCAAATTATAGTTATCAGTGGCAGCTCCTCCGCTAAGGCCGAGGAGCGTCACCCCACTGTTTTTTTCCAGCAATATAAGAAAAAAATAAAATGATAATAACTCAGTTATTATCATTTTATTTTTTTGCTGTTTGCAAGGCAGCTTTACGACTCCGAGGTGAGGCGGACGGGGCTTCCAGAGCAGCCGAGGAGCGGTTTGCCCCCACTCCCAAGTGTGCAATGACTGTTTGGCCAGCCCTCTCGGGCCGCCCAAACCAGTCATGCGCACTTTCCCGCTTCTCCACCCAGGCTGCATTACAGCCTGGGTATAGAACATGCCCAGGCCCCCATGCCCCGTCTGAGCACCGAGCCACGGCGCTCAGAGAAGCCTGGGTACTTCCAGGCTGCTTCCTGTTCCTGCCGGCTGGAGAAGGAGATACGCGACCAGGAGGAGGGGAAAAGAGGATGTGGCAAGCAGGTAAGTTAAAGTATTTTTCCAATTTAACCCCCCGCTCCTCTACCCCCGATCGGTGCCAGCTGCCGCTTTAGCTTATAATCATAGTTGGTCCTTTGTAAGGTGACATAACAATTATTACCCAACACACGTAACACAGTGGCAAAACAAATCATACTTGTACTTGAGATTTACAATATATTAGTGGGTTTCCCCCAATCGGCGACAAGAACACTGCTCTGAACAAACCACAGCAAAAAGACATGACTGAAACACCAATGATTGCCAGGAGTGTATGCTGCAAAAATCACCAAGATGCACAATGAAAGGTAGAAAGCTGTCAGCACCACAGGACCATAAAATCTGACAGTAATAGTTCCTTGCAGCAGACTGCAGGATGGACATTGTAGAACCAAGACTTCTAAATCTTGCCATTAGTAGCACCTTCCAGTGCTCCCTATTTCCATGGCATTACAGCATGGTGGACGTACTTGTCAAAGGGTAGAAGGTTCAAGCTCCTGCTCTTAGGAGTACAGACCAGGTTGTCAGCAGATGAACACTGTATGAACACCAATCTACGGATCAGTTAGGAAGGCCAGTCTCTAGGCATAACCAGGCATAACAGAGACAGATTGGTGCACACATCACAACATTGACACAAACAATTTTCCCACTCCACCAAGTGTGGCAGTGTGGATGCACAAAACTGGCTTATAACACGTGATAGGAACACACAGTGAAATACAGTGCATAAATAAAGTGTCCAGTGGCATCTCACCTGGAGGCAGCAACACTTTCAATCTAGCTGCTGAATCAACTGATGTCTTACCTGCAAACAGGTCTGGTGCATGAACAGTTGGCAAGACATGACAGACCAAGACTGTTGAAACACCAGCAGCAGTTTCTCCAGTTACTGTTCTCTTGTTGCACCCAAAGAACTCATAGATGAGAGAACCTCATTTGATGAAACATAGTGGCCTCACATTGTGGCCTCGTGTTGTGTGCACATCCAACACACTGAAATATACACTGTCCTCATTGTCAGCAGATGAAGCCGTTATAAGTAGGCAGACTGGCAGGAGCTGACTTTATTCACAGTTCATGTGACAAGTACTCTCCATCAGCTCCTCCAAATCTAATCACTGGAACCCATACATATCCTGTCTTACAGATTCCATAACCAGAAAATGAAAGAACGGTATTACAGGCACAGGATACTAATAGGGTGTTTGAATAAAATGAAATAATATAGATTTAAATAAACGTGTAGAAATTACCGTGAGAATAAACAGAAGGAAATGCTCAAAAAGAAAATGTACACAGCTGTCACACTTACACATGCTAGGCCTCAAGAGGTTTTATTGCAATGCTAAAAGTCGTTCATTTAGAAATGTTAACGGAAGGAATATTCTTTTGTGAAAAATTAGCTCATGCACAATGAAGATATAACAAAGATGTGAACTTTTGACCCTCGCTAAAAGATGCCATTTCATTAAGAGATTAACACTTTATAACATAACTCACATATTTTTAGAAATGTTGTTTTGTTAAAAGCTCATTGGTAGAATTGTTTAGAATATACTTTTAAAATGGAAACCTTATATGAAGAATCAGCAGAATATCTTGAATGCTGACCCCCTGGAGCTAAACTCATTTTGCCTTTTCAGGGTATGTCATTGTCAAATGTTTATAGTTTTCCTAGAAGATGTTTCAATTTCTACATAACTTACTTTAGGTTGAAGGATAGTCTAGTATAAGTATTGGTGGGAAAACTTAGCCGTAAGCGAAGCTGAACCTTGTTTTATATTAGTTACAACAATTTTAGGTAATACAATTATTAGTTCATTGTTTCTTGAAGATATGGAGAGCAGTAATCTGGTTCCCAGGAAAACCTCGGACTGTGATTGGATGGAAGAAAGTAGAAGATGCAACAGTTGCTGATACTAACAAAATGTGTTGTTTATATAAGTGAGTGTTCCTAGATTAGTCTAGATCTCTTCATTTCTCCTTTCCTCCCTAGCCAAACTATCATGCTGACTCGCATATTGCAGAATTTGATTGAGACCCTTTCCCATTGCCCCAGGCTCTGTGCTTTATTGCGTTGAGACTCTACTGAGTTTCTTGAACTTCTCTTTATGGGATGTTCTATTTTGTTCTTCCCTTTGAACTGAATTTGAACTGAATTTACAGAAGCTTTATGCTTGCTCTCACCCTCTTGATACGGAGTTCTTTAAGGGCTCTAGCTGACTCTTTTAATTTATTCTTAGAATAGGAATTATTTCCTTTAAGGAACGTGCTTATTATTGATTTATGCATTGTATTGACACCAACCTGATTTGAATTATCAATTCATGATTAAATCTGGTTTAATAAAGTTAAGTGATAGAGTGATTAGATTTCTCTTCTTGCTTCAAATGCCAATGTCGATCGGCCAGACAGAGCGAGGGTTAACCCGAATGACTTCTGTAAACCAATATACTTAATGACTCTTGAACCAGCAATCCCACATGAGTCTAAAATTGCTTAACCTAAGAATAGGGCCTGTAAAGAAATCACTTGTCTGTTGCAATCTCCACCAGAAATTTTTCATCAACGTCTAGGCGGTTTAAAATGTAATTTATGAATGCCTGTATTCCACTGTTCAAATGCATTCTATTAAGATGTCTTCAGCTGGTGAGATTTCTAATATCTTATTGCAACCTAAAGCTGGCACAGGACAATGTTATTTAACAATTTTAACAGAATCCTTACATCCCTTTCAGAGTGGAATCCTGATTTAACTCATGCACCAAGGCAGGTGACAAGTTAGCAGGGTTCAATGATAAAAAAGAGAAATATGCATTTGTGCAGTGCATAAAGAAGTGCCGACTGGGGTTGCTGAATGTAACACACCCTTCCCCTTCCAAAATGAACACAAAAAAAACAATCAGCTATGTAAAAGGCAAAGAGTCAACATAAAAGAGAATGTAATATAAGGTGGTAATACAACATGGTAAACATAATAATATGAGGTAAATGTCCTCTGCTAGATCAAAATATCTATTTCTATGTATCTGAACTAGGTACAGGTATAATCCTTCATTTTTACAAATTGAGTCCTTATCCTCGCTGACAGTTTGGCCTGAACTACAACAGTGTCTTCCTTATGGTCAGCACACACTCACCCTCTTAACTCTACTGTCACAACACTCTACACTGACTTTTCTATTAGCTTTAGCATTTTTGTGTCCTAACTGGATTCTAGGAAAAGTATTTGTTTTTAAATTTCAGTCTCAAACCAATTCTTCATTCTCATAAACATGTTTTCTTCTGACACAATGTTGGCATTTCTCCACTCACCTCACATTCCACACTTTCCCATTTTGGGTCGCCAATCTATGAGGATTAACTTATACCACCTTTTTTGGCTTACTGAATTTACACCACCTTTGATGATGTGCACATCATATCCAGCATTAGGTGACTTCTGCTTCACTTCTACACGGTCAGCTACCCTATGTCTGAATGGTAGCTGTTCTTCTGTTTCCCTTCCAACCTTTCTCTAAAACCACCATGGATACACCGTACACCTTGAGTCCCTGCCCTTAAGTAATTTGAAACGGCTTTCTTCTATAATTAAATCTTTCTATTTGTATATGGATCTCGTGATCATGTAATGCCATTGAAATGTGGGTAATACGATCTTATTTCAAGAACTCTTTCATATAAAAAGAATCAAGTGGACCCTATTGTCCATAACATGTGGTTCAGGGTATCCTTCAATAGCAAATATTTCTTTAAAGAGCTCATTGCTGATATCAATGATGGCTTGACTAAGAAATCTAATTTCTGGCCATTTGGAATGGTAATCCCCCATGACCAAGGCAAGTCTGGATTCTCTTGGCAAATTGTGAAATGGCCCCAAAATATCAAACATCACTTTCTGCCAGGGATGCTAAGGCCAAACCACTGGGGTGAGGGGAGATGAATTAATATTCAATTCATTATCACTATCACACCAATACAAACATTTGTTCACCCACTGGTCAATCACACTATCTATTTCCAGCCACCAAAAAGATAATTTCAATATCTTCTTCAATGAGGACATCCTTGGATGACCTTCAAGGCAATTTCTAAGATTTTCTTATGAACTTCTTCTGGATGTATGCACTTAGTTAACAAATTGGCCACCACCAGTCAAGTACCTTCTAAAATAAATTGTACATCTCCTTCTTAAAGGTCAATCCGCTAATCTGTAATCTCATACACAATTCCCCAAAGTATTTCCTGAGCTCATCTTCATCTTTTAAGAAAATGGGAATATCCTCCTAGAAGCACCATATGAATGGTTTTAGGTCCTCAAAGGTGTGTCACAAGGTTCTATGAAAAACAAATGTTGCTGATGCTAACCCAAATCTTATCCTCTTGCATTCAAATAGACCATATAGAGTAATACATGCAGTTAGATATATGGATCAACTGGAGAGCACTGTGTGGTGGTATGTAGATGTAAGATCTATTGTAGAAAATATATTTCCCCTTCAAGAGTGGGGAACAATCCACTGATGTTAGGTAATGTGTGGTAGTCAATCACTATGCTGGCTTCCAATGCCCTGAGATCAACACCACCCTACCTAAGATAAGTCTTGTGTCAATATTTTCACAGTTTCCCTGATTTGCTGGTGAACACTTTGGGAAACTGTTCCTCCACTCACCCATTGCAACATGATTCTCTTATCACTAGCACTTGCTATTAAGCTATTGGATTCAATATCACCTACAATTTCCATTGGCCCCTCCATTGTAAAACATTCACACTTTTTCTGTGACAGATAGTTTGAGATCACTATTCCCATCCTTGAATAGTATGGTAACTCTGTAAAATCCAGTGATAGCAATATGTGTCCCTCAAAAGCTTCAGGTGAAATGTATTTGTTTTCTAAATTATCAAGGCTGACCAAATCCTCAAACTTCTCCTGGCATCTTTCATTCACTGCAATGTTCCATGGAGACCCAATCCTTAGGTCATCAATCACATCAAAGTACACATACTTAGGAGGACACTTCTTTCCTACCTTTATTTTTTCATTAACATCAATCATTGCTAAAACAACTTCATGCTCTGTTTCTGGTAGCATCTCCTCATTTCTCTTCAAACTGAGATGTTCAACACTTCCTATCAACAATATTTAAATTTCTAGCCACTCTTTTTGTCTTCCTGCAACCTCCGGCAAAGTTTTCTATTTTCCCATAAACATTACAATATTTTCTATTAGCAGGACATGTTTTAATCGATGCCAAGTAATTATTAACTGCCACACTTATAGCACACCATTGATTCATAATTTCTTTTGAGTCTATTGCCTCCCCTATTGCTACAACTAATGGCCCTACACATCTCCAAGCTTTTGTCCACACTTTTATTCCTCATCTCAACCATTCTCTTCCATGGTTCACATTGAGCCATAGCTTTAGCAGGGATAATAGTTTCTTCTAGGAAATAATTTACTAAGACCCAAAACTGTTCTTGAATTTTTCTACTTCTGATATTTACTATGATCTCATCTCTGATCATGTTCCCACTCATTGTGCTGAAACTGCATGACATGGATAAAGACCTGAGATTGGTCAAAAATACATCAAATGTTTCTCTTCTCTCTGAGCTCTAGTATAACATTGATATCTAGCTAAAGCAATGCTGGCATTGGACTAAGATCTTTTTCCTATTGTCATTTATGCTTCGTTTTACTCATTAATGTCTAGTAGTACTTCTGGAGAATAAGCTGTGGTAGAATTCTAAACACCCTCTGTCCTTCAGACCCCAGACAATATGGTAACATATTCTTCTGTTTATCTAAGAATATTTTGTATCCTTCATTTGCATATAAGTCATGAAGTCGTCTTTCCATTTTTTCCATGCCCTTAATAGATCACCTTTATTCTGTAGAAATTTTGGTGGAGGATCAATTTGCATTCTTGTAGTATGTTGACTTGGGACTACCCTTGTGCTTTCCACTCTGTGCACATCACAGAAGGCAAGGCATGCACCACAATACTGTTTTTTGCATGTGTGCATGTCACAGTTGGAAGTCTTTGAAATGTCCTTGTTTTCCCTAGTTTTCCTGTGGATATACTACAGAAGGCTAGGCATATATTATTAATTCTGCTTTCATTGTTCTGTCAACTCTCTTTATGCGTGCACATCACAGCTTTTATAATGAACAATATCCCTGTGGTTTTGACTGTGTGCACATCACAGAAGATTCGCTACAATTTCTGCTGATCACTGTTCCCTTTCATGGGTCAATATGGACAGGAAGAATAGATACGTTTTTTCAAAAACAGCCTAAAATATAAAAGTAAGAAGCTAATCGCTGCAGTAATGCCAATTTTTTCATTCATACCGTTTGACAGATGGTAGCGCTGCTGTTTAATGTTTGGCCTGATTTCAGCTAGCAGGTTGTAGTAACTGTGTAGTTCCTGTGAAAGCAGTGTACATGCAGTGCAGCATAGTCAGACTTTGCTACAGTTCATTTAAAGATGGCCGCCATATGAGCATGTGCCTCCTTACCCCAAAGGCGTTGTTATAACTCTGAGTGGTTCAAGTCAGATGTAGTCATTGCCTGTCACTGTGTACTTACTTTGTGTCTTCAGTTTTAATGGCGGCAAAAGGGCATTTCATATTAAGTAGTAAGTAAGTAAATGTATTACACAGTTATTAAAAACTCTTACAAAAGGAATTGGAGGCCATTTGATCACTGAAATTAAGGCTCAAATTAAAACTTTCAATATACAAAATTGCAATTTTCCCATTGGCCTAAAACAAATGTATGGAAAACTGGATTACATCCCAAGAAATAACTAACTTCATTGGATCCAAAAAAGAGCTGCATTGTAAAGCCTCACAGGGCTACACAACAAACATATCATGTTTAAACTATATACATTGAGATGTCGTGCTCTACAAAAAGATGGATACTACGAATTAAAATAACAGTCATTATATTTAGTTTCAGACAGGATGTTGCAGGCATTATATAGAGGGCTGCCCACTTTAGCTCTACCATTAAGAACAATGGGGTAACCCTGTATCCCTTGGAACCTGGGTATTAATATTAAAGAGCTACAAGTGGTTCCGTCAGGTAGAACTAAAAGTTACATTGTAGAACCAAACATTTCTTTGTAGACACAATAATTATCAACTACAATCATTCACAATGGTCAACAAAACTATATGCAGCACACCCACGACAAATTACAATGAATATTTAATTGAAGTTTTTATCAAGTGAGGTTCTTCACAAAATTAATAACTACGAGCTGTCAAAATAACACGACAAACATTGACATCACAAAAATATTCAATGAGTGACTGATGTGACAATAGGTGAAACAAATAACATTTCAAATTCAAACACAACAAGACAATAACATAAAATCTCTGTCCTTTTCTGGTCTTCCACAATAACACGCAATGTCTATTTATTTCATAGTTATAGTGAACCTGGACATGAGCCTCTTTTACGTCAACATTTCGACCCTGGAAATAATGTGTGTGTGGATGCATCAAAGTAGGTTCTTCCTCAGGACAAAACAGCCTAATGACAGCCCCAAAAGTCCAATAATCAAATGGAAAAAGTTTGTTCCTCCGGTCCCGTACGAGGCACTTATCCAATGAATAGTAAATTCAACAGGCCATCATAGAGGGACTTCTATGGGTAATGTTTTTAGGAGGCACGGAAATGGGACCTTCCAGTTTCACGTAAAACAACGTCCCCCCAATGGTCTTTACAATTGACCTCAGAGGGGTGTGTGTGCGGGCAACAGGTATTAATCCTGTGAATTCCCGTTTGGAGGCAAACTCCCTTTTCAATATTTAAGTATCAGCGTCGAATACCAACACAGCAGTGATTTCTCAACAGTGTGGCAACTCCAGTCCGGTAGCTAATACCTACCAAAAAAGAGCTGCATATTAAAGCCTCACAGGGCTACACAACAAACATATCATGTTTAAACTATATACATTGAGACATCGTGCTCTACAAAAAGCTGGATACTATGAATTAAAATAACAGTCACTATATTTAGTTTCAGATAGGATGTTGCAGGCATTATCTAGAGGGCTGCCCACTTTAGCTCTACATCTGTTCATGTCTGAGATGACTGGGTCCCTAGTTAGGCCAAATAGACACGTGCACTAAAAAACTAGACTTTGTTCCAGGGTATAGGTGAAATAAAAGATCTTCGAATGGGAACAGGTTTGGTCAATGGTTTACATGGTTCCATCTGATTATTGTCATCAAGTTGGTCAAGGCTGTACCTCTAGGCATCAAAGTTTGTCAAATTTTGCTCTGAAACTTCCTCCTGCGTCTTAACTGCATGTAGCATAAATTTCACGAGTCTCGCTGCCAGCTGCGGTGATTGCAGGAATAAACAGGCAGAAATTGCTTCCTGTCGTGATCTTATCTGCAATTGCAAGAAGACCGGACGTAGCCAGAAGCTTCGCTACATCAATAATGGCTCACAGATATAAATTAAGTGCAATAGCGACTCCACTGCAGACCCACAGAGTCTACAGACCCGCTCCGATGATCCTGTTAACCCGGCCAAAGCAGTACTCTTTAAGACAAATTATACCGCACCTTAACCGTAGTAGTTCTTATTTACTGTGGAGGTTCAGCGAATAGTCCAGAAAACCTGAAATTCAGCCTTCATTGTATAGAAGTTGAGTTAATAAATGCAAGCCTATTTACAGCTTCAATGTCGAGATCTTTTAAGATTAATTTTGCCTGCTTCAGAAATTATCTACTTAATTCTTTAGGAGGAATGGGGGATTTGTTGAGATCTTCAGCCTTTAAAGAATCCATTGAAGATCTCAAATATTTGTGCTATCGTCGGTTTTCATCGATAAGGAGTTGCCAGTTTGTGTGTTTTAAGGAGCCGTTACTTGCGTTCTTTACTTTTAATCCGTATGCCAAAAAACACGCTTTTAGAATCAAGTTTTGCCTGGGTAGATTAAATTCCCATGCATGCTGTTGGAGCGGCATTCGGAAGGGCGATTACTGAGGGATAACATTTATTTTGAGCTTGATTCAGCCATGACTCCAGGCGGTCTCTGAATGTGAACACTCCATACATTAAAGTTGGCTTTAGCCTACTATTGATGACCTTGCAGACCACCCACAAGTTGAGGCCATTCATTTTTTTGTATCAGCTTACAGAAAGTAGAAATCAGTGCCGCACGGGCGTTCCTTATTGTGGTACCGCGTGAACTGCCTCAGTTGTTGCCACTATTAAGATGTCTGCAACCAGTGAAATTTACATTAACTTATTGCAAAGTCTACCAGGCACAGCAGAGCTTCATCTAACAGGCTTAACGGAATACTTGCATCTCTTTCAGAAGAGATGCACCAAGGCAGTGGACAAGTCAGCAGGATACCATAATAAAAAGAAAAAACATGCACTGGTGCAGTGCATAAAGAAGTGCAGGCATGCATACAGGGCACTGCACAACATAGGACCAGCTTACCGTAGTTGTTGCCTTCACTTCCACCAATCCACCAGACATGTGTGCTCAGCCTCTCTCTCACTAACACACACACCCCCATAGCTGCAAAAGCAGAACATGCAGTGGCGGCTCCTCTGTTAAGGCAGTGAAAGGCAGCTCTTGCAGCAGTGAAAACATGAAAAATAAAATGATAATAAAACAAGTTATTATCATTTTATTTTTCCTCACTTACTTGAGCCAAGTCTAGTGTGGGGCGGGGCGAGACCATCCTGATGGACAGCTACAGCAAGGAGGAGGAGTGTTGGCACTGCTGCAAGTGTGCGTGTCGGTTTGGTCGACATGCGCACTTAGATCTCTCCACCCGAGCTATGTTGTACAGCCTGGGGGAGAACAGGAACAGGGTCGTAGTCCTTTAGTGAGTGCTGAAGCAGGGCACTCGGACCAATCCCGGTGCTGCTCTCATGCTGGATAATACCAGCATGAGAGCAGCGTTTGGATTGGAGCCTGTGGAGTACCGGGAGTCGAGGAGCAGAGACGCAAAAGAGCACCGAGGCGGCAGATGGCAGGTAAGCATAATGTTTTTATATTCTTCTCCCCGCGCTGCCCACTGCGCTGCACCACCACTTAGATGCCTCAGCAGCCGCCACTGAGACCAGGAGGTTTAGCTTTCTGCCACATCGCACCCAAAGCCTGGAATGACCTCCCTCTACACATTAGGGCCTCCTCCTCACTTCTTGAATTCTGCAAGAAGTTGAATACCTGCCTCTTTGACTAACTACCCTTGGCCGACTCACTCACCACTCCTGCAGACACACACCTATAGATCTGTTCCAGCGCCTGGATACCCTACTGGGTGATAAGCAGCGATTTTCAAGTCAAACTAACATAACATAACAGGTTGCGACGGCTGAATATAACAGTGAGACGTAAGCTAATCTTGGATCTGCACACTTTGCAGTATCTCACCTTCTAAGATTTGATTTCATTTGAGCAAAGCCTCATTGGGAGGGAGGGGTGGGGGGGGGAAGCAGACCACAAACTCAGGATAGTGTGTAAAATGCCGCTTTATTGAAACAGGTGCACATAACATTATAATTCCTCGGCAAACGCCTTACAAAACTAAACCTCACTAATCAACCAGATACCTGACCCTTGACCCCGCCCCGCCCCTAAAATTTCCTTGAACCCGCCCCACCCGTACATTACAACATTACAAACAATACAAAGCAATGCATCAAAGTATAACCCCATAAATTCAACCCATCCGTTAAACAATCTCCCCTGCCTGCCTCTTCGCAACTGTCAATCACCGAACATGTGTAACCAAACTAGAAATTAACCTACCTACCCTTTCCCTGTCGATAACCCAACTCCAACAATAACCAAAAAACCTCTGCCAACCCTGACAAACTTCCAATAACCTCCGCACAGCACCTGTTTCAAGTGACAATACATAGCCAAACCCTTGCTCACCTGTCCCAACATAAGCCGCCTAAATTCAAGAAAAAAGGTAAAGACCAAGCCCCAAAATATAAAAAACAGGGAGGGATGAGGGACAAAACTATGCTACTCCAAAGCTCCCAGCCACCAGGTCACCAAACCTAAAATGGTGGCCGGGAGCAGGAGCCCAAAGAATTTATTATTGGGCTCCAATTGGGCTACAAAAATTGTAGCCCAAAACAAAATGGCTGGCTTGAAGCCTGCCTCCTCCCCCCCGCCCCTCCCAAACTGCCCGGGGGGGGGACCTCCCTGCGGTCGGCTACCCCCCCAAGCCCCCCTTCTGAGCTTCCAAAGCATTCCTTCTCCTCACACACCAACATAATCTCTGCACTAGAAAGTAATCTGTGTTCTTCGTTACATCTGTCCTCATACACCTCCTTGCAGTGGAGAATGGCGAATGCTGAAAGGAGTGTAGTTTACATACGCCACTATATGTTTTTTTATGGATAGGGCCTTGTTTAAGGCCCTCAAAGCATGCACGTGCACACTCTCACACACATGCATATTCTGTTAGTTACTGACTCATTAATGCCCAGTGAGCTCTTAAATGTGTAAATTCCCCTAATATTCCTCCATCTATTGACTCAGTGAAAATTAAATACACCTTCGATACAATCACTCAGCCATCCAACACAAACACATAAAGCAGGAACTATGCTTTCTCGATTCATTATTAAAAAAAACAGGCCTGTTGTCTTTGTCAGTACTTGTTTCTTTACTGGTGAGAGGTAATTTCTTCAGATCTTGCAATGCCTCTCTATCACGGTAATGTGCTGCTACTCGCATTCATAATGTCGTCTAATTTCAAAAGAGAAAACGCGATCTTGCAGGATCCAATCAAAGCTCTTTAAATAGTATTTGCTCAAGTGTGTGTAATTTATATATGTCTTCCTGTGTTAATTAGCTTTCCTTGTCTGTCGTTCATACACTTGCCTTGCTATGGGAGAAGTTAATTGAAAAACAGGAAAATGTTTTAACTTTTCCAATGTTATCCTATTGCACAGACTGGCCCTACGAGCCCTCAAGTGCCTTTTCTGCCCTTCCCTCATTCCACAACTCTCCTGCATACCCCTCCGTAGTGCAGCTGAAGCTTGGGCTCTTTGTTCGATGGGTGCGGGTACTGCTGTCAGAATCAGAATCAGAATTCTCTTTATTGGGCTGTGAACAGGCATAAAAGGATGCGAGACGTGCAAAAAAGCAAAGAAATGCATACAAGGTATTAAAACACGCAAATAAAATACATAAAATCACCAGGTTTCGGATATTAATGACCAACAATCTGGATATAAATAGGCTGGGATGAACGAAAGCGAGAATAAAACAGAGTCGAGAAGGTATTACTGTCATTTACTACCAAACAAGAGGCAAATTGGGCGTTTTTCTTGCTTACTTTATTGTCTTTGCCCTCCTTGTTGCACTGTGGGCTCAGAGAGGCTTTAATGCATGGGCAAAGTCTTGCCCAGGGCCCCCACCTCACAAGGGGCCCATTGGAAAGTGAACTTGTTGTTTATCTTCTATTTCTCGGTCTCAACCCTTAACAAGTAATTCAATATTGTTTAGCATCTTGTGACTTGGATTAGCGGTCAATGGGCAATACAATTCAAAGCTGTTGACACTTTGTGGATTCTGGGCAAATCACTTCATCTCCCCATGCCTAGGAACAGCACTAGAGACCCTCACAGGTGATTAGCAGCTGAGTGCTTAATTTGAGCCGGTGGTTTCCGGTTCTCGGCACCAGCACTTAATTGGCAGCTTTGGCACTTATGACAGTCTGCCACATGGTGGGCTGTGTGTCTGATTTAGAGTGAGCACAACAACAGTTGTTTACTAATTCAATGTACGTTAAAAATGACTAATACATGCTGCCCATGCTAATCTTATACCTTTGGGGGCCTGGAATAGTCTGAATTGTCATACTTGTAGGAGTGTGATGGTTAGTAGCTGGTTTGGTAGTGACATTGGCAGCGCTAGTAGGGGCAATGGGTGGTGTAGGCTGCAGTGGCCTCCTGATAAGGGCCCTGGCACTTACTTTTTTTTACAAATTAAGCACTGGCCGCGCTATACAAACCCGAGTATTAATATGCCAATTACTGCTATTAAAGTTAATCTCCAGACACTTCTAGATACAGTACTCAGAGGCATCTAACCTGTTTTAGTAAGCAGCTCAAGGTTATTATTGGTGTGCAGAACCCAGCCTCCTTCAAAGCAGCTCACAAGAGAGAAGAGCTGTGGGGGAAGTTCCCTGATCAAAATCTCTTTCGTAGTTTCTCTTAACTTTATTATTAACACTTCTAACTTACTGTTAACGTGTTATTCCCGATATAGGCGTGTACTCTGAAAGCACAGGCCTGTTATTTCTATGACAGCGAAACCCGGAACTCACGTTATGACTCACCAGGACTTGCTGCCCACAGATCTCAGAAGCAGGGTCCTAACCCACCGGGCTTTCTTACAATAAAGTATTTTTGTTTCTGCATGAAGTACTGACTTTATGCTACATTCTTAAGCATACCACCGAACCGGTTCATTGTAATTGTAATAAAGTGGGCTATTACAGTGCTTAATGTGCAAAAAATAAGTGCAGAACTCCAAAGGGTTTCTTAGGTGCCTGGGACAGCGCTGCCAAGGCTGCTTATTATTAATTCCACCTCATGCCTTTCTTCTACCCGCTACACTTCTAGTCTCTCTCTTGTAGGTTCTTTTTCATTCCTACTTCTTTGCCCTTGTTACTGTTTCCTGTCTTTTCTTTGCTCCTTCTTTCATTCACGCTTTTGCTCTGGGTAAAAGCCGGATGATCAAAAACAAATATTGTCCCCTAAAAAGAGTGTCAGTGACAGCCGCCTACAAACACCAGCACAAATTAAGCTTTGTAGCTTAATCAATTACAACATCTTGGAAGAGCAGGAGTCCGTGCACAGCCCTCTGGAACTATTTCACAAGGTACAGTTCTATCTTAGAACTACCAGTTGCGGACATATAAACTTTCACTAGTTCAAGATTTCACACCTCGGATTCATTGAATCGGGGTTGGAGTAAGAGAGATCTATACACCTTTCCTATGAGATGTCGCAACGCGCGAAGTGAAAAGATGACAACATATACAAAACTGACACAGACTTCTTTTCCTAAATCACTTTATACTGCCAAATGTCTCAATATGGACAACTTACCAAACCAGGAAACAATGTCCTTCAGTTCTAGATTCACCAGCAACCTCTTTCAACTTCACTTATAGGAGGTTGCCTAGAATTGCTCTAGCATCTGAATTACAGTTATAAAACCAGTCGACCTAAATGTCTATGTGTGTTTGAGATATAGGCTTCCAAGTCAGTGGCAACTACTTAGGGGCAGATTTACAAGCTCCTTGCGCCACTTTGCGTCACTTTTAACATGGGAAAAGTGATGCAAAAGTGGCGCAAGAGGCTTGTAAATCTGCCCCTTAGTTCTGAAGAATTCATGGAATGTGCAGCAGTGCATGATGATTTGAACATGAGTGCTATTGGGTTAATTATCCAAGTAACTCGGGGCCAGATGCATCAACAATCCATTTTGCGATTTCCTAATTGCGAATTCTTGCGATTCGCAATTAGAAAATCGCAAAATGGAATGCATGAAAGTGTGTTTAACACTTTCTGCGATTCCTAGGGGATCGCAAATGACCTACCTCATGAATATTAATGAGGTAGGTCGCAATTTGCGACCCCCTAGGAATCGCAAAAATCACGGGGATGGTGGCCTGCTGGGGTCAGCAGACCACCATGTCCATGAATGCTTTTAAATAAAGCAATCTTTTTTTTTGTAAAGCAGCCCGTTTTCCTTAAAGGAAAACGGGATGCTTTACAAAAGAGAAAATGAAAACTTTTCCTTTCATTTTCTAAGAGCAGGCAGTGGTCCGTGGGACCACTGCCTGCTCTTAGAAAATGCATTTACAGACATTCACAAAGGGGAAGGGGTCCCTTGGGGACCCCTTCCCATTTGCGAATTGGTTACCACCTACTTGAAGTAGGTGGTAAAATGCGAATGTTTTGCGACCACATTTCGGTCGCAAAACATTCATGCATACCGATGCGATTCGGTATTAGGAAGGGGCGCCCTAAACACGCCCCTTCCTAATAGCGAATCGCAAACCCATTTTGCGATTCGGTAACAGGTTACCGAATCGCAACCCTGACAAACTTCCAATAACCCCCGCACAGCACCTGTTCCAAGTGACAATACATAGCCAAACCCTTGCTCACCTGTCCCAACATAAGCCGCCTAAATTCAAGAAAAAAGGTAAAGACTAAGCCCCAAAATATAAAAAACAGGGAGGGAGGGAGGGACAAAACTATGCTACTCCAAAGCTCCCAGCCACCAGGTCACCAAACCTAAAATGGTGGCCGGGAGCAGGAGCCCAAAGAATTTATTATTGGGCTCCAAAATTGTAGCACAAAACAAAATGGCTGGCTTGAAGCCTGCCTCCCCCCCCCGCCCCTCCCAAACTGTCTATGTGTGTTTGAGATATACGCCTCCAAGTCAGTGGCAACTACTTAGGGGCAGATTTACAAGCCCCTTGCGCCACTTTTGCGTCACTTTTAACATGGGAAAAGTGATGCAAAAGTGGCGCAAGGGGCTTGTAAATCTGCCCCTTAGTTCTGAAGAATTCATGGAATGTGCAGCAGTGCATGATGATTTGAACATGAGTGCTATTGGGTTAATTATCCAAGTAACTCGGGGCCAGATGCATCAACAATCCATTTTGCGATTTCCTAATTGCGAATTCTTGCGATTCGCAATTAGAAAATCGCAAAATGGAATGCATGAAAGTGTGTTTAACACTTTCTGCGATTCCTAGGGGATCGTAAATGACCTACCTCATGAATATTAATGAGGTAGGTCGCAATTTGCGACCCCTAGGAATCGCAAAAATCACGGGATGGTGGCCTGCTGGGGTCAGCAGACCACCATGTCCATGAATGCTTTTAAATAAAGCAATCTTTTTTTTTGTAAAGCAGCCCGTTTTCCTTAAAGGAAAACGGGATGCTTTACAAAAGAGAAAATGAAAACTTTTCCTTTCATTTTCTAAGAGCAGGCAGTGGTCCGTGGGACCACTGCCTGCTCTTAGAAAATGCATTTACAGACATTCACAAAGGGGAAGGGGTCCCCTGGGGACCCCTTCCCATTTGCGAATTGGTTACCACCTACTTGAAGTAGGTGGTAAAATGCGAATGTTTTGCGACCACATTTCGGTCGCAAAACATTCATGCATACCGATGCGATTCGGTATTAGGAAGGGCGCCCTAAACACGCCCCTTCCTAATACGATCGTAAACCCATTTTGCGATTCGGTAACAGGTTACCGAATCGCAAAATAGGGTTTGCTGCATCAGAAGAGCATTTTTTTGCGTTCGCAAACGGCCGATTCTGCGAATCGGCCGTTTGCGAAGGCAAAAAATGCTTGCTGCATCTGGCCCTCAGTCCTTAATTTGTGCTGGTGTTTGCCGGTGCTGCACACTGGTACTTACTTCGTAACACCAGCACATATTTAAAGACAATCCACCACATGGTAGCGCTGTCAGTTTATTTTTTTAAAGCATGTGAAAAAGTGTGTAACAATTCAAAATGCAAATCAGAAAATAATACCACGGTGCTCAGGCCATTCTTATAGTTTGGGTCACCTAGAATAGTCCAATTTGTCATATTTTTAGTACTGCAACTGTATGCAGGTGTCGTTGGTACCGGTATTTTGGAGCATTGTCAGCAACCATTAACATAAGTGGTTCAACAGCATTAGCCTCCTCAGAAATATCTGGTGCCTTATCACTTATCTTTTTACAATTTAAGCACTGATTAGCTAATGGTTTTGCTGCTGTGTACTTTGTATTTTTACTTCCTTTACCATAGTCCATAGACTATCCTGAATCACTTTTCAAATGAACAGATATGACACCGACTTTAAGTGAGCAGGTGTAATAAAATCCTTAGAAAATACTAGTGGGTCAAAGGACTAATGCATCCACTCCAAGAATCTGTATTTTTACCTTAAGGTCCCAGGTTCAAACTCCAGCTGGCCTACTTAGCCTTTCATTCTACTGGGGTTGATAAAATGAGTAATATTGAGCTGGGTATCAATAATCCTCCGTTATTGATCAATAACGGGAAGAGACCTCCTTAGGTATGAAAGTGCACACTCCAAACATATCTGTTATGTTATGTAGATTGAATAACATAATTTTGGAAAGTGGGTTATTTGTAGTGGTTAATATGCATCTACCACTGGCAATAAGTCCACTAACGCAGTCTAGGGCTCAGTATAGGTCTCAATAAATTATTCCCATGCTCAACCCTGAGTAGCTTGGCTGCGAGCAGGCAGGCTTAACTTAGGAGACAGGTATGTAAAGCATTTAAAAACACCCATTCAATAAATAATTGAGACACACACACACAATAAAAATCCCACAACAATTCATAAAAATAGGAAATATTTTTATCTTTAAAATGACACCAAAACGACAAAGATCCAATGTAGGGAACCGGAGATATTACAATTTAAAGATTTAATACTTTATAGCACTTAGAAATCAATAGCGCCACTCTGGGATATTTAGTTGTGCTTGAAGTCAAAGAATCAGGCCGACCAAGGTGGAGCCCTGCTTGGATACCTCTCACGGTAGGCCTCAGTCAAAATTTTACCTTCGGACTAAAACTTTTCAGGAGCTTTTTCTGTCGGGGTCCCTCAATGCTCTTCACCAGTCCGGATTCGTTGAGGGTTCGCCTGATTGCTATTCAGGGAGCTCCCGCTCAAACTCTGGAAGTCGGGCCTCCGGAGCATTTCAGCAGGACGAACCAGCATGTCAGGCCAGCTCGCGGTTGAAGGAGGCCGGCTTGGCTCTCGCTGTTGAGTTTTTCCCATTATGGAGCTTTTTTCCAAAGTTGCTCCAAACTTCTCCACACTTTTGAAACTTCTTCCTGAAGATTCTCTTGAGGGTTCAAAGTGTCCAAAACACAATCCAAGGGTCTGGAAGCTCAAAGATGTTACTTGAAAGGTTGGGACCACAATTCCCACCATGCACCTGGACAAAACCCTTACAAATCCACTGGACGCACTCCAGGCAGGGGATTCTTAGTGGTGATGGTCCAGGTGAGCTCTGTTAACCTGTAGCTTGAAGGGAGTCCACTCTTTATTCCTCTTGAAGCAAGGTACATTCACAGGGCTGTAGTTCCAGATTATGCAGCAAGCACAGTCAGTCAGAATGCAGGGCCTGGTGGTGCAATTCGAGTTTCCAGCTTGGCAATTCTTCTCCTTCTCTGAGTTTCAAGCAGCAGATCTGAGAGGCTCTGCTCCTCTCACATATCAATGAGTCTTCTCTGGGGTCAAACCGGAGAGAATTACTTTCCAATGAGTTGCAGGGCAACACCCCAGAGCATGACCATTTACTCCAAAGTGTGACATAATCTTCTCCCAGAACTAGTTAAACTAACCTCCAGTATGGCTCATTTCCATAGCTCTCCCCCCCCTACCATCTGCAAATGCCTGCCTTAAGCCTGCCATCTGGCTGGGTCAGAGGGGCTGGTGGGTAGATGGACCTGGCATTCCCTGCCTGTCCTATTCCCCCTTTGAAGCTTCATGCTTTACGACCCCTGCCCCCTGCTCTAGCATTCCTGTGTAGCAGAGCTCTCTCCACCAGATAGCCTCTCCCTGGATGAACCACTTATCACTTCATCAACGCAGCCTGGCTAATCCTGTTAACTCTGATCAGTAAGGGAGGAGGGCAGGAAGGCAGAATTTTGGCTTACAGACAAGAAAGTCTTATAACTTCTTTTCTGTATACTTTAGGATAACTTCAACAATGGCATATTGTTGGATTTATCAATACCATCCTCCTAAGTCATTGAATGGTATTTTATTTAATTCCTAGCGAAAACTATGTGTTCATAAACTATTACAATGTTATCCTATGGAGCTAGGTATCTACTATGGGGAAAATTAACTGGCCAATTTCTCCTTCACCATGGCATATAAAACATCTTTTATAAAGGCCCTGCTTATAGTTACATGATCCCCCATCCCTAGGACACCTAGGGGAGACTTTAGGGGTCCTGAATATGCAACAATAGTGTAGATCCTCACTCCAAAGTGCTCCTAGCACCAAAGTCGATTTTGGGAGGCACTTTACTACAATTGGGAAAGTGAAAAGGGCAATATCTCTATCCCCAGGGCATGTAAACATCTTTTATAATGGCCCTCCTTATAATAACATGACCCCACCCCAGGGACACCTAGGGGAGACGCTGGGGATACCAAAGATGCCAAAATATTGCAGTCTATCACTTTTTAAGTCCCCGTACCACCAAAGTCAAGTTTGGTCACAATTTCTATTTAAAAGAAGTGCTGCAACACAGGCCTGCTTTTAAAATGACCTCAAGCTCTCAGCAGTGCACAAATGCAAGTGCAGAAAGAGTTGCTTGCCTTTAAATTGCCATGCCCTATTATATACTAGGGACTTATAGGTAGTTTTAACCCCCCTGCCCTATTATCTACTAGGGACTTATAGGGTAGGTCATGTCAATTGTAAGGGTACCCTAATATATAGTGTAGCCTCAAGTATGTGTGTGTTTTCACTGTGTTTTCAACATAGCACTGGCCCTAGGCCTAGTTAGACAGAGCCCAGGGACAGTCAGAGTCAGTTATCACCAGTACCAGTCAGCAAAAATGGGGATTCACAGGGCACATAGGACGAGTTTGCAACACATACACAAGCTTGTAATAAGGAATAAAATGGTGATGCAAATTGTGTTCATAGATCAAGATACTTATTGTAGGCCCACGTCTACCGCTTGGCCAATTTGTTGCAATCCCTGAGACTTTAACTATGCATACTTTCTGCCCATCAAAATCATATCTATCTAACAATGATTATCCTTTCTGTCTAGGACTAAAGATTTTAATTAATATATATATTTTTTTGTGGCGTTTTATATAGCGCAAACTAGACCCGAAGGTATCAGAGCGCTTTACATGAGCACCAGTTGCTTTACACAAGGACACATTCATTTTTGTTGGGCACGAGGAGATTAAGTGATTTGCCCAGAATCACAGGATGTTGAGCGTCCCTGCCAAGCCTCGAACCCGGTTCCCCAGCTTCGAAGTCAACCGCCCTAGCCATTAGGCCACATCCTCTCCCCAGTCTTAACGCTAAATTATTTCAACCAGCTGTGTTCTTTAAGAGTCTATCATCCAAGTCTACCAGTGCAATCGAAACATGATGCCAGGTACAACTCAGCACTGATTCTCAAAGTAGGGGGCACTAGAGAGCCAGTGAGTGAGATGGCCGCACTGCACGGAGGCTCCTGCTGTCTGGGGGCTAAATCCAACAATATCTTGTCTCAAACGCCGGCATGCGATTAATGTCAACTAGACCATGAGGGGAACTAATTGCTGCTACTCAAGCATTTAATTATAGCTCAGTCATATCCGCTGCAAACAAACTTGCGGCGCTGTCAGCAGAAACCCACGAGTGGTGCAGGTAATGGCGGACGTGCTGCAGCTGCCTACCGCTACATCTGACTTACTCCAGACTTAATTGTGGTGTGCAGGCTGTCGTTGCTGGAGCGGAGGAGGGGTGAGACCTGTCTGACTGCCTCTCTGGTCGATAGTGCCATGAAGACTATGCTGTGAGGGCAGGCTACTGCTGAGATCCGCGGCCTGTTGTGGTACGTGGCACCAGCGAGCCCCGCGACTTCAGCTCCGTGCATCGAGCGGGTCTTTGCGTGCGACCAGAAGTGTATTGCCTCCTGAGACACCCCAGCCTTTAACACGCGCTTCTCTGGTGCCGGGACTGCAAAAACACTAGTGAGGGAGACCACATCTCAGATCGGCCGGCCCTGAGTGCACACTCTCTGCCATTGTTTTACATGGGTCTCTGACACTGTAGTGTAGCTCCTATTTCCCTAATAGGCTCTGCGCATTGGAATAATATATCCTATAGGTTTGACATAGGACTAAGGTCAGTATGTCCCTATCGAGTATATTAAACTTAATTACTTGTGCCAGCTAGCTCAGAGGCCACTAGAAACTCCTTGACAAACAAGAAGGGAGTAGTTTCTGGCAGCCGCAAAACATGGCCACTTTGTTTCCCTTTAGAATCAGAACGTGTCCCAGAGTCGTGGAAACAATAGATAACTATTTCACTCAGCTCAATCGTGCATGCTTAGTTTTCTCCAAGTTACACAGAAAGAACAGACGGGCGTTTCAATAAAAGATTCATTGAACAGTCTTGTTTCTGATGTAAGTAAATGTGCTGTTACGATCACAAGACAGTATGCGAGATAAATAATGTACAGTGTGAGCAGTAGAAATAAATAATACTGCGATAGCATTATCTTTTAGTACATATGCCTTTACATAAATAACACAGACTAAAAATGCGAGTACTCATACGATGCGTTGCTAAGCTAGTTCTACCCCAATGTACCTAACCTAACCTAGGTGTAGGGAGAGGTATGAAGTAGGTGAAGTATTCCTTACTATGGTATACTAAGAGTATGTTAAGCCTAGTATGCCTAGTATGCCAAGTATGCCAAGAGTCCCTCTAGGTTCTTGTCAGCTCCATACCTGAAGAATGAGAGAGGTAGGAATCTCTTTGCCAAACTCGAACTCCAACACCCCGCAAGGGAAGTCAGATCACTGGAAGCTGGACTCTCTGCGTGCAGGGATGACAGCGTCTTCTCAGTGCGTCAGGCCGGGAAACGGGCTCCTCTGAAGTCGAGGTCTCCTCTAGTTTGCAAGGGCTAGGGAAGGTATATTTATACCTGAGAGGTACCTCATAATGTTAGCATTGACGTGAATCGGACAGCGGAAGACGTCATGAATGAACCCCTAAGGAATAATGGTTCATGCATAATATATGAGTCCTTGAAGAAATCAATAGTCCTGGGCTAGGGAAACTCCCGCAGCCTAAGGGTCTGTTCTTCACGAACTCGTTGTGACGTTAGAGTGGACGGATGTCGGAGACCATGCCTGTATTTGGAGTGCACGGTTTAATGCCTAAATAAGGCTTGGGAATTTATGCCTATATAAGGGCAGGGCAAATTGTGCCTATATAAGGACATGATACTGGAAAGCCCGTTATGGACACCCTAAGAGGAATACAACACCCACTCCACTTTCGTGTGTACGATAATACTAAAATGCTAAACATTTAAAATACTAAACATTAAATGGAGTACCGCACATTTAAAAATATTTCTTAAAATCATTAAAAAACATAATATAAAATGCAAAAGGTACTGTACATTTGAAGCAATTGCTTATCATTTCAGGCATAAAAGTTCGAAAATAAATGCAATTGGAATGAAATAAGCAGTAGTATTTACATGTGACAGAAAATGATCGATAAGTTCTTCAAAAATCAAAGTCATTTCATGTCAGGAAAATTAATGAACTGTTTTAGACACATAAGATGACTAAGTGTCCTTGGAAGTACCGTGAAGTCTGTACTATAAGGCTAGTTCTACTTTAAGCAGATTGAAGTACCATTTTCGTTCGAAAAAATGGGAAAAAGTTCAATTTTGGTAGAGTTCCAAGTTTTTGTAGAATGAAGGCCAAATTGTTACTGCATCTCTGGTACACTGTATGCTGAATCAGAGTCAGTTTACGGGTCTGGTGTAAACATGAGATCATCTATTTCTATAGACAAAACATCATCCACTGAAGTTGGTGTCAGTTGGAACACCTCGTGAAGTAGATTAATCGCACAGAGATGTGAAGCATCGCTTTCAGCATTGGTCGCTGCAGCAATGTTCGCGTCCGTTGTTACCTGTGTGCCTGTAGATCTTTCTCGTACCTCAGCAGCAGCCGGAAGCGTCTGTGAGATCTCAATGAATGCTGACATCAGGATTGGTAGCCTCTGGGGACAACACAGAGCATGGGCCGTTATCGGGTCCAGCAGAGTATCGATATCCGTTGGCGTATCCGATGGATATGTTAGACAGGTGTCCAACACGCATTCTACACCGCATAGCAGGCATCGTAGAACAGGTAAGATGCAATCTTGCCAGATTGGTCTGAATGACAGGAACCACATGGTATTAAGGTCTCGTAGACGATTTATGCCCAAAAGCTGTATTATTTGCTCACGGCACTTTCATTCAAGGAGAGCTTTCTCCATTTCGCTCGGAGTGATGTCGGCGAATAGGCTGGCCATAGCGCATAGCAGGAAGAGAAATAGAATTCCGGCAACAAGTGCTAGAATTAATGGTATGCCACCAAACACCAAATGTGCAAAGTTCGGGATGATTCCGAGTATTGCCTGGAAAGGTGCTAACAGACCGGAGCAGATGCTCTTAAGTACATGTACAATTCCGGTTGTATCAGACATATTGAAGATACGTCCTATCATTTCTACGAAATGTATAGGGCAGTTTGTACGTATTAAAGTTTGTATCTCAGCCGAAGTCCTTGCTACTTGTAGATCATAGGTTTCTGTGGCCGAGGTCAAAGGCACTGTTTGTTGTAAAAGCATGGCTTTAATTCTGCTCAAAGTATCAAATCTTATAAAAGAGACGTTCAGCGAAGGCCATAGAGGCGACTCCCTGACTGTGTCTATTGGGGCAAACAATACTTGCATACAGCAAGTGACCCTGGAGTTGACCGTTACTAGATATGGGATGCCTTGAGAACATGCCACAGCAACTTTGATCATTCAACATGAGGTAACTCCCATTAGAAAGTTGTCCAAACGTTGGATTAATCACAGCAGCTGGTGTACCCTGTTGATGGCAAGGCAAATTTGCCACAGAACCATTACAAGCCAAGTGTAAGGAAATGTCCTGACATATAAGCGAACCGCTTAGTGCACGTTTACAGTTTGTACCGCTCAAAAACACGTCACGATCCCCACTCCAACATCTATATGTATACGGTAAATCCCAAGATGTCTTAATGTATTCCTTACCCAACCTTTCCTATTTGCCTGCTTGCATTTGTTTGAGGAAATACTGAAACTGAAAAGTAGTCACAGGTAGTGTGATTTTGCCATGAATAAGCCATTCTGTAGCTGGTTTTTCTGCCACTGTGAATGGCAACTTTTCTAGTTTTTCAATGTTCAGCACTGTATACCTTGCTCCTCTTTGTGCCAGTTCGATCTGTTTATCAGTGAGATTGTATTCTGCAAACAGAGCCGTTGTGTTGATAAAACGCCAAGGCACATAGCCCGCTCGCAAAGATTGCAGCGTCCAGCTTAATAACACAATAGAACGTAATTGAGATTGGCCTTGTTGTAACATCGCCAAATCTTGTTCTAGTATGTCGATAGCAGAGGATACAATGCCATCCAATGAATATATTCTGGAGGACAAAGTTGTTAACCCATTGTCGACCACAGAGAGTGTTTTCTCTAAATTAATACGATCAAGTTCACGTATTCGTTCTGCGGCCTCTATCTGTGATACTTTCCATGCTTCATTATAGGCAGCATAAATGCCGGCATATATGAAACGTTTTTGACGCGGTTTTCTTGGTCCAAGCAAGAATTCCCTAAGGTATGCGTCCTTATTAAGTAAGTTTAAGTGTTGTTTCACATCCTGTAGTGTAGACTTATGCAGCCAATCAAGGCATAATTTTCCTACACTGTATGTTGTTACTACCCCCGGATATTGTATTTGGACATATCTTGGGTCTGGCCTATTAATAGTAAAGCCCTGAGTTTTATTCAGGAATCTTTCCTGACAGTTGTTTGTGTCTGTGGGCCAGATCAACCATTTTTTCCAATCAGGATTAGATCTGTTGAGTTGTAGTATATTGTCAACTGTAACCGCTGCCTGTGTATTGTTATCACTTGTAGGTGTTGGTACAGAAGGATTTTTCATCTCTTTGATCTTGGCTAATCCAAGACAAGACGTTTGTTGGATGGTTTCATTCAAAAACATTATTTGTTCAGGGATGATACAGGCTCTAAATAAAGCGTCTATCCCCTGCACTTGCCAATCTTTAGTACCCCAGACAGTTTTTGTTTCTATTGTATCTTTCCATAAGTCGAAACCCTGTCTAGACAGTTGGGCAATAAAGGCTGCAGAGTAAATCTGTTTTGTATTTGTTAACATAATTTTCAGTCGTGTTTTGTTTACATTTCTAAAGTAAAATGTTTCTGGGTCAGATGTATTGTAACCTGAAAAATATGGAAATTTACTAGCAAATGTTTTTGAACTACCTTTAGGTGGTGTAGGACAATGTTCCCATTGGTTAAACATAAACACATTTCTGGGATATGCAGATTTATGCAAATAATGATGGCCATAGTGGTTATAACAATACAGTTGTTCATAGTCTGATGAACCCTCTAAATATTCATTTTTAGAAAATGCAGCAGATTTTTCTAGGTCAAACATTATATCGTTAACAGTCTCAAAGTCCTAATCATCAGAATAGGTACTGGACGAAATTAGATCACTTATTGAAATTTTAAACAAATGTGGAATGTTCAATTGTTCCATCGGACCGAAGATATCAAAATCTGTTTTGTCCCACACTATACCATCGTGTATAGGAACAGCTGTGATGTTCACTGATGACAAGTCTCTTGCTTCACGATGGGAAGATTTATGAGGTTTCAAAAGTACGTTCACGTCTTTTCCTTCAGTGTTCACATGGATGTATCTGCCACTGATAAGCATGCTCACAGTTGTAACCAAGGCTAGCCAGAGCAGGAAAACAAAAAGTCCAGATATAATCCAGAGTTCAATCCATGGAGAAACCAAATAAGTCCTTTTCAGAAAGTGAAGAAAGTCTTGTATGTGCTGCTTGAATTTGAATGATGCTGGCGTCGTTTCAGGTTCACTCGGATCTTCTGAGAACGTATCAAAGTTAATGAAATAGCCAGAAGCAGTTCTGTCAATTGTTGAAATTGCATCAGGATTTGTAGAAATCACTGGAAACAGTCGATCACTTGCTACGTTGGTGTAGACAGGTGTATTTGGACGAACTGTTACTTGGTGTTCAAGAGGGATGAGTTCCATAGCATTGTTGCTCAGTCCTTCATCTGTTACTGCTGAATTCTTGATGGTTATCAGTCTTTCAGTCTGAAACTCTTGGATAAAAGCGAGAGGAGTGCGTCTGCTACTAGGTCGGAGTCCACGAGGCCTACTATTTAGTATTGGCCACATACTGTGGTTTGATGAGGTCGATGGACACAAATCTTTTCTCCTTTCTTCCAGCAAGGGGCGGCAGAAGTACTGTTCTTGTTCCTTGAACTGCTAGGACAGGTACTGGTTGTTTGTAAGAAGGTCCAAATTCCTTCTTGTCCGCAACCTTTTCTCTGACTAGATCCCCAACTTTTGGAATCCAGACAGGCCTTGCTGGGACAGCCGGTTGATCCCCAGTGGTGGTTGGCTGCAGGAACACGTTGCTTTGTTTCGTTCTTAACTTGTTTAAGTTCCTGTAAAACAGCCAAACGATCTTTGATATCAAACGGTTTATTTTCCACCACTGTGCCTACGTGTTCAAGGTCTGGTACCCACATTCTTGTCCCAAATAGGACCTCATATGGAGTGACCCCCTATAGAACTTCTTGGCAGATTGTTCAATGAGCGTTGGACCCCATTTAGGTGTTTGACCCACCCATCACCCGAACCTAATACCCTAGCTGTTATAGACTGCTTTATGTCCCGGTTTTTCCTTTCCACAACCGAATTTCCCTCAGGATGGAATGGAGAGGAGTACCGCAATGCAACGCCCAGACTGGCCATGGCTTCTTTGTAAGCCCGAGAGCTAAACGCAGGACCCTGGTCAGAATGTAGCGTGCCTATTGCGTATGTGCCGATAAAGACTCGCAAATCTTTTATAACAGTTCGAGCGTCAGCCGAGCACTGAGGCCATATCCATAGGAACCTAGAGCATGAATCCACTGCAACCATGATATATTTATAGTTACCGTCCCTTTGCAAGGGACCGCAGTGGTCCAGGTAAACACAAGCTAATGGTTTGTCTGAAATTAACAGGGGTGTCTGCGTGGGACGTTTCACTGTTGAGACTTTCATCTGTTGGCAAATTTCACATTCTAAAACATAGTTTTTAGTTTGTTTCCGAATGCCAAGCCACCAATATCTTTGCTTGAGTAAAGATACTGTCGCTGAAACACCTGCATGGGTAAAAGCTATTCCTTTGTGTGCTGCTAGGATTAGTCCTAATCTGCGTTCCTTGTTTGGAATTACCCTATCCCCCACTCCAGGGATTCGAGCAAAAGGAACTTTGTTCGCATCAATTACATAAGAGTACTTGAGTGGAAACTTTTTAGGTAACGCTGCACTGCTGCCTTTGCCTGAATCATTGACAGCCAACATTATCTCACCGTCTATTTTTGTTTTTGAACGAGTGATCGCAGCTACGGAAGCCGTCTGCACAGCCCCCTTTGCGGCTTCATCAGCCAATGAATTCCCTGCAACGTGAACGCCATCACGTTGATGACTCAGTGTGTGGATCACGTGAGCCTTTGGTAGTTCGTTTTTCAACTGAACTACTTGTTCCCAAAGCGTTTTGTGCTTTATTGTGCCACCTTTCGCATCTTTGAAACCATTTTCAAGCCAGTTTTGTATATATTCATTATACGACTGAACACAGTAAAAGGAATCACACACTATTAGTGTGGGGAATTCTCGATCTGTACTTTCAAGTGCCAGTTTGAATGCTTGTAGTTCAGCTCGCTGAGCTGTACAATCTCCTAGAGACTGGGTTTTTGTGACCATAGGTCTGAAGATGCGATTTCGCATGCGACCTTTAACGATTGCACATGCCGCACTGTAGGCTTGCTTACTCCCTGTTGCTGGTTGAGCCGATCCGTCAGTGTAAATTATGAATTCGTACTGATCGAGAGGCAGAATTTCAGTAGGCAGAGGACATTCTTGTTCATATTGCAGGAATGCTTGTGTTTTTAAATCTGGATCAAAAACATATTCAACATCTGTTGCAGCAAGAGAATTAACCCATTGTATCCATCTTGGATGTAATGCTTTAGCATTTGGAATGCTTGCTTTTGTGACCGCTTCTAAAGCTGGTACCGGGGTTACGACAATAATGCGTTTCCCTTGGGCTAAGGCTCTTTCTTTTGCTACAGCGGTTTGAACTGCTGTTAGAATTTTTTCAGTTGAACTGAAGCGCATTTCCGCTTGTGTGTACAAATGAGATTTGTATGCGATTGGTATTTTCTCACCCTCATTGAAGGTTAAGTATGTGAATCCACATTGACCCGAAATTATTTGGATCACCAAATTGCGTTGACTTACGCGTGTTTGTAAATGATTTGTTGCTAACATGTTAGCTTGTAGTGAACGCAAGATTTCTGTGTGTTCTTGTGTCCAGTTTCTGATTGAAAAATCAGGTTTGATTAATGCGTAGAGAGGTTTAACCCTTTCCGCGTAATTTAGAATGTATGTTCTTCCAAAATTTAGGAAACCCAGGATGGATTGTAAGTTTTTTTGCGTTTTTGGAGGTTGGAGCAGCGCACATTTTTCTAAAAAGTTAGCTGCCAAGCTCTTGCCTTCACTTGAAAGCTCATATCCTAGAAATAGGACATTGAGATGGGCAATTCGGGACTTTTTAAAGTTGAACTTGTAGCCCTCAGAGGCGAAGCCCAGTATAATGGTGCTCACCCTGTTCAAGTGTTTGTCCAGGTCATCGTCTGTCAGATAAATGTCATCGACATAGGACAATGCCTCATTGTCATAAATTTGTAGTAACTCCGTTACCCTCGCTGAGAATAAACCTGGGCTATTCTTGAACCCTTGTGGGAGTCGACAAAAGTGACGCTGTGTCCCCATTATGGAGAATGCTGTTAAGTACCTGCTTTCAGGTGCTATGTTTTGACAAAAGAAACCATTTGAGATGTCTAATGTGGTTTTATATTTTTTACGCACAATGTTATTCATTAATGCTGTGCTATGTGCATTTTGCACTGCAAAAGTTTTAGAACAAGTGTTTAGGTGTCTGTAATCCAAAACTAGACGATATGTATTGTCTGGTTTGGAGACAGGAAACAAAGGATTGTTCATTGAGGAGGTGCATGTTTCAATCACCCCTTGATATTCAAGTTGATCTAAGATCTCCCTGACCTGTTTTTTAGCTTCTTGCTTTATTGGGTACTGCCGTTGTGCAGTTTGTTCATGTTTCAGATGTATTTTATGGTGAGGTGAGTCCTCATCCCATCCTACATGATTTTTATATAATGCTGGGGCCTGGGCTACTGCCCATTTCCTGGCATATGTATATTTTAGGTGAATTGGAATATGGTTGGAGAAGGCAGGCATAATAATGTCCTCGCCATGTGGGCACTCCCTGACAAATTGTGGTGGCCAGTCTTTTTCTGCTAGAAGTATGTCATAGCCCTTCGATAGTCTTTCCCAAAAAAGTGCTTTCACCTGTCTAGGTTTGTCTCCCTCCATCAGGAGAGTTATTTCATATAACTTTTGGGGAGTACTAACCCTGGTGTCTACAGTCTCTACTTTAATGTACTCATTCAAGTCCACTATCTCCAGAAGTTCCTTCAGGTTCTGGCGAACTATTGTGACTTCTGCTGCACTGTCCAGCATTGTCTGAGCCCATTCTCCGTTCTTGAGTTGTGTTCTCAGTATTCTCGGCATGTCTAATCTTTAGACCTGCTACTTTCTTTTTGGAGAATTGAGGTTTTGCTTTAGTTTTTGGAGCGTGTTTGTCGTCTTTCGATTTCACGCGTTCTTCTCTATGTTCTGTCCGTCCTCTTCTTTCCGAAGTCTGTGATGAGATCTGAAAGGGACGAGAGGAACGTGTATCAGTATCTTGATACCTTTCAGGTTTTCTCAAATTATCCCTATTCCTGAGGTTATACCTCCTTTCAGAGGGCTCCTTTTGAGGAGACCTACCTCAGGATTGAGAACGTTTCTCATTTGAATTTTGTTTATTAGTCTCCCACTTCTTTTAGAAGATGTAGGAGTTTGTTTAATAGAGTCCTTCTCAGGACTTTCAGATAGCTTCGGCTTCAATGGTCTTCCACCCAAACTATCTCTGCCTAATTCTGCATAAGATTGTTCAATTATTCTGGGTAGCTCAGTTTGATGTTCTGTAACATCAAATTCCCTTAATTTTTGGCGGATCGCCACAGCTGCTGCCTTCCCTTTAATATTGGATAATATTATTGTTGAGACCTGGTCGAAATTTTTCAGTAACTTCATACCTAAATTTAGAGCAGGCTCTGCCCCGTATTCGTTTTGAATTTGTTTCAGGACATCAGGTATTACCGCAATTGACGGAATGCCATGTGTTTTAGTATAGATGGCAGCAAAGACTGAGCCCCAAGTGGTGCAGTCTTCCAGTTGTGGTGTGATCCCCATTGGTAAACTGATTGTTAGTATTCTGTGTTTCTCATACGGGCTAGTATTTGGAAATACTGCTTCGATTTGAGTAATTTTTTGAGCTATCCAGAACGGAATTTGCTCACGTTTTGTGGGCATTTTACCCATGACTGCGTATAGAGTCTGTGGTGTAATTTTTAGTGTATTCCCCTGTTGAGGAGTTTGATTTGGAAGTGTTAATGGTTGCTGGACTGTAAAAGTCCACGTGACATATTGGACCAATTGTCTGTAGATTTTTATTAACTCTGTGAGTTGAGTAAGTAATTCCTCGTCTGACATCTCTTCAATGTCAGGATGAGGAGTGTAGCTGGCTAAAATCGGCCATGTTGCTCCTGGTCTACCTAGTGGACCGAGCCTGGTAATGTTTCTATGATGTTTTAGGGCGCCTTTAAACCAGAGCTGATGCTCCTGGTATGTTAATGGAATTTCAATATCCTCGAAAGGAATGTATTCCTCTGGTGGATCATCTTCTTTGTAGAAGTGAAACGTGTGTGTCACTGAATTTGATTCAGGAAATATTACCCATGAATAGAATACCTCTGTCTGAAAGGATTCATGTGCCTCTATCACGAAAACTGCTCTACCACCTCTTGGTGGTAGGCCATGTTTTATGAGTTTTAGAGTGATGGCTCTTCTTAAGTTTTGAGGGATGTCTATAACACCCTCCTCGGTTTCAATAAAACCTGTGATATTATAAGCTGCTGCTTGGGCTGGATCAGCCGCAGCTCCACCGTTTCCGGTGGCATCGTCGGAGTCAGGCATTTTGTTGTTTGAAAAATGTAGAACAAGTTTCAAGGAAACAAAGATAAGGTGCACAATATTTTGGAACACCGTATCCTTCAACGTTGAGCAAACCAAACAGCTAATATATAGGGTGTTTCCCTATGTAGCCATGGTGGATACTTAACCCTGCCCACTCCAGGCGTCTTTTGGAGTATATGGGTAGGGGTCTCTGAGAGAAAAAGCACGGCTGAGTTACTCAGTATCTAACGTTGAATTAACGCCTTACCAAACCGTTGGGCGCCATGTAGTGTAGCTCCTATTTCCGTAATAGGCTCTGCGCATTGGAATAATATATCCTATAGGTTTGACATAGGACTAAGGTCAGTATGTCCCTATCGAGTATATTAAACTTAATTACTTGTGCCAGCTAGCTCAGAGGCCACTAGAAACTCCTTGACAAACAAGAAGGGAGTAGTTTCTGGCAGCCGCAAAACATGACCACTTTGTTTCCCTTTAGAATCAGAAGGTGTCCCAGAGTCGTGGAAACAATAGATAACTATTTCACTCAGCTCAATCGTGCATGCTTAGTTTTCTCCAAGTTACACAGAAAGAACAGACGGGCGTTTCAATAAAAGATTTATTGAACAGTCTTGTTTCTGATGTAAGTAAATGTGCTGTTACGATCACAAGACAATATGCGAGATAAATAATGTACAGTGTGAGCAATAGAAATAAATAATACTGCGATAGCATTATCTTTTAGTACATATGCCTTTACATAAATAACACAGATTAAAAATGCGAGTACTCATACAATGCGTTGCTAAGCTAGTTCTACCCCAATGTACCTAACCTAACCTAGGTGTAGGGAGAGGTATGAAGTAGGTGAAGTATTCCTTACTATGGTATACCAAGAGTATGTTAAGCCTAGTATGCCTAGTATGCCAAGTATGCCAAGAGTCCCTCTAGGTTCTTGTCAGCTCCATACCTGAAGAATGAGAGAGGTAGGAATCTCTTTGCCAGACTCGAACTCCAACACCCCGCAAGGGAAGTCAGATCACTGGAAGCTGGACTCTCTGCGTGCAGAGATGACAGCGTCTTCTCAGTGCGTCAGGCCGGGAAACGGGCTCCTCTGAAGTCGAGGTCTCCTCTAGTTTACAACGGCTAGGGAAGGTATATTTATACCTGAGAGGTACCTCATAATGTTAGCATTCACGTGAATCGGACAGCGGAAGACGTCATGAATGAACCCCTAAGGAATAATGGTTCATGCATAATATATGAGTCCTTGAAGAAATCAATAGTCCTGGGCTAGGGAAACTCCCGCAGCCTAAGGGTCTGTTCTTCACGAACTCGTTGTGACGTTAGGGTGGACGGATGTCGGAGACCATGCCTGTATTTGGAGTGCACGGTTTAATGCCTAAATAAGGCTTGGGAATTTATGCCTATATAAGGGCAGGGCGAATTGTGCCTATATAAGGACATGATACTGGAAAGCCCGTTATGGACACCCTAAGAGGAATACAACAACACCGGATATTTGGAACTCTGTTTTTGGTGCCACAGGGGGCCGTAACTGCCTGGTGCTCCCAGTTGTCTACTGTTCTACTATTCGGTTTGGGATGCCCGGGCCTGCACGTGCCCCTCTGACAGTATTGTGGTGAGGTGGGGCTAAGGGTTTATGGATGGATGCTTCTCTTGGCCCAAGTCATTCATTGTAGGCGGCTCTGGACACTGGAAGCCTCACAGTCATATGTGCACTCCTCGCTCCACACTTGTATCTCTACTGCAGGGCTTCAGTTTGATCTGAGTAATCTGCCAACACAAGCTGCTCGCTGTTATCATGGGGAAAACAGATGCTAAACAGACTAAACTACAGTTTGACACCCGCAGGTCCACTCGTGTACTGGGCGAAGCTGCTGACTGAACTCATGCTGAGGAAGTCCCCATGGATGAATTGTCTGAGTCTGTGGACATGAAAGACCTCCTACTTGCGATGAAACAAAGTCTCACTTCCATTAAATCCAAAATGGATGTCATGAGCTCCAGGATGGACTGAAGAGCATGGCGGGCTCAATGCAGAAACGGAACAGAGGATATCCGCTGTGGAGAATATGGTCACACATAGGAGCAAGCAACTCTTAAACATGGAGACAGTATTCAAGCTAATTCCTGCTAAAAAAGAAGACCTAGAAGTACGATCTGAAAGAAACAACCTACGTATCGTGGGAATTCCTGAAACTACCAACACAGGCAGGATGGAGGACTTTGTTGAACATTTGCTTGTTACGCTCTTTGGTGCAGAATCTTTCTCTAGGATGCTAATTGTGGAACGTGCTCACCGGGCTTTGATGACCGCTCCCCACCAGCCCACCTGCGCAACCAATCATCGCTCAGTTACTGAATTATCAAGACAGAGACACTGCCTTAAGACTAGCAAAGGAGAAACTTTGTTTCAATTTTAGGGCAACACCGTAACCATATAACCGGAATTCATATTGACAGTTCAGGAGGCTCGAAGGAAATACCTCTCTGTCAAGCAATATTCAATATGCTATGTTGTGCCCTGCAAGGTTCCGCATCACTCACCAGGGCAAAACCCACGTTTTTAGCAGCCCACAACAGAGTGGTGAGTTCCTGAAATGCAGTGTGGAGTGCTCCTCCCCAGCCGCACGCTCATTACACACATCCAGACCTTCCTCGCCACTGTCTGATGTGGGCTAGCTCCTTTACATGGTAGCCGTTGATCTCTTCCCTTGGTGAACTCCTGTGTAACATGGGGAGTCTAGGTTGCGGCGCAGTCAGAACGTACTGATAGTTTTTTGGTAGCTACCATTTTGCAACCACAATTCCACACCTGTACTTGATTTTGTATCAGAAAACTCTGAAGTGCTTGGAACTGGTCCATTTGCTCTGGCTATGGTGGTGACAAGGAATTTGGGACCCCTACGCATGTTCTCCAGGACACCCTCGTTCACTGGAGGAGGAACTGCCTGGCTCTTTGGCTGAGCACCTCAAAGGATACCCCTAACATCTCTCAATGTCTGAAATTTACCTTCTGCTTTTTCCCTTTTCTTTAACCTTCACTGAACACACACACTTTTTTTTCTCTTTTGCCTATCTCTTAACTTTACATAGAACACTCACTTTCTCTAGCTTCCCTTCTTCCTTTTGTCTTCTATTCATTGCTCATCTTCTCTTTCTGTTAATAGTGCTGTTGCCAATATTGCTGATTGTGGATCAAATGCCCTGTTGGGCTAATCAGCTATACAGCTCAATCTACATATATCGGCTGGCAATATGATTGTTTTGTATTTGGGGAGAGGGACATTTTCCTGGCAGATTTCAGCCGTCAGAGTGGGAGGGAGGAGGGAAGGAGGTTTGTCTGTTTACAGTTCAACACATATCTATTCTTAATAGCACCGTCATGCTTGGAGACCCCACAAATGATCTTTGCTTGTGAAACATGGAGAGATCCTACAGTATATCAGTGCCCCAGTGGGCATGGATGACCCCATGCAGAAACCTACCAACAAACAATACATGGGTCAGATATAACAGCTTAACCTGGAATGTGCGCGGCTTGGGCAATCCTCGCAAGCATTGTCATATACCTTGATAGGCATAATATCAACATTGCCGTCCTGCAAGAGACTCACATTGGAAACACTGCACACACTACATTTGCCGCACGCTGGGTGTCCCATAGATACTTTGCGACCTACTCCACTTATGATAAGGGTACCACAACACTTATCCACAAGGGTACACCGTACGCTCGGGCGGGGGCTCTCAATGACCCCCACTAACTCTACATGTTAATATGGGGAAGATTAGCTTCTGGAACCATTACCACTGTTAATTGCTATGGTCCAAACACTGACAACCCTGATTTTTTTGACTGTCTCTGGGGGTTGATTGTGGATCTTGGCTCCACACATATTATATGGGGAGGAAATTTTAATGTGGCCCTTAATGCGCAACAGGACAGGTCCCTCACAACATTTCATAGTTATTCAGCCTCAGGCAGGTACACATAGGCCATCGTTGATGATCACAGCTTAATAGATGCATGGAGGTGTCCACAGAGAAGGCACCTTCCTCTCTGCCATCCACCATAGCTGGTCCAGAATAGATTACTGGCTCATAACTAGAGGGGTGGGAGAATGACTACATGGTGTAACCCACTTGGCGTGTAAGTACTCTGACCACTCCCCGGTGCTGATGATGTTGTGTCCCCCTGATGCCCATTCTCGTCTTGCACCCTGGTGGCTCTCTCCAACTTTGCTCCTGGAGGAGGTTTTCCATGAGGAACTGAGACAGGAGGTTGGGGAGTTCTTCAACAGGAATAAAGACTCAGTTATGAAAATTGGCACAATATGGGAGGCCTTTAAGGCTACCACACAGGGAATCTGTTTGACCAAGAGTGGGGGGAACCTTCGCTCCATCAGAGATTACCTAGTAAGACTAGAATGGGACCTTAGAACTCTGGAAGGAAACCTGTAAAAACCCGCCTAGCCCTGAGGTGACTGGCAAAATCAGGAAAGCTGTTGAGGACTACCAGGAAAAAGCAGAATGTGAATGCCTATTCCGTGGCAAATATTTCAAGCAAGGGAGTTTGGGGAGAGGGAGAGACCGGGCCATGCATTGGAGTCAATAACACACAAACCCATCAATACTAACGCGGTCCTCGAAATAAAAGACGACCATGACATCCTAGTTAGCGACACCCCAAATCCTAAACGTCTTCTCTAAGTTCTATCAGATCCTTCACATGGTAAATCACTTAATCTCCCTGCGTACAGTTAACATAGATGCATACCTGGAGATGGTATCACTGGGATAGCTGAGCTATGCACAGATGGAATTCCTTTACACAGACATTGAGGAAGATGAAATCAAGGAAGCCGTTATGCAGTTATGTTTGGGCAAGGCTCCTGGTACCAATGGGATACCATTCGATTTCTATAAGGTTTACGTTGGCACACTAGTCCTGATCCTGAAATCGGTATATCAGGAGGCAAGGGAAAGAGGTCTGCTGCCACCTACCATGCAAGAGGCAATGATTATTACCTTACTTAAGCCTGGTAAGTCCCAGAACTTTGTGATTTTAACAGACCCACATCCCTTATAAACTGTAATGTTAAAATTCTTGCAAAGATTCGGGTGATTCGCCTTAGTCTCTTGATGACCTTTCTTGTGTGATCCAACTAGTCGGGATTTATCCCTGGGTGGCTCCCTCACATAATTTGTGCACGCTGTTAGATCTTCTCCAGGATATTGACCCAGAGCTGACTGCTGCTGCTGTGTTTTTGGATGACACTACAGCTTTTGATTCAGTGGAATGGGATTACCTGTTGGTGGTGCTGCGATGCCTGGCCTTCCCCCACCCCCTTTCCTGGCCTGGATTCCTCTGCTGTATTCCCAACCAATAGCTAAAATACGAATAAACAGAACCTGCTTGGCCCCATTCTCCATCTAGCAGGGCACTAGGCAGGGGTGTCCACTGTCTCCACTGGTTTTAGCATTGGCGATAGAGCCACTGGTGGCCATGTTGAGACAACATCATCAGGATTACGTCATCAGATATCCCACCTGGCATATCCTGGTATTATTATATGCAGACGACATCACACTATATCTCTGGGACCCCCAAAACAGTCTGAAAGGGGTACTTCGCAAATTTGTGCATTTTGGCAGAATATCAGGTTCCAGATAAATTGGGAAAAATCCCACCTCTTCCCCCTCACTCCTGCCATTGCACGCTTTAAACCCGACTATCCTTTGCTATGGTGCAACTTGGAACTTAGGTATTTAGGGATATTACTCTCTAGAGACAGAAGTGAGCTGATGCGCGCAAACTACGGTACGGAGCTTGACGTGGTCACAGACAACATCACAAGATGTATTTTGTTACCCATTTCCCTTGCGGGACGTATATCCTGTATGAAAATGGTCATACTACTAGTTGCTCTATTTGTTCAACATTCCTTACTCTCTGGGCCGGCATTTTTTCAAGGCACTGAAGACACAACTGTTAAGGCAAGACTGGGCTGGTAAGCAACCCCTGACTCTAATGGAATATACTCACACAACGTTTTTGAGGGTAGGTTTTGAGGCACCAGATGTGAAGCTCTAGTTTTTATGTGCTGAGGCGCATTAGGCCATACACTGGCACGGGCTCACTCCTTTCATGCCACACTGGCTATAGAGCAGGGTAATATGGACCCCATCCCAACTTTGGCATACCTAGGTACAAGGGGAGGCCCGGCCCGGCCGGGACAGTGGACTCTACAGTTGCGTGCACAACTGCAGCATGGGATAGATTGGTGTTAGACAAGGCATTCTTGGCATGGGTTTCACCTGTATTTTTGCATGTGCCTCCTGTGTTTTGACTGTGTGTTGGACTTCGTTTTTGCTGGTCTAGATGCTTTAGGTACTTTGCCACTGCTGTTCAGTGCCAAAGTGCAAGTGCTCCCACTGTAAATTGTTGTTATGGATTAGTGTGTCCACAATTGGCTTATTTGATTTACAGCTAAGTCCCTAGTACAGCGCACCATGTGTGCCCAGGGCCTGTAAACCAAATGCTGCTAGTGGGGTGGCAGCACTGATTGTGCCACCCACAAAAACAGCCTTGCAAAAGGGTCTCAGGCCTGCCATTGCACAGACCCCAGGGATATTGCGGTATAGATTTGCTAATTTTGAGGCACAAAAATTGAAATTTTGCAGCACAAAAATGAAAATTGTGCGGCATTATTGCGGCACTTTATTTGACTCTTAATCATTTCTTTCCAGCCTTAAATCAATGGAACCTGTTTTAGCGTAGTATTCCAATTTGAAAAAGGCATGTTTAAAGTGTCTGTAGCTCTATGGAAGCACAGCTCCAATCCTAACCTCGTGAGAGGGGGCTGTAATTCTCCCTGGGATGTTCTAGCACCCATGTATGCACCCCTGCCGGTGGACCGTTGCCTCCCGGATTCGTGAGGCATGACACCTCTTCCTCAGGCACCGTAGGGCGCAAGATCCTAGTGGGTGGAGAAATTTGTGGTAGTGGAGTAAGTTTTCCACAGTCACGTAGGCATAAGGTAGCTCTTATACAAGTATTACTTAGCGATGGTCTGACCAGAAATCACAACTCTGCCCTAGTCCTCACAAAGAGATGCACAAAGATATCCCTGAAAGGAAACTCTCACGTATCCAAATATATATTTATTTTCAGTCAAGTAGCTGAGAAATAACTCCTTAATGGGTGTCTTGCCACCCCTCATGGTGGTCTTCTGGGTTCTTTACCAGGTCCCATGGGGACAGAGATTACCCTGGTGCTGTTCCTATATGTATTTGAGATGATGTTATCTACATTATGAGGGCGGATCGGGAGCCCTGCTCTTTTGAAGAAGTTGCCTCTACAAACAAACATTTTCCTGTTCTCTTCTCAGAACATAACTAGAAAACAAGTTGTAAAGAAAAATGAGAAAAGGCTTGTTATGTTTGGCTACAGATAGCTTTAGCTGACTGCCAGAGGTAATGTCAACACCACACACAACGTTCATTATATAATTTGCAGATATGGACTTTGGGATAGCCCCCTTCAGCTATTGGCTTGTTTTGGCGGGTCCCCTTTCAGTCAATGGCTTGATCATGTGTTGATACCAGCCCATGGGATTTTGCAAACGTCTTTCTTTTTTCATACACATTTAACTTATGTAAATAGGCTCAAAGTAGTCCACTGATACATGCACATGAGTCCATGGTACAGTATCCTAGCTCCTCAGCAAGGTAGGGCATTGTAAGGGAGTGTGTAGAGGGCAGCTGCATCACTGACGACAGGGCGAGCGAGGGGAGGAGAGCTGCCGAGACTCTCAGTCCGCTCAAACCCAGCCTAGAACTGCTGCCTACTGATGTCATAGCCCCCCCTGCCCAGCCTGGTACAAGCTTCAGCCCCAAAACTCCTAGCACTTCAAGAGAAAGGAAGCGTACAAAGTCTCTTGTAAAGCTCTCTTTGTGTAATGGCAGCTCTTTATAAATATGAGTAAATAAATAAAATTAGCTAATATCACCCATCTGTCACTTCTTAAGGAGTCAGAGTGAAGTGTTTGGTGGGCTTGGGGCTCCCCTCCCATGGGCCTCAAGCTGTGATGGGTGCCCCTTGCCCCTAAAGGTTGAGGAGCTTGTTCACAAGGCAGGAAGTGAGCATTTATTGTACCCTTGGTCTCTAGAGTTTGGCTGGAAAACCAGCATACAACCCCCTCCCCCCTCACACACTCATCCCCGCCAGTAAACCCCACATTGAGCAGGCACCAGGAAGGAGCGCATACCCCAGGCAGTTCCGTCTCATCTAAAGAGAGAACACAGCGAGGTACTGCACAGTGGCATGGCTTCAGATAGCATGTGCAGTAATACAACAATTTTTATTTAAAAAAACACAAATTCCTATTTGAAACAGAATATATTTTAAATCCAAAGAACCATGTGTCTTCTCCAGTCTGACCACCCTTCTGGCCCTTACCATCATGCCCGCCCAGCATTTTACCCAATGCCACTTTCGCTTGTGTGTGGCTCTGGGCTCTGTTCCCATATCTTTGTCCCCCTCTACCTGTGCCACCTCTTTCTCTGTTCCCGAATTTCTGTTCTTCCCCTGTGCTTCAGTAGAATGTCACTGAATGTGTCACACATAATGCAGTAATTGTCACACATAGGCATGCTGAAAACCGGAAAAGGTCACACTTAGGCAAACCGAAAACTTGGCAGCTATGCTTCATGATGAATCATTATCACACAAACAAAAACTACTAATATCTTGGATATCATAAGATGGCCACAAGAGGTCCTCGTTTCCCAAAAGTTGGGAATTGAGAGGCGAAAATATCTGTTATGTTTTCATGACCGTTTGTCAGCCTCGTCAACAAAAAAAAATGGTTGCATTCTCCAGATATCGCAGCAGTTTTGTAAAAAATCGCGAAATCCTGGAGGGTCTGATTGCAGTGCCTGTGTGCAGTTCGAACTGCCATGTCAACCTGGCAACTTGCCAGGCCCTAACCTTCCCTTTTCTTACATGTGAGTCACCCCTAAGGTAGGACCAAGGTACCCCTGTGGGCAGGGTGCAGTGTATGTGAAAGGTAGGACATGCCCTGATGTGTGTGGCATGTCCTGATAGTGAATTACTGCTAATTTAGTTTTTCACTATTGAAAGGCTATCTGTCCCATAGGACACAATGGGAAGTTTACTGATAACATCTTATAAGTATAACTGCCCATGGGAACAATATAGGAAAATGGAGTTTAGTATGCCTGAACTCAGAATCTAAAGATGCATCTTTTAGTAAGGATGATTTTTACATTCTGGTTTTGAAAACACCACTTTTAGAAAGTAGGTATTTTCTTGCTTAGCCATCCAGTGTGCCTCTGCTAGGTTTGTGTATTGACTGTCTGGCTTTGGAATGACAGGGGCTGGGGATGTGCATTCTGTTCAGACAGCCACTTGGGGGGGTGAGGTGTGTCCTGCCTTTCTCGGGCTTGGCTGAACAGACCTGGGCTGCATTCAGAGTAGGGGGAGGAGATTTCTTTCACACCTGAATGGGCCTGGTCTGCTTTGGACAATGCTGTCTCCACCTCCTGCCGGGCAGCTGCACCAGAGAGGACAGACCTGGTTTCGGCTGGGCAATGAGCTTCTCTGCCACCAGAGAACAAGGAATTTGTGCTATAAAAAGTGGGGCCCAGACTTTTAGATCACTTTTGGACTTCAAGAGGAACCTCTGCCAAGGAGAAGAGCTGGAAGAAGCTGGAGGAGAAGTAGTGCCCCTTTGCTGTGTGCTGTCTGGGGTTGGCCTGCAGTAGCTGTTTCTGCCAAGGAGAGGAACTTTGTGTGTATCCTGCTTGACAAAGTATCTCCAAGGGCTTGAGGTAGAGCTAGCCTCCTGTTCAAAATGTCTCAGGAACAGCAAAGATTTCCCCATCCTTCTGGGCACAGTCTCTGAAACCGCTGGTTTCAGTCGCTGCAGAAGAAAAGGGCAGCCAACTCTGACACCGAGTCCGTCGCTGGTTCCGTGTCCTAAAGGCACCGCCGCACTTCACACCACATCCTTGGTCTCACCGACGCCGCTGGGCGACTGTCACCGAGCTGTTGCTTGCACCACGTCCTGTGGGCACCGCACTGCCTCGCTTTAATCTGCCCGGCCATCACCGACACCGTTGCTGCCCGTCCCGAACATCGACTGGCTCTGCAGCCTGCACCGTGACCGGCCAGCACCGCCTCACTCCGCATCGTAAGCCTTGGCCTCACCGATGCATTTAGACAACCGTCACCGAGCCGCTGCCTGCACCGTGCCGTGAGGGCACCGCATGCTGCTCCGCTTCCACTTCACATCTCAGCCGCGACGGTTGCCCTGACCGACTCGTACCAACGGGATCGGCCGCAACGAGAAAAAGGTACTGTCAACAAGTCTGTCGACGCTTTACCTGGCCCATACCGACGTGGTCGACTGGAACTGTTAGACTCTGTTGTTTTCAGCATCGCGGTAGCCCCGGACGGAGCTACCAACTTGGAAGAACTGTGTTTTTGGGATATTTCTGCAATTTAAAGGTTATCTTGCAAAGTAACTATTTTTACAGTATTGTATGTTGGATTTTTGTCGTATTTGGTCTTGTTGGTTTAGATAAAGTTTTGCTTACTTTTCTAAACTGGTGTGATGTCCATTTGTAGTGTTTTCATTGTGTTACTGTATGCATGCACAAATGCTTTACACACTGCCTCTGAGATAAGCCTGTCTGCTCGTGCCAAGCTACCAAGGGGGTGAGCAGGGGTTATTTTAGAAGTATATCCCCCCTTACCCTGACTAGGAAGAAGGGTCCCTACTTGGGCAAAGGTGCAAACCATTGCCAACTAGAGATCCCCATTTCTAACAATTAGCTAAACGGCTTGATAAACCTATACTTTATTCACCGCTAATCCCTTTGCATTTCCAGTCACGCATGAGGCGGCCTATAGGGCCATGCTCCTGAAGACGGGGCACGCCGACGTCATTACACTGTAAGTGAAAGCTCATTTCACTTTCACTGCCTACATGCTCCCAGGGCTATCTCAGCCCCCGAGCAAGTAGGCAGATGGGAGAGGTATAATTGGAAAGGGGAGAATCTCCCGTTTTGGATGGTACCCTTCCCAAGTGTATTCCTGCTTGGGGATTGCTGAAAGAGAGCGATCCCGAAACAGGGATCCACCCACTAGACATCAGGAAGGGAGGAGCGGCTCCTTGGGAAAGGGCTTTTACCACCCTGTATATTATGGCCATATTCATTCTTTCTGACCCCCCTGGGGGACAGATGGGGCAGGAGCCCCCAATCTGCTCCCCCAGGGGTGGCAAAAAGCCCACTAGAAACTAGGGATTTATTTGTGTATATATCTAGGGGTGGAGTCTGCCCTAAATAGGCCGCACCCCTCCCAAAATTGCCACAGTCTTTCTGCCCCCCCAGGGTGCAGATGGGGCAATAGCCCCTGATCGCCCCCCCAGGAGGTCAGACAGCCCACTAGGCACCAAGGATTATTGTTTTATTTTTTCATAAAAGAGGGGTGGGGGCTTCTCACAATAGGCATGACAATGCCCCCATCCACCAACACAAAAGGGACAGTCTTACTGCCCCCCCCCGGAGGCAGATGAGGGTTATTACCCCCGATCTGCCCCCCAGGGAGGGGCAGAAAGCCCACTAGACACCAGGGATTTTCTTCTTTATAAAAGAGGGGTGGGGGCTGCCCAGAAAGGGCATGCCAAGGCCTGCAACCCCCCAAAAAACTAAAAGGACAGTCTTTCTGCCCCACCTGGGGGTCAGATGGGGGTTATTACCCCTATCTGCCCCCCGGGGGGGGGCAGAAAACCCACTAGGCACCAGGGATTATTGCTTTTTTATAAAAGGGGGGGTGGAACTGTCTTACTGCCCCCCGGGGGCATATGGGGGCAATAGCCCCCATTTTTTCCCTTGGGGGCAGAAAGCCCACTAGGCACCAGGGACTATTTTCTTTTTTTAGTGTAAGGGTGGGGTTTGCCCATAATGGGCATGCCCCTACCCCTCCATAAAAAATTAACAGTCTTTCTGCACACCGAGGGGCATATCGTAGCAATAGCCCCCGATCTGCCCCCCAAGGGTGGCAGAAAGCCCACTAAGCACCAGGGACTATTTTTTCCTTGTGCAGGTGTGGGGGTTGCCTTGAAGGGGACCCCCACCCCCCAAAAAATTGGCACAGTCTTTCTGCACCCTGGGCGGCAGATATGGACATCAGCCCCCCCCCCGGGGGGGAGGCAGGAAGCCCACTAGACCCCAGGGACTATTTTTAGTTTGTGTATGGGTGGGGCTGCCCAGAATGCCCCCCCCCCCAAAAAAATGATCATAGTTTTTCAGCCCCCCTGGGGGACAGATGGTGGCTATTACACCCGATCTGCCCCCCCCGACCACCGGGTGGGGGCAGAAAGTCCAGTAGGTACCAGGGTTATGTTTATGTGCCAGGCAGGAAGCGGCCCCATAGACAAGGGTAACTCTCCTTTTTTTTAGGCACACATTGTAGCTGTTTCTGCAACCCCTTGGGGGCAGATCAGTGATATGTTTAGGCTCATCTGCCCCCAGGGGGGCAGAAAACCACTAGATACCAGGTAAAGTTTGGCTGACAACCGGCATGCACTGGTGTTTGGCTGGCTGTGTGTGTACTGGCATTTTGCTGGCAGTGTGTGTGGACTTGCTTTTGGCTGGCGGTGTGTCCAGACTAGTGCTTGGTAGCGGTGTGTGTGGACTAGAGCTTGCCTGGCAGTGTGTGTGGACTGGTGCTTGGCTGGTTGTGTGCGTTGGATGGTGCTTGGCTGGTGATGTGCATGGATGGCGCTTGGCTGGCGGTGTGCGCAGACTGGCACTTGGCTGGCGGTGTAGGCGGATTGTCGCTTGGCTGGTCGTGTGGCTTGCATAGATCCCCCAGCATTTTCTTACCCAGAATCGACTCCAAACCTCAAATTTAATGAAAAAGTCACATTTTCATCACGTCTGTGTGGGATAGTTGAAGGATCACCGCACCAGCACAAATTTCCTACAATCCAGCGTTCTCCTCGATCTCCTGATACCTCGCTTGTGTGGGTGCCCAAAGCAGAGTCAGCCTAAAAACTTATTTTAAAAAACTGCCCTTATGGACACACTTTTGTTCCCCCTACGTTTTTCATTTGTTTTACATCTTTAGGTTTACTCTGCTTTGGGCACCCACACAAGTGAGGTATCATTTTTATTGGGAAACAGAGGGGAACGCTGGGTGGTAGGAAATTTGTGCCGGCATGCTGATCCCACACAGAAATGTGATTTGTTTGCTAAATTTTAGGTTTGCAGGGGATTCTGAGTAAGAAAACGTTGGGGGATCCACACAAGCCACACTTCCCAGGACTCTCCCGGGTGTCTAGTTTCAAGTAATTTCTTGGTTTGGTAGGTTTACCTAGATAGCCGCCAAGCCCGGGAACAAAAACCCAGGTGCCCATCTATCTATCACAAAACAACCTGTTTTTGCAAAGGAGGCTCCTGCGTTTTACTCCTGGGCTTGGGGGTCATCCAGGTAAACCTACCAAACCCAGAAATTTCTGAAAACTAGACACCTGGAGGAGTCCAGGGAGGTGTGGCTCACGTAAATCCCCCAACATTTTCTTACCCAGAATCCCCTGCAAACATCAAATTTAGCTAAAAACATCACATTATCTTCACATTTCTGTGTGGGAAAGTTGTGAGATCACCAGGCTGACACAAATTTCCTACCACACAGCGTTTCCCCAGGTCTCCCAATAAAAATGGTACCTCACTTGTGTGGGTGGGCCACGTGCCTGCGACAGGAAAGGGCCCAAAATATATTGTGGAGACATCAAAATTATCCCAAAACAACCTATTTTGCAAGGGGGCACCAGGGGGAGTCCAAGGATGTGTGGCTTGTGTGGATGCCCCAACGTTTTTTTTTACCCAGAATTCCCTGCAAACCTCAAATTTAGCTAAAAAAAAATCAAATTTTTCTTACATTTCTGTGTGGGATCACTGTGGCGGCATGAGTTTCCTACCACCTAGTGTTCCCCTTCGTTTCCTGAGTAAAATGATACCTCACATGTGTGGGTGGGCCTGCAGCTGGGAAGGACCAAAAACATAGAGATTGAGGGGATAGCACAGCAAGCTCTAAGCGATATATTTTTTTATATACGTTTTTAGGCTGACTTTGCATTTGACACCCACACAAATGAAGTATCATTTTTATCGGGGAATGCTGGGTGGTAAGAAATTTGTGCCGCACAGTGATCCCAGGCAGAAATGTAAGGAAAATGTGATTTTTTAGCTAAATTTGAGGGTTGCAGGGTATTCTGACCTTCTATGGGTGAAGACGCCACCTTATTATAAAGAGGCCAGATTTGATGGCCTTTGTACACAACACATTGGCAGGATAGAGCACTAGCCATATGAATAAAAATTTACTCGAGGCTGGTCTAGGACAGAAACCATGGTATAACAGAACACTTAAAAAACAGAAAGGAACATTAAGAAAAGCAATCAAAGTGCAAAAGTATAAAGCCGCAAATGAAAGAATGAAGCACAAGCAAATAACAGCAAGGAGAGTCTTTTAGAAAGCCCCGTGGGAGGCAAAAAAGAAATACCATGAAGACCAATGTCGTTGAGTTCAAGCATTACTGAAGCCCAATGAGCAGTTTAAAATTGGCACTTCGTTAACAGACTAAATGAAACCATGTATAAAAATGAAAATTGCCTACTAAAAAGAAACATGGCTGGCACATATAGGAAACATGTACACTGCAGAAGAAACAGTAATGGATGCCCAACAACTGGCTGGGGGCAGCAGCACCCACTGAGATCCATATAAATCAAAAAACGGTTAAACATGCCACCAGGACCAAACGGCCTGCCAGGATACTCATTCAAAAGTGGATGTAGCATTCTGGTCCCATTTTCTAACACCATTGTATTAAGCCTCCTCAATATATGCCCAGGTCCCAGAATCGTGACTTGGATCCATTTTGTATCTGATCCACAAGAAAGGGAACACACAGGACCCTGCAAATTACTGGCTGATATCCTTACTTTATGTTGAGGCCAAGGCATAAGCAAATATCCTTCTAAAAGATCTAGAAAGCGGGCAGAGAGAGAAAACTTGATTTCTTGCTACCAAACTGGCTTCAGACAAAAAGCCTCTACTGCAGATAATTGTGTTGCCCTATCATACCTGTTGTAAATAAAAGGGAGAGGCCCTACTATCCAAGGGACAGGGTGCCAAATATAGTAACAATAAGAAAAGATTTCCCTTGGACTGACTCGCCAACTATGATCAACATTCAACCCTCTGTCATGAAAACTTCCTTCTTAATTATATACTATCGACAACCCCACATATAATTATAAAAATACACAAATTTATAAAAAATCACATAATTTTTATTCAATGTACATTAATGTCGGCCAATAGTTCAATAACATTTTTTTTTTTAAAAAGAACAGAGAAGCACTGTCCACAATTCATAAAAACATTTCATATAACAAATTCATTAAAAACAACAAGAGACCACACCAAGTGACATATTAAAAATCATCAAAAAATAGTTAATTCGATAGAATCTATATTGTAGTCATATCATGTAGAATATCCTTAGACTAAATAGTTCCTCGGATTTAACACCCCAGAAGCTGCCGACGCGTTTCGGTGTGCAAACAACTTTAGCACCACCTTCATCAGGACTTTACAATGATTGTCTCTTTGTAATAAGTAGCACAAAAATCGTGTGTGCCTGTATTGGAAATGAATAAAATACAACCGTCAAAAGAGTATATCAACAATGTATCTCACTAATCCAAAACGTCATAGTCCACAATACATTATTCCGATAATACATTCTAACAATACTTCCTAAATTATTTCACAAAACTATGCATCATATTTCTAATTACAATTATACTAACATTTTGTTTATAATTACAGTAGGGTTCTCGATACAAAGCTATATATACCACCACTCATTCTAGAACCTTATATCAAACAAACTTCATTCCAAGAACAGATAACCATTGAAGGTAAAGGTTCAATAATCTTGCATCTCTTTTAGTGGTCTAAATATATTTCGTCTTATTGTATCATCAGACCGTTAACCAAAAGAACCTCTTATTTCGAATGTTTTATTATTATTCAAGACATACAAAGGGCACATACCTTAAAATTAGGATTGAGAGCAGAGCTTAGTATCTGTTTACTTTTTACTTTAAGCTCTTGTAAATAGTCATTGAATTCTCTAAATAAAACATATTAGACACAATAAGCCAATGTTTACATATTAAAGACAATCTAAAGTAACATTCCTACTATAAATAAGGTTACCACACCTGAATCAATGTGTCATAACCGCCGTGATGCCATGCATAATGGAATGGGTCGGGCTGGACCACAAGATGACCTATCTTATCATGAGGACCTATTGTGAAAAAGAAAGGGACCTATGAGCCCACTCTGATCGCTGATTTCATATTGATAATATTGAACATAAACTTAGAGGCCACAAGAGGGCAGCAGATCTTCAATCTATTATGTCTGTTGTGCCTACCTTATCGTTTTTTAGGTCTCGCCTATGCAGCGCGCATGCGCTGCTTAGGAAAGAGACCTCTTGAAATCGATTCAGCTTTGCAGGCAAAAACGTGCACGCGTTGCATTGCTTTCAATGCAACGCGTGCACGTTTGGCGATTCCCTTGCGGGAGCGAGCAGCGCCATATGTTAGAAATTATTGCGCTCGCTCCCGCAAGGGAAACGCTGCCTGCTCTCGGCCGCACTCCCCCCCACCCCCACCCCCTACTTGCGCGAGGCGCGCGCTTGTTTTCTGTGTGGGGGCTACATGAGTTTACTACTACCAGCAGCTCCAGCGCCAGGAAAGGTGCCACCTTTCATTCTCCCCAACCGCTGGCTGTATAGTGCTTAAAAGCACAACAGTCCTCCCGCGGCACAGGTCAGTAGAGTGCTTGGTTTTCTCTGTGTGAGGGCTACAAGAGACTATTACTACCCGCGGCCCCAACGCCAGGAGAGGCGCCCCCGTTCCTCCTCCCAGTCACAAATGTAGCGCTTAAAAGCGTGACGGTCCTATCGCAGCGCAGGAAAGTGGAGTGCTTGGTTTTCTCTGTGTGGGGGCCTCAAGAGACTACTACTACTAGCAGCCCCAGCGGCAGGAGAGGTGTCACTGCTTCCTCTTCCTGCCGCCCGTATAGCGCTTAAAAGCGCGACAGTCCTCCCGCGGCGCGGGTCCGGTGTTGGCAGCGCCCGGGCTGCACCCAGGCCAAGGACGGGCCCATATGCACCCGTCCACGGCCGAGCCCATTCTCTAGGTTGGTGGAATTAATTTTGCAGTATGTAGCAGCTGACTCTTGTGGAACTGGAAAATAGCAATGCAAGGGGGGGGGTGTGTGTACACACACCACAGCTGCTAATTGTAAATTGCTCAACACAAACTATAGATCTTTGAAGCTTGTTAAAAATGTAAAGAAGTAAAGTTAAGAAAATATGTCCAACTTCTTTTTAAGAAAAAAAGGACCTCGCCTGTAGTGTAGCTCCTATTTCCCTAATAGGCTCTGCGCATTGGAATAATATATCCTATAGGTTTGACATAGGACTAAGGTCAGTATGTCCCTATCGAGTATATTAAACTTAATTACTTGTGCCAGCTAGCTCAGAGGCCACTAGAAACTCCTTGACAACAAGAAGGGAGTAGTTTCTGGCAGCCGCAAAACATTACCACTATGTTTCCCTTTAGAATCAGAACGTGTCCCAGAGTCGTGGAAACAATAGATAACTATTTCACTCAGCTCAATCATGCATGCTTAGTTTTCTCCAAGTTACACAGAAAGAAATAGACGGGTGTTTTCAATAAAAGATTTATTGAACAGTCTTGTTTCTGGTGTAAGTTAAATGTGCTGTTACGATCACAAGACAGTATGCAAGATAAATAATGTACAGTGTGAGCAGTAGAAATAAATAATACTGCGATAGCATTATCTTTTAGTATAGATGCTGTTACATAAATAACACAGACTAAAAATGCGAGTACTCATACGATGCGTTTCTAAGCTAGTTCTACCCCAATGTGCCTAACCTAACCTAGGTGTAGGGAGAGGTATGAAGTAGGTGAAGTATTCCTTACTATGGTATACTAAGAGTATGTTAAGCCTAGTATGCCAAGAGTCCCTCTAGGTTCTTATCAGCTCCATACCTGAAGAATGAGAGAGGTAGGAATCTCTTTGCCAGACTCGAACTCCAACACCCCGCAAGGGAAGTCAGATCACTGGAAGCTGGATTCTCTGCGTGCAGGGATGACAGCGTCTTCTCAGTGCGTCAGGCCGGGAAATGGGCTCCTCTGAAGTCGAGGTCTCCTCTAGTTTACAAGGGCTAGGGAAGGTATATTTATACCTGAGAGTACCTAGGAATGTTTAGTATTGACGTGAGTCGGACAGCGAAAGACGTCATGAATGAGCCCCTAAGGAATAACGGTTCATACATAATATATGAGTCCTTGAAGAAATCAATAATCCTGGACTAGGGAAACTCCCGCAGTCTAAGGGTCTGTTCTTCATGTACTCGTTGTGACGTTAGGGTGGACGGATGTCGGAGACCATGCCTGTATTTGGAGTGCATGGTTTAATGCCTAAATAAGGCCTGGGAATTTATGCCTATATAAGGGCAGGGCAAATTGTGCCTATATAAGGACAAGATACTGGAAAGCCCGTTATGGACACCCTAAGAGGAATACAACACCCACTCCACTTTCGTGTATACGATAATACTAAAATGCTAAACATTTAAAATGCTAAACATAAAAATGGAGCACCGCATATTTAAAAAATATTTCTTAAAAATATTAAAAAACATAATATAAAATGCAAAAGGTACTGTACATTTGAAGCAACAGCTTTTCATTTCAGGCATATAGTTTTGAAAATAAATGCAATTGGAATGAAATAAGCAGTAATATTTACATGTGACAATAAAATGATCGATAAGTTGTTCAAAAATCAAAGTCATTTCATGTCATGAAAATCAATGAACTGTTTTTAGACACATAAGATGACTAAATGTCTGTGGAAGGACCGCCAAGTCTGTACTATAAGGCTAGTTCTACTTTAAGCAGATTGAAGTGCCATTTTCGTTCGAAAAAATGGGGAAAAGTTCAATTTTGGTAGAGTTCCAAGTTTTTGTAGAATGAAGGCCAAATTGTTACTGCATCTCTGGAACACTGTATGCTGAATCAGAGTCAGTTTACGGGTCTGGTGTAAACATGAGATCATCTATTTCTATAGACAAAACATCATCCACTGTAGTTGGTGTGAGTTGGAACACCTCGTGAAGCAGGTTAATCGCACAGAGATGTGAAGCATCGCTTTCAGCATTGGTCGCCGCAGCAATGTTCGCGTCCGTTGTTACCTGTGTGCCTGTAGATCTTTCTCGTACCTCAGCAGCAGCCGGAAGCGTCTGTGAGATCTCAATGAATGCTGACATCAGGATTGGTAGCCTCTGGGGACAACACATAGCATGGGCCGTTATCTGGTCCAGCAGAGTATCGACATCCGTTGGCGTATCCAATGGAAATGTGTAGACAGGTGTCCAACACGCATTCTACACCGCATAGCAGGCATCTTAGAACAGGTAAGATGCAATCTTGCCAGATTGGTCTGAATGACAGGAACCACGTGGTATTAAGGTCCCGTAGACGATTTATGCCCAAAAGCTCTACTATTTGCTCACGGCACTTTCGTTCAAGGAGAGCTTTCTCCATTTCGCTCGGAGTGATGTCAGCGAATAGGCTGGCCATAGCGCAATAGCAGGAAGAGAAATAGAATTCCGGCAACAAGTGCTAGAATTAATGGTATGCCACCAAACACCGAATGTGCAAAGTTCGGGATGATTCCGAGTATTGCCTGGAAAGGTGCTAACAGACCGGAGCAGATGCTCTTAAATACATGTACAATTCCGGTTGTATCAGACATATTGAAGATACGTCCTATCATTTCTACGAAATGTATAGGGCAGTTTGTACGTATTAAAGTCTGTATCTCAGCCGAAGTCCTTGCAACTTGTAGATCATAGGTTTCTTTGGCCGAGGTCAAAGGCACTGTTTGCTGTAAAAGGATGGCTTTCATTCTGCTCAAAGTATCAAATCTTATAAAAGAGACGTTCAGCGAAGGCCTTAGAGGCGACTCCCTGACTGTGTCTATTGGGGCAAACAATACTTGCATACAGCAAGTGACCGTGGAGTTGACCGTTACTAGATATGGGATGCCTGGCAGCATGCCACAGCAACTCTGATCATTCAACATGAGGTAACTCCCATTAGAAAGTTGTCCAAACGTTGGATTAATCACAGCAGCTGGTGTACCCTGCTGATGGCAAGACAAATTTGCCACAGAACCATCACAAGCCCCGTGTAAGGAGATGTCCTGACATATAAGCGAACTGCTTAGTGCACGTTTACAGTTTGTACCGCTCAAAAACACTTCACGATCCCCACTCCAACATCTATATGTATACGGTAAATCCCAAGATGTCTTAATGTATTCCTTACCCAACCTTTCATATTTGCCTGATTGCATTTGTCTGAGGCAATACTGAAACTGAAAAGTAGTCACAGGTAGTGTGATTTTGCCATGAATAAGCCATTCTGTAGCTGGTTTTTCTGCCACTGTGAATGGTAATTTATCCAGTTTTTCAATGCTCAGCACTGTATACCTTGCTCCTCTTTGTGCCAATTCGATCTGTTTATCAGTGAGATTGTATTCTGCAAACAGAGCCGTTGTGTTGATAAAACGCCAAGGCACATAGCCCGCTCGCAAAGATTGCAGCGTCCAGCTTAATAACACAATAGAACGTAATTGAGATTGGCCTTGTTGTAACATCGCCAAATCTTGTTCTAGTATGTCGATAGCAGAGGATACAATGCCGTCCAGTGAATATATTCTGGATGACAAAGTTGTTAACCCATTGTCGACCACAGAGAGTGTTTTCTCTAAATTAATACGATCAAGTTCACGTATTCGTTCTGCAGCCTCCATCTGTGATACTTTCCATGCTTCATTGTAGGCAGCATAAATGCCGGCATATATGAAACGTTTTTGACGCGGTTTTCTTGGTCCAAGCAAGAATTCCCTAAGGTCTGCGTCCTTTTCAAGTAAGGTTAAGTGTTGTTTCACATCCTGTAGTGTAGACTTATGCAGCCAATCGAGGCATAATTTTCCTACACTGTATGTTGTTACTACCCCCGGATGTTGTCTTTGGACGTATCTTGGGTCTGGCCTATTAATAGTAAAGCCCTGAGTTTTATTCAGGAATCTTTCCTGACAGTTATTCGTGTCTGTGGGCCAGATCAACCATTTTTTCCAATCAGGATTAGATCTGTTGAGTTGTAGTATATTGTCAACTGTCACCACTGCCTGTGTATCGTTATTATTTGCAGGTGCTGGTACAGAAGGAGTGTTCATCTCTTTGATCTTGGCTAATCCAAGACAAGATGTTTGTTGGATGGTTTCATTCAAAAACATTATTTGTTCAGGGATGATACAGGCTCTAAATAAAGCTTCTATCCCCTGCACTTGCCATTCTTTACTACCCCACACAGTTTTTGTGTCTATTGTGTCTTTCCAAAAGTCGAAACCCTGTCTAGACAGTTGGGCATTAAATAATGCAGAATAAATCTGTTTTGTATTTGTTAACATAATTTTCAGACTTGTCTTGTTTACATTTTTATAGTAAAATATTTCTGGATTAGATGTATTATAACCTGAAAAATATGGAAATTTACTAGCAAATGTTTTTGAACTACCTTTAGGTGGAGTAGGACAATGTTCCCATGGGTTAAACATAAACACATTTCTTGGATATGCAGATTTATGCAAATAATGATGACCATAGTGGTTATAACAATACAGTTGTTCATAGTCTGATGAACCCTCTAAATATTCATTTTTAGAAAATGCAGCAGATTTTTCTAGGTCAAACATTATGTCATTTACAGTCTCAAAGTCCCAATCATCAGAATAGGTACTGGACGAGATTAGATCACTTAGTGATATTTTAAACAAATGTGGAATGTTCAATTGTTCCGTCGGACCGAATATATCAAAATCTGTTTTGTCCCACACTATACCATCGTGTATAGGAACAGCTGTGATGTTCACTGATGACAAGTCTCTTGCTTCACGATGAGAAGATTTATGAGGTTTCAAAAGTACGTTCACGCCTTTTCCTTCAGTGTTCACATGGATGTATCTGCCACTTATAAGCACGCTCACAGTTGTAACCAAAGCTAGCCAGAGCAGGAAAACAAAAAGTCCAGATATAATCCAGAGTTCAATCCATGGAGAAACCAAATAAGTCTTTTTCAGAAAGTGAAGAAAGTCTTGTACTTGCTGCTTGAATTTAAATGATGCTGGCGTCGTTTCAGGTTCACTCGGATCTTCTGAGAACGTATCAAAGTTAATGAAATAGCCAGAAGCAGTTCTATCAACTGTTGGAATTGCATCAGGATTTGTAGAAATCACTGGAACCAGTCGATCACTTGCTACGTTGGTGTAGACAGGTGTATTTGGACGAACTGTTACTTGGTGTTGAAGAGGGATGAGTTCCATAGCGTTGTTGCTTAGTCCTTCATCTGTTTCTGCTGAATTCTCGATGGTTATCAGTCTGTCAGTCTGAACCTCTTGGATAGTAGCAAGAGGAGTGCGTCTGCTACTAGGTCGGAGTCCACGAGGCCTACTATTTAGTTTTGGCCACATACTGTGGTTTGATGAGGTCGATGGACACAAATCTTTTCTCCTTTCTTCCAGCAAGGGGCGGCAGAAGTACTGTTCTCGATCCTTGAACTGCTAGGACAGGTACTGGTTGTCTGTAAGAAGGTCCAAATTCCTTCTTCTCCGCAATTTTTTCTCTGACTAGATCCCCAACTTTTGGAATCCAGACAGGCCTTGCTGGGACCGCCGATTTTTCCCCAGTGGTGGTTGGCTGTAGGAGTACGTTGCTTTGTTTCGTTCTTAATTTGTTTAAGTCCTGTAAAACAGCCAAACGATCTTTGATATCAAAAGGTTTATTTTCCACCACTGTGCCTACGTGTTCAAGGTCCGGTACCCACATTCTTGTCCCAAATAGGACCTCATATGGAGTGACCCCCCCTAGAGAACTTCTTGGCAGATTATTCAAAGAGCCTTGTACCCCACTAAGGTGTTTGACCCACCCGTCACCCGAACCTAATACTCTAGCTGTTATAGACTGCTTTATGTCTCGGTTTTTCCTTTCCACAACCGAATTTCCCTCAGGATGGAATGGAGAGGAGTACCGCAATGCCATGGTTTCTTTGTAAGCCCGAGAGCTAAACGCAGGACCCTGGTCAGAATGTAGCGTGCCTATTGCGTATATGCCGATAAAAGACTCGCAAATCTTTTATAACAGTTCGAGCGTCAGCTGAGCGCTGAGGCCATAACCATAGGAACCTAGATTCAGTATTCGTGGGAATGCCTTTGTCCAGTAGGACGCAGGTGCGTAGATAGTCTAATGCTGTCTAACAATGGTGTCTGCGCTGGGTTGCCGCATTCGCTGCATGGTGTCTGGTGGCTCTCTCGCTGTAATTTACAGTCTAAGCAGTTGTTGATGAATATGTGAATTTCTGTATTCATTCCAGGCCACCATCTCTTTTAACGTCAAAATTGTGTTAGAGATCCCTTGATGTGACAGACCTTCCCCCAAATGTGTTTCATAAATCAAGGCTGCTCTACGTTCCATGTTTGGAATTACCCTATCCCCCACTCCAGGGATTCGAGCAAGAGGAACGTTGTTCGCATCAATTACATAAGAGTACTTGAGTGGAAACTTTTTTGGTAACGCTGCACTGCTGCCTTTGCTCGAAGCATTGACAGCCAACATTATCTCACCGTCTATTTTTGTTTTGGAATGAGTGATCGCAGCTACGGAAGCCGTTTGCACAGCCCCCCTTGCGGCTTCATCAGCCAATGAATTCCCTGCAACGTGAACGCCATCACGTTGATGACTCAGTGTGTGGATCACGTGAACCTTTGGTAGTTCGTTTTTCAACTGAACTACTTGTTCCCAAAGCATTTTGTGCTTTATTGTGCCACCTTTCGCATCTTTGAAACCATTTTCAAGCCAGTTTTGTATATAGTCATTATACGACTGAACACAGTAAAAGGAATCGCACACTATTAGTGTGGGGAATTCTCGATCTGTACTTTCAAGTGCCAGTTTGAATGCTTGTAGTTCAGCTCGCTGAGCCGTACAATCTCCTAGAGACTGAGTTTTTGTGACCATAGGTCTGAAGATGCCATTTCGCATGCGACCTTTAACGATTGCACACGCCGCACTATAAGCTTGCTTACTCCCTATTGCGAGTTGTGCGGATCCGTCAGTGTAAATTATGAATTCGTACTGATCGAGAGGCAGAATTTCAGTAGGCAGGGGACATTCATGTTCATACTGCAGGAATGCTTGTGTTTTTAAATCTGGATCAAAAACATATTCAACATCTGTTGCAGCAAGAGAATTAACCCATTGTATCCATCTTGGATGTAATGCTTTAGCATTTGGAATGCTCGCTTTTGTAACTGCTTCTAAAGCTGGTACTGGGGTGACGACAATAATGCGTTTCCCTTGGGCTAAGGCTCTTTCTTTTGCTACAGCGGTTTGAACTGCTGTTAGAATTTTTTCAGTTGAACTGAAGCGCATTTCCGCTTGTGTGTACAAATGAGATTTGTACGCTATTGGTATTTTCTCACCCTCATTGAAAGTTAAGTAGGTGAATCCGCATTGACCCGAAATTATTCGGATCACCAAATTGCGTTGACTTACGCGTGTTTCTAAGTGATTTGTTGCTAACATGTTAGCTTGTAGTGAACGCAAGATTTCTGTGTGTTCTTGTGTCCAGTTTCTGATTGAAAAATCAGGTTTGATTAATGCGTAGAGAGGTTTAACCCTTTCTGCGTAATTTAGAATGTATGTTCTTCCAAAATTTAGGAAACCCAGGATGGATTGTAAGTTTTTTAGCGTTTTTGGAGGTTGGAGCAGCGCACACTTTTCTAAAAAGTTAGCTGCCAAACTCTTGCCTTCACATGAAAGCTCATATCCTTGAAATAGGACATTGAGATGGGCAATTCTGGACTTTTTAAAGTTGAATTTTTAGCCCTCAGAGGCGAAACCCAATATTATGGTGTTCACCCTGTTCAAGTGTTTGTCCAGGTCATCGTCTGTCAGATAAATGTCATCGACATAGGACAATGCCTCATTGTCATAAATTTGTAGTAACTCCATTACCCTCGCTGAGAATAAACCGGGGCTATTCTTGAACCCTTGTGGGAGTCGACAAAAGTGACGCTGTGTCCCCATTATGGAGAATGCTGTTAAGTACCTGCTTTCAGGTGCTATGTTTTGACAAAAGAAACCATTTGAGATGTCTAATGTTGTTTTATATTTTTTACGCACAATGTTATTCATTAATGCTGGGCTGTGTGCATTTTGCACTGCAAAAGTTTTAGAACAAGTGTTTAGGTGTCTGTAGTCCAAAACTAGACGATATGTATTGTCTGGTTTGGAGACAGGAAACAAAGGATTGTTCATTGAGGAGGTGCATGTTTCAATCACCCCTTGATATTCAAGTTGATCTAAGATCTCCCTGACCTGTTTTTTAGCTTCTTGCTTTATTGGGTACTGCCGTTGAGCAGTTGGTTCATGTTTCAGATGTATTTTATGGTGAGGTGAGTCCTCATCCCATCCTACATGATTTTTATATAATGCTGGGGCCTGGGCCACTGCCCATTTCCTGGCATATGTATATTTTAGGTGAATTGGAATATGGTTGGAGAAGGCAGGCATAATAATGTCCTCGCCATGTGGGCACTCCCTGACAAATTGTGGTGGCCAGTCCTTTTCTGCTAGAAGTATGTCATAGCCCTTTGATAGTCTTTCCCAAAAAGTGCTTTCACCTGTCTAGGTTTGTCTCCCTCCATCCGGAGTGTTATTTCAAATAACCTTTGTGGAGTACTAACCCTGGTGTCTACAGTCTCTACTTTAATGTACTCATTCAAGTCCACTATCTCCAGAAGTTCCCTCAGGTTCTGGCGAACTATTGTGACTTCTGCTGCACTGTCCAGCATTGTCTGAGCCCATTCTCCGTTCTTGAGTTGTGTTCTCAGTATTCTCGGCATGTCTGATCTTTAGACCTGCTACTTTCTTTTTGGAGAATTGAGGTTTTGCTTTAGTTTTTGGAGCGTGTTTGTCGTCTTTTGATTTCACGCGTTCTTCTCTGTGTTCCGTCCGTCCTCTTCTTTCCGAAGTCTGTGATGAGATCTGAAAGGGACGAGAGGAACGTGTATCAGTATCTTGATACCTATCAGGTTTTCTCAAATTATCCCTATTCCTGAGGTTATACCTCCTTTCAGAGGGCTCCTTTTGAGGAGACCTACCTCGGGATTGAGAACGTTTCTCGTTTGAATTTTGTTTATTAGTTTCCCACTTCTTTTTAGAAGATGCAGGAGTTTGTTTAATTGAGTCCTTCTCAGGACTTTCAGATAGCTTCGGCTTCACTGGTCTTCCACCCAAACTATCTCTGCCTAATTCTGCATAGGATTGTTCTATTATTCTGGGTAGCTCTGTTTGATGTTCTGTAACATCGAATTCCCTTAATTTTTGGCGGATCGCCACTGCTGCTGCCTCTTCTTTAATATTAGATAATATTATTGTTGAGACCTGGTCGAAATTTTTCAGTAATTTCATACCTAAATTTAGAGCAGGCTCTGCCCCGTATTCATTTTGAATTTGTTTGAGGACATCAGGTATTACCGCAATTGACGGAATGCCATGTGTTTTAGTATAGATGGCAGCAAAGACTGAGCCCCAAGTGGTGCAGTCTTCCAGTTGTGGTGTGATCCCCATTGGTAAACTGATTGTTAGGATTCTGTGTTTCTCATACGGGCTAGTATTTGGAAATACTGCTTCGATTTGAGTAATTTTTTGAGCTATCCAGAACGGAATTTGCTCACGTTTTGTGGGCATTTTACCCATGACTGCGTATAGAGTCTGTGGTGTAATTTTTAGTGTATTCCCCTGTTGGGGAGTTGGATTTGGAAGTGTTAATGGTTGCTGGACTGTAAAAGTCTGCATGACATATTGGACCAATTGTCTGTAAATTTTTATTAACTCTTGTATTTGAGTAAGTAGTTCCTCATCTGACATTATATCCAGTTCAGGATGAGGTGTGTAGCCGGCTAGAATCGGCCATGTTGCTCCTGGTCTACCTAGTGGACCGAGCCTAGTAATGTTTTTGTGATGTTTTAGGGCGCCTTTAAACCAGAGCTGATGCTCCTGGTATGTTAATGGAATTTCAATTTCCTCGAAAGGAATGTATTCCTCTGGTGGATCATCTTCTTTGTAGAAGTGAAATGTATGTGATATTGCATTGCATTCAGGAAGTATTACCCATGAATAGAATACCTCTGTCTGAAAGGATTCATGTGCCTCTATCACGAAAACTGCTCTACCTCCTCTTGGCGGTAGGCCATGTTTTATAAGTTTTAAAGTGATGGCTCTTCTTAAGTTTTGAGGGATGTCTATAACACCCTCCTCGGTTTCATTTAAACCTGTAAAGTTAAAAACTGCTGCTTGGGCTGGATCAGCCGCAGCTCCACCGTTTCCGGCTTCAGTCATTTTGTTTTTTGAAAAATGTAGAACAAGTTTCAAGGAAACAAAGATAAGGTGCACAATATTTTGGAACACTGTATCCTTCAACATTGAGCAAACCAAACAGCTAATATATAGGGTGTTTCCCTATATAGCCGTGGTGGATACTTAACCCTGCCCACTCCAGACGTCTTTTGGAGTATATGGGTAGGGGTCTCTGAGAGAAAAAAGCACGGCTGAGTTACTCAGTATCTAACGTTGAATTACCGCCTTACCAAACCGTTGGGCACCATGTAGTGTAGCTCCTATTTCCCTAATAGGCTCTGCGCATTGGAATAATATATCATATAGGTTTGACATAGGACTAAGGTCAGTATGTCCCTATCGAGTATATTAAACTTAATTACTTGTGCCAGCTAGCTCAGAGGCCACTAGAAACTCCTTGACAACAAGAAGGGAGTAGTTTCTGGCAGCCGCAAAACATGACCACTATGTTTCCCTTTAGAATCAGAACGTGTCCCAGAGTCGTGGAAACAATAGATAACTATTTCACTCAGCTCAATCGTGCATGCTTAGTTTTCTCCAAGTTACACAGAAAGAAACACTTGAGACGTTGTATCTCCTGCTTGTGTGAGGGCGCGGACGCATACTGGCGTATACTGCTAAAATTATGCTTATTAGCGTGTATGTAAATTCCGTTTTAAATAAGAAACTGTGAAATTGAATTTGTCACTGTTTTTTAACTGTCACAATCTCTGAGTTTTTAAAAAATTGAAATAGTTGTAGTTCTTGCCGCTGTTGGTGTACGTTGGTGCTATTTTTGACATGCCCCAGCGGGCTGCGGTACCTAAATGGGGTTAGCATTCTAGTTGCCTATCCCCGCGCCACGGCCTATAAATCATTGCGCTCGAGCGACCGCGCAGCGTGGAAACACTTGAGACGTGGTATCTCCTGCTTGTGTGAGGGCGCGGACGCATACTGGCATATACTGCTAAAATTATGCTTATTAGCGTGTATGTGAATTCCGTTTTAAATAAGAAACTGTGAAATTGAATTTGTCACTGCTTTTTAACTGTCACAATCTCTGAGTTTTTAAAAAATTTAAATAGTTGTAGTTCTTGCAGCTGTTGGTGTACGTTGGTGCTATTTTTGACATGCCCCAGCGGGCTGCGGTACCTAAATGGGGTTAGCATTCTAGTTTCCTATCCCCGCGCCACGGCCTATAAATCATTGCGCTGGAGCGACCGCGCAGTGGGCGCGCTACCGGCGCGCCAAAGGCGTGCCAAAGGCAAGCCCGTCTGCGCCCGTCCGCGCACCGGCAACGCACAGCGCCAGCCACTATGCTGAAGGTAGGAGAAATCTACCAGATGATACTGCCTATAGGTATTCGAGTGCTTCACTACGGGCAATAGGGGTGCAGGGTGGTGCCCATGGGGAGTTTATATTGAGAGATACGGCTGGGCCAGTGGCTGACTTCATGAAAGGGGACTCTCTAAGATGCGGATTGCTTAATGTTAGGTCCCTGTGTAAACACTATATGGAGATACAGCTGCTATTAGAGTTACACGATCTAGATGCCCTGGTGATGACTGAGACTTGGACTCACCCCGGGTCTGATCTAGAGCTGGGTTTGGCCTGTCCTCGGGGCTATAAAGCTTTTCATAAGCCACGCCCAAGCGGTAGAGGTGGAGGGCTTGGGATCATATTTAAGGAGGCATGGAACTTTTCTCCTGTAGATATCGATGAGGTTGAAGGGGCTGAGCTATTGGGCTTTGCGCTAAAGGATCAGGGGAGACAGGTACTGACTGGTATTATTTGTTATAGGCCTCCAGGGACGGCCAGCCTCCTGCAACAAAAAAATCTGATTGATGTTTTTAGTAATATGGCTCTTTCACATGCCAGATTACTAATACTAGGGGATTTTAACCTGTGGGCCAATGGGAGCATGGACCCCGGGTATAATAATCTCTTACAATCCTGTATGGATTTGCAACTCTCTCAATGGGTGGTAGAACCTACACATATAGGAGGACATGTGTTGGACCTTGTTTTTGCGGGGAAAGACTCATTGGAAGTGGTAAATGTTCTGCCGATTGGCTGGTCCGATCATCATTTAGTTCAATTTGATGTACTTAACATTAAGCAGAACAGCCTGGCAACTGTGAAGGAGACTAGATGTCTCCTTAATAGGGATTGGAAAGGTCTCCTGAGGAAAGCTGGTACCGCTCCTGTATTCCATCTGGAAGAATCTTTCGACCCCGGGAAACAGGTGGATGAAAATTATACCACCTTTTGTCTTTTGATCAACGATCAACTTGATCAGCTTGTTCCACAAAAGCAAGTAAAAAAAGTAGGCAAACCCTCTGCTCCTTGGTATAATGCTGAACTACAAAAGTTAAAACTTGGCTGTAGGCAAGCAGAACGGCGGTGGAGGAGGGGATACTCTGATATAGCTAAAGCTGAGTGGAAGGAGAAAATTCTCTGCTATAAGAAAAATATTGCCTCCGCTAAAGCGGAATTTTTGCAAATGTAATTTTGAAGGCACCTAATAGCTCCAAAAGCGTTTTTAAAATAATGAATGATATCTCCACCCCCGATTGTACAAAAAATAAAACTCCCCCAACACAGGAACTCTGTGACAGTTTGGCTGTTTTTTTCGAAGATAAGATCTGTAAAATCATTAAAGGGATGGAAGGGGATAGTACAGTTGATGGGGCTAGTGGTCTACCACCCGACAGGAAGGAGGACTGGAAGGGAACGAATGAAGTTTCAGATCAGAGGCCTCTTTTAGATCATTTTGAAATTCCTACGCTGGAGGATTTCACTCGGTTAGCCTTAGGAATTTCCTCTGGTTCATCATTGGACCCTCTTCCCCATAGGATTTGGAAGGCATTAGGCTCTGAGCTGTTCCCTATGCTAAAGCAGCTATGTGATCAGTCCCTGGGTAGTGGAGTGGTCCCCCCCTGCTGGAAGCAAGCAGTTGTAACCCCTTTACTAAAAAAAACGTCGCTTGACCCAGCCTGCCTAAAAACTACAGGCCTATCTCGCTCCTCCCATATCCGGTTAAGATCATGGAGCGCCTTGTAAGCAGGGCACTCTCCCAGTTTCTGGAGGTAAATAATTTACTGGATGCCGGGCAATTCGGCTTCCGCCCAGGACATGGGACTGAGACCGCCTTGCTGACTGTGTTGGATGATCTTCGTCTGCGTGCGGACATGGGTCAATCTACTATACTGATCCTGTTGGATCTGTCCGCCGCATTCGACACAGTCAATCACAAGGTTCTCCTGGAACGATTGGAAGGAGTGGGGGTAGTGGGCCTGGCTCAGAAATGGTTGCACTCATATCTGTCTGACAGATGTCAGGCTGTGGCCCTCCCCCTTTTCAATCTAAGTTCATTAAGATACATCATGGTGTACCGCAAGGCTCTGCTATCAGCCCTATTCTTTTTAACGCCTATATGCGTCCCTTGGTGGATGTCATTAAATCTTACGGCATAGGTCTTGTAAATTATGCGGATGACACCCAGCTTATTCTCTCTTGGGAGGGAGAACAGTCATTCTCTGTGGAAAACTTTCATGCATGTATGCAGAGTGTGGTACATTGGCTGAGAAATAACTCCCTGCAATTTAATGCAGATAAAACAGAGTTTCTTTATATTGCAGGTGGGAGAGTACCACATCTTCTCCCAGCCAATATGTGGCCGACTACTGCTGATGCCCTGCTGGTACCCTCTAAATCTGTTCATAACTTGGGAATCTGTTTCAATGATAAGCTGACCTTGGAAAATCAAGTCAACAAGACTGTTGGGAGCTGTTACTCCCTTATTAGAGTCCTTAAAAAAGTACTCCCCATGCTCCTGGCACATACTCGTGCTCTGGTAGTAAGGAGCGTCATCCTGAGCAGGTTAGATTATTGTAATGCCCTGCTACTGGAGTCCCCTAAATATTTAATGGGGAGACTGCAGAGAATCCAGAATGTAGCGGATGAAGCTGGCCTTGACGAGACCTCGTCAGTCCTCCTCCTCCCAGGCTCTGGTGGACCTTCATTGGCTCCCAATCTTGCAGAGGGTTCATTTTAAATCCCTTTGTGTTGTGTTCAAGGCATTGCACGGTCGTGGGCCAATACCTTTGCAGAGGAAATTTAGTTGGTATGTTCCCACCCGTTGCCTCAGGTCTTCTTCTGCCAATTGGGTGAAAGTGCCTAGGGTCAGAAGAGCTAAACTGGGGGGGCAAGCTTTCAGCGTTGCTGCTGCAAGGCTCTGGAATAGCCTACCCACGGAGCTGCGACAGATGACGGATTTTATGCCGTTCAGAAAGAAATTAAAGACTTGGCTCTTTCCCAGAGTATGATGCCTCCTGCTCTTTGTCACAGGCTTTCTTCCGTCTCTCAGCGCCAGGATACCCGGCGGGTTACAGTGCGCTCTATAAATAGCCCTTACATTACATTACATTACAAGAAATAGACGGGCGTTTTCAATAAAAGATTTATTGAACAGTCTTGTTTCTGGTGTAAGTTAAATGTGCTGTTACGATCACTAGACAGTATGCGAGATAAATAATGTACAGTGTGAGCAGTATAAATAAATAATACTGCGATAGCATTATCTTTTAGTATAGATCCTGTTACATAAATAACACAGACTAAAAATGCGAGTACTCATACGATGCGTTTCTAAGCTAGTTCTACCCCAATGTGCCTAACCTAACCTAGGTGTAGGGAGAGGTATGAAGTAGGTGAAATATTCCTTACTATGGTATACTAAGAGTATGTTAAGCCTAGTATGCCTAGTATGCCAAGAGTCCCTCTAGGTTCTTATCAGCTCCATACCTGAAGAATGAGAGAGGTAGGAATCTCTTTGCCAGACTCGAACTCCAACACCCCGCAAGGGAAGTCAGGTATCCTGGCGCTGAGAGACGGGTATCAGAGCGCTTTACATGAGCACCAGTTTCATTACAGAAGGACACATTCATTTTTGTTAGGCACGGGGAGATTAAGTGATTTGCCCAGAATCACAGGATGTTGAGCATCGTTGCCGAGACTCGAACCCGGTTCCCCAGCTTCGAGGTCGACCGCTCTAACCGAAAGGATACATCCTCTCACTTATTCATTATTATTAATTAATAACAACTTTCATGCATTGAGAATTTGTGAATAAACTGACAACTTTGGATGGACAGTTTTTGAGTGTGTTCCAGTATAGAATGTGAATAGTTAATTTTGCAGTATGTAGCAGCTGGGCCATTGCAGCTGACTCTTGTGGAACTGGAAAATAGCAATGCAAGGGAGTGTGTGTGTGTGAGTGTGTGTGTGTGTGCCTGTCTGTGTGTGCCTGTCTGTGTGTGTGCCTGTGTGCCTGTCTGTGTGTGTGCCTGTGTGCCTGTCTGTGTGTGTGTGTTTTTGAACCACGGCTGCTAATTGTAAATTGCTCAACACAAACTATGGATCTTTGAAGCTTGTTAAAAATGTAAAGAAGTAAAGTTAAGAAAATATGTCCAACTTCTTTTTAAGAACAAGCATTGGCGTAGCCAATAGGTCTCGCCTTTGGGACCTTATAAGTGTTTAGTTATCCAACACAATATCCTTGGTGCAACAACATCAAGTGTTGCATGGCTAAACACTTATAAGGTCCCAAAGGCGAGACCTATTGGCTATGCCAATGCTTGTCTTATTACGCACATTGTGTGTGTTCAAGGATAAAAATCTTCGGTATTGTTGATAGTTCTCAGGCTTTGTGAAATCTTTAAAAATTACCTAAATAAAATCAGAATATTGTCCAAAAGTGATATAAGACCAAATGGCAACAGTACACTGCTTCTCTAATAAGATATTAATGAACATACCTTCATATATTATTGGTACAGAAAAAGTCCGATATTTGTTCTTCGCACTTATTTTAAAACCTCTGTTTGAACCGATATCTAAAAGAATATTAATTTGCATTAGGGAAAGAGTTTAGACATAGCGATCGAATTTCTCCTATCAATGCAGTATAATCACTAATCCGGTTGTAAAGTCGTGAATCATATGCCTGGACCCCAATTTAGTAATTATATTGCGCCTATAATAGGCATACAAAGTACTACCAGGCTGCAAATCACACGAAGAGGTAAACCAGGGTAATCCGTGGTCCTTTCTGAGGTTAGTGTAGAGAACACACAGTCATTCTTGTGTGTCGGTATCGTTATACGATCTACGATTTTGCAGCCTGGTAGTACAGAGGTTTTAAAATAAGTGCGAAGAACAAATATCGGACTTTAAATAGAAGACGTCTTTTTTCTGTACCAATAATATATGAAGGTATGTTCATTCATATCTTATTAGAGAAGCAGTGTAGCAATATACTGTTGCCATTTGGTCTTATATCACTTTTGGACAATATTCTGATTTTATTTAGGTAATTTTTAAAGATTTCACAAACTCTGAGAACTATCAACAATACCGAAGATTTTTATCCTTGAACACACACAACGTGCGTAATAAGAAAAACGATAAGGTAGGCACAACAGACATAATAGATTGAAGATCTGCTGCCCTCTTGTGGCCTCTAAGTTTATGTTCAATATTATCAATATGAAATCAGCGATCAGAGTGGGCTCATAGGTCCCTTTCTTTTCACAATATGTCCTCATGATAAGATAGGTCATCTTGTGGTCCAGCCCGACCCATTCCATTATGCATGGCATCACGGCGGTTATGACACATTGATTCAGGTGTGGTAACCTTATTTATAGTAGGAATGTTACTTTAGATTGTCTTTAATATGTAAACATTGACTTATTGTGTCTAATATGTTTTATTTAGAGAATTCAATGCCTATTTACAAGAGCTTAAAGTAAAAAGTAAACAGATACTAAGCTCTGCTCTCAATCCTAATTTTAAGGTATGTGCCCTTTGAATGTCTTGAATAATAATAAAACATTCGAAATAAGATGTTCTTTTGGGTAACGGTCTGATGATACAATAAGACGAAATATATTCAGACCACTAAAAGAGATGCAAGATTATTGAACCTTTACCTTCAATGGTTATCTGTTCTTGGAATGAAGTTTGTTTGATTTAAGGTTCTAGAATGAGTGGTGGTATATATAGCTTTGTATCGAGAACCCTACTGTAATTATAAACAAAATGTTAGTATAATTGTAATTAGAAATATGATGCATAGTTTTGTGAAATAATTTAGGAAGTATTGTTAGAATGTATTATCGGAATCATGTATTGTGGACTATGACGTTTTGGTTTAGTGAGATACATTGTTGATATACTCTTTTGACGGTTGTATTTTATTCATTTCCAATACAGGCACACACGATTTTTGTGCTACTTATTACAAAGAGACAATCATTGTAAAGTCCTGATGAAGGTGGTGCTAAAGTTGTGTGCACACCGAAACGCGTCGACGCTTCTGGGGTGTTAAATTCGAGGAACTATTTAGTCTAAGGATATTCTACATGATATGACTACAATATAGATTCTATCGAATTAACTATTTTTTGATGATTTTTAATATGTCACTTGGTGTGGTCTCTTGTTGTTTTTAATGAATTTGTTATATGAAATGTTTTTATGAATTGTGGACAGTGCTTCTCTGTTCTTTTTTTAAAAACAATTTTGAACTATTGGCCGACATTAATGTACATTGAATAAAAATTATGTGATTTTTTATAAATTTGTGTATTTTTATAATTATATGTGGGGTTGTCGATAGCATATAATTAAGAAGGAAGTTTGCATGACAGAGGGTTGAATGTTGATCATAGTTGGCGAGTCAGTCCAAGGGAAATCTTTTCTTATTGTTGCCCTATCATACCTGGCCTGGTCACCCATACGAAAAGTTCTTTTCAGCCTCCACTTTATGTCTGCTTTGTGAATTACTCAGCAGCATTTGACGGTGGAAGAAGCTGGATGAGTGGGGCATCCCACAAATTCTGCTTAAAGCAATTATGTCATTCTATACAGACACCTGGGTACGAGTTAAATTGGGCCATGACCATTGTCACAAACAAAGGCATAAAACAGGTCTGTGTCTTCGCCCCCCTACTGTTTAACGTATACACTGCCAATCAAGGGACCATGATAAAGAAGGCCAAGTCAATTCCTCCCAGAAAAGGGCGATACAAGATCCAGATCCTAAAATATGCCAACAATTTAGCAATTCTAGATCACAAACAAATAGGCTTACAACGCTCTCTAGATGAGCTGCATAAATACAAAGTGTGCAACAAGCTGGGGACAAATGCTAGTAAAACAAAAGTGATGACATTAGGGAAACTAAAGGGGAAAGCAAAAAAGAGTGTAGAAATTAGGTCCTGCGAAGATCGACCACACCACGTCTTATATCTACCTGGGAACATAGTTAACCGAAACAACTAAACCACATCTCCATCTGAGAACATTGGAAAGAAAAGCTTGCAAATTAATATTCGCATTATGCCAACTAAACACAAAGCTTCATAGCCCAACAGCTGAAGCTATCATATGGGTGATAAAGGCCAAACTGATACCAACCATTTCTTACAGCCAGCAAGCATTCCGATTGAAAATGGTAGCATTATTAGACAAGATGTAATGCATTCCTTCTAGATGAGTATTTTAAGTTATGGCAGTACATCAGAAAAGCACAGATACGCATGGAATTTGGATTGCAAAAACAAGACCTAACATGCAAGACGCAATTTCTCAGATAGTATCAAATTATACATGCTAGGGAGGGGTCATTAAAGATGGTAGGCAGTTTAATCAACACCGACAATGATTTGACAAGATACTTGAACAAAGTCAACACAAACCTAAGGCTAAGTTAGGACTTTCTAACAAAAGCAGCCTCTCTTACTCGGCCCTAAAAGAAGTAATAAAAAAGCAAGTTATTGCAAGTTCTAGAACATCTGACAAAGAATCGTTACATACACAATCTCCATAGCGTTATTCTGCCATCCTATGAATCCCCTTGCCCGCAGCACTATCTGAAGGAACAACTGAGCCGGGCCTGCAGGGTAAATATAATGCTTACCAGATTTTTGGTATTACCAATTGATGAACTGGGACTAAACTGGTACAATGGACCCAGCATTAACTCAAATTGCAGATTTTGTACACACAATAAAGAATTGTTCACACATTTACTACTATGCTGCCCGAAATTTAGATTCGCCCGCCGCGTTCTTTTAAAACCTATGTTTTTACTGCATGGAGCATGCACCGGCAAAAAGGCATTATCATTGTGTTTTAACTACTCAGACATAACAGTCATGGCAAAATATGGCAATTTTTTTTATATAACGTAGAAAACCTTTAAAGCATGGAATCGACCAAGATAGTTTGGAGAACTTTATTATCACAAAAGAAAATTAGTGAAGGACTAAAAAAGACAGTAGAAACGCTCTAGTCTTAATATGCAAAAACTTGCAAAAATTGGTTTTAAGATTGACATAATACGAACTACAGAAGTGGAGCTGTAAATCTTGACTCAAGCATATGTGGTTTTTTTTATTCAAGGGGTTTATTTTTGGAATGATTTAAATTAATCGTATACAATAAAATTATTTATTCATTCAGTCTCATGTAAAACAATGCTGTTGCAATACATTTAAGAGAAGGTATGGTTTGGAGACGATTGAAAATGCTACAAATGGGAGACACAATGGTACGGTCTCATGTTTTAAAATTACTTCACTTGGGTGGATTCTATGGTCCTGTCGAAGGCTTTTGCTGAAATGCGTCGGCCATGACTTGCACTTATAAACAAATAAATACATTTTTGCACCATGAGGAGTTATCACTGTGTCAACTCTTCTTTCTACCTCTCTCGCCGTGGGACAGACATTTGGTGATTTGTGGAAGGAGATCTTAAATATATATATATATATATATATATATATATATATATATATATATATATATATATATATATATATATTCACTGAAAAAACCATAGGTTTTAGGGACAGTTATAGTTAGTTGGACATTTCACTCGTACAAAACCATAGAAATTCCCCGTTATAGTTAGTTCAGCTAACTATAACTCGCGCCCCGCAATGCACTGCTGATGACGTCACATATTACATCACTCATGACATGGTCAGTGACATCACTGATGACATCACTGATGACATCTCAAATGACATCACTGATGACATCTTCCAGTGACTGTGTGTTTCTGTAAAGTTTAAATATGTTTAATATATATAGGGAAAGGCGTATTGAAGAATGAGTGGGTGTATAAGTGTCTGAATGGATGATTTAGTACGTGAGTGACTGACTCTACAAGTGAGTGATTAAATGTATCTTACTGAATGCATGGGTTAGTGACTAAACTGTGTGAATGTCTGTATCCGTCTGTCTGTTGGTTTGTAAGCGGCTGCATGGCTTTCTGAATAGCTACATGAGTGTCTACATGGGTTATTGATTGATTGTCTGAGTATCTGTATGGGTGCCTGAGTGTTTGTGTGGGTGGGGTGTGTGTGACTCTGTGCATAGATGTGTGAGTTGGTGATTCACTGGGTGCATGGTTTCAAGAGTGCATCTGTGATGGACTGTATGGGTGGGTGAGTGTGTGTATGGGTGTGTTAGTGATTGAATGTATATCTCAGTGGTACATGTGTGAGTAACTACATATGTGAAAGGCAGTATATATGTGTGTTGGAGTATATAAATGGCTATAAGTGAGAGTGTGTGATTGTGAGAGTGGCTGTATGGATGAGTGTGTACTTGTATCAGTGATTGTATAAGAGTGTAAGAATGTGCTAGTATTTGTATGAGTAAGTGAGCTGGTGTGTGTATAACTGTATAGGTGAGTAAATGGGTGTGTGATTAAGTTTTTTGCATGACTGACTAGGTGTGTGAGTACCTCTATGGATGAGTGGCGGTGTGTGAGTGTTTATATAGGTGTATGAGTGCATAGGATAGTCCTGTACTGAGTGACTAAGTATGAGTGACTGTACGGGTGAGTGAGTGGATGTGTGTGTAGACCTAAGAATCAGTGAGTGGGTATGTAGTTTTTGGTGTTGGAGTGTCTATGGTTTTGAGAATGGCAGTCTGTAATTTAGAGTGGGTGTATCAAAAGTTATATTAGGGTGTGAGAAGATGCATGAAATTATCACATGGATGATGTCATCAGTGATGTCATTTGAGATGTCATCAGTGATGTCATCAGTGATGTCACTGACCATGTCATAAGTGATGTAATATGTGACGTCATCAGCAGTGCATTGCGGGCGCGAGTTATAGTTAGCTGAACTAACTATAACGGGGAATTTCTATGGTTTTGTACGAGTGAAATGTCCAACTAACTATAACTGTCCCTAAAACCTATGGTTTTTTCAGTGAATTTCAAAGGTTTTTTAAATGCTAATTTCTAACTATAACGTGTCTGAAACCTATGGTTTTTTCAGTGAATTTCAAAGGTTTTTTAAATGCTAATTTCTAACTATAACGTGCCTGAAACCTATGATTTTTTAAGTGAATTTCAAAGGTTTTTTTAAATGCTAGTTTCTAACTATGCCTACAGAGGTAGGACATGTGAAGAAAGAAGAAAAACGCACAGAAAGAAGCAAAAGATGTGCAGAAAGAACCAACAGAGGAGCAGAAAGAGGCCTTGTTGCAAAATCATCCTGTGCCCACAACTTTTTCAGACGGGTACTGGTGGTAACTGACTCTGACTAACCAGAGCCAGTGCTATGCTAAAAGACACTTAGAATACAGTGAAAACACCTACATACACTAGGGAACACTGTGATTAGCATGACCCCCTCTGCAAGTCCCTAGTACATAATAGGGCAGGGGGCTTAAAACTACCTCTTAAAACGCGCTACAGGGCGAAGTTTGCACAGTGGTGAAGGGAGGGGGGGGCCTGAGGTGACATGTGTGCAAACGCACCCGTGGCGCGTTTTAAGTTGCGGGATTAAGTCCCCTTGAATTCTGAGGGTCCCTGGGGCCCAACTAGCCCCCAGGTACCTACAGTTAGGACCACAGAGCTGAGTTGCAGAGAGGCGTTCCGAGGCCACGCACCTTTTTTCACCTCTCTGCAACGCAACTCTGTTGTGCTTACTGAAGGTACCTGGTGGGCTAGTTGGCCCCCAGGGTCCCTCAGGATTCAAAGGGAATTAATTCCCCAACTTAAAACGCACCACAGGGCGTGTTTGCGCACATGTCACCTGAGGCCCCGCCCCTCCCTTCACCACTGTGCAAACGCGCCCGTGGTGCGTTTTAAGTTGGGGGATTAGGTCACCTTGAATCCTGAGGGTCCCTGGGGCCCAACTAGCCCACTAGGTACTTCCAGTAAGCACCACAGGCCTGCGTTGCAACGCCTGTAACAAATTGTGCAGTTGTGTTTAGGTAGTGAAGAGGGTCATGCTGGGGGTAGTGTTTTAGGGTTTAGGGTAGTGCAGTGGTGTTTGTGTAGTGTAGGGGGTCATGCTGGGGGTAGATTTAGGGTTTAGAGTAGTGCAGTGGTGTTTGGGTAGTGTAGGGAGTCGTGCTGGGGGAGTGTTTTAGGGTTTAGGGTAGTGCAGTGGTGTTTGGGTAGTGTAGGGGGTCGTGCTGGGGGTAGTGATTTAGGGTTTAGGGTAGTGCAGTGGTGTTTGGGTAGTGTAGGGAGTCGTGGTGGGGGGAGTGTTTTAGGGTTTAGGGTAGTGCAGTGGTGTTTGGGTAGTGTAGGGGTCGTGCTGGGGGTAGTGTTTTAGGGTTTAGGGTAGTGCAGTGGTGTTTGGGTAGTGTAGGTGGTCGTGCTGGGGGTAGTGATTTAGGGAAGTGCAGTGGTGTTTGGGTAGTGTAGGGGGTACACCTGGGGGTAGTGTTTTAGGGTTTAGGTTAGTGCAGTGGTGTTTGGGTAGTGTAGGGGTACTGCTGGGGGTAGTGTTTTAGGGTTTAGGGTAGTGCAGTGGTGTTTGTGTAGTGTAGGGGGTAGTGTTTTAGGGTTTAGGGTAGTGCAGTGGTGTTTGTGTAGTGTAGGAGGTCGTGTTTTAGGGTTTAGGGTAGTGCAGTGGTCTTTGGGTAGTGTAGGGAGTCATGCGGGGTAGTGTTTTAGGGTTTAGGGTAGTGTAGGGGTCATGCGGGGGTAGTGTTTTAGGGATTAGGGTAGTGCATTGGTGTTTGGGTAGTGTAGGGGGTCATGCGGGGGTAGTGTTTTAGGGTTTAGGGCAGTGCAGTGGTGTTTGGGTAGTGTAGGGGGTCGTGCTGGGGGAGTGTTTTAGGGTTTAGGGCAGTGCAGTGGTGTTCGGGTAGTGTAGGGGGTCGTGCTGGGGGAGTGTTTTAGGGTTTAGGGCAGTGCAGTGGTGTTCGGGTAGTGTAGGGGGTCGTGCTGGGGGAGTGTTTGAGGGTTTAGGGCTGTGCAGTCGTGTTCGGGTAGTGTAGGGGGTTGTGCTGGGGGTAGTATTTTAGGGTTTAGGGTAGTGCAGTGGTGTTCGGGTAGTGTAGGGGGTCGTGCTGGGGGTAGTGTTCTAGGGTTTAGGGCAGTACAGTGGTGTTTGGGCAGTGTAGGGGGTAATGCTGGGGGTGGTGTTTTAGGGTTTAGGGCAGTGCAGTGGTGTTCAGGCAGTGTAGGGGGTCGTGTTTCAGGGTTTAGGGCAGTGCAGTGGTGTTCGGGCAGTGTAGGGGGTGGTGTTTCAGGGTTTAGGGCAGTGCAGTGGTGTTCGGGCAGTGTAGGTGATCGTGCTGGGGCTGGTGTTTCAGGGTTTAGGGCAGTGCAGTGGTGTTCGGGCAGTGTTGGGGGTCATGCTGGGGCTGGTGTTTCAGGGTTTAGGGCAGTGCAGTGGTGTTCGGGCAGTGTAGGGGGTCTTGCTGGGGCTGGTGTTTCAGAGTCTAGGGCAGTGCAGTGGTGTTTGGGCAGTGTAGGGGGTCGTGTTTCAGGATTTAGGGCAGAGCAATGGTGTTCAGACAGTGTAGGGGGTTTTGCTGGAGGTGGTGTTTCAGGGTTTAGGGCAGTGCAGTGGTGTTCATGCAGTGTAGGGGGTGGTGTTTCAGGGTTTAGGGCAGTGGTGTTCAGGCAGTGTAGGGGGTCTTGCTGGGGTTGATGTTTCAGGGTTTAGGGCAGTGCAGTGGTGTTCGGGCAGTGTAGGGTGTCGTGCTGAGGGGTGGTGTTTCAGGGTTTAGGGCAGTGGTGTTCCGGCAGTGTAGGGGGTCGCGCAGGGGGTGGTGTTTCAGGGTTTAGGGCAGTGCAGTGGTGTTTGGGCAGTGTAGGGGGTCGTGCAGGGGCTGGTGTTTCAGGGTTTAGGGCAGTGCAGTGGTGTTCGGCCAGTGTAGGTGGTCTTGCTGGGGGTGGTGTTTCAGGCTTTAGTGCAGTGGTGTTCGGGCAGTGTAGGGGTCTTGCTGGGGGTGGTGTTTCAGGGTTTAGGGCAGTGCAGTGGTGTTTGGGCAGTGTAGGGGGTCTTGCTGGGGCTGGTGTTTCAGGGTTTAGGGCAGTGCAGTGGTTTTCGGGCAGTGTAGGCGGTCGTGCTGGGGCTGGTGTTTCAGGGTTTAGGGCAGTGCAGTGGTGTTCGGGCAGTGTACGGGGTTGTGCTGGGGCTGGTGTTTCAGGGTTTAGGGCAGTGCAGTGGTGTTCGGGCAGTGTAGGGGGTCGTGCTGGGGCTGGTGTTTCATGGTTTAGGGCAGTGCAGTGGTGTTCGGGCAGTGTAGGGGGTCGTGCTGGGGGTGGTGTTTCAGGGTTTAGGGCAGTGCAGTGGTGTTCGGGCAGTGTAGGGGGTCATGCTGGGGGTGGTGTTTCAGGGTTTAGGGCAGTGCAGTGGTGTACGGGCAGTGTAGGGGGTCTTGCTGGGGGTGGTGTTTCAGGGTTTAGGGCAGTGGTGTTCGGGCAGTGTAGGGGGTCTTGCTGGGGGTAGTGTTTCGGGGTTTAGGGCAGTGCAGTGGTGTTCGTGCAGTGTAGGGGGTCGTGCTGGGGGTGGTGTTTCAGGGTTTAGGGCAGTGCAGTAGTGGTCGGGCAGTGTAGGGGATCGTGCAGGGGGTGGTGTTTCAGGGTTTAGGGCAGTGCAGTGGTGTTCGGGCAGTGTAGGGGTCGTGCTGGGGGTGGTGTTTCAGGGTTTAGGGCAGTGCAGTGGTGTTCGGGCAGTGTAGGGGGTCGTGCAGGGGGTGGTGTTTCAGGGTTTAGGGCAGTGCAGTGGTGTTCGGGCAGTGTAGGGGTCGTGCTGGGGCTGGTGTTTCAGGGTTTAGGGCAGTGCAGTGGTGTTCGGGCAGTGTAGGGGGTCTTGCTGGGGGTGGTGTTTCAGGGTTTAGGGCAGTGGTGTTCGGGGAGTGTAGGGGGTCTTACTGGGGGTGGTGTTTCAGGGTTTAGGGCAGTGCAGTGGTGTTCGGGCAGTGTAGGGGGTCTTGCTGGGGGTAGTGTTTCAGGGTTTAGGGCAGTGCAGTGGTGTTCGTGCAGTGTAGGGGGTCGTGCTGGGGATGGTGTTTCAGGGTTTAGGGCAGTGCAGTAGTGTTCGGGCAGTGTAGGGGTCGTGCAGGAGGTGGTGTTTCAGGGTTTAGGGCAGTGCAGTTGTGTTCGGGCAGTGTAGGGGGTCATGCTGGGGGTGGTGTTTCAGGGTTTAGGGCAGTGCAGTGGTGTTCGGGCAGTGTAGGGGGTCGTGCTGGGGGTGGTGTTTCAGGGTTTAGGGCAGTGGTGTTCGGGCAGTGTAGGGGTCTTGCTGGGGGTGATGTTTCAGGGTTTAGGGCAGTGCAGTGGTGTTCGGGCAGTGTAGGAGGTCTTGCTGGGGGTAGTGTTTCAGGGTTTTGGGCAGTGCAGTGGTGTTCGGGCAGTGTAGGGGTCATGCTGGGGGTGGTGTTTCAGGGTTTAGGGCAGTGCAGTGGTGTTCGGGCAGTGTAGGGGGTCGTGAAGGGGGTGGTGTTTCAGGGTTTAGGGCAGTGCAGTGGTGTTTGGGCAGTGTAGGGGGTCGTGCTAGGGTATGTGTTTCAGGGTTTAGGGCAGTGCAGTGGTGTTCGGGCAGTGTAGGGGATCGTGCTGGGGGTAGTGTTTTAGGGTTTAAGGTAGTGCAGCGGTGTTTGTGTAGTGTAGGGGGTCGTGCTGGGGGCAGTGTTTTAGGGTTTAGGGTAGTGCAGTGGTGCTTGTGTAGTGTAGGGGGTCGTGCTGGGGGTAGTGTTTTAGGGTTTAGGGTAGTGCAGTGGTGTTTATGTAGTGTAGGGGTCATGTTTTAGGGTAGTGCAGTGGTGTTCGGGTAGTGTAGGGGGACGTGCTGAGGGTGGTGTTTCAGGGTTTAGATCAGAGTAGTGGTGTTCGGGCAGTGTAGGTGGTCGTGCTGGGGGTGGTGTTTCAGGGTTTAGGGCAGTGGTGTTCGGGCAGTGTAGGGGGTCTTGCTGGGGGTGATGTTTCAGGGTTTAGGGCAGTGCAGTGGTGTTCGGGCAGTGTAGGAGGTCTTGCTGGGGGTAGTGTTTCAGGGTTTTGGACAGTGCAGTGGTGTTCGGGCAGTGTAGGGGTCATGCTGGGGGTGGTGTTTCAGGGTTTAGGGCAGTGCAGTGGTGTTCGGGCAGTGTAGGGGGTCGTGCTAGGGTATGTGTTTCAGGGTTTAGGGCAGTGCAGTGGTGTTCGGGCAGTGTAGGGGATCGTGCTGGGGGTAGTGTTTTAGGGTTTAAGGTAGTGCAGTGGTGTTTGTGTAGTGTAGGGGGTCGTGCTGGGGGCAGTGTTTTAGGGTTTAGGGTAGTGCAGTGGTGCTTGTGTAGTGTAGGGGGTCGTGCTGGGGGTAGTGTTTTAGGATTTAGGTTAGTGCAGTGGTGTTGGGGTAGTGTTTTAGGGTTTAGGGTAGTGCAGTGGTGTTTGTGTAGTGTAGGGGGTCATGCTGGGGGTAGTGTTTAAGGGTTTAGGATAGTGCAGTGGTGTTTGTGTAGTGTAGGGGGTCGTGCTGGGGTAGTGTTTTAGGGTTTAGGGTAGTGCAGTGGTGTTTTTGTAGTGTAGGGGGGTCATGTTTTAAGATGCAACGCTCCAATACCTGACCAGTCTGCACTACATAAAACTGCAAAAAAACTAAAAATAAAAAGTGTTTTGCACACTTTTGTCATTGGGCTATATGTGGGCTACATCTGGGTAATATTTGTGCTACATTTGGGCTCTTTTTCACTGGTGGCCATCTTGGAAGACTTCTTTGTTATGAAGTTTCCTAATTTCCTCATTTACTGCAGTCTCCTCAGTAGGAAATGCTTTCAGTTTTTTACTTTGATTCCATCAAGAAGGCATTCAGATGTGTCACACATTTGCCATAAATTCAGAATGTTATTACTCTAGTTGTTCATTAGATCACTGTAGTAAAGCTACTGCTCACCAAGGAGTTAACTGGAAGTCTACTGCTGGTATTAAAAGTGATTGTTTCAGTCTGCATGTCAGAATTTTCTAATGAAATAGAAGAGGATTTGAGATCTCACTTAAAACATGCACTAAATTTTCTTTTTGCAGCACTAACCATAATTTCTATGGCAAAATGAACCCCCTCATTTTGTTCCTTTTTAAATTAAATGTTTTAAGTGTTACCAGTTTATTCCAATCAAGATGGCTTCAGGTGTGCCATTCTTTTGTCATAAGTAAGGCTGTTAGCACTCTAGTTGTTCTTTAGAACACTCTGGGAAGCTGCAGTAGAACACAAAGGCATCAACTGACAGGCTGCTCCTGTTGAAATATAACAGGAAGATATTTGAGATCTCACTTAAAACATGTCCTAATTTTTCTTTCTACAGCACTAACCATAATTTCTATGGCAAAATGAACCCCCTCATGTTGTTCCTTTTTAAATTAAATGTTTTAAGTGTTACCAGTTTATTCCAATCAAGATGGCTTCAGGTGTGCCATACTTTTGTCATAAATAAGATTGTTAGCGCTCTAGTTGTTCTTTAGAACACTCTGGGAAGCTGCAGTAGAACACAAAGGCATCAACTGACAGGCTGCTCCTGTTGAAATATAACAGGAAGATATTTGAGATCACACTTGAAACATGTCCTAATTTTTCTTTCTACAGCACTAACCATAATTTCTATGACAAAATGAACCCCACCATTTTGTTCCTTTTTAAATTAAATGTTTTAAGTGTTACCAGTTTATTCCAATCGAGATGGCTTCAGGTGTGCCATACTTTTGTCATAAGTAAGACTGTTAGCGCTCTAGTTGTTCTTTAGAACACTCTGGGAAGCTGCAGTAGAACACAAAGGCATCAACTGACAGGCTGCTCCTGTTGAAATACAACAGGAAGATATTTGAGATCACACTTGAAACATGTCCTAATTTTTCTTTCCAGAGCACTAACCATAATTTCTATGACAAGATGAACCCCATCATTTTGTTCCTTTTTAAATTAAATGTTTTAAGTGTTACCAGTTTATTCCAATCAAGATGGCTTCAGGTGTGCCATACTTTTGTCATAAGTAAGGCTGTTAGCACTCTAGTTGTTCTTTAGAACACTCTGGGAAGCTGCAGTAGAACACAAAGGAATCAACTGACAGTCTCTGCCCTTGTTGGATGTACATGTTTTACTGAGAATGTCAGACTTCATTCTCACATGACTGAGAAAGATAATGTGAATTTACAGAAAATATGCTCTCATTTTAGCTTCTGGGGCACCTTCCAAAACTGTATGGGACAAGCATGTGAAAATAGTTTTCTCTCAAACATGATTCATGATATCCCAGCAGAAGGTTTTTCACAGGGTAAAATCACCTTAGAACACACCACAATTCCTGAAATTAGTATGGTACCATCAACAAATGAATTCTAATGTAACTAAAGTCTGTTATCACCCTTTATAGTTCTCCTTTTGGTAACCCTCAAAATCTTCGATTCACTACAATGCATTTCAATGGGGTACTATCATTTATATTGGTCCCAAGATGGCTGCCAGCAATTCCAGGATGAAGTGCTGACAGCCAATCAGATCTCACGATGACATGTGTGGTTAGGCTCCGCCCAGATATATATGTGTTTTTACTTTTGATTTTCTCAGCAACTACTGAACGGATTTACACCATTTAACAAAAAGGGTTCTTTTTGAACCAAGAACTACCTCTTTGCCAAATTTGGTGTAATTCCGTTCAGCAGTTCGGGCTGTAGCCTTGCATAAAGTTTCCTATGGGAAATTGATTTTTTGACTCTTATTTTTTAATTTCTCCGCAACTACTGAACAGATTTACACCATTTAACAAAAAGGGTTCTTTCTGAACCAAGAACTACCTCTTTGCCAAATTTGGTGTAATTCCGTTCAGCAGTTCGGGCTGTAGCCGTGTCTAAAGTTTCCTATGGGAAAATGAATGGGGAAAACATGTTTTGGGACCCCCTTTTTTCTCGGCCCCCGCTTGATGAATCACCCTGAGACTTTCAGGGTAGGAGCGGACCGGAGCGGGCCATAAAGTTTGAAAATTTCACGAAGATTCGTCAACCGACGCAAGAGTTATTTCAAATAGAATGTCGCGGATTTCCTATGGAAAATAGGTCCTAACTATAACTATCTACTGGCGACCGCCAGTAGATAATATATATATATATATATATGAACAAAAACTCCCACTTCCTTAGAAACATCCAATGAAGAAGGCACGGACTCGAGGCTGTTGAGGATATGGCTTATTTATTCATTTCAGGTCACCCATAACCCGGAGACACGAGAGACGCGTTTCGGCTTCACAGAAGCCTTTGTCAATCTGATTGGCGCCAACATCAAGTAAGTATATATAATGACCCTCCCACTTAAGGCTTTGATAAACACAGAGAAAATACTATCAAGCACAATGCTTTGATGTACACATGCTGTAACACAAAAGAAACAAACATAAATATTTAACTCAGTGATGAAAACCAGTCTATATGTATTACCGTAATTTTAAAAGCATGAATAATTGAAAATGCATTTCAAAACTGTGTAAAATTTCCTGCCTTAATAGGAATATTCCATACATTTAACATATGGCACCCATCACTCGTTGTTTGTTGCCTATAAATCCCACACATCATATGTAAAATTATTAAAATAAAGCGGCACTGCTACGTATTAAAAAGTTGTCACATTGAAACTGCCTTTAACCTCAAATCTAATACTCCAAAAGTGCCCGCACTTTAATCATTTTAGTCTTATTAGACGGGGTTTGTGGCATATGGTGCCCACTTGGGCAGATTTGCAAAAGAACACAACATATTAAGTGAAACAACAGTGGCCATTCATGTATATTTTTTGTTCCCTATCTAGCTATTATGCAGCTCTATATGGTTTAATTCTATTGATGATGCAGTCTCATCAATTCACAGAATCTATTTTTTCTGACTTGCCAGTAGATCTGTAGCATAATTTTAGGGTGGCCTTACCCATTTGGGTAGTACATATTTTCAAAAGTGCCGGACACATTTACTATCTTGAATACGTGGTGGTGACTTAGAAAATGAGTCATTCTCTTTTCATGTAAAAATGAGAGCAATGCCTTTCTTTATTCATGTTGGGTTGTATATGCTTTTAGATATGTATATATTTTATCTGATTTTAGCATTATAACAACTGACATATTTGATGTGTTTCACTTGGCAGCTATTATTGTCAATAATGTGTGTTCTGCAGGCCATAACCATAAGCTAAATGATGAAGTTTTTCTTTTATGTTTATTATCATGTGCTCTGTGCTAGCGTATCAATTTGCACCTGTCACTTTAAATTTTGCACTTCTCAAAAAAAGCGTCATGTGATCAAGACCTTTCGTAGGTCGAAACACGTCATGGCGGATTTCAAGGGCGTTTGATTAATAAATATACTGCACCTTATTTCTGGGTCTGTCTTCGTTCATCGAGCACGATTGTAGCAGCGGAGTTCTTTTCATATATATATATATATATATATATATATATATATATATGTATATATATATATATATATAGAAACATCCAATGAAGAAGGCACGGACTCGAGGCTGTTGAGGATATGGCTTATTTATTCATTTCAGGTCACCCATAACCCGGAGACACGAGAGACGCGTTTCGGCTTCACAGAAGCCTTTGTCAATCTGATTGGCGCCAACATCAAGTAAGTATATATAATGACCCTCCCACTTAAGGCTTTGATAAACACAGAGAAAATACTATCAAGCACAATGCTTTGATGTACACATGCTGTAACACAAAAGAAACAAACATAAATATTTAACTCAGTGATGAAAACCAGGCTATATGTATTACCGTAATTTTAAAAGCATGAATAATTGAAAATGAATTTCAAAACTGTGTAAAATTTCCTGCCTTAATAGGAATATTCCATACATTTAACATATGGCACCAATCACTCGTTGTTTGTTGCCTATAAATCCCACACATCATATGTAAAATTATTAAAATAAAGCGGCACTGCTACGTATTAAAAGTTGTCACATTGAAACTGCCTTTAACCTCAAATCTAATACTCCAAAAGTGCCCGGACCTCCGATGGCAGGCCTCTGACCTCAATAGTGGAATGAATAATCATGATTAATTGCTGCAAATAACCAGGTTTGCATCCAAGCCTACAGCAGCCCCGATAATCACAAACATGTCACAGGGCTTAAACTATAAATAGTTGTAAACCTAAACAGACTTAAATGTCAATTTCCCTGCGCATGCTATATCTTCAACGGGACTGCCTGTCCCATAATGCAACTTGGTGATTACCAGTTTGGCAGCAATTCGTGGACAAATGTACGTAAGAGAGTCAGAGGCATAAAATATGACGGGGCCAATGACACCACATGGATGATAAGGACAATAAAATATCGTCTCTTAGGGGAAAAGGTCACAATGTCTTTGGTAACGGACAGCGCCGAATATAACTTCAAACCAGGCACAAACTCAGGGTAAAGGGGGACCGGCAATCAAAACAGTTTCCGTATGCCAAACAAACCTCACCGCTTTGGCATAGGCGTCGGCAGTGCCCGGTCACCAGAGGGGGCCAGTCTCATGGGCAAGGCATTTCTTGCAGGGGAAATGCTGACCCTGTGCTGGCAGTCGACAAACCGCCCCGCTACAGGCTCTTAGTCTCCCCTTGCTGTCATCCTTGGTCCTCTTCCTGGCTGCCATTCTGGGGGCTCACCCTATAGCACTTCCGTACTCCTCCAAAGATTCGGTCACAGGGGAGAGCCACAAAACGACCAGTGTTTCGTGAACAGCGTTGAGACCGATAACGCTGAATTCGAATGAACAAAAACTCCCACTTCCTTAGAAACATCCAATGAAGAAGGCACGGACTCGAGGCTGTTGAGGATATGGCTTATTTATTCATTTCAGGTCACCCATAACCCGGAAACACGAGAGACGCGTTTCGGCTTCACAGAAGCCTTTGTCAATCTGATTGGCGCCAACATCAAGTAAGTATATATAATAACCCTCCCACTTAAGGCTTTGATAAACACAGAGAAAATACTATCAAGCACAATGCTTTGATGTACACATGCTGTAACACAAAAGAAACAAACATAAATATTGAACTCAGTGCTGAAAACCAGTCTATATGTATTACCGTAATTTTAAAAGCATGAATAATTGAAAATGCATTTCAAAACTGTGTAAAATTTCCTGCCTTAATAGGAATATTTCATACATTTAACATATGGCACCCATCACTCGTTGTTTGTTGCCTATAAATCCCACACATCATATGTAAAATTATTAAAATAAAGCGGCACTGCTACGTATTAAAAAGTTGTCACATTGAAACTGCCTTCAACCTCAAATCTAATACTCCAAAAGTGCCCGGACCTCCGATGGCAGGCCTCTGACCTCAATAGTGGAATGAATAGTCATGATTAATTGCTGCAAATAACCAGGTTTGCATCCAAGCCTACAGCAGCCCCGATAATCACAAACATGTCACAGGGCTTAAACTATAAATAGTTGTAAACCTAAACAGACTTAAATGTCAATTTCCCTGCGCATGCTATATCTTCAACGGGACTGCCTGTCCCATAATGCAACTTGGTGATTACCAATTTGGCAGCAATTCGTGGACAAATGTACGTAAGAGAGTCAGAGGCATAAAATATGACGGCGCCAATGACACCACATGGATGATAAGGACAATAAAATATCGTCTCTTAGGGGTAAAGGTCACAATGTCTTTGGTAACGGACAGCGCCGAATATAACCGATAACGCTGAATTCGAATGAACAAAAACTCCCACTTCCTTAGAAACATCCAATGAAGAAGGCACGGACTCGAGGCTGTTGAGGATATGGCTTATTTATTCATTTCAGGTCACCCATAACCCGGAGACACGAGAGACGCGTTTCGGCTTCACAGAAGCCTTTGTCAATTATATATATAAACTTCTTATATATAAGGGAAACCCTAGCAGAGATTGTAAAATTATGAGCGTGAGTTGTTTCCGGGTATGAATCTATCAGTTTGGGGTTCAGGCAAAAACGGGTACACTGGTGTCAATTATTGGACATATTTTTCACAAAAATAAAACTGGGCCCTTACATTTTTGCTGCAACTCAGTAAACAAGAGAAATGTGTTCCCTGAGATCAACTAGCTAACATATTAGATGTTTTTTTTCATTCATGCCAATTAAGGACTTTATTGGTAATATTAATATCCTTATGTGTGTAAATTGGGGAAAGACTAAAATGTATACATATCCGAATGGGAATTTGATAGAAATGGCTCAGCCTACTTACAAGAATAATTAATAGTTGGGGAAGACATAGTTTTAAGCCATTGTGCCATATAAACCATGTCTTTAAAAGTTAAAGGGATTTAACATTGTATGCTCCAATTTTTGCCATCAACTTAGACCTGTAGTGGTACTTTCAACTGACAAATTCCGAACTTGTTCAAGGTTAAAGGCAGAACGAAATTGAAAGCAATCTGGAAAAATTCGCACCACCATTCATTTTGGGCTGTTTACCCTTCTTTAAAGAAATACATACACACCAATTATTCCATAAAAACTTTGACAAAAGGCCTTCAATTGATTTTTAAAAAATGAGGAACTTTTGAAGGAAACATAGATAAATGCAAATTAATAATGAGTAAAAACATAATTTGATGGTGTCTGCACTCATACGAAAAGGGGAGACCATTTTTCAGTTAGAGTTATAATTGTATTTTTGAACTTTTCTAAGTTAGTTTTGATTGTATCATTATTGGAATTGCAATATAATATCCCAGATATTCAGTTTTAGTACTATTGCATGTAAATCCTGATTGTTTAAACATATCTTTGAAACAGTATTTATTCAGTTGCATAACTAGAGATTTATCAATATTTAGGGCCCAATTACGATGTCAGAAGGAAAGCCTCTGACCACTGGTTGGAGGCTTTCCGCCCGACATGGTAGGTTTGAAGTCAGAACGCTGTATTAGGATGATGGCGGTCGGAGTTTAAACCTGCGGGGAATCCGAAAGGTTCTGACGGGCTCAAGGAGACCGTCGGTCAGTCGGAAAAGTAGCATAATCCCTTAAGGACGGCGTTTCCGCCATCTGGATTGTGATGTCGGTTTCCGACAGCCATTCCATGTCGGCCTTTCCGAGATGGAAAGGCTGTCAGAAAGTAACATTGGGGCCCCCTAGCAGGGCCTCTGCCCCCATGGCCCACGCATACTGCCCTGGGGGGAACCTATGGTGCCCCCCTCAACATCCCTGCACCGTGTGGCAGTCACCGTCCGCCATCATAATTAGGGCCTTAGTTTAAGCCCAGATATTTTGTAAAGTAAATATAATATATCATAAAATGCATCCAAGGATCTGGAAGGATTTCAAATGTATAACAAAAAAATCATCCGGTTATGCTATAAAGTTTATTTAGTCATCTCTAATCTTACATCCAGATAACATTTTAGGTCATATTTATTTCCCTAAAAATGGATCAAGGGGCAAAAAAAAGTAAAAGTGAAAGGGGTCATCCTTGTCTAGTTCCTCTTTTAAGAAAAACATATTCAAATTGCATACCAATAACAAATACTAAGGTTTTAGGAGAAGAATAAAGTAAAGTAATATACTGTAATATTCTGGGCCCAAACAGTGCTTTCCGGTGCTCAGCAGCGGTACATATGACAGTCTGCCACATGGTGGCACTGTCTATCTAACTTAGAAATAAGCACAACAACGGTTTATTATCAATATAATGTACATTTAAAATAACTAATACCTGCCGTCCAAGCCATTCTTATAGCTTTGGGGACCTGGAATAGTCTGAATTGTCAGACTTGCAGGAGTGGTATGGTTAGTAGTTGTGTTGGTACTATCATTGGCAGTGCTGGCATGGGTAAATGGGTGATGTAAGCTGCAGTGGACTCCTAACGAGGGCCCTGGCACTAATTGTTTTCAAATTAAGCACTGGACTAAACCCATGCCACTGCAAGGCCTTCATAATAAAACACCAATTAACATGCTCAAAGTCTTTTTCAGCTTCAAGTCTGACTGTAGCTAGACGGATCTTACTTTTGTAAGCACCATCAACAATATTCAAGAAAGTTCTGAAATTATCAGTAATATTTCTGCCCTTCACAAATCCAAACTGTTCTACACTTAGGCCCTGTGGGTGAAGCGGTGGCGGTCCAGCCACTGCCGCACTGGCGGTCCGACTGCCCTATTAGGACTCAACAGAACCGTGTTCCCAGGCAGCCCCTTGGCAGTCTGAGAGCTGCAATATGCTTGGTGGTGCTCTGAGGCACCGCCAAACATATTACAATTTTCCTCACCGCCAGCGGTGTCATGGAGGTTCTTCCTCCATGTAACTGCTGGCGGTGAGGAAAGAAAGGGGATCTTAGAGGGCCCCCACTTGCTCCTGTGCATGGGGTGGCTTCCAAGGGGGCACATCTTGTGCCCCCCCATGTAGATTTGCACCCCTAGTTCTTGCACGAGAAGGAATGCACAACATGGTGCATTCTTTCCCGTGCAGGAACGTGCACAGGCGGTGCCGCGTCGGTGCTGTTTAAGGCTCATTTCGACCCGCAGTGAGTGGCGGAGGGCTGCAGCTGCGACCGGAGAGGCCCCAGTCTGGTGGACATGGAAAGAGAGCGGTGGGCGCAGGAGGCAGTGCTCAGGCCCGAAAGAGGTCTTGCCAAGGATTGTGCGGGTGGCACTGAGATGGCGGCGTGCGGACATCCCAGGGCACCTGAAGACCTGCGGCCCCTGGGAAATATATGCCGAGACAGCAGCCCGATGGTGGTTAGCCGCTGGCATTGTGGGGCCGCGTGGATGTATCGCTGACCCGGGGATGTGTCGCGGGAGATCGGGGTGGGCAGCCTGAGCTTGCCGCAAGTGGAACAGGAAGTGAGGAGAAGCCACTGTATTGAGGGCTGCCTGGGCTTGAAGGAACCTCTTGGGGGCCTGGTGCTTGGTGACCCCCTGGGATGGAGTGGTGGGGTGATCACCATGGAAAACCCACCCAATGAACTGCGCAAATAGACTGGCTGTCCCGGAGGTGTGAGAGACACCAGGTGAGACTTGGGGGAGGCCAAGCTGTTACCCTGAGAGATCTGGTTGTGCTCATCCCTTGCAGCTGACACCGCGGGCGGGACGCAACCCCCACTTCGGCCTGCTGGAAGGCGCTATCCCTGTGGCCAGAGAGACTAGTCGCTCACTATGCGTTCCGGCCCTCCACTGCTCGGGAAATGGTGCCTACAGGTGGGGTGGTGGTGAACATGGTCCGGAATGGGGGCAACAATGTGGCGGGCCATCCGGCTATGTCTGCGGATGAACCTTCCTTGAAGGAAATAATGGCTGCAATTCAAGCACTACGAAATACGATTGAGCCCAAGCTTGACGCAGTCACCATAGACGTGAGCCTCTTGAGGGCTGATTTTAGTAACATCTCTGAAAAAGTCAAGGCGGCAGAAACACACACTGGTGGGCTTCAGTCCACGACGAAGAGGCTGGAGGAGCAAGTGCAAACCCTGACTAAACAAAATGCCATAATGGCGGCCAAGGAAGGAAGGTCCCGGAGAAATAACATTCGGGTGGTGGGGGTCCTGGAAGGGGCAGAAGGGCCCAGTAATGATCTTTATTTGGAGGACTTGATCCTAAATACCCTTCGCCGCAAGCGATGGTCCAAGTTCTTCTCGATTGAGAGGGTGCACAGGGCGCTGGGCCCCAGACCTAAACCGGGAGTGCCGCCGCGCACCATTATTGCACGCATTATCAGCTATAGGGACCAGGATGCGATCCTTCAGGTGGCCAGGGTACATGGAGACCTACATACTGACAATGCGATTCGAAGGCTCTTTCCAGATTTCAGGATCCAGGTGCAGAAGCAGAGATGTAGTTTTGAGAGTGTTAAGCAAACACTGCGTGAAAAGGAAATAAAGTACATGATGCTGTACCCATCCAAACTCCGGGTCATCTCAGAGGGCAAGAGTTGGCAATTCGAATCTCTGAACGAGGCCTGGAGCTGGTTGGAGGGGTAGCGCGTGGTCAGGCGGAAATAAACAAAGACTGCCCGTCATGGTACAGACCGTCAACGCCAAGGTCAGGACCTCTCCGGACCAGCGGCAGTGTCAGACTCGGACATGTGAGCTTATCTTGGGGAAGGTTGTTCACTGTGTTTGGAGTGGGAGGATGGGGTCTTGCTGCATACTAAATCCAGGTTGAGGCTACAGTGACACTGATGCTGGTTTGGTGAGTTTAAGACGGTTGGGCCTGATCTGGCGGCAGTGGGGGGTTTGCCCTTTCTGAATGCTGGTCTGGGACAAGTAAGATACTTGCATACTATGGACTGTACTGGAAGGTCCTTTGGTTGTCTAAGCAAGCGGTGGCGGAGTGGCCCACCCTCACTCTCAGTTGTACAAGTTTGGGTGACAGGCACTCTGCGAGTTGGGGTGGTGGGCGGTTCTAAACTCACAAAGCAGGGATGCAGGAAGGGGGAATTTGAGGGTTGTTGAATATATAATCCACTGTCATAGGTGGTTTCATCACCGGCAAGTATCCCCAAGTTGGGGGAAGCATGATCGAATTTGTTTATTTTTTGGGTTTTTGATCATAACAGTATGTATTGTTGGTTGCTCATGCACTGAGGATGGGAGGGGACGTGGGGCTGCCGAAGAGAGTCGGTGGTTATGCCACCGAGAAGTGGACAATGCAGTGATGAGGGACATAACTTTTTTCCATGGGGACAGCTGATCACAGTGGACTAAAGATCTGGACCTGACCTGCCAGGTGCCGTTCTGTGGGGGTTTTTTCAATATCTATGGATGTATATTCTAGAGAACCCCGGGACTTTTTTGACAAAAATCTCCAGCCACGATTGGTCAGGTTGAAGGGGTATGTGAAACACTGGGGTACGTTCCCATTGACCCTGGTGGGAAAGGCGGCATTATATAAAATTATGACACTCCTGCGTTTACTCTACGTGCTCCAGAACGCACCTTACAGAGTTCCTAAGGACTTTTTTCAGAGGGTGGAGAGCGAACTTTGTTGTGGCAGGGCGGAGCGTCGCGCATAGCTCTGGCTAAACTGCAAAGGGGGTCTATGAGGGTGGCTTGGCGATCCCAGACATCACTAAATATTATTGGGCAACTCAACTCCTTGTGGTGAACAAATGGATATTTGCGGACAGACAGGATCCGGCATATCGCGTCGATAGGCAGGCTATGGGGTGAAGAGGATATGAGGCAATACTCTATCAAAAGAAGCTACATAGGGGGTTGCTGCATTATACTCAGGTGGCAGTTAGGCATGGCAAGAGGCTATGGGCTGCTTGGGTTGGGGAAAGCGATTCACGATAATGACCCCCCCTTGTGGTGCAGCGACCTGCTCGGAGAGGTGAGTGGGCTGCAAGGCGTCTCCAAGTGGGAACTAATAGGGATAGAACATCTGGGGGACGTCTGGGGGAAACAGGCTTATATTACGTTCGAAACCCTAGGGCAAGAATATAAGCTAAAAGAAAGGGAGAGGTTTTGATATCTCCAGCTGGGCCACGCCCTTGTGCGGCATATTCGAGAGGGTAAGCAGTTGCCGGATGCCTCCCCCATGGAAGATCGTTTGTTAACGGACCATATCCCTGATAAGGCTATATCCATCATATACCGTGAATTGCTCAATAATTCACCAGTTCCCTTTAGGGCGCTAAGAGAGGCCAGGGCAGTGGACCTTAATAGTCTAGATGACAACAATTGGCAGAAGGCCCGGCAGAGCCCTCAGGAGGTGGGCGTTCGGGTGCGATTTCACTTGGTTCAGCTGAGGGTTCTCCATCGCTACAATTATACAAGGACCAGGTTGGTGGCAATGGGGAGGTCACCCACTCTGCTATGCCTGAAGGGCTGTGGCGGAGAGGGCACTTTCTTCCATATTCTCTGGGAGTGCCCAGCGTTACAACAGTATTGGGGTGGGGTGACTCGGACAACGGCGGCTGTGTTGGCCCAGGAGGTACCATTGGATGGGAAATGGCTCTTGTTGATGATCACAAGGGAGACAGTATGGCCTAAGTATCCAAACATTTGGTTGGTGCTGGCGGCAGGGGTGGCCAAAAGGAACATTTAGAGGGCCTGGGGTTAAGCGACTCCACCCTTACTCTCTGACTGGAAGACAGACCTGAATTGGTGCCAGCAGGCCGAAAAAATAATTTACCAAAGTAGAGGCTCCCCGAAGAAGTGGGAAAAGTTCTGGGGAGCATGGCAAGCGATTCTAATTTTCATAGGGAGGGTGGGGGTACGGTCTGGGTCTTGTCCTAGGACCACACAAGGGGTTCCGTGGTGGGACTACTTCACAGCTCTAAGAGTTTGGCCCTTGTTTTTTGTACTGTTAATACTACGCTACTCGTCATGTCCAACAGTACATTCTACTGTGCTGAACATGTTTGAAAAAAAAGAACTAAAAAAAAAAAGGATTTGGCATAAATTGAGGTCACCCCCCAGTGAGACATGGTCAGCATCCTCTTGCCCCAGGACTTACTGCAGTTCCTGGAAAAACTCTGAGGAGTCAAAGTTCGGTGCATAGACGTTAAGCAGCCACATACCTGCTGTCCCCATCTGTGTAGCAGACCCTGGGAGTGAAGGGGACCGTCCTATGTATTAAAATGCAGACCCTGCGAGAATAGGTGCTGTAGGTGGAAAAGTACCTATGTGGGCCCCAGGATGATGCAAATGTATGTGACGTACCGGGGGAGATGTGTCTCCTGTAAAAACATGATATTCACGCCATGGTGTGTGAGATATTATAGCCCCTGCTTACCCGTACAGGTGTTGTTGCTGCGCCTGATGCTCCAAGTCAAGAAAGGGATCTCGACCCGTGGGTCGATAGTGTTATGTGACATATTCGCGCAGAGTATTTATGAAGTAAAGAGCATCGCGCTGCCTGTATAATGGGTCCTTCCATTCAAATAAAGACAAAAACATTCCACACAAAAACACCCTCCCATCCTCCACCCCCCGCCCACACCGGGCCCAAAAATGCCCAGCGAATCTCCACAATACAATCCCACAAGTTTACCAACAGAGATAAAGAAATAATCAACACGGTGTACACCACATGGGGTGAGCAACGCTGCAGCAACTGATCCCCAGACTGAACAGGGAAAAGTCACTATAAAACCAGGATGAAGGCCAACAAGTTACTTTGAACATGTATGACTATCAGGAAAAACAGCGCGACTAAATGAAGGCTGATACGTTACTGTCTCAACCCTACCACAGAGGATCATTCACGTCTGGTCTATACAGCAGCCATCAGGACAGGTCAGTCCGGAGTAAATAAATCAGAACTGTTTCTAGCATGCAAGTCAGGTGGCAAGCGCTCAGTAGTGCTACAACGGCTCGGCGAATGATCTTTGGCATAGCGTTTGCAGAAGGCCTGAGCATCCGCAGGGGTATCAAAGATTTGCGCCTTACCGTTGATGTCAACTCGCAAGCGAGCAGGGTACAGCATACCATACTTCAGTCCCAGCCATCTAAGTACAATTTTGACATCCGTGAATTTGCGGCGTGCCTCCTGAACTACCAATGTGAAATCCGGAAATAGGAAGCTTGGAGCCCTGATACTGCACCTGTCCATGATCGCGGGCCAGACAGAGCACGGTGTCTCGATCCCCGAAATTTAACAGATAGGCAATTATAGGACGCGGGAATGGGAGGTGGGCCAAGGGAGCGGTGGGCGAGCTCCACCACGAAAGTGGAAGTAAAGTGCTCATGGCCAAAAAGCTACAATAGTAGGCACTCCACAAAGTGGTCCATCCCGCCAGTGTCCTTGGATTTCACAATGCCCACGATGCGTAAATTATTGCGGCGTGATCTGGCCTCCAAGTCTTTGTTTTTTATGGCAACTGTTTTGACCAGATATTTCAGCTTGTCAAGCCGCTTCGCCATCTTCACAGCGCTGTCCTCTAGCATAGACTGGTGTTCCTCAGCACCATTGAGGCGGGCCTGGTAGCGATCTAAGCGTTCTGCCATGCCGTCTAGACTGTTCGTAAGGGCATTGAAGCGCGCATCCAAGGCTTTAAACTCTGAGCGTATCTCCACCATAATGACATCTGATGTGTTCAGCTGCTCATGGCCAGTTGGTACCAACACCCCCTCCACCATCCCAGCCGATGCCTCAGATCTATCCGGGTTCCTCGTTAGTTTAAATGGCTGTTTTGGGTCACCACGCCCCATGCTACACAAAGCACAAGAGGGTGTGAGGTTAGTAGGCACGTGCAGAAGACTGACCCAGAAGTAAAAAGCTTCAATTTATAGTGATTAGGAGCTTTTAAGTGAGGGTAGCTGATGGTGGACTGAGGTAGGGGATCAGGCAGGCAGACGCTGTACGTTATCACAGGGTAGGCAGAGGAGACAGGAAGACGCAGCTATCAAAAGTGCCAATCAGTTACAACCAGAGCCACCCGCCGTTCATCAACTATTCAGCAGGCAATGAGGGAGGGCAACCACAGCAGGGCAAACGATGTCAGAATACCCGCTAACAATTACATGGCCTCAACTGCGGTACCCAGTCCAGCCAGCAGATCCCGCTGTAAGCGTCCGTCAGAGGCAGCAAAACAAGAAGGCTAGGAGGCAATTCACTAGGGTGTTGGCTGGGAGACCATAAGGTAGGGTCACTCACCGGGCCCAGGCTGGGTGGCCTCCATCAAAAGGAATCCAGTGTGCCAACCTGCGATCCCCCGAGGTTGAGACCCAGCACTACGGGAAGTCTGCAGCCAGCACAGGCACTCAGGCGGGCGCCGGGGGATTCCCCCAGTCCGGCGGATAATGAAGGAGGGTAGCAATGCTGCACCCCAGGTGAGGAGCTGCTGGGCTGCTAGGTTGGGCAGCAAGGTGGTGCTGGAACATCAAGGCCTAGTGGCTCTTCGCAGCCGCCGATAATGCTGGTGAGGCCCACAAGGCCCAGGGCTGGCGCAGGTACTCTGTCACTCTCAGGTCATCCCAGCGCCCAGCCACTCAGTCTGACAGCAGATCCCGGGGCTGAAAGGTCGGCACAGGTCCACGTTACCCTGTATGCAGGCCAGGCAGGGCTTGGTAGCCCTGAATCCTCAGGCTCACCCACGGACCCTGTCACCGTAGGGCCTCTGAGGTACGCGCCGAGCCCACTGTGATCTTCATACCTGTCGCCGCCACGATCGCTGGATTCAGCAGGGGCGATCCACCACTGATGGGGATGAAAGCGCACTATTGCCGATGTCACAAATTCATATCAGATGACAAAAATCTGCTATTGTGGGGAATCAGAGGCCAGAGCTTCAACACTGAACTGCCCTCTTAGACGCCAGTGTGTCCACGTCCCTCACCTCTGCCCATATGACGGACACATATAGATTTGGTAGTCGGTTAACCACCACTCCAACACAGACGAAGTATTCACCGACAACAGATGATTTAACACCGACCACAGAAGAGAACCGCTGGCCCAGCGGATAAACCTCCGTCAACGCCGACTTAGGTTCTCCCATCGAATAAATAAATCAGGCCAGAAAACCTCTGCCAGCATGACGGATGCAATTAAACCTCTGTCACGGAGGAGGGATGGCCCTGACACCAAGATATAAATCGGGCCCTTCGTGTTAATACACAGAGTTCAATCAATACACTTACCAAAGCTTGCATCAAACTGACACTATACACATATACACATGTGCTTGTTTAGAAGATATAAAAGTGTGTTTCCTCTTTGGAATGTTTCCGCAGATACTGAAGATAGTGACAGAAGCTGTGCTGCACTTCAAGCATATCTCATTGAAGAGCTGTAACCTTCGAAGTAAATTCTTTGGGGTTTCAAGGCCACTTTTTTGCTAACTTTTTGATTGCAGTCACTTAGGTGTTGAGCGTCTCCTAAATCATTCAATTTCTTGAGTCAGGTGAACTAAGTAGCATTATTAAAAGAAACTAGCAGCTCCGCTTTCTTTACTGTGTTAGCTTGCCTGGCATGACAAACAAAAGGATTTTAGAAGCTGAACACCTCAGGGGGCGTGGCCACGAGGCGGATGAGAGCGGACGTGTGAGCAGAGAGCTCCGCGCCGACCCCGTCTTTAATCCTGACCAGAGGCGTTCTACGAGGCCCCCGAACCCCCGGGAAGAAGGTGAAAAGGGCCTGGAGGCACCAGCACCCAGTAACAGCGAGGCTGGAAGCAGCGTCAATCTGGGGCTCCGCTAAGAGGACAACGAGTCAGGGACGCAGACCCAAGATGGCGATGAGAGGGCTCTGAGCTCCACTGGTTACGGGAGCGGCGCAGCCTGTGAGGTCTAGCGGGAGCAACCGGCGAGGAAAGACTCCCCCCGCGAAGGACCAGAGTGTATGTCGCCAGGGGAGATTGGGGAGAGAGGACTGCTGAGTGCCTGGGGCATTAAAAACTCCGGAGGCTGTGCGGAAACAAAATGGCGGCGGGAGCGGCCGGAAAAGTTTGCACGGCGGCGATGTGATGAAGCCGCGAACGGGACCTGAGGATTGTATAGCCGCCGCAGCAACCGGGATGCCTGCTGGAGGTCTGTGGGGGCAGAGGGCGCTGTAGCGCGGTTGGGAGCAGAGGGCGCGCGGCGGCCGGCGGCCCCTCCCCCCTCCCTTTATTTCCCTGAGGATGGAACTGGTGGCACTGTGGTGACCGGCGGGAACAAGCTGGCGTGGCTGGGGGCCGCTTAGATCCCCATACAGGTGGAGACGACGGAAGGCGCAGAGAGCAGGGGCTGTGTGGCGGTCCTGGAAGAGGGACTTCTGAGTGGAGCATGCGCCCTGGCGGGAACTGCCTGTGATGAAGGCCGACTGAGGGGTGGAAAAGCAATTAAGGACGGTACAGCCATAGCAGGGACCCCAATGGCAGAAGAGTGCTGATAGCTGAGAGAGGCTGGATGCCCATACTGGAGTGTCCCCCCCTCCTCTAATTGGGGATCAGACGGCTGGTACCACTGAGCGTGGAAGGCCGCAGAAGAGAGGGCATTTGGCAAGCTGGTGAGGCCTAGCTGGTACGGATGTGTTGCCAAGCCGTGGGATTGGTACGAGTGGGTATTGAACTGGAGGTGAGGCCGGCTGTATCTGACTCATGAGGCGGGGGGACCGGGGAAAGTAATATCGGAAGAGGCACAGCAGCTGTCGATAGCTGTTCTGGAGAGGGTCCCATTGCTGGCCGTGATCCTTTGAGGCCCAGCTGGAGAGAGGCCGGTTCCGAGGGCTGAGGCAGTGGACGAAACGAGGCTAGCTGAGCCTGGAGGTCGACCCTGTCAAAGGGGGCGATTCTGAAAGAGGGCGCAGAGAGGAGCAGAGAGGACGGCTGGCCCACCCGAGGTGAGGCTGCATAGTGGGGACCCGCTGAGAGGCCGAGAATTATAGAAGGTCACCCGGGGGCTTCGCGGATCTCGAGACCTGCGGAAGCATGGGGAAACCGAGAGGGAAGCAGGCGGGAGCACCCGTGGAACAGGAAGAGGATACGACCACTGGGGAGGTGCGAGAGGGGCTGCAACAACGCCCAGAGGGGATGCTCCAGCAACAGGTCGATCAAATACTAAAGGCCATGTGACACAGGGCTTAGGATTGCTCCGAGCGGACCACGCCAAACTGGCTGATAGGGTAAAACAAACGGAGACGGCCATAGAAGTCCTGGAACCAGCTCAAAAGTCGATGGCAGCGCAGATGGTAGAGTTTCAGAACAGGCTGCAGACCCTGGAGAGGCGGGCAGAGGATGCTGAAGGGAGAAATCGAAGAAACAACATCCGGGTGGTAGGGCTACCTGAAGGGGTGGAAGGATCCAGCATGGTGGGATATTTGGAGGAGTGGCTAAAAGGGACAGTCGCGCCGGAAGGGTTATCATCTTTCTTCACGCTGGAGAGAGCCCACAGAGTGCCGGCCAGACCCTTGGCACCTGGGAGACCGCCAAGGCCGGTGGTGGCCAGGCTGCTTCATTACAAGGACAGGGACTTCCTACTGTACAAGGCAAGGACGGCGGGCCCCTACACAGTGGACAATAGTAAGGTGACCTTGTTCCCGGATTACACGCTCGAGGTCCAGCGCCGCAGAATATCGTTTGTGGCAGTCAAGAGGGCACTACGGGATGAAGGTATTCAATACTCTCTGATGTTTCCAGCGCGTTTGAAGTTTACAGTGGACGGCACAATGTCCTTCCTTGGCAGCCCAGAAGAGGCCTGGGACTGGCTGGAGATGTATAAAGCTGGTATTGGAGAAGCAGGGAGTGGAGTGGGAGCAGGAGCGGAGGGGCCGCGCCCGCGCAGACTGAGGCGTAACCGGCGACGTCAACCAGCGGCCCAGAAGCCGACAGAGACACAGACGGAAAAGGAGAGAGCAGCCGCTTTGCAGGCCGTCACAGCTATCTCTCAAGTGGAAGGGGATACGTCTCCGGCGAGAACGAAATCGGAAGGGGGGTCCCTGGAAGAGGACAATGAACAATCGGATGCCGGAAGCTTGAAACTGCCTCATGTGACAGCCGGGACGGCGGATGAGACTGTGGATGGGTGAAGAAGACACTGGCCGGTCATGGGAAGGGAATTCAGCCGGGGGGAGATGGGGAGGGGGCTAGCTGGGGACTAGGTTGGCTAGGACTTGCCTAAGTAGGCCCGGGGACTATGCAGGGGCTGTGAAAAATATGTGAAAGAAGTCTCGTTGAAGGGAGGTCCTGGAGGGGGCTGGTTCAACATTACGGGGGAAGGGCGCAGATTGAAGGCCTATTAGGTGTCCGATTATCTGAAGCTGAGGGCTCACCTCCCGTAAGTTTGAGTGGGTGTAGCTCCCTAAGGGCATCGAGGGAGCAGTTGAGTGGTAGTTTAGATGGGTACTAATGTTGTAGCACCTGTTCTGGGGGGAGGGAGTTGGGGAGGGGCTGGGAGGAGGTGGGGGGGAGTTAGGGACACTGGTGTGCTCTTAGGTGGGGGAGGTGTGCAGGGGGGGATTGCTTGATAAATGGGGATGCTACATGATTTGAAATGTATTACCTGGAATGTGAGGGGGCTCCACACAATGCAGAGGCGCCATAAAGTGCATGCTTACTTGGTGCGACGGGGGGTGCAGGTTGCGTTCCTTCAAGAAACACATATTAACCGGTCTGAGGGAGCAGCATTGAAGAAGAGATGGAAGGGGCAATTATTCTATACGACTTATTCGGCCTTTGCCAGGGGTGCCCTGGTGTGGATCAGAGCGGGTGTCCCTTTTCAGCCAACGCAACAATTGATCGACCCAGAGGGAAGGTTTGTGGCGGTGCTGGGGAAGCTAAATGGAGTAGATGTGGCCCTGTGCAGTGTGTATGCTCCCAATGTCGACCAGCCCTCCTTTCTAGAGAACTTGTCGGGGAGCCTGGCTCCATACTTAACAGGTGCGACAATAGTGGGGGGAGATTTCAACTCAATAGCGGATGTGGACAAAGACAGATCCCACCCTCCGCTCCCAGGTGCTCCAGTACATAGGATCACCAAGGCGAGGAGAGTATGGCAATCTCATTGGGGGCTGGTAGACACTTGGTGCGCCCAGCATTTGGAGGAGAGGGATTATTCCTATTATTCTGGCCTTCATGACCTGCATGTGCGACTGGACGCAATATTATGCACACCTGATATCCACACCAAGGTGATAAATAGTGAGTATTTAGCGAGAACAATTTCGGACCACAACCCGCTACTAGTGCGGATATGGTGGAGCCGAGAGAGGTCACTTATACCGACCTGGTGGCTATGACCGGAGGCGCTGGAGGACCCGGTCTTTAGCGAGGAGCTGGGGGCGGGCATTGATCAATACTTTGAGAAGAATGAGGGGACGGCGACATCGGCAGCAATTGAATGGGATGCGTTTAAGGTTGTGGTCAGGGGTATCTGTATTAGCAAGGTGGTGGGAGTAAGGAAAACGTTATTAGCAGACTTGGAGAAGGCTGAAAGCCAACTGCGGTACGTGGAGAAAGACTGACCTGGGGGACCAGGGGCACAGACTGAGGTATTGGAGGCTAGAGAGGCAGTGGCGGTACAGATGGAGAGACTGCGCTCCTTCGACTATAAGAATTATAGAGCACGGATGCATGCGGAGGGGGACAAATCGAGCGCTCTGTTGGCGTGGTTGGCCAATCCGGTGCCCAGGGGAGCGCCGATACTGGGCTTGACAGCTCCCACAGGGGGGATGGTGAACACGCAGGCAGGGATTAACAGACTGTTTTTAGAATATTACACTGAGCTCTACAGTACCCAACTGACCAGGGATGCCGATGGCATAGGGGAGTATCTCGAGGGGGTGGCCTTGCTGAGCTTGAGTAAGGCGCAGGGAGACTTGCTGGGCAGTGAGATTACGGTGGGAGAGATCAGGAGCGCGATCAAGCATATGGCCCGCAACAAGACGCCAGGGGTGGATGGCCTTCCCATAGAATTTTACTCTAAGTACGCGGAGTGTCTGGCTCCGCGCTTACAGGTGGTTTATAAGGAGGCGCATAAAGTAGGGAGGCTGCCTGCGACAACTAGGGAGGCTATGGTCATCCCTCTCTTGAAACCTGGAAGGGAAGCTACGGATATGAAGGCCTACCGCCCACTATCAATGTTGACGACCGACTACAAAATCCTGAGCAGGATCCTGTCATCCCGCTTACTCCCATACATGTCACAGCTGGTCCACCGGGATCAATCGGGATTTATACCAAAACGTAACACAGCTATTAATGTGAGACGATTGTTGCGAATCTTGGAGGAATGCCAGGAACCGACATCGACTGCTTTGATTCTTTCAGTGGACATAGAGAAAGCATTCGATAGTCTAGAGTGGCCATATCTCTTTCAGGTAATGCGCAAGCTGGGTTTGGGCGAGGCATTCGTGAGGTGGACTCGAATACTATATAAATCAGCGACGGCCCGAGTACGAACGGGGGGGACGGTGTCGTCCCCCTGTCCAGTGGGACGAGGGACGCGCCAGGGCTGCTCGCTGTCTCCGCTCCTGTTTGCACTGGCGATTGAACCATTGGCGATGCGAGCTAGATCAGGGAGGCACTATGCTGGGTTGGAGATACGTGGAGAAGTGCAGTACATATCGCTGTATGCAGATGATCTGCTGATGTTTTTGGCCGCCCCCGAAGAGGGGACCAAGGGAGCGACGGAGTTGTTGCGGATGTTTGGGGAAGTATCGGGGTTGTGCGTGAACTGGGAGAAGACCTGCCTGTTCCCGGCGTGTCGGGCGATGAACCCTCCTCCTAGACTGGAAAGAATAAGATGGGAACCCTGTTGCTTACAATATTTGGGGACTAACATCTACCATGAGCAGGCGGATCTATTGGAGGGCAATGTGAACAGAGCAGTGCGAGGGGTAAAAGGGAGCATGGCATTTTGGAGTACCTTGCCACTCTCAGTGGCGGGTAGAGTGGCACTACTGAAAATGGTGGCACTGCCTAGACTCTTATATTATTTCAGGACGCTGCCGATTTGGATCCCAGGTACGGTGTTTAAGACGCTTAGATCCATGGTGGGCGGATTTCTGTGGGGGAGTGGCAGGAGGCGAGTGGCACTGACCACGATGATGAGACCTAGAGCGGAGGGAGGATGGGCGGTTCCGGACTTCGAAGTGTATTATTTAGCAGCCCAGCTACAATGGCTCACCCAGGCGGTGGCTCGGGAGTTTAGAGGACCGGATGGCCCAGAAGACCGTTGGTTACCGAGACATGTTCTATCATTTGTAGTTCTCGGCCAGCGATAGCGCGTGGATTCCCTGACGAATGACGAGAAAACACTAAGAGCATGTTGGAATAGATACAAGCGTAGGGGTGGAATCGCTCGTCCATACGCACCGGAGATTCCCCTGGGCATGTGTACGGCCTTCCCGCATGGAGGAGACTGGTCTGAGCTAGCGGAATGGGAGGAACTGGGGCTGCAAATGATCGGGGATCTATATGAGATGGGAGCCCTCTTGCCTTTTCAAGCGCTACAGGATAGGTATGGCTTGCCTAGGGGCGCCTTTTTGCTGCATGCCGCGTTGGCGTCTGCGATTCAGAAATACTGGGGGGAAGGGCTATCGGAGCCACAGACATCCCCGACATGCCAATATGTGGTAATGGCAGCGGGGACGGTAAAGGCAGTAACATGCCTGGGCAGACGAATGGTGGAGGAGAGACTGCAGCCACTGACTCAGTTGCGGGAAAAATGGGAGACGGACCTGGGTAAGGATATTCCTGAGACGACATGGACTAAAATAGTGGAAAGGGCGTGGAAAGGCACGCGGAACGCCAGATTCCAACTTATCCATTTCTATATTATACACAGGGCATATTTAACCCCAGAGCAGATAACTAAATATTTCCAGGTGGACTCAGCATGTTGCCCCAGGTGCAACACGAATGCGGCAGACTTTCGAACATATGATGTGGAGCTGCCCGCAGCTCGGAACGTACTGGGAGGAGGTGGTAGAGGTCCTATGTGGAGTGACGGATAGGCAGATAGAGCCAGACATGGGGGCGTGTATTCTGCATTGGTTTCCGCACACGGCGCGTACTAAGATTACGAGCAAGTTCATTGACTTGGGGCTCTTATTAGCTAAACGGGAACTAACAAGGCAGTGGAAATCTAAGCAGGGCCCTAGAGTGGCGCGTTGGAGGGTGGAGTTCGCGAACTGGGCGGCTAGCGAGAGTATGGTTCGGCTACAACAGGCCAGGAGAGCGAAAAATGAAAAAGCGATAGAGGCTGCGCAGGCATGGGAAACATTGGTGGCCCGGCTGAAGCTCCCAGAGCCGGACTCGGATACAGATTCCCTCGAGGCTCCTCGGGAAAATGGTGGATCACACAGATCATAGACAGGCTTGAGCTGATAACAGGGGAAAAGGAACAAGTGCGAAGCCAGCGGGAATAGGAGTACAACCCAAAAATGACTGGAGATTGGCACACCCTAGCACGATGAAGACGATTGATTATTTCTGTTTAAATTACTTGGGGCACACCAGTGGAAGGGGTTAGGGGGAAGGGGGAGGGAGGGGCAAGTGCGGGTGGGGGGATCCACGTTTGGGAACATTTATGTTTTGGGATAGTATTGAATGCATATATTGATGTTGATATCCACAGGAAGTGAGGACGAAGGGTAGGTTCTCGTAGTATTGAGAGAGATGAGGATGCCAATCCAATGGTGGATGATGGATATTCATGCAATGTATCAAGGAATGTACCTCCCAATGACAATGTGCACTATAAGTGGGGGTTGTGTGAGTTGAAAATTAATAAAATATTTAAAAAAAAAAAAAAATAGAAGCTGAACACCTCAGTGGCTGCAATTAAATAACTGGTAAAACAAAGAGGCCATGGAGCCCCCACAGTCCTCAGGTAACAAACCTTCAATGAGACTTAGACGATGTGCAGCATGCCTAGTTACTTACCGGTAATCTTCATTACTCCATGTCCAGGTCTTCCTAGGCACAGTCCTTATGTCATGAGTGTGAGAAATGATCACCAAGCAAAATAAATTCAGGTTTTCCCATCCCCCTTGACTTTTCACTTCCTGTTACCCAAGACACTTAGAAAAAAAATAGAGTCTGCTAATATCACTTCCTGTAATACCACGCTTCAAGTGAAATTGAAGTCACCTATGGGAGAGAGGAATAGGAAATCATGACCAGGAAGATCTGGACTTTGAGTAATGAAGAATACCGATAAGTAAATGGGTATTATCTCCTCGGCTGTCTTCCTTACCGCTGTACTTATATCATGAACTGATACACAAGCAAGCATCGGCTTCAATGACACCACCTGGAAAATACTGCAGTGCATACATTTACTTTAACAGATGCTAAACAAGTGAAATAACTAAGCCAATTAAATATCAAAAATAGAGCTCAAAACACTAGATCCAAAAGAAGATGAGAAAGAACCTCCTAAGTGTAGTCTACAATGCTTCATAAAGGTATGAGATGACCATGCTGCAGCACTGCATATATCTATCTATGATGGACTTTTAAAGGAAGCCCAAGAAGTAGAAATTCCTCTTGGGGATCTCCCTTCCACATGATCACACACTGTCTGTTTCTGAACCTCATATGCCAAACAAATAGTGTGCTTAATCCATCTACATATAATAGATTTTGAAGGTTTCAAACCTTTACCTAACAAATCAAAAGTGATAAACAAGTCATACACTTTCCTAAATTAACCTGTTCTGTCCAGATAAATTAACAACGCTCTTTTACATACAGAGTGTGGAGGGGCTTCTGCTCAGCAGGAGTTATGGAATTGAAGAAATCTGATAAGATTACATTCTGCGAAGACTGATATTCAGAACTCACTTTAGGAACAAACTGAGGATTAGGATGTAATAGAATCTTATTCTCAAAGTACTTCAGAAATAGTTCTGAGGATAATAAAACTCCAAACTCACCTATTTTTGTAGCTGAAGCAACAGCTACCAGAAACACAACCTTACAATTAATAAACTGTACATCATCCACTTTTAGAGGTTCAAAGGGTGAATGCAGCAATATTGTAATACTGAGGGAAGTTCCCACACTGGAACAGGGCTATGAACAAACAGCCTATTCATAACACAACTCATTAGCAGTCTTGATACTAAAGGTTCCACTATTTAAAACCAGGGCTTCTAAATGCTTATACTTCTGCCCATCGTGATCTTAAAGCCGAAGATGCCACACCTAGGCATTGGTCCTTTTCTTATTGCACCATTTTTTAAAGGTTTCCAATTGCGGGAATATGATTTTGAAGTTGTAGGGTGCCTTGATTGCTGGACTAGACTTACTATCTGTTAGGCCTGTCAGCCTTAGGATAGTCTTTCTCCAAACATTTTGCCTTCACCCCTCCTATTTTTGCTGAATTCATTTGTGTTGGCCTTAGGACTCTGAACTTTACCACTGCTAACCAGGGCTAAAGTGCTTATGCTCATTCCCTAAAACATGGCAAAATTGGCTTACACTCCTTTGGTATATTTACTTTACTTATAAGTCCCTGATAAAGTAGTATACCATATACCCAGGGCTGGTAAATTAAATGCTACTAGTCGGCCTGCAGCACTTATTGTGCCCACCCACTTATGTAGCCCCTTAAAACATATTCTCAGGCCTGCCATTGCAGGCAGTTAGCCGTTTTAAACTTCCAATCTGATTGGCAAAATAACCCTCTTGCCACTCCTTAAACTCCATTTTGATTACATATAAGTCACTCGTAAGGTAGGCCCTATACAGCCCATTGGGCAGGGTGCGCTATTATTTAAAAGTAGGACATGTACTTTTAAATTTGCATGTGCTGGTAGTGAAAAACTCATAAATTTGTTTTTCACTAATGTGAGGCCTACCACTCCCACAGGATAACACTGGGTTACTTTATTACATTTAATAAGTGCTAAATTTTTGATTGGGAGCAGGTTGAAAAGAAGCAGGTGTCTCAGAAATCGTAATTTAAAATCCTTTTTAATAATAAGTTGGATTTTAAGTCACAATTTTTAAAATGCCACTTTTATAAAGTTGTCTTTTCCTGTCCTAACTATTTGTTGCCTGCAGCGTGTTCCTGGGTCACATGACTAGGTGTGTGTGGCTGTTGGCCTCGGTATATTCTTCCCAGACAGCCACACAACAAAGGGACTAGGTATGCCTAAATGGACCATCTCTGGCAGAATGGGGGTGGAGAGGCAGAGATGTGCACAGCCCAATTACACATCAATAGGTAGGGTCTTGCTTACGCACAAAGAACTTCCCACTAGCCTTTTGTGCCTGCAGCCAGGATGGAGCCAGGGCAGGGAGGCAGGAAATTCCAAGCACTTTTGAAAAACAAATCTCTAGAAATGTCTCCTACTTCAAAGGAGGCACCAAGTATAAACATAGGACCCTCAGACCCACTCTTCAGATCACCAGAACCTCCAGAGTGTCTCCAAGGGTCAGTCAGCTTACCTACTGTTCTGAGCTTCAGAGACACACCAAGCCCCTTGGCGCAGACCCAACTCGACACAGGACTGCAGCCTCAGTTCGGTGGCTTTGCAAGCACCAACCCAGTGTGAAGCATCTTGAGGCCAAGAACCTGCCCCGCTCAAGACATCTCAGCGCATCTCAGTGCAGGACTGCACATCGCAGCTTCTGTTGGGCGGCTTTGCAAGTACCAATCCAGCGTGCTGCATCTCAATGCTGAACTGGACCCACTCGGCACATCTTGCCTTCAGCGCTGATGAATCCCGACGCAAGTCCTAGCAGCACCAACAGCTTCATCGATCTCGATGCAGAGCGGTGACCCTTGACACCGGACTTTGCATTGCAAGCTCCCATTCATAGCTCCATCGACTCTGACTCCGCACAAGACATCTCATCGCCAGATCGTGCATCGCAGCTCCCGTCAATTTGATGGCTTCTCAACGCCCACACTGTGCAGGCCGACGCAAAGATTCACATCTTAACACACAAGGACACAAGGTACTTTTAACAGCGATCTGAAATCAGTCCTGTATCACGGTCGGCCTGACTTTGTGACTTGGACCCGGTACACAGCAACCAGATAACCACAGTTGGCACTTTGCGATTTTAAGCATTATTTTTACCTAAACCCTAAACACAGCATATCTTTTGGTTTTACTAATTGGATCTTTGTTGTTTTGGGGTCAAATAATTTATTAAAAATGTACTCTATTTTTTTTAATTGCTATGGGATTTTTCTTGGGTTGTGTTTCACCTTATTACAGTTTGTGTGCTGCATAACTACTTTACACATTGCCTCTTAGTTAAGCCTGACTGTTTTTGTGTCAAGCTACCAGAGGGTTAAGCACAGGTTAATTTAGTGACTTTTAGTAGTTTACCCTGACAGGAATTGTCGCTACTGCTTGAGCAGGTTTTCACCCTATTCAATCAACAACCCAATTTCTCACACTACCTCTTCCGAACAACCCCTTGACAAAAGAGTCATCCTTTCAACAACCATGCCACCAGATGCCATTGGGTTAATGCTGACTGGGATATCTCTTCTCCCTTGAGTGGGTAAGGAACCAAGGGAACCTCCAATGAGGACATCTCGCCAACTGTAGAAGGACGGGAAACTAAAGCTGGCACACCTAGTAAGACAGTACTAGTAGAACTGCTGCCATGTCATTCTTGATCTTCTGCAACTCTCTCGAAATCATTGCTATCAGAGGTAAAAATTAAGCTTCATCCCTGACCAACTGACCAGATATAACACTGTATCTATCTTCTGTGCTTCAGCACAAGGTATAACCATGTAAAAGCAAGGAAAAAGACTATTCTCCCTTGATGAAAAGAGGTCCACTTACAGTCAATCAAAATTCTATCGGAGTCAATGAAAGGGAACGCATAGAGGGAATACTCTTCTCAATCGATCTGCCGCTCAGTTGTCTATCCCTGGCAAATACACTGCTCTCAAGGACAGTACATTGTTCTCTTCCCATTCTCCTATCTCCTAAGCTAAGACATTCAAAGTTTGAATCAAACAACCTCTATGGTGATTGGTATAAGCCATTGTCACCCTTTTGTCTGTTCATTTGTACACACTGACCCTTCAACTGTAAATCTAATGTTAGGAGAAACAACTATAAGTTTGCTTTTAGTTCCCTCCAATTTGGGGAACGCCTTGACTGACAACCCCCCCTGAACTGATCACTCCTATAGAGTTGCACCCTAACCCTTTTTGCTAGCATTCGTCAAGATCACTCTCATTGGGGTTACTTGAAAGGGGGAACCCTGGCAAAGATGTTCTTCCACCATCCACCACTGATTCAGCTCAGGAAATGAGACTACTTCTCATAGTTCTGAGACACAGGTTCCCAGTGACTCAGCAAGTGGGCACAAATGAAGTCTGACCCAAGGAACAATAGTCAAAGTAGATGCCATCAGTGCTTGTACATTGAGCCACTTCCTTACTGTCGATGAACTTGATGATTAAAGAATTTGAAGTTGCTCTGTAATTTAATGTTCTAGGCAAATGACAAAATATTTTCCATACCATTCTCCTGAATTAGGCTCCAATGAAGGTAAGGTATTTGGTTTGAATAAACTGAGATTTCTATTGATTTATCAAAAAATTGTGTTGCTGAATTATTCTACATGTTTCTTTTACACAATGAATGGGCTTAGAAAGAAAAGAACAGATTATGATCCAGTCATCTAAATACAGAAACACCTGAATACCTTTAGTGTGAAGCACTCCCACTACCACTTTAGTGAATACTCTAGGTGGAAAACACAAACCAAAAGGAAGTACCTGGAACTAAAAATGCTTTTCTATCCCACAAACAAAAAGAAAAGTCTGGGAAGTTGGATAAATCAGGATATGAAAATAGGCATCCTGAAGACCCAGCCATGCCAAGAAGTCTACTTTCCTTATGAACCACAGGACGGTCTGAAGAAACTGCTTAAATATGATGTGTGGGGTGAACTGATTTTCTGATTTCAAATCCGGAACAGGCCAGAAGTCCCCTGAGGATTTCAGAACCAGGGAAAGAATTGAATGCACTCCTTTAACTCTCTGTGAAAAGGAACTGGGATCATGGCTTTTTAGTTCAACAGTTTTTTTTATTCCTTTCTGAAGACCTAGATTTTTTCATAGGATTGGAAGGAAGTGGATTGGGTAGAAGACATTTTGAAGAACTGTTAGAAATAATGCTTGAAATTCCTTCTCTTTATCTGCAGAACCCAGGAGTGTGATATTCGTTCTTTCCATTGATTCTGAAAGAAACTCAGTCTGCCCATAGCCTGAAGAATCAATGAATCTGTGGCATAATTATGTCTTGGGATGTATTGTCTTTGCCCTGTGGGAGTTTGTGTGCATTATTATTGTTTCCGTGTTGAACAACTTGCATAATATGGACATACACTCAAATTTACATGTATACCCTTATATGATGCTATTGTCTTTAAAACAATTTTGCTATGGCCTGTTTAAACCAGGAAAATGTAGCTTATGCTAACTAGACTTCAGTTAGGCCTCAACCGATTTTTCAAAATGGATGTCTCAATCTGCGCGTTCACGGTTTATTATTTTCACGGCACACAGTCAAGCAAAGTTAAGTTTGTTTCCGAATGACATTGTTCTTGAAGAATATTTTCTAACCTGGGCTCTGTAATATTACAACAGTCAAGGTTTCTTCCGCCTGCTTGCTGTATTGCATTCATTTACAATAGTTCACTGTTGTTTTGTAACTAGTTGTTCTGCCATCTCTGGATGACTTCAGCCTTCTTTAGATGAATCATTATTCATTTAGTGGGACAGCATTTAGGTAGTAAGGTAGTAAAACGCTTATAATACTGTGCTCTGATTTGCTGAAATTGTAATTGTTTTGCTCACACTATGATGAATTTGCAGTTCTTATTCTTTTATATGAGAAGACTTCCAATTTTCAATATGAACCCTCAAATTTGGAAGTGAGCGAAATGCCTTTCCGATGCTACTAGGGATGCTGCCCGATTTCTTACCGATTTTGCTGGTCATTGGAATTTAGAATATTTGTGATTTTGCCCATAATCCTGTATTGCTCTATGATTTAATGCCTTCATGGCAATGACTTTATGCATCTGGTTGTTTCAATTGAGGGCATTGTATCTGTTGAATTTTTATAATAAATATCTATAAAATGTGTAATTCCACCCTAGAACTCACTTACTGAGTCTGCCCATGCTTACTTGACTGTATGTTTGATAAGTAGTGTTGTGCCTTATCTTGAGACAGACTGCCTCACAAAATTGAGATTTAACACCATCCCGACCCATCCATCAGTGGGAGTATGGTTGAGGTGCCTTTTTGGGGGGGTAAGAATTTAGGGGTTCCTGGACCTTGCATCCTGAACTACTTCCCTGTTGAGATCGGGACTAATCTGTGGAAGGGATACCCCAACAAGGTCCCCTTCCTCAAAAGGACTGATTCGCTTTCTCAAAATTTGGCCCAAAAGCTCTTTTCTTACAGAATAATTTTCCTCTGGTGGATTGCTTCATAGCAGCCATGGGTTTTTTGTCTTCTGCCGACTTCTTCATAATATTTTCAAGTTGACTGCTAAACAATTTTGGACCAGAAAATTGAATTTTCATTCATAAAACCTTTTGCGCTTCATCAGTCTTTGAAAACAACATCCATATTGGATGACAGGTTGCTACTGAAGAACCAGCTGAAGATGCTGCCACAAACAATTAATCATATGATATATCCGACAAAATCAAATTTGCTGCTCTATGATCGCCAAAGTGGGTGTCAGCCCTTCACCTTGGCTTAACAATTCAGTCAAACTTTGGAAATCCTTAATCATCACCTAGATTGCATACATTGAATAAGATGCCTTTCTGATAGAAAATGTTTGCAGCTCTATAAGCTCTCTTTATCACCAGATCCAGACTCTTATCAACAGGATCTGATCGACCAGCATGGTCTGCGATAAGAGAGACCTGAGTAGAGAGACAGGCCACTAAAGAAGCAACTTTGATAACAGGGGCATATATCCCGAACAAATTTTTAAAGGGGACATCTTTTCGAAAGACACAGAGGGCAATATCCCTCCATTCGTAGTCCATGAGCTTTTTTGTAGAACTATGTAGAGGAAGGGATTGTATCCCTCTCTTTTGATAATGTCCAAAAAATGTTCTACTTCCCCAAGTTCTTGGACTTGAGGAAACCACAATTTATCTTTGATATGAGGAAGCACTTCAATTAGCTCGGACACCTAAGTAAATCTCCTCTTTACCTCCTTGCCATCAGGATCTTGTTTGTCCTCAGGAGGATCCATGCACACTGCCTTTGGGCAGGGCTGGCTTCCTTGAGCCTTAAATCTACAATAACAGCCATCTGGATCATGTGCTGGATATCCATGAGGACCCACTGTTCTAGTATCCACCTCCTGGTATCAGCTGAAATGGCGGAGCGGAAGCTGCTGACTGACTGGTATGCTAATCCTTGTGCTGCACTGCAACTGGAACAAGATATTAACAATCAACTGAACGTGTACAAGAACGGGCGCATAGAGCACTGAGCGCAAAACCGCCACCTGGAGCCCCACCAATGTCAATCATAGTGAAAATCCTTAATTTTCTAGACCGGGATATGATCCTACACGAAACACGTCACCTGGGGGAAGTCAGACATGAAAATGTCAAGATCATGATCTTCCCTGACTACAGCCGAAATGTACAATGCCAAAGGAGGACTTTTGACTCAGTAAAAGCAAAAATACGGACACTGCAGGTACAATACATGCTTCTTTTTCCAGCAAAGTTGAAAGTCATATATAAAGGAAAGGCGAACTTCTTCCAAACACCTGAAGACGCATGGGTGTGGATTGAGGAGAGACCAACCCTACGCCCCCCCGGAATCAGATCCGAGACGGTAGACCGCCTCGTTCTACGGAAGTCAGACCTGCAGACAAGACACAGATGATCAGACAGAAAAAGTTTAGATCGAGAAGAACAGGCCAAAGGACACCATGTACACTTCCAGCAAAGGGACTAAGGACCCAACAAAAGGGAAGATCTGCACCAAAACAGCAGAGGATGAAGCGACGTTCGGGATCAGCCAGCGGGATTCACACGCAGACTCAGAGGGACAGAGGAACTCTTCCGGAGATGAGAGCACACATCCCTTGGTCACAGAAATGGTAGCTATGGAGGGGGGGTGGAGACAGGCCAACCTCTATTGATGAGAGATGAGTGACAGAACGGAACCTAATTGCCCGAACGCTTGAATCTGGCATTGTTCCACCGGCCGAGGGCCGGCAAACATCAAAGGACTGTACAGAAACATGCAGCCAGCCCCCTGTCCCCCGGTGGCAGCACCGAAAATTGCAGTGAGGTCCGCTAAGGACTAGTATTGACATTTTCTTAGCCCCCATGTAGTGGGAGTTCATAGGGTTTTATTAACAATTGCAGGGGGGTGGGCGACAGACCTCTCTGTCTTTTCCTACACATAGTTGTTGCATTGCTATGGGTTACAGTGTAGCTAGAAGGGCTAGGGGGTGGGGAGGGGGTTGGGAGGGGCGACAGGATTGTTATAACGGAAGTTCAAGTTGATCGCACCAGGCCAGAGGAAAATACACCTGACACTGGGGGGACCCACACAGAGACCCGGGAACACACAAGAAAGACCACCTCTCAATTTATAATGTACCCATGTCTGTCCCCATAGAAGTCCGGACCTTTTCGGTCCTAACGTGGAACGTAAATGGTATGAGAGACAGGATAAAGTGGGGGCTAGTGGCCCAATCTATAAAACGACTACGGCCAGACGTAGTATTACTTCAGGAAACGCACCTGGGGGGCACCCAATGCAACTTCCTTGGAAGGGGACTATACACAGTACTGGCACATGCCGGCTACACAACCGGATATAGAGGAGTTGCAATCCTGATCAAAAACATCACCCACCTTTGAAATAACCCGCAAATGGATTGGCCCGAGTGGTAGATTCGTAGGTGTGACAGGCACATGGGGCAGACGCAATACCACAATTAAATGCACATATGCACCCCCCCCCCCAGGCTGCAATCCCCCGTACTCCTCAAAGTGCCAGACATACTCTTAGAGACACCCACATCCATCTACGTGATAGGGGGAGTCCATGTGATAGGGGGAGACTTCAACGACGTCATGTGCACAGTAACAGACCGGTCGGGAAACCACGACAGAAACACAGGTATCACATGACTAGCTCGCTTCACCGACACACTCGGGCTCACTGATATATGGAGGCCCCAGCATCCGTACACTAGAAAATACTCATACTTCTCAGGGGCACACAGCGTTTACTCAAGGCTAGACTATGTCTTTGTCCCCTCAGGCGAGCTGGGAATGGTAAGACGGACAGACTACCTTGCGAGGGGACTGTCAGACCACTCACCCCTGTGGGTTCGGTTAGGGGCTAAAACCCAGGACTCACAGCCAATATGGAAACTGAATGCTTGAGACCTACAAAATAGTGGGATCATACGTGGTCTCCAGGCAGACACTGAAATCTTCTTCCAGGAGAATAAAGGCACTGTAGACTCCAAAGTCACATTGTGGGAGGCGTACAAGACTGTATTGCGAGACAGGGCACAAAACCGGATATCATGGGAAAAGAAAAAAGAGAGGGAGAAAATAGAGCAGATGGAACACCAGTTACTCACTCTAGAGAGGCAGGTACTAGATAGGCCAGATCTGCTTATCTCCCGACAACTAGAAGCCCTTAGACCCGAATATTGTGAACTGGCCCAAGAAGAGGCGAAGCGGCAGAGACTGGCGACACTGCACCGTCTTTATGAAGTAGGGGATAAGGCCGGAAAATTGCTTGCCTGGCTTAGCAAAAAGGAAGCAGACGCCAGATGGGTAGGCTCCATCGTGGATGACTGGGGTGAGGCTCTCTCTACAGATGAACAAGTAGTATCAGCATTCGCCAAACACTATGAAGACTTTTATGGCAGGAAAACATTTAGTTATACAAATGAAATCAATGAATATCTTGCAGGTATATCGATTCCTAGAATAGAAGAGGGCGACATGAAAGCACTAGACGAAGACCTGACACTGGCGGAAGTAGGAGAGGCTGTGGCCCGAGTCAGACCGGGTAGAACCCCGGGCCCAAATGGATTACCCGCTGAACTCTTTAAAAAATGTAAAGATCTACTGGGCCCATACCTCCTGGGTCTCTATCAAGACGCATACCAAGAGGGTACTCTCTCAGCAGACCTCCGGACTGCTACCATCATGACCATTCACAAGAAGGGCAAACCCAGAGATAATTGCGACTCATATCGCCCCATCACACTGCTGAATACAGAGGTCAAAATCCTCACGACAATCCTGGCCACGCGACTTTTGCGCGTCATAATGACCCTTATTCACTGCGACCAATCTGGGTTTATGCCCGGCCGGGCAACTAAATGGAACCTCCGCAGAGCGCATGTTAGAAATGGGGGTCTCTAGTTGGCAGAGGTAGGTACCTTTGACCAAGTAGGGGCCCTTGCTTCTAGTCAGGGTAAGGGGGCTACACTCCTAAAATAACCCCTGCTCACCCCCTTGGTAGCTTGGCACGAGCAGGCAGGCTTATCTCAGAGGCAGTGTGTAAAGTATTTGTGAACACATACAGTAATACAGTGAAAACACTACAAATGGACACCACACCAGTTTAGAAAAATAAGTAATCTTTATCTAGACTTAACACAAGACCAAACGACAAAAATCCACAATACAGTATTCAAAAATATGACTTCCAAATGGTAGAAATAGCTTAGTTCAATGTAGATGGTAAATGCGACACTTTACTCTCAAAGTACCTTGGATGCGTAACGCAACATAAACAAAAGGGTCGCAGGGAAGGCGATGCGTCAGTTCCTTGCTTCGGGGGAGGCGGCGCACCTGTTCCTTACTGCAGCGCAGGGGAGGCTATGCGTCTGTTCCTTACCGGAGAGGAGGTGAAGCGTCTGTTTCTTACTGCGATCCGGTGCGATGCGACAAGATGGCGCCTCGATGCGATGCGACGATCCGGTGTGATGCGACAAAATGGCGTCTTTGATGCGATGCAACAACTTGGATGCGATGCGTGCACGCCCGGCGGCCTTGTGGCGAAATCGGTGGTTTCCTGAGCCGCGACAGGCCCTGCGACACGCTTCTCCGGTGATGCGACGGCAACCTCTGCGGCGGCGGCACGCTTCTCCGGTGATGCGACGCGCTTCTTCGGTGATGCGACAGCAAACAGCTGTGGCGGCGGCACGCTTCTTCGGCGATGCGACGGCAACAGCTGCGGCGGCGACACGCTTCTTCCTTGTTGCGTCGCGCTTCCAGCTCCCAGTGACACGCAGTCTCTAGAGGGCCCAAACCAACAGCAGGCACCTCTCTGCAGGTAGAATTCCCAGCAAGGAAATTCAGGGGGAGCTGGGGGTGAAGTCTTTGTGTCCCTGAGACTTCAGAACAGGAGGCAAGCTCAGCTTCAAGCCCTTGGAGATCTTCCTTAAGATGATTAAAGTACACACAAAGTTCCTTTTCTCCTTTCCTTGGCAATAAGAAACCACTGCAGGCCAACCCCAAACAATCACCAGTGCAGGGGCAGTCTCCTCCTTCAGCTTCCTTGTTTTCTCTCCTTGGCAAAGGTTCGTCTTGATTCCCAGAAGTGATCTAAAGTTCTGGGGTCTGGGCCCCAATATTTATACTCCAAAATCCTTTGTTCTCTGAAGGCAGAGAGTGTCTGTACCTAGCCCAAACCAGTTCTGTCCTCCCTGGTGCAGCTTCCTGGCAGGAGGTGGAGACAGCATTGTTGAAAGCAGACCTGGCCCAGGTAGCTGAAAAGAAATCTCCTCCCCCTACTCTCTATTCTATGTAGGCTCAGGCATGTGAAAGGAAATCTCCTCCCCCTACTCTCTATTCAACCCAGGTCCTATTCAGCCCAGCCCTGACTCATCAGACTGCTGGAGCCAAAGCCCTCTCCAGCCCCCTGTCACTCACAAACCAGACATGGAATACACAAACCTAGCAGAGGCATACTGGATGGTTAGGCAAGAAAATACCTACTTTCTAAAAGTGGTATTTTCAAACACAGAATGTAAAAATCACCCACTCAAAAAGATGTATTTTAACATTCTGAGTTCAGGCATACTAAACTTTATTTTCCTATCTTGTTCCTTGGGTCAGTTATGTTTATAAGATGTTATAATCAAACTGCCCATTCTGGCCTATGGGAACAATGCACCCTGCCCACAGGGGTACTTTGGGCCTACCTTAGGGGTGACTAACATGCAGAAAAGGGAAGGTTTAGGGACTGGCAAGTGGGTGCACTTGCCAAGTCGACATGGCAGTCCCAGACTGCACACAGGCTCTGCAATGGCAGGCCTGAGCCATATTTTACAAGCTGCTTCTGTGGGTGGCACAATCAGTGCTGCAAGCCCACCAGCAGCATTTGATTTACAGGCCCTGGGCACTCATGGTGCACTGTACTAGGGTCTGACAAGTAAATCAAATAAGCCAATCATGGAGTCACTAATCCATTACAACAATTTACAATAGGGAGCCCTTGCACTTTGGTACTGAACAGCAGTGGCAAAGTGCCCAAAGCATCTAGACCAGCAAAAACATAGCAAAAACATAGGAGGCAACAGTGAAAAAATGGAAGGGAGACCCACGCCAATGGTGCCAGGTCTAACAAGTGTCCCCTCCAGCTGAAATGTGGGGAGAACTACCCACCCTCTCGGGAGTTCTCTTCACTAAGGCGGAAAAATCTGGACAGACCATCAGCGTTGGCCTGTTCTGTACCAGGGCGGTGTTCCACCGTGAAGTCCATCCCCTGTAGGGAAATGGACCACCTCAACAGCTTTGGATTCTCACCCTTCATCTGCATCAGCCATCTGAGGGGCCTGTGGTCGGTCTGAACCCGGAAGTGAATCCCAAACAAGTATGGTCTCAACTTCTTCAGTGCCCAGACCACAGCAAATGCCTCACGCTCAATTGCACTCCACCTCTGTTCCCGTGGAAGTAACCTCCTACTAATGAAGGCTACAGGTTGGTCTAGGCCCTCCTCATTATCTGTGAAAGTACAACCCCCACACCATGCTCTGAAGCATCTGTCTGCACAATGAATTCCTTTGAGAAGTTGGGCGCCTGAAGCACGGGGGCCGTGCACATGGCAGTCTTCAGGGCATCAAAAAGCTTTCTGACAGGTGTCAGTCCAGTTCAATTTCTTGGGCTTCTTCCTGGAAGTCAGCTCTGTCAAGGGTGCAACAATGCTGCCATACCCTTTGACAAACCTCCTGTAGTACCCTGTGAGTCCTAAAAAGGCTCTCACCTCTGTCTGGGTCTTGGGAGGGTTCCCAAGCCAGGATGGTATCAATCTTGGGCTGTAGGGACGCCACCTGGCCGCTCCCAACCTGGTGTCCCAAGTAAACCACGGAACCCTGCCCGATCTGGCACTTACTCGCCTTGATCGTGAGGCCTGCCCTCCTCAGTGCCATCAACACTTCCCAGAGGTGGCGCAGATGTTCTTCCCAACTGTCGCTGAACACTGCGATGTCGTCCAGGTAGGCGGCACTGAAATCTTCCAGTCCAGCCAACACCTGGTTGACCAACCTCTGAAAGGTGGCAGGGGCATTCTTCATCCCAAAGGGCATAACCCGGAATTGGTAGTGCCCATCTGGTGTGGAGAATGCGGACCTCTCTCTTGCCCCATCAGTTAAGGCGATCTGCCAGTACCCAGACGTTAAGTCAAACGTACTGAGGTACCGGGCAGCCCCTAACCGATCAATGAGCTCATCGGCTCTGGGGATAGGGTGCGCGTCAGTCCTGGTGACTGAATTGAGTCCTCGGTAGTCCACACAGAACCGGAGTTCGGGTGTGGCACTAGGCGCAGCAGCCTTTGGAACCAAGACCACTGGGCTGGCCCAAGGGCTGTTAGAGGACTCAATCACCCCTAAGACAAACATCTTGGAGACCTCCTCCTTGATGCAAGCTCTCACCCTGTCAGTCACTCTGTAAGTTTTGTGATTTACAGGAGGACTGTCCCCAGTGTCCACATCATGGACGCACCACTCAGTGACACCGGGAGTCAGGGAGAACAGATCAGGAAACTGCCCCAACAGTTTGCGACAGTAATTCTACTGCTCAGGGGTCAGGGCGGAAGAGAGGTTCACACCGTCCACTGACCCATCTTGCTCTGTTGCAGACAGGAGGTCAGGAAGAGGCTCAGTCCCCTCCTCCATTCCATCATCTGTCGCTAGGAGCATGCCCACTTCGGACCTCTCCAAGTGGGGCTTCAGGCGGTTTACATGCAGGACCCGCAAAGGGTTCCTAGGAGACCGCAAGTCCACCAAGTAGGTGACATCACTCTTGCGCTCCACCACCTCAAATGGTCCGGTCCACTTATCCGGAGCGCACAAGGCTCCACAGGGGCCATGACCCACACTTTCTGTCCAGGCTGAAACTCGATCAGAGTGGCATGCTGATCATACCACCGTTTCATTTCCACCTGGCTGGCTTCCAGATTCGCCTGAGCGAGTTGTCTGAAACGCCGAGTTTGGTTTCTGAAGGCCAGCATGTAGCTATATACATCCTGGGAGGTTTACTGGGAGCTTTCTCCCAGCCTTCCTTTACCAAACTCAGAGGTCCTCTTACAGGGTGACCATACAGCAGTTCAAAGGGACTGAACCCTAAGGATTTCTGTGGCACCTCTCTGTAAGCAAACAGAAGGCATGGCAAGAGGACGTCCCACTTACGCCTCATAGGTTCCTCAAGACCCATAATCATGCCCTTCAGGGTCCGGTTAAATCTCTCAACCAGCCCATTACCTTGGGGGTGGTAAGGAGTGGTGAACTTGTAGGTTACACCGCACTCCTGCCACAGGGACTTCATATACTTAGATATGAAGTTGGTACCATGGTCTGACACCACCTCTCTGGGGAACCCCACACGGGAGAAAATCCCCATTAATGCACGTCACACCACGGGGGCCGTCACAGTCCTGAGAGGGATGGCTTCCGGGTACCGGGTGGTATGGTCCACCAAGACCAGGATGAACCTGTTGCCCATGGCTGTCTTGGGATCCAGAGGCCCCACAATGTCAATGCCCACCCTTTCAAAGGAGGTGCTGACCACAAGGAACGGTTGGAGAGGAGCCTTGTGCTTCCTCCCACTCTTACCACTTGCCTGGCAAGTCTGACAGGTCCTGCAATGAGTATCTGAACTCTTGCGCATTTGGGGCCAATAAAAGTGGGTGACAAGCCGTTCAAAGGTCTTGTCTTGCCCCAAATGTCCTGCTAAAGGCCCATCATGAACCAGACCCAGTAGGAAGGCTCTGAAGTGCTGGGGTACCACCAGCACACGGGCTGACCCAGGCTCAGCAACCTTAGGCTCGCTATACAGGAGACCATTCTCCCAGTAGATCCAATGTGATCCAGACTGATCACCTGCTGCCTGGTTTGTGGCCTGTTGCCGCAAACCCACAAGAGAAGGGCACTTCTTCTGCTCCTCGCACAACTCTTCCCTGGAGGGTCCTCCTTCCTGCTGCCAATGGGTCAGCTCAGGCAGGTCCCCCAGTTCAGCTACTTGTTCCCCTGTAGGTTCCAGGGCATCCCCCTCAAGGTCTGCCTCCTCCTGGACCGTGGGAACTTCGGGGGCTGGTTTCCCACGCCCCCTGCCTCTTCTCTTTAAGGCAGGCACCTGGGCCACTTTTTCAGGCTCCAGGTCCTCTTGAATACCCTTACTGGCTGCCATGGACCGAGTGGTCACACATGCCCACTCAGGCAGACCCAACATCTCCAAATGAGACCTTCTCTCCACCTTAGCCCAAGGTGAGCTTTCCAAATCATTGCCTAGCAGACAGTCAACAGGCATGGCTGGCTTCACAGCTACTTGAAAGGTACCCGAGACCCCCCCCACTCAAAGGGAACCTGGGCCACCTTACAGTGGCTCTCTGAGTTGTCAGCGGCAACTACAGGGTAAAATGCATGGGGGATCACCTGCTCTTCAGACACCAGCCGACAACTGACAGCTGTCACACTGGCTCCGGTGTCTCTCAGAGCCTCCACCCTATGGCCATTGATGGTCACCCACTGCCTGTATTTCTTAGTGTTATCAGGCAGCTGGGTCCTAGGGACCATCTCACTGTCTCCTAAAGAGACCAGGGACATCTCTGCGGGACCCCACCCACCTTGGGCACCCAACTCCTCCCCCAGGGCTACACTAGCCATCTGCCGGGGTGGTGCACCAGTGGGTGCTGTCTTTGCTTTCAGGGGACACTTAGGATCATAGAAGCAGTGGCCCACTTGACCACACGCATAACATGTCCTGGGCCCCTTTTGAACAGGCTTATCTGTCGGGGCCCCTGACATCTTCTCAGGGGGAGGCTGGGAACCCTTCCCTTGGTTCCCTTGGGGATTACTTTGGGGCCCTTTCTGGAACTCCCTCGGTTTACCCATGTCCCCCCCACTCTTCTGCTGGGGACCCTGCCCACCTTTGGCGAAGTCTCCCACATGACCCTTGTGGACCCGGGTACTAACCCAGCGGTCCGCCTCCTCAGCAAGCTTCCTAGGGTTAGTCTGCTTGCTATCAATCAGGTGCTGGCGTAGCTCTGGAAAACAATTACTGGACAAGTGCTCCCATGCAATCAAATCATAGAGCGCTTCAAAATCATTCACTTTGCTACCCTTCACCCAACCATCCAATGCTCTGCAAAAAAAAGACACATATTCCACCCAAGTACTTGACTCCAGTTTCTTACAATTTCTAAACCTTTGTCTATAAAGCTCTGGGGTCAACCCATACCTGGTTATTAAGGCTTCCTTCATGCAGGCATAGGAATTCTTGTTCTCAGAGGGCAGGTCTAACAAGGTATCCTGCCCTTCACTGAGAAAGCGCCCCCACAACCCTGCTCCCCAATCCTTCTCAGGGACCCGGTGGGAGGACATGGCCACTTCATAGGCCTTAAACCATTGACCAATATCTTCATGCCTGTGTAACTCCTTAATTACATCTTTGGGGATATAGACTCTTGTTTCTACAGGCACTGAGGGTACGCTGCCACCAGAGGGAGTAATCTCTAAGCTCTTCGCTTTCAGCTCCAACTCCCTCAACATTCTTTCATGCTCTAAATGCATTCTCTTTTCTTCCAAGGCTAACTTCTTATTCTCTAATTCCATCTGACCACCCATTTTGAGCTTGGCTAGCTCCATCTTATGCATCCTATCCCTGTCCTCCAGCTCTTCTGGACACAGGCCCTTTGAAGAAACACTGCTGCCTCCCCTGGAAGGTACTTTCTCCCCGGTCAGGCCCAATGGCCCATCTAGCTGCCCATCTGTATTCTCTGCCTCCTCCCTAGGCTCTTCAGAATGCTCAGGAGTATTTCTAGCTTCCAACCAGGCCTTCAGCGCCTTTTGGAACTCCTCCTTCTTGGAGATGCCTTTCACAGAGATTTTAAATCTTTTACAGAGGGTTTTAAGCTGTGGCACAGTGTAGGTATCAACCCTCTCTTCTTCAAATTGTAGATCCATAGATGCGTTGGATGCTGCTTTGCTCATGGTAACACGGATTGGCAGTTTTTAGCAAAAATAGAAGTCCCAAGGAAAAAATTCTAACAAAATGTATGTGGTCGCGTTATGGTCTGCACTCACTAGTAGTGTACACCAATCACTGTATATGAGTCACAAATGCAAGTCCAAATGCTCACCGCTGACCACCAATGTTAGAAACTTGGGTCTCTAGTTGGCAGAGGTAGGTACCTTTGACCAAGTAGGGGCCCTTGCCTCTAGTCAGGGTAAGGGGGCTACACTCCTAACATAACCCCTGCTCACCCCCTTGGTAGCTTGGCACGAGCAGGCAGGCTTATCTCAGAGGCAGTGTGTAAAGCATTTGTGAACACATACAGTAATACAGTGAAAACACTACAAATGGACACCACACCAGTTTAGAAAAATAAGTAATCTTTATCTAGACTTAACACAAGACCAAACGACAAAAATCCACAATACAGTATTCAAAAATATGACTTCCAAATGGTAGAAATAGCTTAGTTCAATGTAGATGGTAAATGCGACACTTTACTCTCAAAGTACCTTGGATGCATAATGCAACATAAACAAAAGGGTCGCAGGGAAGGCGATGCTCTCAGTTCCTTGCTTTGGGGGAGGCGGCGCACCTGTTCCTTACTGCAGCGCAGGGGAGGCGATGCGTCTATTCCTTACCGGAGAGGAGGCGAAGCGTCTGTTTCTTATTGCGATCCAGTGCGATGCGACAAGATGGCGCCTCGATGCGATGCGACGATCTGGTGCAATGCGACAAAATGGCGTCTTTGATGGGATGCGGCAACTTGGATGCGATGCGTGCAAGCCCGGCGGCCGTGCAGTGAAATCAGTGGTTTCCTGAGCCGTGACAGGCCCTGCGACATGCTTCTCCGGTGATGTGACGGCAACCTCTGCGGCAGCGGCACGCTTCTCCGGTGATGCGACGCGCTTCTTCGGTGATGCAACGGCAAACAGCTGCGGCGGCACGCTTCTTTGGCGATGCGACGGCAACAGCTGCGGCGGCGACAAGCTTCTTCCTTGTTGCGTCGCGCTTCCAGCTCCCAGCGACACGCAGTCTCTAGAGGGCCCAAACCAACAGCAGGCACCTCTCTGCAGGTAGAATTCCCAGCAAGGAAATTCAGGGGGAGCTGGGGGTGAAGTCTTTGTGTCCCTGAGACTTCAGAACAGGAGGCAAGCTCAGCTTCAAGCCCTTGGAGATCTTCCTCAAGATGATTAAAGTACACACAAAGTTCCTTTTCTCCTTTCCTTGGCAATAAGTAACCACTGCAGGCCAACCCCAAACAATCACCAGTGCAGGGGCAGTCTCCTCCTTCAGCTTCCTTGGTTTCTCTCCTTGGCAAAGGTTCGTCTTGATTCCCAGAAGTGATCTAAAGTTCTGGGGTCTGGGCCCCAATATTTATACTCCAAAATCCTTTGTTCTCTGAACGCAGAGAGTGTCTGTACCTAGCCCAAACCAGTTCTGTCCTCCCTGGTGCAGCTTCCTGGCAGGAGGTGGAGACAGCATTGTTGAAAGCAGACCTGGCCCAGGTAGCTGAAAAGAAATCTCCTCCCCCTACTCTCTATTCTATGTAGGCTCATGCATGTGAAAGGAAATCTCCTCCCCCTACTCTCTATTCAACCCAGGTCCTATTCAGCCCAGCCCTGACTCATCAGACTGCTGGAGCCAAAGCCCTCTCCAGCCCCCTGTCACTCACAAACCAGACATGGAATACACAAACCTAGCAGAGGCATACTGGATGGTTAGGCAAGAAAATACCTACTTTCTAAAAGTGGTATTTTCAAACACAGAATGTAAAAATCACCCACTCTAAAAGATGTATTTTAACATTCTGAGTTCAGGCATACTAAACTTTATTTTCCTATCTTGTTCCTTGGGTCAGTTATGTTTATAAGATGTTATAATCCAACTGCCCATTCTGGCCTATGGGAACGATTGCCTTGCAATAGTGAAAAACGAAATTGGCAGTATTTCACTATCAGGACATGGCACACACATCAGGGCATGTCCTACCTTTTACATACAATGCACCCTGCCCACAGGGGTACTTTGGGCCTACCTTAGGGGTGACTAATATGCAGAAAAGGGAAGGTTTAGGGACTGGCAAGTGGGTGCACTTGCCAAGTCGACATGGCAGTCCCAGACTGCACACAGGCTCTGCAATGGCAGGCCTGAGCCATATTTTACAAGCTGCTTCTGTGGGTGGCACAATCAGTGCTGCAAGCCCACCAGCAGCATTTGATTTACAGGCCCTGGGCACTCATGGTGCACTGTACTAGGGTCTGACAAGTAAATCAAATAAGCCAATCATGGAGTCACTAATCCATTACAACAATTTACAATAGGGAGCACTTGCACTTTGGCACTGAACAGCAGTGGCAAAGTGCCCAAAGCATCTAGACCAGCAAAAACATAGCAAAAACATAGGAGGCAACAGTGAAAAAATGGAAGGGAGACCCACGCCAATGGTGCCAGGTCTAACAGCGCATAACTTTATGATGGTCGTAAAAAGCTGTAATGATCCACATGTTTTCCTGTCACTAGATGCAGAGAAAGCCTTTGACGCGGTGCACTGGCTCTTCTTAGACACCACTCTCATTAGATTCAGATTCGGCCCGAAATTTAGAAAGTGTGTGTCGTTACTGTACACTGCACCTAGAGCAGCAGTGCAAGTCAATGGCAGGATTTCTCATACATTCCCGAATATGGCCGGGTCTCGGGATATAAGGTCAACTGGCACAAAGCAATACTGTACAGCCCGAATCAAATAACAGAATGGCCGCCATTGCCCAGAGACCTCCATGTTGCTGCGGAAGGATTCCAATACCTTGGGATCTTTCTTACACCTCATACAGAGATCTGCACACGCACAACATCCTGCTGGTATTATCAAATTTTAAACAGGATGCGGACAGATGGAGAGAATTACTACTCACCATAATGGGGCGGGCAGCCATGTTCAAGATGATTTCCTTGCCCCAATTCCTGTATGAATTACAGAATACATATCACCCTCTCCCGAGAAACGATATTTAGGGAAATAGACTCCGAACATCGAGCACTGCTGTGGTTGAAGAGACACCCAAGAATTGCTCTAAAGACACTACATCGCAATCCATATAATGGGGGATTAGCACTTCTGGACATCGAAGCCACCTACTGGGCGCCCACCTTACCCCCATAAATGACTGGACACATGCAGCATGGGATCATCCCACATATAGACTTGAAAGGGAGACATTGACACCACACACATTTATTCCCTTTTATTTATGGGGGAAAAGGGACACACGGGTTGCTTCCCGCAACACGGGTCACTATAGAGGTATGGGAATAGACCACTAAGACACTGGGTTGGGCCCACAAGATAACTAGGGCTACACCATTGTGGAAGGGAAATTGGCTCAAAGAAGTGGGCAGGCTCCAGGGCTTCGAAACATGGGACTTGCTGGGGATCTCCACGGTGGGTGATATCACAGTAAGAGAAGAACTCAAATCCTTTCCTAACCTCCAAACTGAATTCAAACTTCACAACTCCCAATTCCTCAAATATGCCCAACTACGTCACGCATAGAGAACAGAGGGAGTAAGGGAACTGAGCTACCGGAATACACGTCACTTGAAGGAAGAATATTGCAGGAAGAATTTACAACCAAAGCAGTCTCACTCACTTATAAAAAAATAAATAATAATATGCCTGATACCCTGGGCAAGCTGAAGGAAACATGGGAGAGAGACCTGAGGGAAATGGAAGAGATAGACTGGGAAGCAGCCCTGATGCACCCTAGAGAGGTTGCAATAAAAGTCAGACTCCGTCTCATCCAGTTTAAAATTCTACACCGGGCCTACTATGACAGAGAAAGACTACATAAAACGGGACGGGCTGAGTCCGCCCAGTGCCTGCGCTGTCTAGCTGCCGCAGGAAATTTCCTACACACAATATGGGAGAGTCCCCGCGTACAGGTGTATTGGGGCAAGTTAACTAAAGAACTGAATGCAATATTGGGTGTTTCTCTTCCAGCTGACCCGAAATTCATCCTGCTGGGAATCCGATGTGACACTGATGTCCCTAGACCCAAACTACTTTTCAGCCTATTGGGCTTGGTAGGGGTGAAACGGGACATAGCACAGTACTGGGGCATACAGGAGACTCCGACACTACACAAATGGAAACGCGGCATGGATCTATTCATGGCAGCGGAAAGGGTGACATATAAAAGTAGAGGGTGCCCCAAGAAATTCACTAAATTCTAGAGTAGTTGGATAACTACTATGGTCTGACGCAGAGTAATGCGACACTCAAATCACCACGGCGGGGACACAGGACTAAGGGAGCCCAGACGAACTCAAGACATTAGGGGGACAAGCGAAATGGGATACCAGGACAATCCTAACACACAAGGGGACTATATACAAGGTTATGAGCCCGATATGTGCCTAGAATAAGGGTGGTCCCCAGAGACAAGAAAGCGGTACGAACTTGCCTGGTTAAGGTGCGATCTGTTGTTATTGTTATGTGACAATATTGTTTTCTTAAACAAATTGAAACAATAAAAATATATTTTAAAAACAATCAACTGAACGTCAGTCCCCATGGGGTCAACACTCTGTTCTTCTCACCAATGTCGCCATGCTGCAGCATATTGTTTATGGGTACAGGGAGCCCAACATTGTGTGAGGTAGAAGGTAGCCTGTTCCGATAGGCTAGCCACTTGCCAACATTTTCCGAAACACTCCAAGCCATGATGGACAATTGATCGGGCATCAGCAACGGATGTGGCTGGCCCATTGGGTCCGTGAGAAAGACCTGGAAGCTCTGAATTTGTATTGCATTTCACAGGACATGTCTAGTAACACAGGAAACCATGGTTGCACTCTCCAAAGGGGGGGGTCACCAGAACCAATTCAGCTATTTGTCAATGCATCAGAGAAATAAATCTCTGAATCGCTGCAATGCCCAGATGTGGATCCCTTGCTCACTTTGCCACTGGATTGAAGCTAGCCTGGCTGATGAGGGGTGTTACCCCGAAACCGGTCCCAGGATGCTTGTTTCTGGTCCAGGAAAGACCTGCCCTTGGCAGTTCGGGCTGGACTGTTCCCATGAGGCACAGGGTTAAGACTGATTTGCATATAGCTGGATCTGAACTGGGGTGGCAAAGTGAGCTAAAGAACGATGATGGATTCAACTCAGATCTGTGACTGGGGGTGAGTGTCTGAAAAGTTTCAGCGCTCCGTCCATCATCTCCTTGTGTTTGCTTTATTATTCAGGCCGCAATAGCCTTGTTTCATTGTAAACCCAATAAAATTTGTTAAAAAACAATTCTTTGGCAAGCTCTGCCAGGACTCTGACTCGTGTGCCCCCAAGCTTGTTTATGTACCTCACTGCGGTAATATTGTCCATCCGCAGGAGGATACAGCAATTCATCTTGTGGGGGGACAAGGTCTTGATCTCAAAGGATCCCACCAAGAGCTCCAGGTAATTGGTGTGGAGCTGCAACTCCACCAGAGACCATCTGCATCCCGTGGAAATCAGGCCGCATCTCACTACCCAGCCCCACCTGCAGGCATCCGGCTCTATGAGCACTTCCAAAATGCAGGCGAAGATGGCCTTGCCATTCCAGGCATCCATATGGTCAAGACATATGGAAATTTTGGCTTCCTCTGACAGATAAATATGTTAAGAATAAGATAACCTCTTCTGAAGATGGAGTATCTTGAGACGATGAAGGGCTCAACCTACAAACCCGGCTAGGTCCAGCAAAGAGGTCGTTTCAGAAGACAGAGCTCGTCTTAATTCCCTCTTGATGGAAATTTGAATTGGGCATGAACTGAGTCCACTTGGAAACTCAGGAATTCTAGAAACTGGGAGAGTGGGAGGGTCGATTTTGCTGCAGTGATAATGAACCCCAGATCTTGGAGATGTTGGATCGTCCAGGAGAGGTGTAGGAGAACTCTGTCTCGATCCTGGGCCATGATGATTGGGTCGTCAAAAGGAAGGATCAGTCTCACCTCTTTCTCTCTGAGCACCTCTACAATTGGCCTTAGCCGCTTGGCAAAGCACTGAGGGGATGCCGACAGGCTGAAGGGGAGTACTGCACACTTGTAACAATCCTGGCCCTATTCAAAATGAAGAGCTCTCCTATGCAGGGAAAAAACAGGGACCATCAGGTAAGCGTCTTTGAAGTCGAGCCTTACCATCCATTCTTTTTTCTGCAGGAAATCTCTCAGAGGTGGATACCTTCCATTTTTAAATGTCGTTAGACCACCCAGGGGTTGAACTGCCTAAGACTGAGAACCAATCGATAGCCCCCTCCCTTTTTCTGCACCAGGAAGATAGTACTGATGAAACCTCTGGGATGAGGTTGTGAGGGGACAATTGCTTCCTTACGCAGGAGTTCCTGTGTTTCAGCATCTATGAATTGCTTTTTTATTTGGGAAAAATGGAGAGCAAAGGGCTGAATCTTCTGCCTGGGAGAACCATGGAACTCTAGTCTATACTCCTGTCCCATCTCCAAAATCCATGCATCCTGAGTGATTCTCTGCCAATTGTGGAAAAGGTGTTGTATTCTGCCCCCCAGAATAACCTCGGATAAAGGAACAATGTCTATCTGAATAGGAGACGTCTGAGTTTGCTGTGCTTCGGCCATGGTAGTTACTCTTTTGGAAGCGTTTTCGACCGAATATATGATGATACAATGCAAACCATTACAACGCATGCTTTTACAAAGCTGTTTTTACAACGCAACTACCATTACATCGCATGATTTTACAACGCATACCATTACATCGCATGATCATAGGAATACACTAAAACTACCATTACAATGCAATCCATTACAATTCATACTATTACTACGCAAACGATTACTACGCATATTTAATTCTTTTTTTTTTTATATTTTTCTTATTTTTTTAAAAAGTATAACTAACCCCTGGAACGGGATGCAAGGGAAATAGGGGTTTTGGGTGGGGGAGTGTATTAATACTCGGGTATTTAAAAATACTCGGGTATTAAAATGAATATTTGTGTACATTAGAATGTCCCTATCCTATTTAATACTCGTTTATTAATATCAAAATGTAAAGGAAAGTTAAAAAAACAGAATAATATGTTTTTTCATACTACCAACGGAGCGAAAGCGAGATTTTAAAGCCACCATTTTGAACATTGAAAAAATGAAAGTCCATCAACTATTTTTATGAATGCCCCTTAACCCGCAACTTGCCAAAATGGCTGACATTACAACAATAAATGTTTTAACGAACATTTTTAAAGATAACAAATTAATTATACATTTTGTCAGCTTCTGAATCACGCTGAAAAACTGTTTTCAAAACATACTTTCGTTTAAATTATCGTTTACCATCAAAAAAAAGTATAAAAGCAGCCGTCCACAATTTTGAGCACAGTGGTAAACTAACTTCCACGGTGACCACACGCATTTTTCGAGACAGAAAACAATTGAGAATTGGATAAGCCAAACAGTGCCATCTACAGACAGAAGTAAGTGTACAAATTAAGGGGGTCATTAGGATGTCGGACGGAAGGGCATCCGTAGTGCTGGCGGTGGCGGAAAAAGAAGAATTCTCAGCACCCCATGCGGTTATTGCGACCGCCACCTTACAATGGGCCAACATAGGCCATTTACGGACCTCCGCGGTGTTTCTGCGTCCGCACGTGTCGACCTCACGTAAGGGGGGCGGATGGAGCCAATAGAGCAAGAACAGCGTGCGGATTCACGTCTCCACCGCCAACCACATTACGATGTACCAAACAGCCAATGCCACCGCTGCGGAAACCCCACCTCATCGCGGATGGCGGAAGCACAATAACAGCGAGGTAATATCCAAGCCCTATACACGTACACCACCAGAGCCGCAATGGATCCAGCCCTACAGGCCTTACCGCTGCTGTACATGATGCATTACCAGCAGATCAGACGCCGCCGCGCACAACAGCAGAGGTCCGTCCAACACCCATACATGCATGCAACCACGGTACAACAACAACTCACTGCAAGCGTGCAGGCAGGGCCTGCACAACCACGTCTGGGGAAAGATGCCTCCCCTATTCTCATCAGTGATACTCTCAGGGGCCAGAAGGTTGCCCTGTGCTGATGCCTCCTGTCACTCAGCTCCCCTCACACCCACCCACCAGCACCACTCACACAGCTCCAATCCTGATCAAGGTGACAGATTAGCATCGGTGATGGGAGTGCATACACTGCAGACTGCAAAGTGACCAAGATGCCTGCCCAGGATGGCTAGCAGGCGCAAGGGAAACAGCTACACATTTTGCAAACATCCACTGCCAGACAACCCTGGCAAACATCCATGCAGGAACAAGACAAGAGGACTGTGCTGCCAATCCATCTGTTCTGTACCACAGCAACCATCACTGAAAGCAAGTAGGTACAAATATCACACATCACCCACTGAAACAGTGCCGCTGGCCAGCATGCCAATGGAAACAGATCATCAGCACACAGTACAGTGCCAGAACATGGAGGGGAGTGGAGGGTCAAACATGTGCATGGCATCCACTGGCACAGGTCACGAATGAAGTGGTGTATACACCAGATCTGTACAGTTGAGGAGTGTCCCGAGCAAAAATCCATGTTTAAGTCTGACTCAATGTGCATGGCCAAATGCAATTACTGTCACAGCTATGAATCCGAACAACTCCAATTTGGGCACAGAAAGTGTCAAGTCACAGGTATGCCTGTGAGAAATCACATATCATGTTTGCAACCCACAGACAGGCAGCACAGTGCGAACAAAGGTAAGCAAGACCAAGGCCATATCCCAAGACACACAACACAGACATTGCACTGACACACTCTGCATACTCACCAATGATGAGTCGAACATGCAGGTGCACCCTAGGCCTGCGAGGTCACAATGACACACAGCACACAGCCCCTGCAACAACCCCAACATGTCCACCAACACCCCACAAGGTGTCTGACCATGGAAACAAACAGGCACACATCATATGGACCATACATGAGTGAAAGGGAAATGCCCAAGGGCACACACACATCAACATCTCAGAGAATTACAGCACACTCACACTGTACGATGACTCCAATAAGAACATGTACCTCCATTCATCTGACTATGAAGCCATACCCATCCAAGATATCAACATACCCACACTGGTGTGCACACATCAAGATAGACCACACAGATATGTAGTACCCTGCCCACCCCTCAAGTCATCATGTAAATTAGAAGACATTCACATGATGGAGATCCAACCCATCTGACATGTGTGAAGAAGGAGAGCACAGCCAACACAATGAACAGGACCAGAGTGGACCATCACTGACAAGTAGCCCGCCCCCATCAATACTCTGAGTCAAAACATGACAGCATTCTGCGGAACCCCTGGTAACCCCTGTAATATCTACTACAATACATGAGAATGGCAAAGTGTGACCTCAGAGCATTGAACCCATGAACACATGCACATACATTGTACAAATGTCAAGAACATGAATAACTTCATTCAAACACAAACTCGGTATCAGCATGTAAAGTGCAAAACATGAAGGGCAACTGCCAGTCAAAACTCAAGTCCACACATGTGTGCTTTGGAAATACACGCAGATCAATGTAACAGTCCACAGCCATGTAAACATCACCAGTACAGGGCTAGCAAATGGTCAGCTCAGGTACCGCTCAGGGAGGAATGGGCTGGGAAGAGGGACCAGCCATCAAATATGTGGAGAACTGGAACTGTGTGGGGGATGACTGTCTGGGGTAGTCTGAGGACTGGACCTGTGAGGGGGAGAACTGGCACAGGAAGAGGGATCCCTGGATGTGGGAGCCTGAGGGCTGGCAGGACCCGGTGGAGTTGTCGCACGGGGAGGTGGTGACATGCACTGGTGATGCTCAGTGGCTGATGTTGCATTTGGAGGGCTGGGCTTCGCTTCACTTGTTTGGGGATACGATAGCCCACAAGTGTCTTTGGACAAGGGATAGGTGAGGTGCTCACAGCTGCTCCCTTCCCCCCAGAAAGTGGAGCAGGTGGCCGTGGATCCTTTCTTGCAAAACCCTCAGACCTAGTTCTACGCTGGGGGGGCTCCTACCCTGCCTCCCCTGTTGTGGAACAATCACAACCTCACTGCGTCTCTGTCCATGCTTACCAGGGGGGGTTTTGGTGGGAATGGAAGTTCTGGGCACAACATCCCTCTGAACTGGGAGGGTGGGGGGCAGTTGTTGAACGCAACAGCCCCACGGCAGCCAGGGCAAATTCTTGTGCTGAGCCTGGATCAGTAGTGGATCCTGGAGGGGTCTTGGAGTGCTGGGACTTTGACGTCTGCAATGTTGAGGCATGTCTTTTGTGTTTTGGCTCCGTTATTATGGTGGTGCTGGCATCTGTGCTCCTTGTGCTACTCGTGGATGATGTCTTGTGTCTCTGTCGCTTGGACTCCTGTTGTCGTGTGCTGCGTGGGGATGACCTGGTGCCTGAGTGTACAGGTGTGTGGCTCCTCTGATCATGTGGGGACACTGGCAGGGAGGTTGAGGAAGGGACAGGAGCCAGACTTAGAGCCTGTGACTGCACTATTGCAGCCGTCAGTGTGGAGGCCAGACACTGGACACTCCAGAGCAGGCCACCTATGTCAGAATGGATGCCCTCCATGAACGCCATTACCTGTGACAACTTGTTGCCATGATCCTGTAGGGCATTCAATAGCAAAGTCTGACCTACAGACACCTGACGCAAGATGTCAATGGCCTCCACACTGAGGGCAGCAGGGGACACAGGGGCTGGGGCAGCTGTGCCTGGGGGGAAAGATACCCTACCCTTCTTAGGGCATCGTGCACGGATGACATTTGGGGGAGCATCAGGGACTGTGGACACAGGACGGGGTGTGTTGGACGAAGAAGCACAGCTCGATTCTCCTCTGTCCGACCACACCTGAGGAGTCACCACCTGAGTCTGAGGAAGTGGAGGTAGGCGTTTCAGGAGCTGACTCATCCAGGGCACACTGGTCCCCCTACAATGCGCTGGTACCATCAGTGTCGCTGTACTCCAGGGGAGCAGTGATGCCAGTAGGTACACCAACTGTTACGTGCCCATCACCTTCTCTGATCTCGGTAGATTCAGCAGGAAGCAGAGACACTGTTCAGTGAAGTGGCCTGACAACAAACATGATAGGCAAGATAAAAATAAAAGCATGTACCCAATGCACACATGTGACTGTCCATGCACAGGCTGCATTAGTCTACAAGTTTTTCCATGCACAGCCCATGGATGTTAACATGCAAACTGGCAGTCATGCTCCAAGTAGCCATCATACAGCAAAATTGCTCGTCATGTGGTGCCATATCAACATCACATCCTAATGTCTGTAGGCACAGCCACATGCCTACAGCTAATAGAGCTACACATCAGTATACACTTAAACTCGTTTGGCTACACAGACTCCAACACGTATTCATCATCCTTTCTGTAAGTAACACGTGTGATGTTTCAGACATGTTGAGCAGCAACATTGAACAGTGTGCCATCCTCCCCAAACACTCAAGCGCATCAAGTAGTGCGTAATGAATGTGAAATGCAGACAACAAAATCAGAATGCTGCCCTTTTGGCAAGCAGTCCGAGGCACACAGCACTGTACATCAAGATAGACCACACAGATATGTAGTACCCTGCCCACCCCTCATGTACAGCCACATGTTTTGACCCTCGTGACCAACATAAGTAAGTGTGGCATACACTTTCCAGTCCTTCTGGAGCACTATATGGCCTCCCGTACTGTCCAAGGAACTCTCCTACCAGGACGCCCAGCTCCTCTGTGGTGAAGGGACGGGCCCCCGGGTTCTCTCTACGATACATGACTGGTTCCAGAGATGACGTACAGCCGCTGTTCGTGCTGAGGAATGGCAGGCAGCAGTGTCTCTAGGCGAGTGGCAGGAGTGTACATATCACAGGCATATATATAGTGCCCTAGGCTCGTTCAAATGTTGGTCTGTTGTTACCATTGGCCAGCCGGCTTAGCACCCTTCATATGGGGCCAATGTATGGCCTCGCAGGGGCCTTGCACGCCTACTGCGACATTCCAAAATCACTACCGCTGCCGGTTCCCATTGGCTGATGGCTATACCTCATTGGTGGACACGCCCCGCGGAGGTCACGCAGCGGCCACCGCTATCCGGCACCATTCGATTGGGACCACTGCTTGTTACCTCTGTGGATGCCAGCTCTAGCGCCTGTAAACACAATTTAGCTTTAGCATGCACGCTTTGCTAACTGCATCATTCACCACACAACATTTGCATAAGGTCAAATGTGCAAACTGTTAAGGTTCCATGGCGTGTGACCTATGCCTTACGTCCTGACACACATGGAATGTCCATGAAAAGGACAGTGGGAAGACATCACTCGTATTGTGTGGTGGCCAGCATGAAAAGAGTAAATGAGTCCAAAAGGACAAAGGCCGCTATCACTGTACTCACGTTGCATACTGAGACATAAAAGATGTTAACACGTCTGGAGTAACACTTGCTACTTGACGGTCGGACACTTGTCCATGTTCTGTCTCATGAAATGCCAGTGATGTCGGCTGACATCCCTAGCTGGCCATTGTCATGAAATCAGACATACTTTTCAGCTCCACACTTTCTACACACGTACTGCTGTGCCATGCTGTGTGCCCACCTGCAATTGCCTCCATGTGTGTACACACGTCAGGGCAATGCACATGTGTCTCAACATACATTGCTGGATCCAACATAAGTTGTGCTGTCAAGCTATGTGTGCATGTACACACTAAACACGTGTATCTGTTTAAATACACTTTGAACGTGGCAATGTGTGTCACGCAGATTCATTACACAGTCCTGATGGACTGCCCACATAATGCACATTTGAACATGTCTACTGTGCTGCATACTCATGTGATGTCGTCCAGGTGAGACAGACTGCCCTCATCCCGTTGTGTTGCTGTGTATTGTCGGACTTGAGATTGAGGACGTGCAATGGCCGAGGATACATGCAAGTCAGCATTGATGCTGGTAACCACATGTGCTGTGCCAAACACACAGGGCTGATCACACCCTGATGTAGCAGGGTACGGCATGTCATACACAATGTCATATTGTTGATGTACTAGTGCTGAGTATGAGGAGTGGGTGGAGTGAACCAAGGTCTTAATGCATGTCACTTGTGTCTCATCACGTGCACAAGAATCATGTCAATGTTGTGGCCGTGGGGGTCTCCGGTGAAACTGTCACATACATCACATCAATTTTTAACGACTTCTGCATGTGACCCCGGCCAGAGTACGTAGGAGGAGCACACCTATCTAACACCTTGTCCCAGTCCTGGAAACCATGGAGGACATTACAATCAGCATGGAATTCCGTCAGGATCGCCTCACAATGCGAGAGCTATGTGCTCAGTTGGAGCACCACTTGAAGTCCAGGTGAACATATCCTCCGGCATTGTCAGCAAAAGTCAAAGTGATGGCTGCACTGCATTTTTTGGCAACTGGGTCTTTCCAGTACACCGTGTCCAGCGCTGGTGGGATGTCACAGCCTATGTCCAGCACGGTGTTGTGTGATGTCCTGTCTGCATTAATGACATACAAGATTCACTACATACAGTTCCCAAGGCGCAATGATTTGGCAGGTGTGAAGGGGGATTCCTATGAACTTGGACGCATTCCACATGTAGTGTGCGACATTAACGGAACCCACATTGGCCTAGTTCCACCACAGGCACGTGAAAGCATTTATACTAACCGAAAAAATTAACACTCCAGAAATGTGCAAGTGGTATGCCAAGCGGACCAGACCATTTCACATGTGTGTGCCAAGTATCCTGTGTCGGTACATGACACAGTCTTTCTGCACCACAGCAGCATACCACAATTGATGGCTAATCTACACCCAGATTGGGCCTGGCTTGTTGGTGAGTGGGCTGTGTCAATGAGTGTGACGTATGTGTGACATGCTGCTCCACTCACATGTCACAGTTACATTTTGATAAATGTGTTTATCCAGGATAGGTGACTGGCTATCCCAATCGTCCCTGGGTGCTGAGCCCACTGCGGAATCCAACTACGCCAGGGGAGGACCACTACAATGATGCCCATGGGAGAACACGTCGTGTGGTGGAGCGCCCTTATGCACTTCTGAAATCGAGATTTAGGTGTCTGGCCAAGACTGGAGGGGCACTTCTCTACTCACCCAAGAAGGTGTGCCAGATAGTAGTCGCATGCTGCACAACCTGGCCTTGCGCAAGATGATACCCCTGATTCAGGACGATGATGACCAGCAACAGCCCCCCGCTGCAAAGCCACACATGCCCAGGGACAATGCCAGTGGTGAGGAAGAAGGTCTTGACCTGCATGACCAGCTCATAGCCAACTACTTCCAATGAGTGTAAGTTATCATCATGCAACTTTGACTGTGTCTGTGCGCATTGCTGTTGTCTCCCAAACTTGGTGGATTGTAGCTGTGAATCTGGACACATACACATGAAAAAGAACATGAATATGGGATTTGGGCACGCAGTGGAAGAGTCAAACAAACAACTGGGTAAGCATTAGCACTGGCAACATTGTGTGTCCTGCAACAGTAGCTCTGTCACTCACCGACAGTGTAACAAGCGCCAAGACACCACATGACCCAACACTGCCTGATCCCTCTGTAATCCAGGAAACAGGACACACACTCTCGTCCTCACTCTCATACTGCTCAACACTGATCACAGTACAATACAAGTTAATGTGCGAAATGTTGATTACTATTAATGTGTCCTAACGTGCAAGATACGTGCCACAACATGCAGAACAATGCATCAGACCGAAACAGGCAGCATAGGAACGTGTTCAGATGACATGGAGGGAGATGTCACAATAATGAGCACTCAGGAGGGAGTACTCCGATCTGATCCCACCTTCCCTTGCTGGACAAGTCATGTGATGGATCACATTAGCTCAATGCCCTTGTCAGAGGAGCCCACTCCTCAGCCCATATGATTTGACATGTACTGTACTCCAGGACAGCGCTGACTAAATGTTCTGCTGACAGTAATCAGGTGAAAGACTCAAACTAAGATACTTGCAGTACAACAAAGGCATGTAAGAACTAGCTCAACAGCTGCATGATGGCAGCAAGACTGGCACTAGGCGACAATGTCCACTACGGGCAGGAGACAGCCTCACCTTGCACAGGTGTGTGCCAACAAGCGATGCAGGCCGCAGAGGTAATCAGAGTCCAAGCGAATGCAGACATGTCCATTGTCAGTGCTAAATCTGTAATCAGTTCCGAAAGATGCTACTGTATGTTGATACATCTGTAATTAGTCCCAATTAGTTGTGGATGCAGGTAAGTAGTTACTCATCCAATAAAGCGATTGCAGCTTCATAGGCAATCAGTTCCAGGAATAGATCGTGATCAGCTTCAGCAAACAGGACGGCCGCCCAATCCAGTAATATGAATGAACAGATGTGCTCCTCGCACCCCGTGTCCATAAGGAGCATTTCAGGCCAATAGGGGAGCGGTTCAATGTAGTCATTGCACACGAGAAATTGTGCAATCGCACATAACCAGCTGCCAGCACTTATGCCAAGTTGTAAGGCATCCCATAGACGGGTATCCCGGACACAGTCCCGGTCGTGGACCAACAAAGGACTCAACCACATGTCATGATCCAGTTCAGCAATCGATGTGTTGGATAGGCAGACGTCCATGGCCCATTGAAAGGGGCAGCTGCAACAGTGGAACACAGGTTGCACACAGGTGAAATAGGCATAACCGAAGCTTAGCCTATAACTGATGCGCAGCACAGCCAATGGCAACGCTCCCAATATATTCAGCATTCATTCACGGTACAGTTGCACATGACTGGGGATGTGCAGGTCCACAGGATGTGCAGCCATTGCGTTGTAGCTGTCGTTGAACCTGCACTCTTCAGAACAGCGGGAGGAATGTTGCTGAAATGCCACATGTCCGACAAAAAGTTGTTTGAGTGAGCACCTGTTGTACTCCTGAAATGGTCTGAACGGAAGTGACAAGGCCATTCCCCACAAGGGAAATTGTGATATGAGCAAGGACTTCTGTGTGTGGAGTGTATGAATCTTGGGGTATCAGTTGCACTGAACCTAGTGGGAGACTCCTATTCAGCTGTTACAGTATCTCGCAGGAGGTAACAGCCACCTGGTATTCGAAGGTCAGAGGGGCGGATGTGAGTCCGCCTTCTTGTTAATACAGATGGGCTTTCAGCCCTGTTGATACTTTGAAGTCTGCTTACATTGTTGGAATGTGAGCCCACAAATTACTGTTGACATTCACATATGGGGGAGTGATGAGTTCATCTCTACGGCAATGGACACGTTGAGAAACTCTTTCTGTGTTCGTGAGCCCTGCACGGGAAATAGCTCTGTTTGTGATGTACATGACTCGATCAGTTCCTTCTGGTACATATCAGGGGCGTGTGAGCCTGGTGGCTGGGACTGGTGTACATTGATGTATTTTGCTGACAATCAACTTAGATAGTTTACAATACACGTGTGACTGTACTTGTCTTGCTGAACGCAATAATTTCCTCAATCTAGGTTTGACATGATTCGTTTGGTTCGTGCCTGTTCTTGGGACACTGCTGAGTGCTGTATTGTGATGCGCTGTGTGAGTCATTGACACTGCAGTCATTCCCATGTGGATGGTTGTAGGGGGTTGGGAGGACACTGATTCACCTACCAGCACAGTACATCCCTTAGCATCCATGAACGTTCACTTACGTCAAATGTGCATACTTGTGATGAAGCAGAAGGGTTTGACTTCAGTTTGACAGGGAGAGGTACAGGGAGCTGAGACAATGGCAGCTGCTTACTCACCTTACATCTATTTGCTGGATCTGTTCCCTACTGATGAAGGATGATATCCATGTACACATGTGACTTGAGATTGACAACACTAACCCGCTAATACCTTGGTGCATCACCACGCACGGGAATATAGTTGGCATTTAAGCTGAGGTGCATTTCCCAGGTTGCTAAGGTGTGTACTGTGCTGGGAGATGTAGTGCTGTGCTCCCATCTCCCTTCTGTCCATGTTGATGTAGTTGAGCAGTGTAATCTGGATTGCACGTGTACAGTGTTGCCTGGTGCTGTGCTTTGGCTGTCATGCCATCATATGTCAACCACATGTCATGTTCTTGTGTCTTTCTAGGTACCTCCGCTCACACAATGGATTGTGGCATTCAAATATGGAGAGACATTGCAATGTGAGGTAACATGCTATTTACTCTGTGAAAAATGATACTGACACAAACGCTCAGTGTTGTGAATAGTGTTTATTTGTACATGAGTGACAGGTGAGGGGTGAAGTTGAAAGTGCTGGCACAAGAGTCATCAGGGTAGAACACACAATGCTGGTATGACACAGTCCAACAGTACACTGCCAACATTGTGGAAATGTGGGCTCTGATCTGCAACAAAGTCAATGCTGGAGGCAACACTGCTGACATCATAGTTGGCGCATGGAACAGCTTTTGGGAGGTGCTTTGCCACGTGATCCTCCGTCTGTCTTCCTCGGACGTCCCCTCGACCATTTGGCCGGGAGGGGGGACCTGCTGCATGCTCTGAGGTGTCTGAGGAGTCTATGCCTGCTGCCTCACCCCTCCCTGTGGCCGCTGTGGTGGTGTTCTCAGTATCGTCCGGCTGGCCACAGGGTGGGCAGTTGGCTAGTTGAGCAGCATGGATGTCCCTCAGAACACCTACTAGCTGGCCCATGTAATCAGCAATGACACCCAAGCGGGTGTCCATGGACCGTTGCAGCAGGCGGAGTTCACGCAGTTCTTCGACGACCTGGCCCATCTGTCCCTGGGTCTGTTGGTATGCACGCAGGACAGTGTTGACCGTGGCCAGGGCCTCAGTCTCTGTGTTATCCTGGGACTGTCCCAGGGGGGCCCTCCCACCTGCCCTGCGTACACGGACCTGTGGCGGAGCCTGTCACTGCCCCCGCACACTGTCCCCAGCATCCTGGGTGTGGCTGGTGGGATTGGGTGCAACTGCCAAGGGGACAGTGTTGGAGGCAGTGGTACTGGTGTTGGTGCTGGCTGGCACACAGGTCGTAGTCGCAGGGATCAGCGTTGTTGCTGCTGTTGTGGGAGTCGAGGTGGTGGTGGGGACAGTGAGTCCCGGAGACTGGGGTTGCCTGGCCACGCCTGAAGGGCCAGGTCGGTCCTCCTCGTCCGAGGAAGGGAGCAAATCGGCATCCGTGAGTTCACCTTCATGGGGGGGAGACTGGCTGGGCTCGTTGGTCACACTTCCGACAGGTGTTGTAATCGGGTCACCTGTTGAATAGAGGTCATTATGTCAGCATGTTCAGTAGACAGCACAACTTATATGTTAATGTATTGCACATTTCTATTGAGATGACCAGACTTTTGACAGTGACATTACTTTGCATTATCCACAGTTTTGCATCAGTCGAACATGATGTTGAAGTACATGATTTGTCAGTTAGCGATGTGACATTGCGTGGGCAACAATTTCATATGTGTGGATCTTGTTTTTCAATGGACATTTCCTCGGGTATCAACTAGATGCACATCCACTGCAGTTTAGGCTTGGACTTTTCTGACATTTAGCGGTCTACTGTGCCGCCACTTCATGATTGGTGTTGTTGGGTTTTTGACTGACTCGCGGTGGACGTGCTCCGCCACTGCGGTGCCAGGCATTGTGAGCTCTGGATAATATTGTTTTCTACTTCTGTTAAAAATTCACATGACTTATGTAATTGCCAGTATGCCTCAGGTGCAATATTTCAGTTGTGCTGTTTTGTAGTGGCCTCCTCTGTATAGTGATGTGTGGCTGAGTCTCCATGTATGTGTGGATTTGATGTGTGCCTTTATGCTTATGGACAATCTGACATCGACATTTGAATGAGGTTCTTTGCGAATCTTGGATTGACTATGCAGTTACAAGTGACTTCTTGGATGACAGTGTGATGAATGTGACCTCTTAATGGCATTAATCTGTGTGTGCACTGGCTACAACTTATGTTGTTTTGCAAACTTGGCAAACATGTGCGTGATATGCTGGGCATATGGCACCATGCTATTTGGGAGGGAGGCCAGGGTGCATGAGCTGACTATCTACGTGTGTAGTGCTGCAGAGGTGGGTGATGGCTGCCACGCATCTCTGAGGTGGGGGGTGCTCCATGCTGTTTGGGAGGGTGGGCAGGGGGCCTTGTTGGAGTGGTGGTCTTGCTGTCAGGTCTCAACGACTCCCTCCACAGTAAGATGGCTACCTACCTGTTATGAGGCGCTGTCGGGGGTAATGGCTGCCACGTGTCTCTGGGGTAGGGAGGGTAGGCAGGGGGCCTTGAGGGAGTGGTGGTCTTGCTGTCAGGTCTCAATGACTCCCTCCACAGTAAGATGGCTGCCTACCTGTTATGAGGCACTGTCGGGGGTAATGGCTACCACGTGTCTCTGGGGTGGGGAGGGTGCTCCATGCTGTTTGGGAGGGTGGGCATGGGGCCTTGTGGGAGTGGTGGTCTTGCTGTCAGGTCATAACGACTCCCTCCACAGTAAGATGGCACCTACCTGTTATGAGGCGCTGTTGGGGGTAATGGCTGCCACGTGTCTCTGGGGTGGGGAGGGTGGGCAGGGGGCCTTGTGGGAGTGGTGGTCTTACTGTCAGGTCTCAATGACTCCCTCCACAGTAAGATGGCTACCTACCTGTTATGAGGCGCTGTCGGGGGTAATGGCTGCCACGTGTCTCTGGGGTGGGGAGGGTGGGGAGGGTGGGCAGGGGGCCTTGTGGGAGTGGTGGTCTTGCTGTCAGGTCTCAACGACTCCCTCCACAGTAAGATGGCTACCTACCTGTTATGAGGCGCTGTCGGGGGTAATGGCTGCCACGTGTCTCTTGGGTGGGGAGGGTGGGCAGGGGGCCTTGTGGGAGTGGTGGTCTTGCTGTCAGGTCTCAACGACTCCCTCCACAGTAAGATGGCTACCTACCTGTTATGAGGCGCTGTCGGGGGTAATGGCTGCCACGTGTCTCTGGGGTGGGGAGGGTGGGCAGGGGGCCTTGTGGGAGTGGTGGTCTCGCTGTCAGGTCTCAACGACTCCCTCCACAGTAAGATGCCTACCTACCTGTTATGAGGCGCTGTCGGGGGTAATGGCTGCCACGTGTCTCTGGGGTGGGGAGGGTGGGCAGGGGGCCTTGTGGGAGTGTTGGTCTTGCTGTCAGGTCTCAATGACTCCCTCCCCAGTAAGATGGCTGCCTACCTGTTATGAGGCACTGTCAGGGGTAATGGCTGCCACGTGTCTCAGGGGTGGGGAGGGTGCTCCATGCGGTTCGGGAGGGTGGGAAGGAGGCCTTGTGGGAGTGGTGGTCTTGCTGTCAGGTCTCAACAGCTCCCTCCACAGTAAGATGGCTACGTACATGTTCTGTGAGGTAGAGTGAGGAAATGGAGGTCTTGTGAGACAATCATTTTTTTAACGTGCATTCTCCATGTGTTCGTTTGGGTCTGGCAGTACGTTACAGTGGTATGTGCACATTTACTTTGTACTTACCAGCCTCCTCTCCCCCCTCCATTCCGGTGAGACTCTCGGGATGCAGTATGGCAAGCACCTTCTCCTCCCATTCTGTGAATCTCAGTGGTGGAATGGGAGGCCCTCCGCTCGTTTTTTGAGCCAACTGGGGGTTCTCCTCTGTGCCTTGACCTGGAGCTTGAGGTCGTTCCACCGCCTTTTGATGTCACGCAGTGTGCGTGGGATGTTCCCCACTGCATTGACTTTGTTGTAGATCCTAGCCCACATCTGATTTTTGCGCACATTGGGTGTCTGTTGGACCAGGTTTCCATACAAATGTGGTTCTACCCTGATGATCTCATCTACCAGCACTTTCAACTCTGTGTCAGTGAATTTAGGCATTTTGCTATTTGGCATGGTGCTAATGGATGTGAGGTGCAGGGTGAATATGTGGATGAGTGAGGTGTGTTCGGTGTGTGGTTGTGAAGGGGATGGTGTGTGGAGTTGTGTGGGTGTGATGGTGTGCTGTGTCCTCTTTGTGCTATTTGTTCTGGTGTCCCTCTCTCTCTCTCTCTCTCTCTCTCTCTGTGGATGCCCCTCTCTGTTCCTAATTTGCTAAGGATGCTGGTCCAGGAAGGGGTTGGTTTATATACTGTGGTGTGTGGGTGTGACCACATGAGTGATGTCCACCTGGTGTGTCGTCCATGCTGTCCATGGCTTTCGTCTCCGGTATGCATTTGTGGTGTGTCATTCTTGCGTGTCAGATGTAATTGAGGACTGATGATGATTCAGGCACACTTTGTGACTTATAGTACATTTTGTTACTTCCGCCATTCTTTTGGCCTGGGCGCCACCGCTGCGGTGGGTACTGACATGATCCTTACACCAGCTCCGCTTACTCATCGTAATTAGCTGTGCGGTCATTCGGCGTGAGGTGCGGACGTTTTGGTCCATTGACCAGCTTTCCCTGTCCGCCGAGATAGCATTTTCGGCTATTGCCACCGTTACAGAAGGTTTTTCCTGTATTCCGGCCGCCGCGGTGGGACTTTACGTGAGTTGCATCGTAATCTGACCGGCGGTATTGCCGCGGAACATGCGGACGGGCCTTTTCCGCATGCATGGCGGACGGAGGCCTTTTCCGTCCGCCATCGTAATCGGGCCCTAAGTATTTAAAAAACACAATCTAAACACATAATTAAGAAATACTAACAAGTATTTATTAAAAATGTTTTACAGCATTTGCTGAATTTCAAAACCACCAAGAAATTTAAAACAGATACTACCCAGCAAAAAAATCACTTACTCAGTAACAAGAAGTCTTAATTTTATAAGAAGTAAAAGTAAGCTTTTATAAAATAATATATATATTCAAATAATTTTTTTAATTTTTTTTAAAAAGACAGCTGGGAATAAATTGTTAAAGAGATAACCGGTGTGCTTACCTCAGAGAAAAACTGGATAGTGGTGGGGGGCAAATTTACTATTCCTACGCCAACCTGTACTGGCCTCAGGGAAAGTGCTGGATGATGGTGGTGGCAAATTTACTATTTCCGACAGGTGCATGCCTCAGGGAAACAGTTGGATGGTGGTGGGGGCAAATTTACTATTCCAACTCTAACCTGTGCTGGCCTCAGGGAAAGTGCTGGATGCTGGTTGGGGCAAATTTAGTATTCCAACTCTGACAGGTGTTTGCCTCAGGGAAAGTGCTGGATGGTGATGTGGGCAAATTTACTATTCCTACTCCAACCTGTGTTTGCCTCAGGAAAAGAGTTGGATGATAGGGGGGGTTGGGGGGGGGAATTTACTATTCGAACTCCAACAGGTGTTTGCCTCAGGGAAAGTGTGGGATGGTGGGGGAGGCAAATTTACTATTCCAACTCAGATAGGTGTTTGCCTCAGGGAAAGTGTGGGATGGTGGAGGGGTCAAATTTACTATTCCTACCCCGACCTGTGTGTGCCTCAGGGAAAGTGCTGGATGGTGGTGAGGGGCAAATTTACTATTCCAACTCCAACCTGTGCTGGCCTCAGGGAAAGTGCTGGATGCTGGTGGGGGCAAATTTACTATTCCAACTCCGACAGGTGTTTGCCTCAGGGAAAGTGCTGGATGGTGGTGTGGGCAAATTTACTATTCCTACTCCGATCAGTGTTTGCCTCGAGGAAAGAGCTGGATGGTGGTGGGGGCAAATTTTCTATTCCTACTCCGACCTGTGTTTGCCTTAGGGAAAGAGCTGGGTGTTGGTGGGAGCAGATTTACTATTCCAATTCCGAAAGGTGCTGGCCTCAGTGAAAGAGCTGGACAGTGGAGGGGGGCAAATTTACTATTCCTACTCCGACCTCTGCTGGCCTCAGGGAAAGTGTTGGATGGAGATGAGTGCGAAGTTGTAGTACGCAAATTAAAGGTGTTAATTACTAAAACAGTTATATTAGCATGTTTATGTCAAATATGTGAAATACAAACAATAAAAAATTTATTAAACAGTAAGGGGCCGATTCCGATCTCGGCCGGTAGGGCTCCGAATCGGATTCGGCTTTACCGGATCCGATTCGGAGCCCTATTTCCCGACCGAATCGTACGTGCATCCGGGCGAGCGAGTACGATGCGTGCGCTCGCGAAATCTCCGACCGACTCGTTCGCAGGACCCGACCGCTCCGACCGACTCGCATGGGGACGACTCGCACCGTGCAATGGAGACGTTCCCCGGCCGGGTAAGTACGATGCGCATCTCAACCGCTCCGACCGACTCGCGCAGTCCGGCTCCAAGGAGCTGTTGGAGCCGCACTTTGGGGGTCCGTGTCGGACCCCCCTGGAAGCGTAGGCACGCGAGTCGCACACAGGGGGGACCCATGGGTCCCCCCTACACGTGCATGTACGGCGCAACCCGCATCGACGCGAACACGCTGTAGGGGGCGCCCTTGTTCGCGTCGTGCCCATTGAGTCAATGGGAGCCCGTGTACGCGTCGTACGACTGGCTCCCATTGACTTCAATGGGAGTCCGACCACTGGCGTAGCAAGGGGGGGCGGAGGGGGCGGTGCGCCCCGGGCGGCATGAGTTTATGGGGCGGCGGCTAAAATCATCGCCAGCACCCCCCCCCCTCTTCAGCGCGCGGCGGCGGCAATAGGCAGTGACCGCCACGGGCGGTAGAGTGCCTAGCTACGCCATTGAGTCCGACCGAATCGAGTCCGATGGCATACGTGCGCATCGTACTCGTTCGTTGGGGCTGCTAGGGTCCGATTCGGTCGGGAATCTCTCCGGGTCCGGCTTGGTCGGGGAGATTTCCGGCCTGAATCGGAATCGGCCCCTTAATCTCCACAGAATAAAGGTTAAACTACACCAACAGAGGAGGACACACCCTCAAGCCCAAATTAACGACACGCCACAATTTTCCAAGAGAACAAACAAGAAAGCAAGGTAATAATATTCTCGATTTTCTTTTTTAAACATTAGCAGGTTAGAAGTGCACAAGCATTTTTATGTGGTGTTTATGTAACTTTGCATCACAACTATGAAAAACACTTACAAAAGAAATATGTCTTTGAATCATATTTAAAAAGGAAAATCTTTCTTTTTTCAGTCTTTTTGGAAATCTGAGCATTCCTTAAAGAATACACAAAACACACTAAAACAACAAATTAAATAAAGTACAGCCCCTCAGAAGTAAACCATCGTTACAAGGTAAAGTTTTAGCCATATGTTTTTTTAAATAAAGTTTGAAGCGCTCCAAAAAAGTAAAACTGTCAAACCAAAGCAAAATGTCAGAAAAAAAGCTAGCCAAACTTTAAAGTGCACAAACATTGAAAACCACTAATGTTTTAAATTGCAGGGTAATAGAAAATATTAAAAACTCCCAAAAATAATTATTAATTATTAATAATTTTTTTCAGTAATAATTTTTTTCAGAACCAACAAAACAAGGAAAAGGCCCAAATTGAAGCACAGCCTCAGAACACAAATCCATCCACAAAGGACATCAGAACTTTCTAAATTAACAAAAGAAAACACTCAAAAAGGTAAGCTTTGCAAATAACTCTAGTGTATTCAAACTTAACCATTATTAATTTATAGGTAAAAAAAAGAAGCAAACTATTCCAAAGCAACATCAACAAGCAAAAACAATAAAATCAAGGTTCATACTGCCTAACATTTAAGCCGCAAAATATTGTGCATTAACTTTTCACTAACATATTATTTTATAGGAAAACAACAACACTTCAAATAAATTAAACAATATTTTTCTCGTTTTCAATTTTTTTCAGATAATGGCATCCAATAAACGAGCCAAATACATCAAGTCCAGCCGAGGAAACAGACTATTAAGTCACAGTGGGTACGTTTATTGTAAGGAGAGATTAACCGAGCCCAGGTGTCATTGGAGGTGTGTGCAATATTACTCATCCCATTGCACAGGCCGAGAGGTTACTCTTGGTGACTCTGTTGAAAGAACCACAGAGCATAACCACTCTGCCTCTGCAATGGAGATAGAGGTTGGAGAAAATATCAATGAAATTAAAGCACTTGCATCCACCTCCAATGAACCCTGTGGCTCAGTTTTGAGGGAGGTTTCACAACACATTCCATCACGTGTAGCAAGTTGTATGCCCACAATCCCCAACCTACGCAGAATTATTCAGCGTAAAAAACAGGCAAGTAACCCCCTACGAGTAACACCCCAAACCTTTTCTGACATTAACATTCCTCCTGAACTTTCTATAACCGTTACTAATGAACCCTTTCTTTTACATGACAACAAAAACCCTCTTAAAAGAATACTAATCTTCAGCACACCCCATAATCTTGTCAAGTTTGAGAGTAGTGATATTTGGATGATGGACGTTTAAATCCACACCCCATCCATTCACCCAAATATACACTATTCATTCCTATATTAATCAAACAGTAGTTCCCTTAGTGTACAGTTTACTCCCTGATAAACAATCCTCAACATATTTGGAATTTTTGTCAGTGATAAAAGCTAAAACCATGAACGAAAGTCCTAGAAACGTGTTAATTGACTTTGAATTACCTATGATTAACACAATTACCAAAATGTACACGGATACCCAAATTCAAGGATGTTTTTTTCACTTTTCACAGGCATATTGGCGAAAAATTTAAAAAACATCCTTAGTTGAGGGTTATATATCAGACAGCAAACTGCAATTTGAATTTAAAAAAACTGACAGTGTAGATGAATACTACACATCTATTACAGAATCTGAATTCTTTACTGCAAACGAAGACAAATTGGCAACCCTTCTAAATTACTTTGAAGACACATGGATTGGCCATCTAAGCAGGTCAGGTCGCAGGAGGAAACCACGTTTCCATGTGAAGTGGTGGAACTGCTACTCGACCTGCTTAGAGGGAGGAGCAAAAACAAATAATGCCATAGAGGGATGGCACAACTCCTTCAGCAAATCAATTGGGAAACCACATCCTAACTTCTATCATTTTTTGGAAATTTTGAGGAAGAAGCAAAGTTTCCAAGAAATTAGAATTTCGCAATCATTAACTGGTAGTCTGAACCCACGAATTTCTAAAAGAACAAAGGAAATGTCTGAGTGACTATTGGGTGCAATTCAACAATTTTCGTTGATGGTGGCTTCAGACTACCTAGATAATATTGCACACATCCTCCATTTCTAATCTACCCTATCACCTATAACTACTTACTTGCCTGTTTTGACAAAAAATCCCCCTAACTCAATTGGCATTTTTCTAAAAAAAAAAAAATTATAAAAAAAGGTCGGGTTTTCTTACCTTCAAATGTCTTTTTTTTTCAACTCTTGGACTTACGTTCAATACAATTTTTCACCAAGAGTCATGAGCAATTATTTAAACCATTGCAAATAGTCCATAATCCTTGCTTTAATCCATGGCCCGAGTTAATCTAACAAAAAAGGGCACAGTTCTGCAAAAACGTATTTTTACAGTTAAAAAATAAACTGTAAAAAATACTGTGCACACCTACAAAAACCGTACCCAAAAAAAAATCCCCAAAAATAAATCTCGTTTGGCAAAAAACGCAACAAAATTCCATTGATGCAATCCAATCTCGATCGAATTCCATTTCCAAAAAACCATGAAAAAGTAGTGTAGTTTTGAAATTAAACACCATCAAAAAATCCATTGTTGCAATCCTCTCTCGTCCAAAATCTATTCGAAGTCCATAAATCCATATAGCAATGGTTTAAAAATGGCCCAAAATGGTTTTTTTCAAAACACAATGTCTTCTCCATGTTCCTACGACCTATCCCGAAAACCGCGACGACGCAATTACTTATTTTCTGTAAAACCCGTCGCTTCAAAAAAAATTCAAAAATCGATTAATTTCATAACACTTTTGTTTAATAGAATAAAGAATCTATATTTTTTAATATATTCTATTAAACAAAAAGTGTTACGAAAGCCATCAATCCGACGTGGCCTACAACTGCTACCTGCTTTGGAATGAATTTTTATGTTAAAACACACAATATGTACAAAAACACCTTTCCTATTTCTTTCTACCGCCCTCCTCTCTCCTTACAATAAACTTTACCCCCAATAATCTATTTTTAATATTTAAAATTCGCCTTACCTGGACGCAGCTCTCCCTTGCATCTGATCCGGTGCGCGATGATCCTCGCAATGACAAAAGTTACGTATACGCAACAACGTCATGTCTTTCCGTAAAAAGGAAAAAAGGACAATTCTACCCATTGACTTCAATGGGAAACCATGGGAAAACCTACAAAGAAATTAAAAAATATATATTATAATACATTGAAAAATCTATAATTATTTTTATAAAATTATGTCAATAAAATATTTTTGAACATATTTTGCTTATTTATTTATAATGTTCTATAAATGTAATAAATACAATACAAATATTTACAATATTCTTAATCTGTCTATTGAGTGTATATTATATTTAATATTTTTTAATTAAAAAATGTCTTTAACGGATTTATAATGTGTATTTATACATACCTGTGTTGTGCAATTATGCTTGAATATTTTTTATAATTTTTAAAAATATCTTTAATTTATATGTTAAATATGTATTCTTAGCATAATAATTAGCTATTTTTTTAAATATATATTAAATGTTTCCCTTAACATCAACTCAACCCCCTCTCCAAAATCACCCTGAAATTATAAGCACATACATTTATTTTTTTAATTTAAATATTATTAATTTTAAAGTTTATTAATGTATATAAGTTAAAATTCAATAATAAACAATACTCTAGTATTAAAATTAATACCTGAGTATTCATATACACCCCCACCCTAAACCCCTGTTTCCCTTGCATCCCGTCCCTGTGGATAGGTGCAAGTTTTTTTATATATTATAACTTTTATATTTTTTAATAATTTTCAATCATAAAATATTACATTATTAAAAAAGTATAACAAATAGTTTTAAATTCCTGTTTATTAATACTTTAAATCAAGAGTATTAAAATAATCCTCACCTTAATTTAAAATTTTAATTTTATATTTTTTTATATTTTACTATCTAAAAGTAAAAATTAAAATTAATACTCTTCATTTTATAAATAAACATGATTATTACTCACCGCCTGTAATAATATAATTTTTTTTTAAATTAATACTCTTCATTTTAAAAATAAACATGATTATTATTACTCACCCCCTCCAATAATAATATATATTTTTTAAATTTACAATAGATTTTTAAATAATTTTCAAATATTAATTAAAAAACATAATATAATTATAAGTTATTATCATTAAATACTCTAGTATTAAAAACATTACCTTAGTATTAATAAACTCCCTCACCCAAAACCCCAATTTCCCATACATCCCATCCCTTGTGAATATTTAAAAAACTTAAAAAAATTACAATTACTATTACTCATACTGTTTAAAATTAAAAAAATTAACAACTAAAACAACTTACCTCAATTAAAACGATTACTTACCTTACAATGCGTTGTAATGGCACATGCGTTGTAAATAATGGCATGCGATGTAATGTTACCTGCGTTGTAAAAGTTGTGTTGTAAAGGCATTAGTTGTAATGGACGTCTCCATTTTCGACCTCCTCTAGCTCTGGAGGGGAAGAAAGTATTGTATCCTGTTGGGCTATTCCAAACTCTGCATCCTCTTTGACTGAAACCTTTGGTGGAGGCCTGGGAGCAAACACTCTCCGAGAGGGATGGGGGAGCAGCCCTGAGCAGGCTCAAATTTCCCTTTGTATTTAATATTAGTCATCAGTACTGTGTGGAGGGAGCAGCTTGCAACCCTTAGGGCAGTGCCCTGTTCAACAATTTAGGAGCCCTGCTGGGCATAATGAGGAGAAAACACAGGAGGGTTTAGAAAGCGGAGAGCAGATAGGTGTAGTGTCTGAGCACTATGACCCAGCCATGGAACCCCGTCCAGTCACCGAAAGGAACTGGATCACGACTGAGTGTGGTCTGGTGAAGAAGGAAGGGAAGTGACGTGATGGGGTCGAGGCAGGAATGAGGGTTTCCTTCCATGAGTATGTACTTGTGAAGGGAATAAAGAGGTCTTGTCTCCACGACAGTGTACCGAGTCATTTCTAAGGTCGCATGCGCCTCGCGCCCGATACTACAACTGGCAACGAAGGTTACTGCATCCCAGGGGCGAAACTAGACCCGAACTTCGGGGGGTGGGGAGCTAACACTCCCAGCCAGGTCTGGCCCTAGCACTGGTCGCACACAGTGCAACAGTCTTTTTGGCACCCCCTCCCCCATTTCCACCTTCTCCATGAATTGCCTCACTACCACTCACCAACAATGCACCTCATCTCTCTATAGCACCTTTCTGACAAACATTAAATTTTTTTATAGTGCTACTCACACTCAGTTCTGTGATCTGCATGGTACATGTTCTTTGTAGCAGGCACATTAACCCTCTGCGCTGTGTGGGTGGCAGGAGTGCCCATGTTAGTGCACAGTGAGCGATGCGACAGTGTGAGAGTAGGGTAAAAGGAGTGACTGCAGGGTGAGTGAGGTGACCATTTGAAAATGGGTGCGGATGTAAGTGCAGAGTGGGACGAATGAATGAATGCTTAATGATGGGCTTGTTTGAGTGAGATTGCAGATTGAGCAGTGAGGGGGATAGGTGAGTGAAGTGTCACATGAGTGCAGGGTGAGTAGTGTGCTCGTGTGACTGCAGGGTGAGGTACAGGGTGAACAGCACAAGTGCATTGTGAGTGCAGAGTGATCACTGTGAGTGCAGGGTGAGCGGGTGAATGGTGTGAGTGCATGGTGATCAGTGTGAGTGCATTGTGATCGCTGTGAGTGCAGGGTGAGCGTGAAAGTGAAGGGCGAGAATGAGGAGTGAGTTGTCTGAATGCAGAGTGCATTCCCAGACACTTGAAGTAACTCAGCATGTTATTGACGTCGGCGTAGGGTTTCAGATATGAGTTAAACTATTGCTATTATGGCATAAATCAGGGATCGAGGGTGGAAGAAATAAATAATGTGCTGATCCTGCAACAAACTTCCAGTCTTATGATTAGGGTTGCAGCTCATTATTTTGATGTCCCAGACGGTACAAAAATAAACCTAAAGCCACATTTTCAGCATTTATCTGTGCATACTTCGAACAGCAAATATAAATAGAAAGCACTTTGTGTTCTAGGGCTGCCTGAATGATCCATGACTGATAATTAAAGGGAACAAAGAAAGAAAAGTCACATTACAAATGAATACATACGTTTTTATTTATAACCCTATTCAGGGGTCGATTCCGATCTCGGCCGGAAGCGCACCTAACAGTATTCGTCCGGAAAAAAACCAAGCCGAACGCGTGTTTCCCGACCGATTCGAACAGCCGTCCGAACGAACAAGTACGATGCGCATAACAGCCCAGATTCCGAGCGAGCCGTACTCACCCATTTCAGCTCCTGTTCCCCGCCCGAGCCGGATCCGTAAACGTCCAATCGAGTCGCACGGAACCAAATACACAGCACCTTCCGGCCGGACTAGAACGATGCTCATTCCGTACGCGCCGAACCCGTCGCTACGTCCGGCACGTCAGAGCCTCCGGGAGAGCTGCACATAAGCTCCGATTCGCGCCACAAGACGATCCACGGCTACGAGACGAACAAGCCAGCGACGAGTACGAGTCGAAGCCACGAGAAACCCCTAACGAGACGAACAAACCATGAATCCCATCGCGCAGGTCCTACCAATACTCTACATCTATTACCGGGACCGGTACGGACGCGTACGGCGAAGACGGTAAGTCAAACACCCACCACACAAACAAACCACACGTACCCAACATATGTCACACACACATAGGGATGCAGAAATGACGTACACCAGCAACAGCAGAACCATAGGGGCGGGATGGCTACCACCAATGCCATACACACCCTTAGGGGGATGGATGCCTACCACTACCACCACCCCTACTCAGGGGGCCTGGATGCCTACCACTAACACCACCCCTACTCAGGGGGCCTGGATGCCTACCACTACCACCACCCCTACTCAGGGGGCCTGGATGCCTACCACCACCACCACCCCTACTCAGGGGGCTGGATGCCTACCACTACTACCAACCCCACCCATAGGGGGATGGATGCCTATCACCAACACCACCCCTACTCAGGGGGGGCTGGATGCCTTCCACTACTACCAACCCCACTCATAGGGGGATGGATGCCTACCACTACCACCACCCCTACTCAGGGGGGGCTGGATGCCTGTCACTACTACCATCCCCACTCATAGGGGGATGGATTCCTACCACTACCACCACCCCTCCTGTCACTAATACCAACCCCACTAATAGGGGGACGGATGCCTACCACTACCACCACCCCTACTCAGGGGGGGCTGGATGCCTGTCACTACTACCAACCCCACCCATAGGGGGATGGATGCCTACCACCAACACCACCCCTACTCATGGGGGGCTGGATGCCTACCACTACCACCACCCCTACTCAGGTGGGGCTGGATGCCTGTCACTACTACCAACCCCACTAATAGGGGGACGGATGCCTACCACTACCATCACCCCTACTCATGGGGGGCTGGATGCCTACCACTACCACCACCCCTACTCAGGGGGGCCTGGATGCCTACCACCACCACCACCCCTACTCAGGGGGGGCTGGATGCCTGTCACTACTACCAACCCCACCCATAGGGGGATGGATGCCTACCACTACCACCACCCCTACTCAGGGGGGCCTGGATGCCTACCACTAACACCATCCCTACTCATGTGGGGCTGGATGCCTACCACTACCACCACCCCTACTCAGGGGGGCCTGGATGCCTACCACTACCACCACCCCTACTCAGGGGGGGCTGGATGCCTACCACTTCTACCAACCCCACCCATAGGGGGATGGATGCCTACCACCAACACCACCCCTACTCAGGGGGGGCTGGATGCCTGCCACTACTACCAACCCCACTCATAGGGGGATGGATGCCTACCACTACCACCACCCCTACTCAGGGGGGGCTGGATGCCTGTCACTACTACCATCCCCACTCATAGGGGGATGGATTCCTACCACTACCACCACCCCTACTCAGGGGGGCCTGGATTCATACCACTACCACCACCCCTACTCAGGGGGGGCTGGATGCCTGTCACTACTACCAACCCCACTAATAGGGGGACGGATGCCTACCACTACCACCACCCCTACTCAGGGGGGGATGGATGCCTGTCACTACTACCATCCCCACTAATAGGGGGATGGATGCCTACCACTACCACCACCCCTAAACATAGGACGGGAAATGCATGACACAACCAGCATACTCCAACATAAGGAATGTCTGAAAATACATCCCACCAACACCATGACAAGCGTGTGTAGTCTGTGTCAAATGCCCACAACACTGAACATGTCATTGAGCATACAATGTGACCCCCAATCACATGTGTCACACATAAATTTGTGTGGCCTCCACAATGCAAGCAGACCATGACCACTGTGGCAATGGGGTATAACACCCCATCATCACAGTGACCAAAAGGTAAGTCTGGGGTCCATAGCTGAAGCCCAATTGAACAGTGTGGCAATGGGGTCTAAACACCCATCACCACAGTGACCAAAAGGGAAGTGTGGGGTCCGTAGCTGAAGCACATTCTGAACATTGTGGCAATGGGGTCTAAACACCCATCACCACAGTGACCAAAAGGGAAGTGTGGGGTCCATAGCTGAAGCACATTCTGAACATTGTAGCAATGGGGTCTAAACACCCATCACCACAGTGCCCAAAAGGTAAGTGTAGTAATGGTAAAAGCTGCAAATGCCAAACAGCATGGATGATTCCTGGTCACAGAACAACAAACACATCTGTGGCATAGTAGTGCTTGTGTCCCATAGCAACATACATTGGGTGAGGCAAACAGTGCAGTGCAAATAAGATATACCTTTGGCCATGTGCAGACAAACATCACCCATGGGGGCTGACATTGTCAACATCCCTCAATATCACAATGACAGAAGTGACCATCATAATGCAGCCCCACATATCTGCACCAATGGACACACAAATGTAGATATCCTTTGGAGACTGTAGATGTCAGGTGAACAAATACCATACCATGGCAGCAATGGGACATACAAACCATGATCATTGTGCTGACTGATGACCTAGGAGTCCCAGGGACAGCAGGGGAAAGCCAACAAACAACATACAGCCAATGGCACACTAAAGATATGCCAATGCAGTGGTGCAGATGCACAAACACAAACAGGCAGCCTCACACTGCAGATCAAACACAACAGGTGATGGGGGTGTGCCAGTGTCCCCAGGCAACCACACAACACATGAGGAGGCCTGAATCCCAATTACACAGATGTGTATACAGTGCCACACAAAAGTAACTCATGGATCGGATTCCCCTATGTGGGCAAACAGGCATTGTTAGATGAGAGGGAGCCCAAATTACACATGTCACACAAGCTTGTAGGAACAGCAAATAACACAGCAAGAGACAGACCCACCACAGCACTACCCCCAGGGACCCCACATCGTGGTGACCGTGGCCTGCATGATGATCCCACTGTGATGACAAAGCTAGATGTCGTTCACACTGTGAACCACAGTCATGTGTCCTGAGCAACAAACTACCGTCACACCTACACAAGCACAAATCAATCAGCACGGCCTGTCAGCCAAGGCCAACATGGAGGCAGGGGTCTAGCCGTGCAACAACTCTCATTTGCACACACTCAACACCACACACCTTGATCTCCACCAATGTGCAGCAGTGAAGCTCACATGGACTGGTGACATTGCACATGCACCCATGACAATCCCAGGGGTGGTGTTGGGAACTAAGGTGCAGAAACCCATCACACATGGCCAGTCAACAAGACTCGTGAATGTCTGACACACTGCATAATACGCTGTACATGGGCATGATGTGAAATCCACCACAATCAATGTGATCCCGGACACAGTCACACACCAAAGAAGAAGTCAAGGTCACCCACAAAGAACACACATAGACAACTTCCAACATTGCAGCTCTGACCCAGAGGAGTGGCAGCAGGCACACACACAACGTGTCACAATCACTGAAAGCTAACACAAACTGGAAATTACATGACTTGTGTAACCAACAAGTGCCAAGGGGAATCCTGACTGTGTCTCATCTGCGTTTGCCCACAAACTCAGCCCTGACAGCAAACACACCTATGGATGACACCCTGATGACCAGTAATGTGCCATGCACCCACATCCCAGAGAACCCAGTGCGAAGATTATGGTGGAACATAGGTCAACTCAGCAAGCATCACAAACAGGAACATCACTAGGGATCCCAGCCTGTGTTGCAAAACGGAAGTGAACACACACAGACATGCTCACACAACACACACCTTGGGCTCAGGCAATGTCACAGAATTACACACTGCCATGAGGGCACTCCACTCCTGTGTAAGGAAAGCTGTGCCATACGTTGTCTCTGCAGGGCTCTATCATATCAGTAGTACACTTGGTCACTCAGTCAACAATTAGCACAAAATGAAGGCTCTCGTCACATCAGCCTGGTCATGGCAGTGTCACCGACACCATCTGCACAGATCCAACACACATGTATAGCAAGTTGCACTGATCACACAGATGAGTCCTTCCCCATTGATGCCCAAACTTGCATGTCCAGTGGAGATGGTCACACGGTCAGGGAAATAGACAAATTGAACAATGGCAAGCACAACAGATGTGCAGGGGTGTAAGCCACAGATGTGATTTTGCAAATAAATGTAGGAAATCCCATTGCCAAATATTGAAAACTTGACACCCTCTTATTGCTGCAAAGGATGACATGGATACACACCAGGATAGGACACATTCCCCCTGGACCACATGGGGTCCTGCACAGTAACACTTCATTTCCCTGATATCAAAAATCACCATCAGTGCAGCAAGGGCACGGTTAGCATCATCAACATCATGTACATCAGAAGCAAAACCACTAGAGAACAGAAAGTAGCTTTATTCAGCATTTTTGTGTATAGAAGTGAAAGTCCAGAAATATAACAAAGGCCAATGGCCAGTCCATAACAATAGTCCAAACAGGGTGACAGTGCCAGATGTTACCCTTTGTATGCCTGCACTGATATGGAGCAGGGACATTCCCCTCGGAGGGGCATACGGGGGGCAGGCCATGCACCGCAGGGACAGGATCAGGGCTCACCAGAAGGAGGCAGGGAAGGGGTGGTGGGTGCTGGAGAGTCACTGACAACTGCAGTGGAGGCGTCTGACATGGTGTGTGCCGGCACAACTGGAGGGCATGAGTCAGATGGTGTGGGTGCCGGCACGACTGCAGTGGGCCGTGCAGATGGAGTGGACAGGTTCCCCACTGCAGTGCCCAAGTCAGACAGGGTGGTAGTGGACTCCACTGCAGTGCCTATCTCCAGGGGAGTAGAATGGGGATCAGGTAAGGTGGGCAGGACAGAGGGGGAGGACACGCTCTCCACACCAGTGGCACAAACAAGCGCAGCGGGGGGTGTGGTGCTGGAAGAGCAAGTGGTAGGGGGAGAAGGCCGGATCTTTCTGGGGATGGTGTATCTGGGGGTGGGGGAACCTGGGGCAGGGTGTGGTGGGGGAACCTGTGGAATGGGGGCCTGAGGGATGGAGGAAGGAGACTTGGTGGTTGAGCTGCAGGGTGGTGGCGGGGTCTAGCTCTTCCGGGTCCGGGGGGACTTGCGGATGGGGGCCTCAGTCTGTCTGCACCTGGGGGAGGGTGTCCGGGGGTGGACTTCCTCTTCCCCCTGTATGCTGGATCAGCTGGATTGGAGGGGAAGAGGCCGAGGTCACAGAGGAAGAGCTGCTGTGTAGGTGGGGTTGCAGGTGAGGCAAGGGAAGGGGCCTTGGAGGGAGAGGTATCGGAGGACTGCGGAGTGACTGTGGATGCCTGTGTGTGTGTATGTACCCCTTCCCCTGTGGGTGTGGTATCAGTCCCCTGAGGATGCCTGCGTGCACGTCTTGTTTTTGTAGTGGGTGTGTCTGTGCTGCTCGTGTCTGTGTGTTTGGGTGAATGTGCAGGTGTGCATGTGCTTGGGACAAGTAGGGTGCCAGGAAGTGTGGATGGGGCAGAGGTAGGAGGGGTGAGGGACTGTTGGAGGAGGGACACTGCTGCCATCAGGGAGGAGTCCATGGACCTATTGCTCCTCTGTAGGGCAGACATGCCCGATGAGATGCCCTCCATGAACGACACCAGCTGAGTCAACAGAGTGGTGTGGGCATGGAGGACACTCAGCATTGCTGTCTGCCCTACATGGAGCTGGCGAAGTAGGTACACAGACTCCTCACTCAGGGCAGCAGGGGACACAGGGGCAGGGGCTGCGGTGCCTGGCACGAAGGAGACATGATCCCGAACACGGGAGCCTCCACGGACCTCTGGAATGGGAGCCGATCGGAGGGCGGTGGTGGTGGTGGTGGCGGGGACAGCAATAGTAGCTGGGGTGTGGTGGCTGCTGACACCTGCCTCCACAAGGGAGTCATCCTCCGAGCTGCTGTGGTCCTCAGGTGAGGTGGATGGTGCTGAGGACTCCTCGGTGTGGCTCCCCTCGCCCTCCGTGCCACTGGGTCCCTCCGACCACTCCTCGGCTGCTGACCCAGTCTGGCTCTGCGGCTCCTCCTGGTCCGTGGAGCTGTCCCCTCCTGTGGCCGTGGATGTATCTGCAAACAATTAGGGAAACAGACAGACATCAGTCACCTGCACTAACCGCACAAAACCACAGTAAGTATAGCACATTACAGAGCAAGCCCTGGCATCCTTAGTTGAACATTGCCAAAAGTGCCCAAACAGAGTAGGAGAAGCCAATTGTCAGTCTGATGGTCAACCATGGCACTCACATCCCTCCTGGCCTTGCACCCATCGGTCTGGTGTCTGTCGGATGGCAATACCCCAGTGTGGACACATGCACCACCTACACAGTAGTTGGACAGTGCAGAGAACACGGTGAAGTATGTGAACATGCACACATCACAACTCTTGCCACTGAGTCAGTACAGGTGTCCGGATAAAGGGATGGCCAGAGTCTATATTTGAAATGCATGTGATGCATACCAGCACCAGACACCATGATGCACCCATGTCCTGATAGTCAATGCCACAATGGGGTGCATGTAGCACATGTCACTCCCCTGCAGGATTACTCTTAGGAAGTTTAATGCCATGGCACAGGCATGCCTGCAAAGTCATACATCACTATCTCCAGTCACATGGGCAGGGCAGCCAGACAACAACAGTCTGCACTGTGTCACAATTCTAGGTCATGGGGGATGCAAGTCCTGTAGCTGACAAGTGCACATGTCCATCCCCCACAAACCACATCATCTGAACTCTCATTTGTCCACGTCATACCAATTGGACATATGGGAGACATGAAACCCAACCCTCGGAACCTGAGCACCTCACAATCTGCTGTGAATGGGAAACAGCTGCCTGAACTACACAGTCGCACACCCCAGTATGCACGGTCAAGTGATCAAACACCTATATGTCACACAAGTATCGTCTCCTATGGTCACATCTCCGGTGGCATGCTGAGCCCTAACCGATAACCACCCCAGTAGTCCAGACAACGAAGCCACAGCACAATGACACAGAGGCAGACACCTGAGGGAACATTTCACTGAGCACAACGTGTCAGCTGATACACGGGAGTGGGAGTACAGAGTGTATTGCATGGCCTGGAGTAGGCATGACTGTCCTGCTCCACGTGAAAGAGGGATGAGCCCTGGACAGTAGGCAGGTGGCTAAGCATGTGTGACACACTTGATATTCATACTCCTGAGGCCCAAACATTGTTCCCACCCGCAGCATGGGTGTGTGCCAAATACCCCAGGCACATGTGGTGAATCAGATCAGCAATGGGCCACATATCAAAGTAACACGCAGATTACATGTCAGAACTCAGGCATTGTGTAAGCATTGGACCCACCCATGAAGCCCACCACAGAGTTACGTGAACAACTGCTGTCCCCCACCTTGAGCTAAGCAAAATGCAAGGACACAGTACCCAAGTGACACAATTTCCTGACTGTAAGGGCCACACCTGGGTATCAGATGAGGAGTGGGCAGTGCACAATTGAGGGACATGGGTCCTGGACCACATAACTGATGTACTGTTGAAGTTTAAACAGGCCAGAGGAGGGCACATAGCATGTCAGACAAAGCTCACAGTGCAGTCATGGACTCACCCCCTCCTTGCTGCTGTCTGCCCTTCAGCTGCCCATCCAGATCAGGGAAGACCACCGCCAGGATCCTGAGCATGTGGGGGTCAGGGTCCGGTGTCCGCCCCTCCTGCGAGGAGGCGACAGCTTCAGCTGGACCCTTGCGATCCTCCGGGTCAAGCCCCGAAGGTCCTGCCACCTCTTCTGGCAGTTGCGGATCCGGCACTTGTAGACCCCCACAGACCTTACTGCCCAGGCGATGTCCAGCCATATTTCCTGCTTCTGGTGGGCATCAACCTGTGAGGATGACAAAGTGTAAAGGCCATTACTACACATGCAACAAATCCGTGCATCACACATTTGGATATACATGTCTCAATCACAGGGGCACATGATGTACACGGGCAGTGCAAGGATGGCTATGAACAGTTTGCCAGCAGTTACTACATGGTATCATTGCCTGGGAAGTCAAACCTTGTTTAAATGCACTGTTACTGCACTATACCTGTTCAGTGCATGTAACTACACACTATGGGGGTGACAACTACTCAGTGAGCCTGCTAGCCAGTGGCGTGCAGACTGTAAGTCTGGCTAGTCAGACAACATGCACATTTGTAAGGCAGTGGACAGCACACTCACCTGCTCCCCTGGTTTCCCATACAGCTTGCTGTACTATGGAAGGAGGCTGTCCAGCAGGGCCTGGTTCTCCTCAGTGCTGAAGGCTGGGGCTCTCTCCACAGTACGTGCCATTGCAGGATCCAGAGGATGCAGAGACAGCAGCAGTGGTGGTGGCAGATGTCGTCCTGGAGCATGTAGTGCAGGCAAGTGAGCTCTCAGGGGAACAGCCAGCATTATATGTGTGCTGCTGAGGCAGATACTGTCCCATGTGTCCAAAGTGATAGGTCCAAGTCGTTTGCATCTTCTGAATCTGGCCAATCCATGGAATCGCACCACTTACACACGCCCACAGCATCCTTCAAAAGTTCAACTTCATGACACCCATGCATTTGCAACATTGTTGTGGGTGGCCAACTGAATTCACAGCATCAGACTCGTTAAACTTTCGAAAACGCGTCCGTTGCCATGCCAGGCCATAGCCAATGCGTGCGCACCGATCGGTCCATTGCTGTACAATGCGTATTCCGGGTACAACGCGTACCCGCTCACAACAGATTCAATGGCCAGTGCGTGCACACCGATCGGTCCATTGCTGTACAACGCGTACCCGCACATAACAGATTCAATGGCCAGTGCGTGCACACCGATCGGTCCATTGCTGTACAACGGGTACCCGCACATAACAGATTCAATGGCCAGTGCGTGCCCACCGATCGGTCCATTGCTGTACAACGCGTATTCCGGGTACAACGCGTACCCGCTCACAACAGATTCAATGGCCAGTGCGTGCACACCGATCGGTCCATTGCTGTACAACGCATACCCGCACATAACAGATTCAATGGCCAGTGCGTGCACACCGATCGGTCCATTGCTGTACAACGCGTATTCCGGGTACAACGCGTACCCGCTCACAACAGATTCAATGGCCAGTGCGTGCACACCGATCAGTCCATTGCTGTACAACGCGTATTCCGGGTACAACGCGTACCCGCTCACAACAGATTCAATGGCCAGTGCGTGCACACCGATCGGTTTCATTGCTGTACAACGTGTACCCGCACATAACAGATTCAATGGCCAGTGCGTGCACACCGATCGGTCCATTGCTGTACAACGCGTACCCGCACACAACAGATTCAATGGCCAGTGCGTGCACACCGATCGGTCCATTGCTGTACAACGCGTACCCGCACATAACAGATTCAATAGCCAGTGCGTGCACACCGATCGGTCCATTGCTGTACAATGCGTATTCCGGGTACAACGCGTACCCGCTCACAACAGATTCAAATCAAATTCACATTCAAATCAGCTTTATTCGGTTAGATAATACACAAACCATAAAAGCAATCTAAAATACATCATACATTGCTGCATATATCACAAACTCTAAAAAGGAATATCCAAATTCATTAAAAAGAGAGAAAAGGATGAAGAAAAGAAACCCCACACAAAACAAGCAGTAATACCACCTTGAAAAAACACAAGTTTCAATATTTCAGGAATCTTTTCGAGGTAAAAGAAAGACCCAATATATCAAATAATTAATTCCATTAAAACCTTTAAACATAATAAACAGTTATTAGATATTTGTAAGGATATCAAAAATAAAAATAATTTAAAAAAGTCAATTTTCTTAATTCATAATGCATTCTATTTCAGGTATAAGCAAATTCATTTCAGGCTACAAACTTCGTTCTCATAACTCAAAGCCTCAAGATGAGAGTTATTATTACGTATCATAATTGACGTCTTGCTGTAAGTCACCACTGCATTACAGATTCTTATATTTGCAAGACTACAAATATACTCAAATGCTACCTTATAAGAAAAAAGTTTCTCCTTTAAAAACAGCGGTCGTAAAAAGCATTTCCTAGGATTCTTATAAAAACCACAAAATAACATAAAGTGCAAAGTTGTCTGTTGTGAAAAACCATTACATGGACACTTAGGAAGATTTCGACTCCATCTTCTCTTTATCGGGAAAGCAATTAAAAAGTGCAGAAGTCCCATCCTCAATCTAGTTAAATAAATTCTGTGCCTTATATTGGTGACCTGTAATAAATATGTAGGTATTCCAAGGCCAAACGTCCGGTCCATGTAAGCTTTAGTTATCGGTTGCTGGTCTGCTTTTAAGTCCCTAAACAATTTCCGTTTTTCCAGTAATTTATTCTTCAGGTCTTTTTTACAATGACTAGCTATTTGATGGGGATTTTTAAAATCAGGATTTTGGTCACATTCATCTAGTAAATTTTTGATATAGAGTAACCACGGTATTTTAGTTCCATATTCATGTGCGATACAATCTTTAATAATATCCTGGGTAAATTTGGTACCTTCTTTGCTCCAGATACCATGCCAAACATTTACGCTTGTTGTGCCTATAAAATCATGTATATAAGGGGCATCTAATTCTTTATGGACACTAAACACCGAGGTTGAACTCGGGACTGCTAACAATCTTCGCAAAAATTTATTTTCTTGTATGTAAAGAATGTTACAATTTTCTCCTCCCCACAATGTAGCCCCATAACAAGTTCCACTAAGGCACTTACTTTTATAAAGGGTCATTATTTCCCTAACGGGCTTATTTCCCATTTTTTTGAGAACCTGAAGATTGACTCCGTTATTCTCATAAACATTAACTTACTGTTCTCAATATGGGCTTTCCAGCCCCCTTATCGAAAAAAGTCAAACCTAAATATACAAAAGAATTTGTTCTACTAATAGGGACATTATCGATATGATGATTCTTGGTTTTGGCTTTCCCTTGTCCACAGACCATTGTGAAAGTCTTTTTAAATTAATTAATAAATCCTTATCCTGCATATATTTAGCAAATCTATCGATCAAAGTTTGTAGCCCATTCGCCGTTCTTGATAATAACACAGCGTCGTCCGCATAAAGTAAGGTCGGGACGACACGTTTAGCCACTATAGGGGCATCCGCATTTAGCTTCTGTAGTTCTTCATCCACACCATTAATATATAGTGAAAATAATAGTGGCGCGAGTACGCACCCTTGCCTAATTCCTCGTTTCACTCTAAAACTGGCAGTGCATTCCCCGTCTGGCCCATAGCGGACCCTTGTAGTCAAATGACTATATATCTGTGAAAGATATATAATAATAATATCTTCCGGGGCGCCCATTTTAGTTAATGTCTGCCATAATTTCTTGTGGTTTACCAAATCAAAAGCACTAGTTAAATCAATAAAACATAAGTGTAGATGCCCCTTTTTATAAGCGTATATTTACTGATCAATAAATGTAGGTTGATGCATTGTTCTATCGTACCTATTTCCCTCCTGAACCCAAACTGCGATTCTGTAAGGATCTTTTTTCTTCCGCCCAAATTTCCAATCTTTCTAGCAGTATTCTTCCCATTAGTTTTGAGGTGGTATCAAGAAGGGAAATAGGGCGATAGCACTTAGCATCAGTTCTATTACCCTTTTTAAAAATTGGTACAATAATACTCTCTGTCCATGATTTGGGTATTGTACCTCGACCAACCGCATTAAAAACATTTTGTAAAACGGGGGCCCAGAGGCTGGAGTCCTGTTTAAAAAGTCTATTGGGACCCCGTCTACACCCGGTGCCTTCCCATTTGCACAACGCGCTAATGAAAGAGTCACTTCATCTAATGTGATATAAGATAGTTTTGGTGAATTAAAAGTGATAAAAGTTTGATTTTTGGATAATTCCGTAACCCCTTCGATATTAATTTGTCCTATGAAAGAGGGCGTTTCATTTTCTTCATTAAAAACGTTACTAAAACGCGTCCGTTGCCATGCCACGCCATAGCCAATGCGTGCGCACCGATCGGTCCATTGCTGTACAACGCGTATTCCGGGTACAACGCGTACCCGCTCACAACAGATTCAATGGCCAGTGCATGCACACTGATCGGTCCATTGCTGTACAACGCGTATTCCGGGTACAAAGCGTACCCGCTCACAACAGATTCAATGGCCAGTGCGTGCACACCGATCGGTCCATTGCTGTACAACGCGTATTCCGGGTACAACGCGTACCCACTCACAACAGATTCAATGGCCAGTGCGTGCACACCGATCGGTCCATTGCTGTACGACACTTCCCTGTACAGGTCTCTCGCATATGTCACCATGCTTGTCACTGGTGAACGTATGCCAGTAACATATACTTGCCAGGGACTCAGGGGCACACCTACAACACCACAGCCTGTCCACACTGTATCCTAAGGCATGTAAGGCTGCATTACCTTTTCTGTGTATGGGGGTCAACATGTGGTTTTTGGGGTGGCACTTGGGGGCAGCCACTCCCAGGCTGTGCACGTGTTCATGGGGACAGGTTCCTTTGTGTGTTGTGCACATGACCACTGTGATGTGCAACTGTTCATTTCAGAGCATGTGGCATGGTCACATTTCACGGTTGTGTATGTGTATGTCATGTCACATACCCCCTGAGTCCCATGTGGGACGGTATGTACATCACAGGGTGACCCATTGCCACAATAGTGATGGCCCGCCACAGTCTGTGTGCATGTTGTGTTTACAATGTCTCTGATTCCAATTGCACAATGGGAGACAGTCTCCACATCCACGTTTTTTGTGCATGGACTTTGATGTTGTGCGTGTGTGTGTCACAGACGTCCATGTCTGTCCTGCCGAGGCAACAGGGAGCACTACCTGTGGGGGTCATGGTTGTTTTGCTGTGGTGTATTCATGATTCACCATGTCATGCCAGTGTCCATGTGGCAATACAGGGTCCCTGGGAATCTACCTGTCAATGAGCTGTGATGCCTGGGGCACATCTGTCCTCACATGTCACTGTGGTGTGTGTTTGGAACGTGACAGCAGTACATGGGTACTGTGACACAGCCTAATGATATCCCATAGCACAACCTGGGACTTGTTGAGGACACATGGTGAACTGTGATGTTAGATGTTGTACATTTCGGTGCCATACATGTCCTTATGGAACGGCACACACATCATGTACTTGTATCTCGTAATGTTGTATCATGTGATATTGAGTCTGGTCTATGCCACATATGTGGGGTGACTGACAATCTTTCTTTCCTCACCTATGCACTGCAGGGCACCAGCTGTCCATAGACCATTCCCTGACCTTGCAACGATGGTGGAACGTGACTGCATCCGACGGTACCGCTTCACCAGGCAGCTGATTGAGGATTTGGCAGTGCGCTTGGCCCCACATTTGCAACCTGGCTGGCCGTACCCTACAGCGCTGACCCCCAAGGTGAAGGTGATGGCAGCTGTGAGAAGTTGGGTTGGTATATGCTGTCCACTAATTATAGTGGGCACCTTGCACCAGTCCAAACAACCCCATATTGGAGATAGGTTAAAGACAACCTTTATTGAAAGCTATCCTAGTGGTAGCTATGGAGAGCAGCCTTCAGGCTAAGTCTTGAAGGAATGTAAAGCAGCTTGTTTTACCAGTCTATAATCTCTTGAGTGACCAAATGAAAGAGGACCACACCAGGTATATATTCAAAATATATGTATTTATTGCTAAACACACCCCTCTAGTCTCTTTATGAGGCTAGAGTTCGAAGTACATAAGTTATAAGTTAGTTATTCACAGTAATAGCACAAATACACGTTTGAGCCCTAGGGGCGTACCAAACCATATACCAATAAAGTGGTATAAGAACCACGACTGAGCTAGACACAAGGCCTAGAGCCTGTAGAAGTGCTTGGACCACAAGGAACCACCCAAGGTAGTGACACAGGGGACCCACGGGAGACACGTGCAGTGTGAGAACACAGCCGCGAATCGCCGTTGACTTCTATGGGGAAAGTCGCGGTTGGAATTTTAAAGAAAAGGGACACTTAGAGGAGGACTTGGAGCAAACCCCTTTAGAACTGGGTTGTTCTAGAGTCTATACCCACGGGAGCACCGGAGTACTCGAGTTACCTCACCCAGGGAAGCCGGGTGCATAGGTGTCTTTCGGGGTCGGGTTTCGTCGTCGTTTTCAATGGCGATCTGCTGCAAAGTGCTGCTGGCGGCCAAGTCGAAAGTGTTCGGGTGGATCCAAAGGTGGATCGAAGATCTGAAGAACCTGAAAGCAGAGGGGACAGAGTCTGGGTCACTAGCCAGTGACCAGGAAGGCGATGAGCAGATGCCCACCGATGTCGAGTGCTTCAGGTAGGTTGACAGTCGTCTTGACTCTTCAGCCACGAGGTCCAGGAGGTGTCGACGATGACCAGGAGCTGGATTCGAGCTGCACCACGACGTCTGTCAGTTGCAGGGGTGTCAGCGACCGGATTGGACCCAACAAGCCTTGGCAACGGCAAGTCTCGTGGAAATAGAAGAAGGACGGTGGTGCAGACCAGCAAGGTCTGAGGGACTCACCCAGCAAGGGTAAGTCAGGGCACGCCTGGAGCAACCAGGGAAGCCCAAGCAGAAGAAGATTGGCCTTCGGGAGGGCCTACTAGCCAACGGACTAGCGACCGCGAAGGAGCCTCGAGTGGACGCACTTAGAGCTGGCTCACGGGACACTCGTGGAGTGGAGGCCAGTGATCTTCGGTGCAGTCGGTGCTGGAGGCTGGGGCTACTCGGAGACCAAAGCACAACTTCGTGGGAGACCCAGAAGAGAATGCACTTGCAAATGCAATCAGTGTCCAGGGGTCACGGTTCCACGTTACCCACGACAGCTACGGGCCTCAGCTTTGCTGGGGACTCAGGGCAGCCTTGGGGAAGTCTGGAAATTCACCTCTGGTGATGCAAAGACTTCGGCGTCCGGCGGGAGCTTCAGCGATGCAGACCGGACAATTGCTTCATTGGTGCCTGCCAAGCAGGGGAGTCACTCCTTGACCCCAAGGGAGATTCTTCAGTCCTCTAATCTTAAAGTAGAGCGTCGAAGGTCCAGGATTCTGTGTCAGAGTTTTGTCCACGTAAATCTAAAGTCCTAAGGACTGGGGTCCCATACTTATACCAAGTTAGGGGGCTGGACATACTCTGGGGACCCACCTGTGGGAGGGTCAGGGCAGAGGGGTGATTACACCCCTTTCCCTTTGTCCAGTTTCACGCCAGAGCAGGGGCTGGAATCCCCTGAGCCGGTTTGAACTGGGGTATGCACAGGGACACCAAATGTGCCCCCAGTGCAGGACTTCAAAGCACCAGAGAGTGCTCCCGCCCAGCCCCAATACACACTATCCTGTCTGGGGAGGTGGTTACACCTCCCTGGGACAGGAAACCTATTGTCCAGGCCTCCCCTGCCGGAGTTTCGGTCAGCAGCAGGAGGCCAGACTCGTGTCTGTGGCAGCGGCATCCATTTTGTGATGCCAGGGCTCTGGAAAGAAGTTACCGGGTAGGCCGGGGGGTACATGTCTCTCCCTCTAGAAGGGTGGAATGCTACTCCCGCCGCCAGAACTGGCGGGGGGTAGTATTCCAAGATGTTTGACACCAAACTCGACATGTTTTGGTGCAGCCAGTCCAAAGTTAGCATTCTACCGCGAGGATATAATGCACTTAAGAGTATATGGTCAGGCTGCACTGCAAACAGCATCAGAGGAGGTACTCCGAATGCTGCAGAGGGGCTCTGCTCATGCAGGGGCACCCTCTCACATAAAAACCAAGCACTCTGCCTTCAGGATTGTCAAGGCCTGCCATAGGAGTGACTTATAGGTTTATAGGTGTGTGCAATGGTAGTGATATAGGTAGCCTATACCACTGTAAGGGGTGCATGCACCACCTTACTCAGGCTGCAGTAGCAGGCCTGTGGTGTCATTTTAGCTGGCCTTCCAGGGGTGGCATAATACATGCTTCAGCCCCTGGCAGGCCTCTGAGGTACCTTTGCCCTGGGTACATAGTATACCATATACTAGGGACTTATAAGGGCACTCCAGATTCCAATCAGAGATGTGCCTAAGGCACATGGAAACCATTTTAGAGAGGAAGCAGCTAGGCTGGGGTTCTGATTAGCAGGGCCCCAGCCAGACTAAAGTCGAAAAACAGTGAAGCATCAGCAAAAAGTGGGGGTACCCATGTGAAGCAGATCCTACTCTCCTATACAACCCCCCCAAACGTAGGGACATTAAACTAACCTTGCCCAGTTAAGTCTTCATGTTCTAAGTGGAAGTACCTAGAGAGTCCATCTACATTGGCATGGTTACTCCCAGGTCTATGTTCCACTGTGAAGTCCATCCCCTGTAGGGAAATGGACCACCTAAGCAGTTTGGGGTTTTCACCCTTCATTTGTTTTAGCCATAAGAGGGGCTTATGATCGGTTTGAACAAGGAAGTGAGTACCAAACAAGTATGGCCTCAACTTCTTCAGAGCCCAGACCACAGCAAAGGCCTCCCTCTCAATGGCTGACCAACGTTTCTCTCTACGGGTCAGCCTTCTGCTAATAAAAGCTACTGGCTGATCCTGACCTTCATCATTCAATTGTGACAGTACAGCCCCTACCCCCAATTCAGATGCATCTGTTTGGACAATGAACTTCTTGGAGTAATCAGAACTCTGTAGAATGGGAGCAGTGCACATGGCCTGCTTTAGGTCATCAAATGCCTTTTGACAGCTAACTGTCCACTGAACCTTTTTGGGCATTTTCTTGGAAGTTAAGTCATTCAGGGGTGTCACTATTGATCCATACCCCTTGACAAATCTCCTATAGTACCCAGTCAGGCCTAAAAAGGCTCTCACCTGAGTCTGGGTAGTTGGAGCAGTCCAGTCCATGATGGTCTGGATTTTGCTCTGCAAGGGTTGAACCTGGCCCCCACCCACAAGGTGGCCCAGGTACACAACCTGACTCTGTCCTATCTGGCACTTGGTGGCCTTGATAGTCAGGCCTGCTTTCTGCAGGGCCTGCAAAACATTTCTGAGGTGGACCAGGTGATCCTCCCAGGTGGAGCTAAAGACAGCAATATCATCTAGATATGCTGCACTATAGGCTTCCAGACCTGTAAGGACTGTATTCACCAACCTCTGAAAAGTGGCAGGTGCATTCTTCAGACCAAAGGGCATCACCACAAATTGATAATGCCCACTAGGGGTTGAGAATGCTGTCTTTGGCTTTGCATCATCAGCTAGTCTGATCTGCCAGTAGCCAGCTGTCAGGTCAAATGTGCTTAGATACTTGGCTGAGGCCAAAGTGTCTATTAGCTCATCTGCCCTAGGTATTGGATAGGCATCAGTCCTAGTGACTGCATTGAGACCCCTGTAGTCCACACAAAACCTCATCTCTCTTTTCCCACCATTGGTGTGAGGTTTTGGCACAAGGACCACTGGACTAGCCCAAGGGCTATCTGAGGGTTCAATAACTCCCAAATCCAACATCTTCTGGACTTCTGTCCTGATACAGTCCCTGACATGGTCAGGTTGCCTATAAATCTTATTTTTAATAGGCAGACTGTCCCCAGTGTCCACTTCATGAGGGCACCAGGTGGTCTGACTGGGTGTCAGTGAGAATATGTGCCTGAACTGATTGAGCACCTGTCTGCAATCAGTTTGCTGCTGGGCAGTGAGGCTGCCTGCCAAGGCTACACCATCCACTGACCCATCATCAGGGTTCTGTGAGAGCAGGTCAGGGAGTGGGTCACTCTCTTCCTCCTGTCCCTCATCAGTAGCCATGAGCAAGCCCATGTCTGCCCTGTCCACATATGGTTTTAATCTGTTGACATGGAGAACCCTGTGGGGACTCCTGGGTGTACCCAGGTCTACTAAGTAGGTAACCTCACCCTTCTGTTCAACAATGGTATGGGGTCCACTCCATTTGTCTTGGAGAGCTGCTGGGGCCACTGGCTCCAGCACCCACACCTTCTGCCCTGGCTGGTAAACAGTCAGTACAGCCTTTTGGTCATGCCAGGCTTTTTGCAGTTCCTGGCTAGCCTCAAGGTTTTTAGTTGCCTTTTTCATGTACTCAGCCATCCTGGAGCGGAGACCAAGTACATAGTCCACTATGTCTTGCTTTGGGGGCTTGAGAGGTAACTCCCATCCTTCCTTCACCAAGCACAATGGACCCCTGACAGGGTGACCAAACAAAAGTTCAAAAGGGCTGTAGCCAACCCCCTTTTGAGGCACCTCCCTGTATACAAATACAAGGCAGGGCAAGAGTATGTCCCATCTTCGCCTAAGCTTCTCTGGGAGCCCTTTAATCATGCCCTTCAAGGTTTTGTTGAATCTCTCAGCTAAACCATTGCATTGTGGGTGATAGGGTGTGGTGAACTTGTGAGTCACTCCACACTCCTTCCACATTGCTTTCAAGTATCCAGACATAAAGTTAGCACCCCTGTCTGATACAACCTCCTTAGGGAAGCCCACTCTTGAGAAAATTCCCAGGAGGGCCCTTGCCACCACAGGTGCTGTAGTGGTCCTAAGGGGAATAGCCTCTGGGTACCATGTGGCATGATCCACTACCACCAGGATAAACCTGTGCCCAGATGCTGTTTGGGGATCCATGGGACCAACAATGTCAATCCCCACCCTTTCAAAGGGAACCCCCACCACAGGTAGGGGTATCAGGGGGGCCTTTGTGGTGCCACCTGCCTTGCCACTGGCCTGGCAGGTTACACAGGAGCGACAAAACTCCTTGGTGTCTTCAGACATGTGGGGCCAGTGAAAGTGAGGGACAATTCTGTCCCAAGTCTTGTTCTGGCCCAGGTGACCTGCTAAGGGAATGTCATGGGCTAGGGTCAATAGGAAGCCCCTGAACTTCAGAGGTATAACCAACCTCCTGGTGGCACCAGGCTTGGGGTCTCTACACTCTGAGTACAAGAGTCCATCATCCCAATACACTGTATGGGGACCACTAGCTTTCCCAGCAGCTTGCTGTCTGAGGGGTTCAAGAGAGGGGCAGCTCTGCTGCTCCTGGCTCAGATCTGCCCTGGAAGGGCCCCCTGTCCCCAAGAACTCAACCTGGTCAGGTTCAAGCTCCTCTGGGACAGATCCTTCGTCAGGACTGAGATCATCCCCCTCAAGAGACTGATCTTCCTTCTGAGCCAAGGGGATAGGCACTGCCTTTACCCTACTACTCCTCTTCTTGGAGGGCACTTGGTCCATTATTCCAGAATCCAAGGCCTGTTCAGTGTTAGACATTTTGGCTTGTGACCTGGTCACAGCAAACACATCTGCAGGGATGCCCAGCATTTCTGCATGGGTCCTGAGCTCCACTTCTGCCCAAGCTGAAGTCTCTAGATCATTGCCAAGCAAGCATTCAACTGGTAGGTCTGCACTTACCACAACCTTCTTAAGGCCAGTTACCCCTCCCCAGGAGAAGTTAACAACTGCCAGAGTATGGTCTGTTCTGACATTGCTAGCATTGGTCACTTGATACATTTCACCAAGCATAATCTGCCCAGGATCCACAAGGTCTTGTGTCACCATGGTGACACTTGCCCCTGTGTCCCTAAATGCCAAAGCCTCTTTTCCATTGATTAAGTGCTGTTGCCTGTACTTGCCCAGATTACTGGGACTCACAGAGGAGGTCACATCCATGCCTCCATCACAGACTAGGACAGCCTGAGTGAGTTCTCTGACTAGGTCAGAGCTCATCTCCTTACCCAGGGTCAACCCTACTAAACCCTTGTCTTGTGTAGTCCCACCACCAACTGTAACTGCACTAGGGGGAGCAGGTGCCTTAGGGGCATTGGTGGGGGCTGGAGTAGAGTCTTTGGACTTGGTGCAATCACTGGTCCAGTGGGTCTTTTGCTTACAGACCTTGCACCATGGTTTCTTTTGGCCTTTTCCCTTGTTAGACTGTGACTCCCCACCTGAAGAAGATTTTTGGGGGCCTTGTGAAGACTTCTGGTCTTTACCCTTCTCCCCACCCTTATCAGAGTTTTTAGAATCTTGCTTCTTAGGGTCACCACCTTTGTTCTGTACCTTCTGCCTCACCCTGGTTCTGACCCATTTGTCTGCCTTCTTTCCCAATTCTTGGGGAGAGGTCAGATCAGAGTCCACCAGGTGCTGATGCAACAGCTGATTTTGACAATTATTAAGAATCTGCTCCCTCATGATAAGATTGTACAATCCTGTGAAGTCACATACCTTACTGCCCAATAACAACCTTCCAGAGCCTTGGCAGAACAATCAACAAAGTCCACCCAGTCTTGAGTCTGTGCTTTTTGGGTATCTCTGAACTTTAACCTGTATTGTTCAGTGGTTAGGCCAAACCCATCAATCAGAGCACTCTTCAAGACTGTGTATTTATCAGCATCCCCCTCTCTAACAGTGAGGAGCTTATCTCTACCTTTGTCTGCAAAGGAGAGCCACAAGATTGCTGCCCACTACTTCTGAGGGACCCTCTGTACTTTACAGGCCCTCTCCAGTGCAGTTATCCATTTGTGGATGTCATCCCCACTCTGGTAGGGAGGGACAATCTTGCTCAGGTTTCTATGGTCATAAGACCTTTCCCTATCTCTGGGGAAATTGCTGCCACCATGGGACTCTAGTCCCATCTTTTTTCTCTCTTTGTAGAGATCTAGAGACTCCCTGTCTATAGCCAACTGCTATCGACAACCTTTATTGAAAGCTATCCTAGTGGTAGCTATGGAGAGCAGCCTTCAGGCTAAGTCTTGAAGGAATGTAAAGCAGCTTGTTTTACCAGTCTATAATCTCTTGAGTGACCAAATGAAAGAGGACCACACCAGGTATATATTCAAAATATATGTATTTATTGCTAAACACACCCCTCTAGTCTCTTTATGAGGCTACAGTTCGAAGTACATAAGTTATAAGTTAGTTATTCACAGTAATAGCACAAATACACGTTTGAGCCCTAGGGGCGTACCAAACCATATAACAATAAAGTGGTATAAGAACCACGACTGAGCTAGACACAAGGCCTAGAGCCTGTAGAAGTGCTTGGACCACAAGGAACCACCCAAGGTAGTGACACAGGGGACCCACGGGGGACGCGTGCAGTGTGAGAACACAGCCGCGAATCGCCGTTGACTTCTATGGGGAAAGTCGCGGTTGGAATTTTAAAGAAAAGGGACACTTAGAGGAGGACTTGGAGCAAACCCCTTTAGAACTGGGTTGTTCTAGAGTCTATACCCACGGGAGCACCGGAGTACTCGAGTTACCTCACCCAGGGAAGCCGGGTGCATAGGTGTCTTTCGGGGTCGGGTTTCGTCGTCGTTTTCAATGGCGATCTGCTGCAAAGTGCTGCTGGCGGCCAAGTCGAAAGTGTTCGGGTGGATCCAAAGGTGGATCAAAGATCTGAAGAACCTGAAAGCAGAGGGGACAGAGTCTGGGTCACTAGCCAGTGACCAGGAAGGCGATGAGCAGATGCCCACTGATGTCGAGTGCTTCAGGTAGGTTGACGGTCGTCTTGACTCTTCAGCCACGAGGTCCAAGAGGCGTCGACGACGACCAGGAGCTAGATTCGAGCTGTCCCACGACGTCTGTTGGTTGCAGGGGTGTCGGCGACCGGATTGGACCCAACAAGCCTTGGCAACGGCAAGTCTCGTGGAAATAGAAGAAGGACGGTGGTGCAGACCAGCAAGGTCTGAGGGACTCACCCAGCGAGGGTAAGTCAGGGCACGCCTGGAGCAACCAGGGAAGCCCAAGCAGAAGAAGATTGGCCTTCGGGAGGGCCTACTAGCCAACGGACTAGCGACCGCAAAGGAGCCTCTAGTGGACGCACTTAGAGCTGGCTCACGGGACACTCGTGGAGTGGAGGCCAGTGATCTTCGGTGCAGTCGGTGCTGGAGGCTGGGGCTACTCGGAGCCCAAAGCACAACTTCGTGGGAGACCCAGAAGAGGATGCACTTGCAAATGCGATCGGTGTCCAGGGGTCACGGTTCCACGTTACCCACGACAGCTACGGGCCTCAGCTTTGCTGAGGACTCAGGGCAGCCTCGGGAAAGTCTGGAAATCTACCTCTGGTGATGCAAAGACTTTGGCGTCCGGCGGGAGCTTCAGCGATGCAGACCGGACAATTGCTTCGTTGGTGCCTGCCAAGCAGGGGAGTCACTCCTTGACCCCAAGGGAGATTCTTCAGTCCTCTAATCTTAAAGTAGAGCATCGAAGGTCCAGGATTCTGTGTCAGAGTTTTGTCCAGGTAAATCTAAAGTCCTAAGGACTGGGGTCCCATACTTATACCAAGTTAGGGGGTTGGACATACTCTGGGGACCCACCTGTGGGAGGGTCAGGGCAGAGGGGTGGTTACACCCCTTTCCCTTTGTCCAGTTTCACGCCAGAGCAGGGGCTGGAATCCCCTGAGCCGGTTTGAACTGGGGTATGCACAGGGACACCAAATGTGCCCCCAGTGCAGGACTTCAAAGCACCAGAGAGTGCTCCCGCCCAGCCCCAATACACACTATCCTGTCTGGGGAGGTGGTTTCACCTCCCTGGGATAGGAAACCTATTGTCCAGGCCTCCCCTGCCGGAGTTTCGGTCAGCAGCAGGAGGCCAGACTCGTGTCTGTGGCAGCGGCATCCATTTTGTGATGCCAGGGCTCTGGAAAGAAGTTACCGGGTAGGCCGGGGGTACATGTCTCTCCTCTAGAAGGGTGGAATGCTACCCCCGCCGCCAGAACTGGCGGGGGGTAGTATTCCAAGATGTTTGACACCAAACTCGACATGTTTTGGTGCAGCCAGTCCAAAGTTAGCATTCTACCGCGAGGATATAATGCACTTAAGAGTATATGGTCAGGCTGCACTGCAAACAGCATCAGAGGAGGTACTCCGAATGCTGCAGAGGGGCTCTGCTCATGCAGGGGCACCCTCTCACATAAAAACCAAGCACTCTGCCTTCAGGATTATCAAGGCCTGCCATAGGAGTGACTTATAGGTTTATAGGTGTGTGCAATGGTAGTGATATAGGTAGCCTATACCACTTTAAGGGGTGCATGCACCACCTTACTCAGGCTGCAGTAGCAGGCCTGTGGTGTCCTTTTGGCTGGCCTTCCAGGGGTGGCATAATACATGCTTCAGCCCCTGGCAGGCCTCTGAGGTACCTATGCCCTGGGTACATAGTATACCATATACTAGGGACTTATAAGGGCATTCCAGATTCCAATCAGAGATGTGCCTAAGGCACATGGAAACCATTTTCGAGAGGAAGCAGCTAGGCTGGGGTTCTGATTAGCAGGGCCCCAGCCAGACTAAAGTCGAAAAACAGTGAAGCATCAGCAAAAAGTGGGGGTACCCATGTGAAGCAGATCCTACTCTCCTACAGCAGCCCTACACTTCTTTGCCACCGGTACCTTTCAACACACGGTGGCGACTGCTGGTGGGATGTCACAGACTATGTTCAGCCGTGTGCTACGCGATATTTTGGAGGCAATGTTGAGATGTCTGAACCAGTACATCTATTTCCCTAAACGTCAACAACTCACTGACGTCAAGAGTGACTTCTATGCCCTGGGAAGGATGCCACATGTCATTGGCTCCATTGATGGGACACATGTGGCTTTGGTACCACCACAGGCACATGAGCAGGCATACAGGAACCGTAAACATTATCACTCGATCAATGCTCTGGTGGTATGTCTTGCAGATATGAGCATCTCACATGTGTGTGCACGTTTCCCTGGTTCGGCACACGATGCCTTCATGATGAGGAGTAGTCGCATCCCGAGGATGATGTCACAGATGCGGAACCAGCGTGCCTGGCTTGTCGGTGTGTACTGACTTTGTACCATTGTGTGTGTTCTGCTATGTTGTATTCCGCACTCTTTTCCAACTCAGCTAATGTGCAATTGTCTGTCTGTAGGTGACTCCGGATACCCCAACATGCCGTGGTTGCTGACACCCCTCAGGAACCCTGTGACACCAGCCCAGATGCGCTACAATGAGGCACATGGTCGGACCAGGAGAGTGATCGAGCGGATATTTGGTCTCCTGAAGAGCCGCTTCCGCTGCCTGGACAGGACAGGAGGGGCCCTCCCATATGCCCCAGCAAAGGTGTGCAAGATTGTCATCGTCTGCTGCATGCTACACAACCTGGCAGTGCGGAAGGAATTGCCTCTCATCATGGATGACGATGACCAACATCCACCACCTGTGGAGGATCCTGGCCTGGGCCACGATGCCAGTGATGATGATGATGGTGATGTCCGCACACAGCTCATCACCAGCTTCTTCAGCTGAATGTGAGTATCCAGAGATGTCATGTCAATGATTTGAGTTTGCATGATATGTGTTGGTGGTGCTCTGTTGCTGTTTGAGTGTGGCCATGTGCTACTTGACTGGATGCGTGCAGCGATGTGTCCTTACAGGTAGTCTGTACTCCCCAACAGTGTTGACATGCTAACTTGGTTTTGTGTAGGTATCTTGTGACATGTATTGGGCATGAGTATTGCAGTTCTGTCCTGTTCTTCAGTGCTTTTGACTGTGTTTCATGTCTGTCCTTCACAGGGCGCTCTCAGAGTTGTTTGGTCAACTCGGATCCCCCGACACCATGATTCAACTTCCAGGGTGGAAGCAGTCGTTTCCCTACAGGTGATGTGCCCCACACCCCTGGACTTTCTTTCTTCTACACTTGTTGACTGTGTGGCCACTGCCACGTGGGATTACCTTGCATCTGTAGTGGAAACAACATGTTGCAAATGTGTAATAAACCTGTGCTTCACTTTGGGATGTGCGTTGTCTGTGGTCACACTTCTGACTGACATTTGCTTACTGCACCTGTGGGCTAGTTAACACAGACTCTGAATAGGTGTGGTGTCTGTGTATTCCACAATATTTCCTGGCAACATCAGTGTAGGCGATGAGTCCGATGGCCCTGGTGTCTATGTGTTGTGTAGCCCTAGTGGTGTGTCTCCCTCATATGTGTCACGTCGCCATGACTCACATGACGGTGTTGAACTTGCTGTGGCAGTTAGCATGCACGGTGTCATTTAGCAGATCATCATCTCCGTGACAATAACAACGTTGGAATCACAACAGAGGCAAGTATGGTGTATTGGTGAGTTTATTACAAACATGTGTGAGGTTAGTGCACAGGATGGAGGGTGCTGTACATTGGGATTGTGATCCAAAGTTCCCAGGTGAGTTGGAAGTCTTGGTAGCAGAAATGTCCAGGGTAAAGTCAACAGTGATCTGATACATTGGTCCAACTTGAACTCCCCATGTCATGTGGGTGAGTTGTGTTGCATTCGACAGGGTGAACAGTTTGCACACAAAGGAGAATTTCCAGAACAGGTGTTGGCTTCCTGGGGGATGTACATGGCCATCGACCTCTCAGTTTTCCTTCCTCGGACGACCCCTCTTCTTTGGGGGGGGACCCTCACGTGCAGGCTGCTTCGGTGCAGGGGACTCTCCGCCAGAGTCCTCCTCCCTCCCTGTGGCAGTTGCAGGTGTTGCAGCACCAGATGTTGTGGGTACACAGGGAGGTGTGGCCATGTCGGTGCTAATCTGGCGGAGGCATGTCAATATGTCCCTATGCACCGCTGTCAGTTCTTGCAATGTGTCCCACTTGGACTCCATGCCAGACATGTGTGTCTCCACACGGGCCATATGTGAGTCCAAGCGGGCATGATGGGCAGCCTGCTGCTGTTGAATGTCCTTGAGGATCCCCACTACCTGGGTGACCTCTCCGGTGCTATTCTGGTACGCATCAGCAATGCGTACCAGTTGTGGGTCATCATGCAGTCCAGACCCATCTGCAAACAGCGACCTATGTCTACCACCCCTGGCAACATGTGTGGGACCTGCGGTGGCACGCACAGGTGTCCCTAGGCCCCCTTGGGGGTTGTTACTGGGGTCGTTGTCCGTAGCTCGACGTTGGGCCAGGGTCCCTGTGCTGCTGTCATTGGTGGTCCTTGGTCTGTCCGTGTCGGCGGGGGTGGTCTGTGTGTTGGCAGTTGTTGGAGGAGTGGGTGCAGGGGGTGCAGATGTTGGTCCTGCTGGTGCTGCATGATGACTCACACCGGAGGTGCCAGGTAGGTCTTCGCCATCCAAGGAGGGCAGAGGCTGTTCCACACCAGTGAGCTCAGTGTCCCCCGGAGCCTGGGACTGGGACTCCTCATCGTCTGCTGCTGTGTCCCCATCATCACCTGTTTTTGGAAGAGACACACAATGTATGTTATGTTTCTACAGGCATCAATGGTTCACACACCTGACAGTTGTGACTGTACCTCTGGATGCGGCCCTGTACATTGCATTGACCTACGTTGTCACAGTAAGAGGTTGATATTGGTGTAGCACATTGTCCTGCAAACCTGAGGCATTTAAATGTTGAGGTGTGTGCATGGCCAGCATTGGTTGTATTTGGTGGACATCCGGCTCTCCTTCTCCACCCAGCCAAGTTATCCCACCATGAAGCATGCCACCCTTGCAGTGGGTTCAGGTTGACTCTCAGGATGTCAGTCAGTGGTGTCCTGCTGTTGGTTGGTGCCCAGGTCCCAGCAGGGCCTGGTACTCCCCACAACAGAGCACCATTGTCAGCCATCTTGTCAGTTGTTTTCCACTCCCTGTGATGTGAGCATTGTTCAGAGTGGTGTTGATGGGCCAATTGTGAGGGTGACCAATATCTGTGACTACAACTCCCATCATGCTATTGCCTACACCCCCCTTCCCAGCATGCCCATACTTCCTTCCTTTTGACTCTGCTTCCCTGTGGGGTAGTGTGCCTGTGCTGCCAGGATGGCTGACGGTGTTGTCCTGGTGTTTGTTTGGCTACAAGTTCCAAATGTGTCCCTGTGCTTCACACAGCATAACCCAGTGTGGTGGTTCTTTGTGGGATGTTAAATTAAAGTGTGAGGCATTGCATTCTCCCAGGTGAGTTGTGTGGAGTTTGTGTTAAGGGGGTGTGTGGGAAAAGCTGCTTGTAACTATGGTCAGAGCTGTCAGTCCTCCTTCCCACCCAGCCAGATATCCCACCATGGAACGTGCTTCCATTGCAGGGAGTGCAATTTGGCTTTCAGGATGTCAGTCAGTGGTGTCCTGCTGTTGGTTGGTGCACAGTTCCCAGCAGGGCCTTGTGCTCCCCACAGCAGTCCCCAGTGTCCGCAATCTTGTCAGTTGTTTTCCACTCCCTGTGATGTGAGCATGGTTCAGAGTGGTGTTGATGGGCCAATTGTGAGGGTGACCAATGTCTGTGACTACAACTCCCATCATGTTATTGCCTACACCCCCCTTCCCAGCATGCCCATACTTCCTTCCTTTTGAGTGGAGTTCACTGTGTGTGAGTGTGACAGCAATGGCAAGATGGCTGACAGTGTGGTCCTGTTGTTTGTTGGTGCACAGTTCCCAGCATGGCCTTGGGCTCCCCACAGCTGAGGCCAGTGTCAGACATCTTTGAAGTGGCTTTTCACTCCCTGTGAGGTGTGCATGCTTCAGTGCTAGCTTGCTGGGCCATGTGGGTGGGGGATGTTGAGTTGTGACTACCACTCCCATCATGCTATTGCCTACGACCCCCTTCCCAGCATGCCCATACTTCCTTCCTTTTGAGTGGACTTCAGTGTGTGTGAGTGTGACAGCAATGGCAAGATGGCTGACAGTGTGGTCCTGTTGTTTGTTGGTGCCCAGTTCCCAGCAGGGCCTTGTGCTCCCTACAGCAGTACCCAGTTTCAGCCATCTTGTCAGTTGTTTTCCACTCCCTGTGATGTGAGCATGGTTCATAGTGGTGTTGATGGGCCAATTGTTAGGGTGACCAATGTCTGTGACTACAACTCCCATCATGCTATTGCCTACACCCCCCCCCCCTTCCCAGCATGCCCATACTTCCTTCCTTTTGACTCTGCTTCCCTGTTGGGTAGTGTGCCTGTGCTGCCAGGATGGCTGACAGTGTTGTCCTGGCGTTTGTTTGGCTACAAGTCCCAAAAGTGTCCCTGTGCTTCACACAGCATAACCCAGTGTGGTGGTTCTTTGTGGGATGTTAAATTAAAGTGTGAGGCATTGCATTCTCCCAGGTGAGTTGTGTGGAGTTTGTGTTAAGGGGGTGTGTGGGAAAAGCTGCTTGTAACTATGGTCAGAGCTGTCAGTCCTCCTTCCCACCCAGCCAGATATCCCACCATGGAACGTGCTTCCATTGCAGGGAGTGCAATTTGGCTTTCAGGATGTCAGTCAGTGGTGTCCTGCTGTTGGTTGGTGCACAGTTCCCAGCAGAGCCTTGTGCTCCCCACAGCAGTCCCCAGTGTCCGCCATCTTGTCAGTCCTTTCCCACTCCCTGTGATGTGAGCATGGTTCAGAGTGGTGTTGATGGGCCAATTGTGAGGCTGACCAATATCTGTGACTACAACTCCCATCATGCTATTCCCTACACTGACTTCACCAGCATACCCAGAATTCCTTCCTTTCAGTGAGCTTCCCTGTGAGGGGGTGTTCTGGTGGTGGCAACATATGTGACTGTTTGTTTGTTATATTTGTGCCACTGGCTTGCTCTATTTATTGTTAGGTTTGTACCTGTCATGACACTGTTACATATCACTATGAGATGGCAGGTATTGTGTTTCTCTGACTAACATAGTCATCTTTGTATGATTATCTTTTGGTTCCTGTGGATTTGCTAAGGGTGCATGGTTTGACTATCCCCTTGACAGTGATGTGTGTGTATTGCCACACAATATTGGGTATATTAATTGTGTACTCACCAGGCTCTGGGATGTTTGTTAGTCCATATACGCTCACTGGTGGTAGGATGGCCCGCACCTTCTCCTCCCAGGGCCTGAGGTATAGTGGTTTGGCAGGAGGGCCACTGCCGGTGCGCTGGCTCACGATGTAATCCTTCATTAGTAGGTCCCTGACCCTCCTGCGCACATCATACCACCTGTTCTGGATGTCTTCCTTTGTGCGCAAACATGGTGATTGTGCGTTAACCCTGTTGACGATCCTCTCCCACATCTTGGTTTTCTGCGACATGGGGGTCTGTTGGACCAATGTGCCAAACAAGTGTGGCTCTACCCTGAGGATCTCATCTACCAGGACTTCCAATTCACTGTCTAGGAACTTATGATTCTTCTTTGGGGGCATGGTGATGGGTGGTGGTGGTGATTGATGTGTGTGTGTGTGCAAGTGAGTGTGTGTGTGTGTAGGTTTTGCTGGGTGTATGTGAGGGTGCTATTTGTTGAGGTGCTAATGGTGTGTGGCTTGTGTGATGGATGAGCTGTGAGTGCGTCTGTGGTTGCTGTGTGTTGGTGTTCTGTGCTGGCAGGTCAGTTGAATTTGCAAAGGATCATGGTAGGGACTTGTGGCCTTTATATAGGTGGAGTTGGGGGTGTGTCCTTGTTCCCTGTTTTTTTCCCCCTGTATTTATTGACTTTGTCATTGCTTGGTTGGCCCTTTCTTTTGTATTTTTCCCTTTGTATTTTTTGTGCATGTAGGAGACGTTCTTCTGACCGAGTAGGACGCTGTAGTTGTCTCGTGCCAGCTTCTCCGAGTCGTTCACGCTGTGTTTCAACTAGGTTTATTGTGCGGCGTACGCGTCGGTCGCGGTGTATTGGGTTGCTTCGGCTGGGTTTTGTATGCGTGTCGGTCGTGCGGCTTGGTCTCCGTGCGACTCGGTCTGGTTTTCCACGCATTGCATCGTACTGCGCGGCTCGGAGTTCGCGTGTACGTTTCGTTCGGGTTCCTTCCTGGTGCGTGTCGGTCGGTTCGGTTCGCGTGGTTTTCCGGCCGGATAGCTTGTTTCCGTCCTGTTCGGTCGTTCGGCTTGTGTTCCGTACGAGTCGGTCGTGTTTCACATGACTTTATTCCCGTACCGAGTCGGTCGGTACGTTTTCCGGCCCGAATCGGAATCGGCCCCTCAGTGTCAAGACGAGGTCTTTGCAGGCTCTTTAAACAACACATGGCTGGCATTTTTCTTTTGGCAACCCTATTTTATATTCCTTTTCATGAAAAGCATTCTCACACTATGTCAGTAAATGTAAAATACATATATAAGGAATACCGAGTGGGGGCCCAGGGGGTACTGGAACCAGAAAAAAAACTAAGCCTCAGTAACCAGTTTACAAAGGTATGTAAATATGCAAATGGTCTTTAAAGACCTGTGAAAAACTCAGGCGTGCCGGAGATAAGACTCCAGACACTGCCCAGCCAAGCCCACAGCAGCTCGAGCTGCAGCAGCCCGGCTGAGACACATGACGGGGGGCTGAAGCCCTTTTAGCCCTATGGGCGTTGCGCATCTGCTGCATCCTCCTGCTGCTGCACCAGTGAACGCCTCTTAACACGCTGCAGGCCGCCAGCCCCGTTCAATGACTTCACCTACCGACCCGCTCCAGTCAGTCGCCTCCGGCAGCACTTGTGACAGCGTCGGAAAGCACGTCACTGTCAGCTCACCCCATTCCAGCTGGATGCATTTAGGAGGACACGCCCCACCTTGCTAGCTTTCCCCAGTTGCCCCAGGAGAGTTTCATTGCGGTGGCAGGAAGATGTGTATAAGACAGAAAGCATACAGTGGTGGGGGGACTCATGATCAGTACTGATCATGAGTCCTCCCCACCACTGTAAGCTTTCTCTCTTATGCACATCTTCCTGCCACCAGGCACGTGGTACTTCGCGAGGCAGGGTGACAGGGCAAAGGGAGGCCCTCTACCCACCTGATTTCAGGTGGCTCTCTTGTACATTGCAGGACGGACACAGCAGCGCCTGAGGCTGCCAAAGCAGAACGCCCCTTCGCACCATCAAGCAAGATCTCGGTGACCTGCTGCGTCACACCACAAGCTATAGGGGTCACAGCTGCATAACTTCCCTGATCTGCAGATCGTCAAACAACTTTCCTCTGAACAATGCACTCACACCTTGGGTTCCAGTGTCACCAGCAGCACAGGTACTCATTTGCAGAATCGGCATTTGCTAAGACAGTATCCTGCAGGGAACTGCCCTCCAACATTGCCAGGAAGGAGGAGCTATATACAATACTGCCCTGGAAGAAGAAGCGGACGGCAAAATCATCAAGTATCTCAAGAACCTAGCTGGGGATGTTGTTAAAGATGTCTTGAAAAAGGGGGCGCTAGTGAGCCCGCAGCACGATGGCCGCAGCCTAGTGCAGCTCTGCTGGTTGGGGCTAAAGACCCGCCCAGAATAGGACTACCATTGTCACAAATATAGAGGTGCGTACGATCCCCTAACTGGCGAGTGCTGCGGTGGTGGAAATCACACGAAAGGGCCAAATTGTGGCAAGAACCAGCTTGTGAGAAGAGCGCAGCGCGATAAAGACAGGGAGAAAATGGCGGCCGCTGCTTGTCACTGATGAGCTGACAAGCGAATTACGCACCCGAACAAGCTGAGCAAGAAGGCGCAGAGTATACCACCCAGTTGCAGTGGACGGGATCAGCACGGTGGCAGCGGGCGCTGAACTTCACATAAGTGACCCTGCAGGCCACGGTCATGGGACCTCGAGAAACAACTGGTAAGCCAGCGACAGGACTGCGGTCTCGATACCGGTGTCTCATCAGAGACGCAATTGTGATTGGAGGCAGGCCTGGGAAATAGGCTCGAGCGGATTGCGGAGCCTCTGCGAGTGCCGCCGCGAGGCGGGTGGTCTGCGCTGCTGAGCCTGTCTACGGAGGCCGCGGCGGGAGAGTAGCAGCGGTGCGGACATGCTGGTGGTGCTCGTATGGAGGCTGCGTGAGAGAGGAGCTGCGGCGTGGACCTACTGGTGGTGCTCGAGGCGGCCCAGGCACCGAGCATGTGCTAATCTGACACTGGCGAGCGGGGCTGATAGCTGATGATGGATGCCTGAGGAATACTGAGGAGTGCCCGTGTGCGAACTGGGTGCTGAGACCGCGTATAGAAGGAGAAGGCACAGAGGCGCCCTGCTGAATACTATTAACACTGAGCACATTGGCTGGCAGTTCAGTAGGCCTCATGGTAGTTAGACTGGTGCAGCAGGAGGAAACCGCACAAGACATCACAGTGGAAAGGGTAAGAGGTGGTTGATAGTGGGGCCGGCAGGAACTGAAAACAAACAGGTTAGTGATCAGAGACTATAGGAGGGCACTGCAGCCTAAGTGAAAGAAGGTTGCCTTCATTACTATTTCAGCATATGGAGGATTGCGCTGATGAGTACTGAGCTTAGGGAGTGGGCTCTGAGATATTGGCTCACTGGCAGTGGCGCTGTTAATACTGGTACAAGGTGGGCTTGCCATTCCTGGGAAATCTGCACTGGGGAATCTACAGGGCGCCTTGGAAGAAATATTGCACGTTGACGCCTGAAGTAAGTGTGCTGGCCAATAAGAGACGGTGCCTCCACTGCCTGCTTGCCTCCTCCGGTAGCTACCTACCTCTAGATTGAATGGTCTGCTGGAGAGCAACTTAGCCATGGGGAAACCCGACAAACAACAATCGAGGCTGATGTTTGAAGCCCGGAGATCAACAAAGTCCCAACAGCTTGCGCGATTGGACTCGGAGCAAGACTTAGCAACAGGTAGTAGCACCACTCTGGAAAATACTTAGCTAGCAATGCAGCACAGCTTGCAGTCCATTGATGGCAAAATCGATGCTTTAAATTTGCGCATGGACCACATGGCTACAAAATTGCACAAATAGGGCACTCGCATAACGGAAGCTGAGCAGCGTATGTCTACAGCTGAGGATGGCCTAAGCACCATTAGCGCTAAGTGTTTGAATATGAAAAAGGTTTTAGCGGTCATACAAGTGAAAAATGAGGACTTGGAAGTGAGATTGCATCAGAATATTCTTCGTTTCGCGGACATTCCGGAGTCCACAAATACTGGCAGGCTGGAACAATACATTTAAAACATGCTCAGGGAGATGTTTGGTGCAGCGCATTTTTCTGCAGTGTTGATTGTTGAACGTGCCCATAGGTCGCTAGCTACAAGACCGATCCCTGGGGCGCCGCGGCGGCCCATAATTGCCAAGCTACTGAACTATCAAGATCAGGATACGGCACTTTGACTGGCACACGAAGCGGGCACCACATCATATCAGGGAAATGAGGTGGCATTGTATCACGAGTTTACAGCAGCGGTTCAAGTGGCGCACCGAGAGTTCCTACCAGTGAAAAAAAAAGCTACAGACAATGAACATGCAATACACGATGCTGTACCCGACCCAATTGAAAATTCAGCATAAGGGCAAGCCAAAGATTTTCACAGTACCTAGAGAAGCAACGTCTTTCCTCAAGACGCTGGATCATTGTGACAGGAGCCACCGAGATTCGGACAATGATGACAATGCAATCTAGAACAGTGGGCTCGGATGATCCCGGCGGACTTGAATACATGCCCTCAGTGAGGTACTGGGGATGAGGGGTGATAATGTTGATCACAAAATTCACTGGGGTTATGGTGCCCACAAATGTTGCAAAAAATGCGTTGTATGACAAACTAATGCCCTAAAACTGATATATTTGATTGATAGAATGTGTTAATTGTGAGGGATAGCATATGATGGGGCAGAGGTTGGCACTATGATTATGTGGACCTAAGCAGCACTCAGCCAATGCGTCCTCCTAGAGTCCCTGAAACAAAGCCCTGACCACCTCCACAAGGTGGAGGGGCACCGGCCACTAGCAGCCCTCAGAGGGACCACCCAGAATGTTAATGATCTATGTTTTAAGCGCCTGCATGCATGCATGTAGTCATGTTTACCATGTTACTTGTGAATTTAGGGTATTGAATGGGGATGACTTTGGCATGATTGGGATGCTGAAGTGGTTGGGCTTGGTGTTTGTGTTAAGAAACTGTTATGCCACAATGCGGACTTATCGCAAAGAATATTTCATTGTCACAGACACATTGATACAATATTTGATAACTGATGCTGGTTGAACGAGCAAGCAATATCACGCTAGTGTCAAATGCAGGCTGACTATCCTGGGTCACGTGGAATGTATGGGGCCTAAACAACCCCAAGAAAATGAGACAAGTACTAGCGCATTTAGACAGACACAAAATTCAAGTAGCGCTGCTACAGAAAACATACCTCACGCGACATACGGAGCATGCTATTGGAGCTTGATAGCCTGGGGTGAGGGTGGCATTGTCATATTCATCGTACTCACGCGGGGTAATGGTTCTAATCAGAAAAGGCGTGCCCTTTAGCCTGATGCACTCAGAGACGGATAATCAGGGAAGATATATAATAATACAGGGTCGAATATATGGCACATTGCTTTCTATTGTTAATGTGTATGGTCCCAATATAGACAATCCAGATTTTATACACATAATTGGAATAGTCTGCACACACCGCCATCATCCGCCATTGTCTGGGGAGGAGATTTTAACATTCATTTAGATCCAGACAAGGACCACTCGACCACGACAGGTGGGGCTGGTAAACTAGCTGCGAAGATAATAAGTGAAGGCATGTGAGAGCTAGGACTCATTGACCTTTGCAGCTTGAGAAACCCTGAGGGTAGAGAGGGCACCTTTCATTCCACTGTTCATAACTCTTGGTCAAGATTAGATTATTGGTTGGTAACAAGAGAAGTGAACGCAAGGATGAACTCCATTAAGCACCTACCTAAATCCTTGTCTGATCATGCACCGATTCTTTTGGTGGTCAGCATTTCTACACATGCTCCACCACCATTTCAATGGAGATTACAAGCGACATCCCTACTAGATGAAGCTTTTAAAGAAGGAGTTCAGACAGCAATAGTTGAATACTTTGACAACAACATGGGCTCGGTTCAGGGTGCCGATATTCTATGGGAGGCATTTAAGGTGACCATAAGGGGTGTATTTATAAGTCTTCAGGCTAGGGTTAAAAATCTATACGCACGTGTATCAAGAGCAAAGAATCCTCCCTTATGGAACTAGAGAGGGAATATGAAATGAACCCGACCACACTGGCGGAGATATGGGAGAAGATCACTGTATACAATGACACAGCAGAGCAGGAAGTGCAACATATGTCAAGGAGGTGGACAGCCAGAGTGTATGGTGAGGGGGCAGACCCGCCCATACATTAGCCACTAAAATTAAAGAGCCCTGGGGGCGGTGACATGTAGTTGAGGTGGAGTCTGAGGACGGGATGGCGTGTCACAATACGCTGGGCATCCTTGGCGCCTATTTAAATTTTTATGAGCATATCTATGCCGATCACAGATCGGCAGAGGAGGCAGAAACAGTAAACTATCTTGAGGACACTGCATTAACCTGGCAGTCTCCGGGTCAAAGAGAATTCCTGGCACAGCCGATTACAACTGAAGGAATAAAGGAGTTGATCAGCAGCAATGCAACTGGGAGCGATAGATTGTCAGGGGAGTTTTTTTTAAGAATATGGCAACATATTGGCACCACACCTGCATGCCATGTATCTAGAAGCCAATCGAAAACAGATTCTCCCATCAACACTCAGGGAAGCCCTTATAATCACTTGTTAAAGCTTGATAAACCTCCGCAGCAATGTGAGTCATATAGGCCGTTGTCCCTCATAAACACAGATGCCAAGATACTAGCCAAAATACTAGTTACTAGACTCGGAATGCTGCTACCGAACATGGTCCTGGCGGATCAATCCGGCTCTATGCCAGCGTGGTCCTCGACACATACTTTGCGTACATTATTTGCGGTACTTCATCAGTTGGAACCCATGCTCTCAGCTGCAGTGGTTCTTTTAGACGTCGCAAAGGCGTTCGATTCTATCCAATGGTGGTACATGATTGAGATACTACATAGAATGGAAATACCACAAGCCTTATCGCACTGGATAAAACTATTATACACTGTTCCTGTGGCTAGAATAAGGGTGAATGGGCACACATCTAATACCTTCCCGATTTTTAGAGGTACTCGTCAAGGGTGTCCACTGTCACCTCTTTTATTTGCGATTGCATTGGAGCCACTGGCGTGTATATTGCGGCAGCGTCATGCAAATGAGGCACTACAGTTTTGCCAGCGCCCATTGGCGATATCGATGTACGCAGACGACATGGTGCTATACGTGAGGGACCCTGATTCCAACTTAGAGCCCTTTATACAAGAATATCTCAGATATGAATCAATTGGTTGAAGTCATCAATCTTTCCCTTAACACAGGCCACTGGGCCACATGCGTTGGAATACCCACTCAAATGGTGTGATGACCCTGTCAAGTATTTAGAGATATTGGTGCACAGGGACCCACACTTGGTTGTAAGTTATAATTATGGAAAGGTGTTGTGACTTAACTGTTGCCATTCCTGTTCCTTAACTACATCTTCCCTACTGTTCAGCCAGGATGAGTGCTGGAGTGCTTGGTGATGAATGGAATGCTGAATGCTTGGTGATGTCATAGAATGCATGGGGGCCTGGTGATGAGGCCTGGTGCCTCATCACCTGGACAACCTGCAGCCTGGGGCATTTGACCTTCTTGACATTAATGAACTGATCCCAGCTAGTCCACTTCCTTGTGTGCCCCGTCATAGTGAAATAGACTTCAATGAGTTGTGCAAGCACCGGGAGTTATTATATGTGTACATATACACTGGCATTCACTGATTTAATGCTATGAATTTAGATAATTCAGCTAAAGCAACCAGCAATCTTTACTTTGGAGGAATAGGCAGCATTGAAATAGGTTGAGACAGCTGTGCGTACTCGGAGATAATCTGCAGCATTTATTTTGAAGGAACCGGCAGTGTTGTGAACATATGGCATTTGTGGTAAGAACAAGCTGCGCCATCACTGTGTGAGGTTTGTCGCACTGAAATGCTGGTGCTGGGTCTGCAGCAGTACCAGATGGAGGTCGTCTATTGACCAGGTGCTAAGAACCCGGCAGATTTCCTCTCCCGACACCCAGCGCCCCAGGAGGACCCAAAAGGGCTACCGGAAATTGAAACAATGGAGGCACACATCAACATGATTTCTGCGGCTGCATGCCCTAAAGCCCTGACCCTAGTGGATATTGCACAAGCAGCAGAAGCTGACCCTGTCATCGTCAAGATGCGCAACGTCGTCCAAGGGGGAGACTGGCAACACTTCCTAAAGGATGCCAATGGCTGGTCCAGACAGGAGAAAGAGCATCTCGCCAAAATGTGGAGGATAAGGAATGAGCTAAGCGTAACTCAGGAGGGAATCCTGCTGCGGGGTTCCCGCATTGTAGCCCCGGCAACCCTACATCATCACGCCACCCAACTGGCTCACGGAGGACACCAAGGGGCCATGAAGATGAAAGCTAGAATGAGAGAAAAGGTCTGGTTCCCTGGACAGGAGGAACAAGTGGAAGAGATGGTGAGACGGTGTCCAGCATGCCAACTGACCAGCGCGCCAGAACGCCCGGCACCCATTCACACAGAAGAGCCTACAAAACACCATGGGAGAAAATAAGCATAGATTTCGGGAGTTTTCCGGATGGCAGGACGACGTTAGTTTTAATGAACAGTTATTCAAAATACCCTGTGGTCGAAGTCATCAGCTCCACGGCATTCACCCGAGTAGCCCCCATGTTGGAAAAGGTGTTTGCAATGTTCAGATGCCCCGATGAAGTCAAGAGGGTCAACGGACCCCCTTTTCAAAGAGGGGAGTTTCGAGAATTTATGCAGCTTCATGGAGTACGACACCGCCGGTTCACCCCCCAGTGGCCGCAAGCAAATGGAGAAATCGAAAGGTTCATGCGGACACTCAATAAGACGCTGCGGATCGCAGTCGCTGAATGCACAGACCCAGAACGCCAACTACAGCTATTTCTGCGGAATTACCGAAGCACGCCCCACAGTGCCCCTCAGCACCACACAACAAGCGCCCTGGACGCTCATGTTCAATGGACCACGGAGGGATACCATCCCCGTGTGTTCCGGCTGGACACCCCCCACGTAAGACAAGGAGGAAGCCCAAGAGCAGCGAGAGCGGCATAATCGGGCAGCCAGCCACAAGAGAAGAGCCAGACACAGCAGTTTACAGCCAGGGGAATCGAGTGATCATCAAAGACAGGAGGCCGTGGGGAAACTTCCGAACCCCATACGAACCCGGTCAGTGGACAGTGAGAGATGTAAAAGGGACAATGGTGACCGCGGAAAAAGATGGAGAAACGGTAACTAGGAATGTCTCCTGGTTCAAAGAAGTGCAAAGAGAGCTGTTGACTCTACCCAGAGAAGACGACATAGCAGTGGGTGAAGAAGAACCAGGGGATGACGAGAGCGACCGGTGGAATGACCAGGTATGTGGTCAACCCCCACTATTGGTTGAGGCCACCCCAATGCCAGGTATGAGGGACCCTGAGGCAGCCGAGGGCCCAGACGGCCGAGGTCAGCACCCCAGGTACTGCCTGCGAGAAAATCCCCGCCCAAGCTCTCGGCTGAGAGACTTTACATGCCACACCACAAGACACTGTCCGAAGATAAGAAAAAGAGACTGAGTTGAGATGGGATGTGACACGTTAGCAGTCCTTTCTTTTCGACCGTTAGCCGGAAGTGTCGCACCCGCACCCTCGGGCCAGGAGTAGCCCGAGGTGATAAATAAAGCAGGGCATGACCGCTTGTGGTCATTGGCCCACTAACCACATTGGTGTTTGTGTATGGTTCTTTCTCCCTACCGCTACCGCATTATTAGGCCTACACCATAAACCCCTCACCTCACGACACCAGGCACACCCACCGCCCAATTATTAACTAATACTCCTGCCTGTACCTGCATATCACGAAGAATGTGACAAACCGGAATGAGGAACCGGAGTAAATACCATCACCATTGTTCTCGGGCAGAAGTGTGTCAGTAAGTGAAAGAGGAAGTCTACACATGAAACCAGCGTTTCATCAGACTGTATCTCTGCGTCAGAACAACCTGTCGTGCAGGTATTGAATGTGAGAGTGCGGACTCGCGTGCTTCTTTCATTGTTTGCTTTGAGATATCTCTGTGTAGTGTGTGAGCAACAACGCAACTTAACTGGTAAGAAAAACTCCCGTCATTGGGTGGATTCGTCACTGTTCATACCTGTGATAAGAGACGCAGTAACTCCTCATTTTGACCAGAAAATGGCGCTAAGCCAAGGGAAAACAGTGTATTCCGCCACCGCTTCTTTCACCTTTGCTGTTAGTGAGGTCTGAATGAAAAAAAGCAATTAGTCCACGGCGCTGCTCCATGAATACTGGACACTCGACTAATCGAACCTGGTTCGACAGCACCCTCTCTGCAGCTGCTGCAAAACCATACAGCTGGAACGTGCCTGCATCACTTCCAAGTTACCCTTATAAGATTAACATATTTTGAGAGGAATTAACACTATTTCGTTTCGCAGTGTTAGATAAATACTTGATGTGTCACTGGCAAATGCAAGGGCATAGGAGACGCTACATTCTGAGGGGGAGGAAAGCGATTTAATGACAGGCTTGGGGAAAGCAAAGCCAGGAGGGGGCCAGCTTGGCTCGGAGAGCCAAAGCAGGAGCCGAGCCATTGAAAGATGTAATTCAGGCCACACGTCTTGACAAATATGATGAAGGGTCTTTAAAAGGATAAACGTGTTTTTCTGCATTTCTCCGTGTCTCAATTAAGTACATACGATATTCTCACTGAATTGAGTGGCACTTATTGAAAGTATTTTTTTTTTAGATAATAAAACATTCCAGTATACCACATGCCCTCCCAACTTTGCCATGGGTATCCAAAACATGTCAGTTTGTAATGTTCGCTATATAGCCTATATAGGAATTAAATGTAAAATGTTAATTTTATACCAACCATAGAGAAATTAGGTTTTTGTAGAACACAGACCCTAAATTAGATTACTTCAATATGCTCTGAAACTAGTTGAGTAATGAAAGTTGCACATAGTAAAGTTGAAGTAAAGGATGGGCCATGGATGGAAAAGGCAGGATTTGAACCTCGGTTTCCTGGTTGCACATTGTGCAATTCAGACACTGTGCGGTTACATCCTTCTCTCTCCAACTTAACAGCAGAGGTCAGTGCTTTTTGTTCAGTTACTTTATGAATTAGTCTTATTATATAGAATTCAATAATTACACTTATCACACCTTAAATGAATCTTACACTATACACACATATGCATACATGTGTGTAGTCAGAGGTTTTAAAAGTGTGTTTTTATGTTTGGAATGTTTCCACACATACTGAAGCTCAAACACAGTGAGAGACGTGTCTGGTGTAAGGTGTGCTGCACTTCACATGTATCACTCTGAAGAGCTGTAACCTTAGGAGTAAACTTTTTGGTGGCTCCAAAATCTCTTTTTTACTAATAATGGGGCATATTAGCAAGACCCACGTTAAAATTATCGCCGTTTTAGCGGCAGGAAACTGCCGCTAAAACGGCGATAATGGGCTTGCTAATATGCGTTATGGAATTCCAATAGAAGCCCAGGTTAAATGTGCAGGACATCTAACCTGGGCTTCTATTGGAATTCCATAACGCATATTAGCAAGCCCATTATCGCCGTTTTAGCGGCAGTTTCCTGCCGCTAAAACGGCGATAATTTTAACGTGGGTCTTGCTAATATGCCCCAATGTTTTTATACTAACTGAGGCGTTGAGCCTTTTCTAAATAGTTCTGTTTCTAGAGTCAGGTGAACCAAGCAGTAGTATTAACGTAAAATGCCCTGATTACTTACCTGTAGTCCTCATGAACTCTACGTCCCTCGTCCTTGACCCAGTCATAAACCGCATGAGGTATACCAAAGCATACACCCAAACAAAAAGAAGGCCTTTGTAATACTGACACCTGAAATAAAGTACAACACAGGATATAAAGCACACCCAAGTGAATTTAATGCCATATCCAAAACCAATGAAGCAGGAGGCTCTGCAGCCTGCAACACACCGCTCTCAAAATTCCAGCGATTGGTTTGTACACATTTCAAACAATAGTGTCTAATAAATGTGTTTTCAGAGTCCCAAGTCCCAGCCCAACAGATCTCCTCCAAAGACACTCCTTTAAAAGGGGCCCTCAAAGCTGACACTCATCTAGTGGACCTCGCCTGAATATTGGATGGACAAGGCAAGTCAGAGCTCTGATATGCCAAGGAGATGGTGTCCTTAATCCAATGGCTCAGCAGCAGCGGCTCCTCCGCTATGGCGGAGGAGCTTCACCCCCCCTGCTCAGTGCCAGGCAGCTGACAGAAACGGGAAAAATACAAAGATAATAAAACCATTTTATTATCATTTTATTTTATTTTCTGCTAAAGGCAGTCAAGTCTGGGCAGGGCGGGCCATGATGAGTAGGGGGAGGAGTAGTGCACACTGTAAGTGCGCATGACGGTTTAGCCGGCTGTCTAAGGCCATCCACTGTGACTCAGGGTCATCTTAGATGCTGTTTCCAGTGCCCTGCAAGACCAAAAGCCACAAAGAGACTGTTCAGAAGTCCGAAATGCAGCAGATCTGTCAACATACACAGATAATGCACATTTAACATCCAGAGTGTGCAACATCTGTTCCTCAGGAGAAGGAGAAGGACAGAGAGAAGGTAACACCAGTTCCTGAGAAGTATGAAACTTAGAATGAACTTTTGGGAGAAACCCAGAATCCGATCTTAACACTACAGCATCCTCCATGAACCGCAAATATGGAGGGGAACACCTTAAAGCAGAGAGCTCCCCTAATCGCCTGGCTGACGTGATAGCCACCAGGAAGGCAACTTTAAAGGAAAGGAGCTTCATATCCACAGTTGATAAAGGCTCAAAAGAAGAGGATTGAAGGGTGTGAAGACCCAGAGAAAGATCCCATGCTGGAACAGAAGGTTTGACAGCATGTGAAGTGGGGAAAAACTATGAAACAATCTGGTAACCAAAGGCCCAGCATTCGAGGAAAAGGAAACCGAATCCCTGAACGCCCTGATAGCCGCCCACTGACCTATCAAAGTAGACAGTGCATAACCCTTATAAAACCCATACATAAATAATTGGAGAATAGAAGAAATATAACAAGATGTAGGAGAAAGATCATGAAGAAAATACTAAGGGGCCGATTCCGATCTTGGCCGGTAGGGCTCCGAATCGGATTCGGCATAACCGGATCCGATTCGGAGCCCTATTTCCCGACTGATTCGTACGCGCGTCCGGACGAGCGAGTACGATGCGAATTCGCCGACCGACTCGTTCGGGCATCCCAACCGATCCGACCGACTCGTTCCCGGGTCTAACCGCACCGACCGACTCGCTCGGACACGACTCGCACCGCGCAATGGAGACGTTCCCCGGCCGGGTAAGTACGATGCGCGCCGCGAGCAGTCCGACCGACACGCGCCGTCCGGCTCGAAAGAGCAGTCGGAGCCGTACTTCGGGGGTCCATGTCGGACCCCCCTGTACGCGTAGCCGCGCGAGTCGCACACAGGGGGGACCCATGGGTCCCCCCTACCTGTGCGTGTACGGCGCGAGTCGCTTCGCCACGTACCCGCTGTAGGGGGCGCCCTTGTTGCCTCGCACCCATTGAGGCAATGGGAGCCCGCGTACGCGTTGTACGACCGGCTCCCATTGACTTCAATGGGAGTCCGACCGACTCGAGTACGATAGCATACGGACGCATCGTACTCGTTCGGTCGGGCTGCACGGGTCCGATTCGGTCGGAAATCTCTCCGGGTCCAGCTCGGTCGGAGAGATTTCCGGCCCGAATCGGAATCGGCCCCCTAAGTGTCAAAAACAGTCCAATGTTTAGAATAAGAAGACAGAGTAGAATCCCTATGAGAACACGGGGACCCTGAAATAAAATGAGCTGGCAAACCTTGCCTCTCTAAAGACCGCCGTTCAACCTCTAAACCACTAAGGTTAGAGGAACCAGTGGTTCTGGACTGAGACTGCAGAGGAGATGGTTTCTGTACCAAAATCCAAGGAGGAATCATGGCCAAACTTTTCAATAACGGGAACCATGATCTCCATGGCCAGTACGTTAATATCGCCACTACCTGTGCCCTCTCTTGCTGGACCTTCAGCAGAAATGACAGAATGATGGCAAAGGGAGGAAAGGCATACAGCAACATTGGAGGCCACAGAATTGACAAGACACCCACTCCCCAGGTCCCCACTTCTGGAGTCCTGGAGCAGAAGGTTGGTAGAAGTGCATTGGTTCAGGAAGAAAATAAATCCACCTCTGGACATCTGAACCTCCGGCAGACCAGGCGGAACAGCCTGGTGGACAGACGCAGATCCTGAGAGAATGGAAATGTGCGCCTCAGAGCATCTGCTTTGCATTGTCTGAAGCCCTGATGTATTGAGCAGAAATGGATTGGCAATGAAGTTCTGCCCAACTCGCCACAGCACACACCACCCGATTGAGTGACTGGCTGTGAGTGCTGCTGTGATGGTTGACATATGCCACAGTCACCGTATTATCTGATCGAACCAGGACATTGCAAATGGACAGGTGTGGGTCACAATACTGGAGGGCCCTCTCCACTGCCGCAGTTTCTTCAAATTAGATAATTGCATGGCCTCCGATCAGTCCAATTAAGCCTGAATGGACCACTGCCTCATCGTTACCTCCCAACCCAGGGCACTTGCGTCCGTCGTCACCTCTGTTGGAGGAGAAGGATGCATCCTCATTCCCTTGGTGAGATTCGCCAAGTCCAGCCACCACTGCAGGCTGTGGACAATGTGTAGAGACAGTGGAATCTCCATGGTCATGTCCTGAATGGAAAAAGTTGCCAAAACTGTGAAGGTGCCACAGTAATGGCCGTAGGTGCAACCTGGCCCATGCTACTGTGAAGACAGAGGCCACTATGTTACTTTGCAACTCCAGCCACTGAAGCAAAGTGTTAGTACTCTGAGACAATGGAGATGTCAACAGGTATTGCAGATGCTGGAACCTGGAGTGCAGCAGGAACACTTTGCACAGAGTAGATTTGAATTCTGCTCCTATGAATGTCCTCCTTGTCAAGAGCTGGAGATTGCATTTCAATTGCATTTCGGAACACTCAAGAGAAAACCATGGCTCTTTAGTGTAAGTATGGTCAAGTCCAGATGTTGCTGCATCACCTGAACACATGGAGCCAGGAGTAGCCAGTCGTCCAGGTAAGAAAACACTGAGATCCCTGAAGATGAAGGTGAGCCACCAGAGGCACTAGCACCTTGGTGAAGACCCTGGGTCCGCAGGCCAAACGGTGGCACACAATACTGCCAATGATGAGCCCCTCAGAGAGAATCGCAGATACTGCTGGAACCATGATGCCATGGGAACATGGAGATAGGCATCCATGAGATCCAATGTAATAATCACAAAGCTTGCCTGAATCAAGGGAACGATTTGTAGCAGGGTATCCATTTTGAATGGGATCTTCTGAACATAGGGACTTGAGGTTGATCACAATCCTGAAACCATTTGTTACCTTCGGGACTAGGAACACAATCGAATAAACGCCTTGTCCTCTCTCTGCTTTTGGGACCGGAACAATTGCTTTCTTCAGGAGAAGCAGACAAATCCCTTCCACCAATGCATTCCTTCTGAGTGGATCCCTTTGCAGAAGCATCTGAATCGTTCCCGATGATGGGGGAAAGGACACAAACCCGATCTGGTAACCTTTTCCAGAATACTCAGCACCCACTTGACCGAAGTTGCACAATGCCAGTTCTCCAGGAAATTATGAAGTCTCCCACCAACCTCTGATATCTCACCAACTGGTTCCACTGTGGCGGCATAGTCAGGAGCGCTGATTAGAATTCCCTGGATCCTGTTAAGGGTTTCTCTGGACCTTGCCTTGGAAACCTTTCCCCTGGAATTTCTGACCTCTCATCATATTTCTTTGCCTACGGGAAGGTTGCAGAAAGGACTTTGCAGAGGAGAAGAACAACTGTTTATTTTGCTGCTGTTTATGAAAGGAGAAAGAATGTTCCCGTTCCTTGAATAGTTTATGCAACCTGTCCTCCAGGTCCTTAGCAAATAGCCGCGGTCCAGTAAATGGAAACCTCAAAGCCATAGACCACTGCACAGAATCCGTGTTCCACCCTTTCAGAAGCAGGTTGCTCCTGGCTGCAATGGAAGCTCCACAAGACAGTGCAGATGCAATGACAGAATCAAAGCAAACTCTGAGCGAAATTCAGTCTGTTTCTCCATTGATTCCAATAACTTTGGACAATGCCCACCCTCGTTTTCAAGTCAGACAACAATGATTGTGCAACATATGCCCCATATATCCCTGAGCGAATGGCTAGATGGGGTCCAGCATAAGCCTTTTTTAATGAAACTTCAATCTTCTAGTCTGCCCCCTCTTTTAGGACATTTTCTTCAGCTATTGATGGGCGCCTCACCAGAATGGCAATGGCTAAAATAGAATCCACATGGACTGGTCTCTGGGAGTTTATCCTCCATGTCTCTCAAAGGCTAAAGTCTTTAAAACATGTATAGATTTATGGGCCCCGTTATTAACAATGCACTTAAATTCTGCAGCCTCCGGTCCTCTTCCGCTAACTTGGTCTCGCTCAATAATAGTTCCTGTCTTTAAAAAGGGTAACATGTCAGACCCCACATGCTTTAGGCCCATCTCTCTTATAGATTCAGAGGTAAAGATTGTCGGCCGGATTTTATTAAACCGTCTCGAGGATTGGGCAGAGGCTTTTTATCTGACCTCCAGTATGGGTTCCGCCCCAGCCGGGGCACCATAGAGCAAACTTTAAACCTTTATTTATTGGCCTGCAAATATACTAAGGCCTAGAAGGGGGCAGTCCATCTGGCCTTCATGGACCTTAGTTCTGCTTTCGATAGAGTCAATCGCTCTAAGATTTGGTCCTTGATGGAACAGACTGGTGCCGACCCAGTTTTAATACATTTTTTGCGGGATTTACACAGTAATCTTTCAGCTAGCGCCAGGTTTGGCCCTAATGGGGAATGCACTGAGCACTTTAAACTGCAGCGTGGGGTCCGGCATGGCTGTATTTTAGCCCCTTTCTTACTTATTTTTTATATCAACCACATAGAGCAAGCTTTGGCTGCTCCAGGTGTAGACATCCCTATTGCAGGAGGTCGTTCTATACCTGCCTTGCTCTATGCGGATGATACTGTTTTAATTGCTCGTACGGCCAAAGCTGTGCACAAACTTCTTAATCTCTTTATTAGTTTTATGAGTAGCCTGGACCTAACGACAATTTTTTCTATGTCACATGTCATGAAGATCGGCCCATCAAATACGGAAACTATGAAATATGAAGTAGATGGCCAAAATTTTGGTCAGGTAGAAAAGTGCAGCTATTTGGGGGTCCAATTGAACTCTGGGCTTAACTGGCACTCACTTATAAGTCAGAATGTCTTATCCTTTAATAGAGCGATATTTAGTATTGGCGATTTCTCACGTAGGCTTGGGCGCACTCATATACAATCTATATTAGAAATCTATAGGGCCAAGTGTGTTCCATTAGCGAGCTACGGCAGTGGAAGCTGGGGGTATGGCGGGGTTGCTCCACTTCAAGTAGCCGAAAACAAATTTTTAAGGGGCCTCCTGGGAGTCCCACAAAGTGTACCTTACGAAATTGTACATGAAGACTTTGGTTTAGATTTTATTACAGATCAGCTGCGCCTCTGCCCTCTAAAGCTTTGGAACTTAATTTGGGTAAAGGAAGAACTTAGGGGGTCATTATGATGGCGGAAGGACCGCCACCGCCGGGCCGGCGGTCCTTCCGCCATTACCAAGCGTATTACCCACCACCAAATTAGGATGGCGGTGGGTATCGCGGCGGACGCAAAGTCCGTCTGCCGCTTCACTGCCAAAGGCAATCGCACCGATTGCCTGGCGGACGGTGCAGGGCCCCTAAAATGGTGGCGGTGCCTAGCAGGCACCGTCCACCAAATTAGGATGTGGGTATAGGAAAGGCCTTTCCATGGCGGCGATGCTGCCATGGAAAGGCTGGCGGGGATTGGGTTTGGGGGCCCGTTGCGGGCCCCCCTTGTTTGGGGGGGTAGTGCTGCACTGGGGGGTACCCATGGTACCCCCCTGCATTTCCATGCACCAAGTGGCAGGCACCGCGTGGTGCCTGCCACGTAGTGCAGGGAAATGCAGTGCAAGCACTTTTAACATTGCGTACGGTGCTGCAGCCAGCAGCACCGCCTGCAATGTTAAAGCCCTGGATGCGCCCGCCAGTATGGCGGGCGCATCCTAATCGCAGTGGTGGGACCGCCGCATGTCTGGCGGGAGGTCCAAAACACCGCTACGATGGCGGGCGGACTCATCGTAATCAGCCCATTAGTCTTAACAGACTGATTCTGCAGGATTTGTTGAAATTAGAAAAATCTTCCCGGATACCATGGTTAGCATATGTGGAGCGTAATCTTCGGGCTCTGGGGAGGTCTTATCTGTATGATAATCCTTTTGCCATAACCCGCTCTGATGGCAAATGTATCAAAACCGCCTTTAGGGATAAGCTGGCATTAGAACGTGAGGATTCTGCCCTAATGAAACACTCCATGCGACATGCAATATTAGTGCAAACTGTCAGTAGCATCGAACCTTATTTGACCTGGAGTAGGACACATCAACGCCATATATTGACTTACTTTTGGCTAAATTTATTCCCTCGCTTAATCCCTTTTAATCATGGATGTTTTACGAAATCAGACTTGCCCCTGTGTAACTGTGACAACGCATCAATGATACATTACATATTGTTATGCTTTGCCCAAACTACAATAATCTGAGACATAAATATCTACGAAAACACACAACATAGACCAGGAACTAATGGAATTAAAAATCGTGACGGTAATAGGTACAGAGGTTGAAAAGTATAAGATAGGGCACGAACAATGTGTGTAAAACTGCCCTCACACACAGCAAGCTGTGTCATGCTTCATCATAGGGCCTGCTAAACACACCCCGCGCTAGCCAACGCTGGGGGTGGAGCAATAGGGAGGGGAAGACAAACACAACACAAAAAAGTGAACAATGAGTGTGGGACCTCAGAGGTGAAAAAAAGTGGCAGAGAATAATTAAAAACTGGTAACAGTGTATCCCTATACTATCTTTAATGGTGGGCACACTGTCCAAATGTAGAAGATGGTCCCTGTCGGACCAGTGGGTGAAGGTAATGGCTACTATATACCAGAGCCCTACCCCCCCACTCTGCTAAAATGTCGACATGTTTCAGCCGGATCAAACTACTACCCCGGCTTTCTTCAGGACTTTCACCTGAGCAATCCCAGCATGGATAAAAACCCTACCTCCTTATAATCCAGGGGTAAGGAAATACAGGTACCTTGTTTAGATGCATACTCTGATAAAGAGAGTGAAGGAGCCCATTGTTCTTAATAAGGAACCTGTGGAAGATAAAATTAAAAGAAAGCACAAAAGGAAAATAGTGAAGTGCAGGGTGCAAAAGTACAATGCCCTATCTCATAACCCAAACAATCAATGTGAAGGGTGACCCTCCCACACACTGGACATATACGTACATAGACCATAAGTTATATACAATACCCACAGTCACGTTAGAATTTATCATGATCCTAAATGTGTCTAGCTAGTAGGCTAAACATAAGTAGCAAAACCCCTATACAATCCTAGGTGGTTGTGCCTTGGTGAATGGATCAAGAAAACATAAACACATAACATTATGAAATAACATAATGTGCAAAGGTAGTCAAACGTCTAAGTGCTGTGCACCATACTCCCCATGACTATATCCAAATTAGAAACACACTCCTTCAAAATGAGACACCTACCCTCATATTCCATAACTGGAATCTTACCGAGTTTATCAATAGGTCAAACTCGAACTGGCGGGGGATATGTGCAAGTAGCTCCCTGTTGTCACACTCTAAGTTTCGACAGGGAAAGAAATTGAAAAGTAGAGGATCGGAACAGGTTTTACACTGAAACACAGGATGGGAGATCTAATGTATGTTAGCGAAAGTGGAAAAACCAAGGTACGGTACTCTGGAAAAAACCCCATAGATCCATGTGATTGCAGGGGCTTAAAAGACCGGAAACCCGGCACAATAGAGCTGCCATGAGAAACCCAACTAGTAAACTCGGGTGCCCAAGGAGTAGCAATCTATGTGATATCTGTTGTGCATGGAGCAGGATCAAAACGAGCAAATATGTGTTCAGCTCGGCTGCCCAGTGACACACAGTTAGAGGGAATATCACGTAGGCATTAAAGAAAATCGCGTGCTACATAGAGTTACCCAGCAACCCAGCTCATCCCTACTCACTTCGTCAAGGTGAGCCCGCAACCGCCACCTAGTCGCACTCGTGTAGTGTGTCTCGTGGGAGTTCTCTTCGTCATTGTATAGGCAGAGAGGGAGGTGTCCACAGCGCACGTACTATTGCGTGAAGTACGTGTGACAACTAAAACGTCACCCTCTCGGCCATCTTGGAAGTGGCAATTAAGCGAGTGTACACCGACGTAGGAAACGTCATGCAAGTAGGATGAGAAATCTACTCCTAGCAATAGGGAAGGACTAAGAGCAAAACAGGGAATAAAGAGCAGTATGTGCTGAGAAATTAAGAGTTAAAACTGTTCCAGGGAATATCGTCATTCAGGCCGCTGATATGACTGCGTAGCCTGTACACCCATCTTTGTTCCCTCAGAAACAGGGCTCTCTCTGGTTTACCATGAGTCATGTCAATATATGGCTTATCAATGACAGTCCAGAAAAAATCATCAGCCAGATGATTTTTTTCTTTGAAGTGCGTCGTCAGTCGACTCACTAGTCTCTGGCATCTGAAGGTAGACCGATGTTCCATTATTCTGACCTTAACCTTCCTAGTGGTCATGCCTATGTAAATGAGCTCACATGAACATTTGATTAAATAAATGACATACGTGGAGTTACAATTTGTATGTTTTCTTTGTTCCCACGGATGTGGGAGGCCAATGTCTATTGTCTTGGTGTTCGCAGTCAAGTGACAGACATCACAGGACCCACATCTGGTGTGGCCCATAACAGGTGGTAAAAGAAAACCAGGTCGAGTAGCCCGGGCCATGATAGCAGCACCGCCTGCAATGTTAAAAGCCCTGGATGCGCCCGCCAGTATGGCGGGCGCATCCTAATCGCAGTGGTGGGACCGCCGCATGTCTGGCGGGAGGTCCAAAACACCGCTACGATGGCGGGCGGACTCATCGTAATCAGCCCATTAGTCTTAACAGACTGATTCTGCAGGATTTGTTGAAATTAGAAAAATCTTCCCGGATACCATGGTTAGCATATGTGGAGCGTAATCTTCGGGCTCTGGGGAGGTCTTATCTGTATGATAATCCTTTTGCCATAACCCGCTCTGATGGCAAATGTATCAAAACCGCCTTTAGGGATAAGCTGGCATTAGAAAGTGAGGATTCTGCCCTAATGAAACACTCCATGCGACATGCAATATTAGTGCAAACTGTCAGTAGCATCGAACCTTATTTGACCTGGAGTAGGACACATCAACGCCATATATTGACTTACTTTTGGCTAAATTTATTCCCTCGCTTAATCCCTTTTAATCATGGATGTTTTACGAAATCAGACTTGCCCCTGTGTAACTGTGACAACGCATCAATGATACATTACATATTGTTATGCTTTGCCCAAACTACAATAATCTGAGACATAAATATCTACGCCCAATTTTAAAATTAATGAAATTTACACAAGTTAGGCCAGCCTTACTGTTCTTACAGCTGCTAAATAGTCCTTTTATCTGATTTTCTCTAGTGTGTTTCTTGATAGGGGTGTTAAAATAGAATGAATTTGGTAATGAGAAATTGTATGTAATTTTTATGACTTGGCTTTTTTTAAAAAAAAATATAAAATCGAATAAAGATTTTGAATTGAATTGACATGAAGCAAAGCATAAGAATGCGGTCTGGATCCTATCACTCATTTAAAAAAACATCCAGCTAAAAAGAATTAATGGGCAGGGCTTTTGTCGTCTGCTTTCTAAATTGTGGCAACACAGTGTCTTTTGAAGTACTGGCCACTTCTTCATCTGGAAATCCCATGTTTTCACTAACATGGGCAAGAATGTCAGGTAACATGACTTTAGAAACATATTTCTCCTTATGCTCCAATGAACCTATAGAAGACTCATCCGATGAATCAGAACTGGAAATGTCTGAATAAAGCTCCTGTACACCTCCTTCTTTCTTTTTCTCTAAAGCAGATAAAGTCTCCAAAATCAGCCTCTTAAGCCCCTCCTCCTCAACCTTCTTCTTCTTAGGGGGAGGTGTTAGTAAGGAAATCTCCATTGAAGATGATGATGATGTTGGGGAACAATGCCTCCTCTTCCCAGCATATTTCCCCATAATGCAGCCAACAGGTAGATCTCAACATACCACTGAAGTCTAACTGAATGCCAATCCTCTAAAAAGCAAGCAGCCATATATACACATATAAAAAATGCAGTTGAAACTGCATTTTACTTGAACAGGCGCATGATTGACAGCACATTAACATAAGAATGCTGACAATCGCCACGTGGCACGTTCAGTATGCGGAAGTGAAGACTAGCTTTGGAATGCGCCTGCGTGCAACGTTCCAAGCCGTCTCACTCCCAACTCATTTCTCCCAGCCATAGTCAGCATACGCGCTGCTTCTGCAGCCGTTCAGATCACGTTGCTTTCACCGCCGTACGTGCTCACTTGAGCTCGTCTTACTCCCAAAGGCCATGCTTGCAAGCGTTCTCTCAAAGGCCACGCTTACCAAATCCATGAAGCCTGGAGTAGAGGCATTCCTCTCTGCTAATGTTGATTGACTACAGCTGCTCCTCATCCCAGACCGCAATCAGCCACAAACTGAGTGGAGTGGATCTCCGCAAGCAATTATTCACTCCGCAGTACCAGAACAATGCGAGCCCTGCAGGCAGTTCTCCCGGCTGCATGAAAAACACTCTACAAAGACTTTTGTCACATACCTTGAGGCTCAGGAGACCATACACGTGCCCCGACTCCTGTCACTCCCACGACGGTCACAGGTGCCCCCAAAGACCAGCAGATGGAGAAAACTTGTAACTTTGTTGGAAGTGAAAGCCCGGCAGTCACCTCTGCGTCCCCCGTATCCGTCAGAGACAAGGAAACAAAACAGAAGGTTAGGTGGGGTCAGTGGGTGTTTCCTGTTTTGTTTCCTGTCTGTGATTGGATACTAACTCATGTTGTTTATGACTAGGTCGAGGACGAGGGACGTAGAGGTAATAGCTTCTTCTGCCTTCCTTTACTCTGCTGGCTCGACTGGCATGACAAACAGAATTATTTTAGGAGGCGGAATACCTCAGTGACTGCAAATAAATAAAATAATCAATAAAAAAGAGATCATTGAGGCCTCACAGTCTTCATGTTACAACACTTCAATGAGACTTAGGCGATGTGCAGTATTACCGGTTTCCTACCCATAATCTACATTACTCCGAGTCCAGGTCTTCCTCGTCACAGTCCTTACGTTATAAGGGAACACTCCTGCTAAAAGAAATGATCACCAAGCAAACTAAATTCAGTTTACCGTCCCTCCCTTGTCTTCTGAATTCCTGTTACCAAAGACACTTAGAAAACAAACAGGAAGTCTGCTAACATCACTTCCTGAAATCCTCAAAGCCGCCCTATGGGAGGAAGGGACAGGAACCTTGATAATGGCAAGGAAGACCCAGACTTGCAGTAATGAAGATTACTTGTAAGTAAATGGACATTTCCACCTCCTCCACCTTTCTTGCCACAGTCCTTACATCATGAACTGATACCCAAGCAAACATTGGCTTCAGTGGCAACACCAAGAAATACTGCAGTGCATGCATTTACTTCAACAGGCGTTATGCAGGTAAAATAAAGAAACCAAGTAATTATCAGAATCAGAGCTCAAAACACAAGGTCCAAAAGATGAAGATGATACAGAACCACCTAATTTCCTTCTGAAATGCCTCTTAAAGGCATAAGGAGATGACCATGTTGAAGCATTGCATATATCTACCAATGATGCTCCTTTAAAAGAAGCCCAAGAAGTAGAAATTCCTTTTGTGGCTCTCCCTCCACATGATCAGGCATGGTCTTTTTCTGAATCTCCTATGCCAACCAAATTATTTGCTTTATTCACCAACTTATAGTAGGTTTTGAAGGTTTCAAACGATTATCTACCAAACCAAAAGTAACAAACAAGTAATCCACTTCCTTTATATCCACAGTGTGGAGGAGCTCCTCTTCCGCAGAAGCTGAGCAACTTAAAAAACTGGTAATATCACATCATGGGAAGAATGAAATAGAGAACTCACTTTAGGAATAAATCGAGGATTAGGACGTAATACAATCTTATCATCAAAGATAATGGTTCTGAGGATAATAAAGCTCCCTACTCGCATATTCTAACTGAAACAATAGCTACCAGAAGCCCAACCCAAACGTCATTAACTTAACCACTACCTCTTTTAGCGGTTCACGAGGTGACTGCTATCATGTCTGTAATATTAAGGGACAGGTTTTGAACAACTGGCCCCTCCATAACAAAACGTTTTAGCAGTCTCAATACTGAAGGTTCCACTATTTCGATATTAGAGCTTCTAAATGCTTATACTGCTGCCCATTGTGATCTTAATGTCGAAGATGCCAGATGTAAGTCAAAATTAGGCAGTGGTCCTTTTCATATTGCACCATGTTTTAAAGGTTTCCTTATAGCAGGCTGCAGCATATGATTTTAAAGTCACAGGCCGCCTCGATTGATGGATTAACTGCATATACAAAATATACCTTGAGGAATTATTTGCATAAATACTTCACATTTATCTTGGTCACAAATGTGAACCAAACAGTAAACAAATTACAATTGATGGATTAGGCTTGCTACTTCTTACGGACAAACTCTTGACAAAAGATGCATCTTTTCAATGGCCATGCCATCAGACACAATCGGGTTAATGGTGGTTGAGATCTCTGTACTCTGTAGGCGGGGATTCATTTGTCTAGCTCAATACAAGACTCATTATACAGAGATTCTTTGACTTGGTTTATTTCACCTTAGTCTTCGTTATGCAGGTATGATGAAATCAAAAAGTCGTTTACAGAAATTAACTGTGATTGTTTTCTTGGGGAAATATTGGGACTCCTTTTCTTCCTAGTTCTCACATTCTTCTTCTTGTTTCTCTTTTTATAGGTGTAGAGGTTTCCAGTCCAGATTCCCTCGCAAAAAGAACATTTAAGCACCGGTAAATGTACTGAAAGGACCATTTTACCTATGACTGTCTCTGTTTCTCAATATATCTGGTACTGTCTTGCTTATCCTCCTTCCCTTAACCTGGCTTTTTCTTGTTCGTTATCTGTATTTCTTCGTGGGTATTGTTCTTCTGTAATTACTCTATATTGCTGTTATCCTTTCAATGGCTGAGTGTCAGACGGATCTTTCTGGTCTCTTGTTTTTTCCTTCCTAACCTACTCATTCTACCTCAGGCGGACTAATGGGAACAGAAAACACAAGAACAAACAACCGTGCGGTTAGTTAAAGGAAAACAAATTCTAAAACGAAATTTGTGCTAGGATTTTCTTTCTACTTTGTTATCTTTTATATTACTTTTAACTCACTTCTCCTCATTGGTTACATTTATAAGCATGTTCCTAGAAAGCGAAGTATCTGTTTCCCCTTGTTTCACTCAGAGTTTGTGGTAGTGAAGGACTCGCGCTGCCTACCCTGCGCCCGCTACCCTCGTACTCGAGCAGTCACCTATGCTAGCCACGCTCCTCAAGGAGTGTGACAGGACCGAGTGCCTCTCTAGAAGGATAACTCCTCAGGAGGCACTTCGGCATTTGTGGCGGCCTCCTTTTTCCCTGTCGGGTCCTCAGTTGAGTCTACTCCCTCCGAACCCACGTGAAATACTCCCTCCCTAAGATTTTTTCGATATTGGAAAAGGAGATATCTTGATAGGGAATGTACATTACTCTGAGTACGACTTTGTCGAACCTCAAATTGAAATGGTTGAAGGGAGAGGAACCAATGCAAGACCCGGGCATTAGTACCATTATTCCTACTTAACCAAGTTAAAGTAAAGGAGCGAATCAGTGTAAAGGACAAAAGGACGGCTTTCTAAATAATACCTTATTTTTTCAACTGCCCATTTAGTGGCTAAGCAATGCTTTTCAATTACTGGATAATGGGTCTCTTGAGGGAATAACTTTTGACTAACAAATAGAATGAGAATTTCATCACCATCATCATTGACCTGGGAAAGAACAGTTCCTATACTAAAGTCAGAGGCATCAGTTTGCAGCAAAAAAGGGTTTAGTAAAGTCAGGCAACTGCAAAATGGCCTTAGAAGTGATTAAGCTCCTCATGAGGTCAAATGCTCCAAGAGCGCTTTTAGAAGGACATTCAAAGGATCTATTTGTAGCGTTCTTTCTGAGGAGTTTGGTTAGCAGAGAGGAGAGTTTAGAATATTGGGGAACAAATCTTCTACAATATCCCAGTAGGTCGAGAAACGCCCTCATACCCCGGTTGTTTCGGGGAAAAGGGACTGCCATGATGGCCCACCTTTTCCTCCTGCGGTGCAATAGGACCATCCCCAAGTAGGAAACCCAAATATACAACCTTATTGTGAGCCACTTTGGATTTTTGTTGCGCTAATATGGAGACTAGCGGCCTGTAAGTCTGTCAGGACTGCACATACATGGGTAAGATGGTCTTCCCAGTTCTTGCTCAAAACAACAATCTTATCTAGGTAGGCTGAGGAGTAACCAGTGTGGTTGACTAGGAATTTGGTTAATTAATCTTTGATAAGTGGTGGGAGCCCCATGTAATCTAAAGGGGGGAACGCTGAAATGGAAAAGCCCATATGGTGTTGAAAGGCTGTATTTTCTTTACCCTCCGGTCGTAGGGGAATTTGCCAGTTGACCTTCGTTAGGTCAATGGTGGATATATAAGGGGCTTCACCTAACTGATGAATTATCTCATCAATCATTGGTAATGGATAATTATCGAACTTTGATATTTTAAGTCCATACAAAACCAAATAGTTCAACTCAATTTAGCTCTGAACTTCATGGTCGACTCTAATAAACTTCTCTCACCTTGGAAGTCATTTTCCCAGGCCTTCCTAGTAATCTGAAGTAAAGTTTGAGGTTTACACCTAAAGAGGAATTCAAAGGGCAAAGATCACAGACTACTCTAAATTTGATTTTGAGTCGCATATAAAGCTAAAGGGAGTAATTGGTCCCAATTCCTTCCCTCTCCTGAAACCATTTTTTTAGAGTTAATTTTAAAATCCCATAATAGCGTTCTACAAGTCCGTCGGTTTGCGGATAGTAGACTGAGGTTCTCCAATGCTTGTTATATAATGCTTACATACTTGGCCTATTGATGTGGATACAATTTGGGAGGGGATTCCTTGGTCGGTCAGGATGTCCTTTGGGAAACCTACTCTGCAGGAAATCTCAGTCATGGCACAGGCAATAATCTTAGTGGTGGTTTCTCTAAGAAGGACAGTTTCTTGGGTATGCAGTGGCGTAGTCAACAAGGACTAATGCATATTTAAATCCTTTTGGCTCGAGCAAATCAAATGTCCTACTAGGTCTAGGCCTACTCTTTCAAAAGGCTGCCCAGTATTAGCCACCTTTTCTAGGGTAGGTTCGTTTAGCTGGGCGGTTTGAAAATTTCGGTCAAATTCCCAAGGTTTCTGGATAACTAAAGCATTTCGAGAGAGTCCCCTTCATTTTTGTTCTCGTCTCTCCTATTTGGATTTTGAGACTTTCATATATTGTGGGTTACCTTTGGAAACAGGTACCTCTTTCAGCCCTGTCTGGTCCTCACCAATTGTTTCTATACGAAGTTTGATGAATTGAGGGATATCAGGACACAAAATAACTTCTTCTGGAAGACTATGAATCACCCCAACCTCTACCCAGCTTTCGTGGTCATCTATACTTCTCACATGAACTTTTGCTATTGGGTAGGTTTTTTGATCACCATGAACACATCTGATACAGACTTGTTTATAGGGAATAATCTGTTGGGGAAGTACAAAGTTATCTTTGATTACAGATTGTCTACAGCCCGAGTCCAATAAAAGGGTAACCCATTTGTGGTTAATCTGTAGACTCACGTAGTAACTGGGTCCCATCTCGAGTATATTAAATGGGTCGGTGTTACCACTCGAGCGACACACCCATCCAGAAGACAAATAAACGCTGCCACATGTTTTGGTAGGTCCCAGGATGTACAGAATAATCACTGGGATAACAGCGTACAAAAATGCATACAAAAGTATTCCGCCTTAACAGAGTGGTGTGCGGTACGAAACAATGCAAATAAATGAACCATGCGAAAATCGCACTACATTTCCCATGATGCAATGCGGTTTTGTAGGCACACTCCAAATTACGTTGTACTTCCGTTTTTTCCGGAAGAGATAAAAAGGAACCAGCCCGCATATCGGTGCAGATTATTCGTCACGTCAGACGGAGTTCCTGAGTACCACAATCAGCTATTGGCATGTTCCGGTCTGGTAAGAGGAAAGTTCCCTCCGCTTGTTATTTGTCCTAGAACGTTATTCAAGAATCTGCTTCCTCAAAGGATTTGCAATAGTTTATTTCTTTTTACGGAGATTCAGAGGTAGCTATTCAAGACGATATGGAATAGCTTTCACCTACGAGCGCTCTGACTCCTTGACTCCCCCTCGTCGGATGTTTCAGTATACATATATCGCTGGGATCAATTATGAAAAGACGCCACAATATGGATGAGTTGCTTAACTTTACATATTTCTATGGAGAAAATAACGAAAAGGAAATACTAAATTAACGTTTACTTGGCAATGAATTCAGCGCTATGATACAAGAAGTGTATCAGATTCTGTTTTCTTATTATGATGATTTGTGGCCATTTTTAACAGGGGATCCTAGAGTTCTGAGTGAAGAATCTTCCCCCTGTGATGTGTGAATGGTACACGGTCTAGGTAGGTTGTGTCATCAGTAGCTTGATAACTATTACTTAAGATGCTTAAATATTAAATCTTACATCCTATCTATTAGTAGTGCTTTGAGACATATTTCGCTGAGAATAAACATCAAGACGAATAGAGAATCGAATATTCAGTATTGGAATTTATCTTTTGTTACAGATACTGCATGGTTTCTATACCCATAGATATATATAAATGTTTATCAGAATCAGGTATAATGTAATAAGTTTCAGTTTTATAGGATCTTACTCATGTCTCTCTGTATTTCAGGTCTCCTTCCCCGCTGTTCCCTTCCCCCGCTTGATCATCTCAAAGCTCTGTTCTATAAAAGTCTTCAGAGATTGGGGGTGTCGAGAGGTGGACCATACGGAGCTACGAACCGATCCTGAGAGGGACCTTTTTATCTACTCTGGAGTCTGACAGTCGGACAGATAGTGCACTTCCAAGGGCTCTTCCTCTGTTCTTTTATTTCGACAGAAACGGGCAATATGGTCCCATTCTCTGCATTCATAATATTGAGGTCCAGAACAGTGGGGAACATCTGTTTTGTTTTTATCGGTCATATCCCAGTCACCACCAGCCCAGGAGCCATAGGTTTCTTCTGGAATTTCCCAATGCTACCAGCCATGGGTTTCGACCCTTTAACACAGTCCTGGATAAGCTTGGATGGTTGTGTCTTGGAAAACGTAGTTGCCATCTCAATTGCGTGTTCCAAAGTTAATCTAGGATGTTGTCTCAACCATTTTTGTATCAATAATGGCAGGGCTTCCTGGTACTGTTCTAGGTAGATTTGCACCATTATCTGCTCCCTGGAAGCATCCTGTGGCTTAAGTCACAGATCGGTCCTAGGAGTATCACCTGGGAAGTCCCTTTCCTTACAGAACCGTAATCAGTGAGTCTCTTCATCTACCCCAATTCTATCTAATATAACCCTCTTGATTTCACTATAGGGTGTTGTTCCTGTTAAATTGTCAGCTGGATATGCTGCCTGAGCATCTCCTAATAATTAATGGAGCCAGATAGTGCGGCCATCGCTCAATGGGCAACGACTTTTGGGCTGCTCTCTCAAAATTAAGGAGAAAGACTTTGGAATCTTTGCCTGGGGGGAATTATTGCAGTGAAATGTTGGGACCTACCGAAGACATTACTTTGCGCGATCCAGGTGCCCAATTTAAGTTGTTCCTCTGACACCTTATGTAACCGTTAAGCCTGATTATTTAAGGTGTCTCGAAAAACATTATGTTCAGTTTCCGCAGGTTTAATATAGCTTTCTAGGACCCATTCTAGTTTCTGTTGCTCTTCTGCCAATCGATGAATAACATTCTCCATCTTTTATCAGAGCCAGTAATCCCACTTCTGACAGTACGTGTAGGCGGGGATTTGCCTGTTTAGACTCAACATACAGAAGTTTTTGACTTTTCACCTTAGTCTTTATTATGCAAATATGATTAAAACAAAAAATCTTTTACAGATATTAACTGTGATTGTTTTCTTGGAGAAATCTTGGATGTCCTTCTCGTCTCACGTGCTTCTTCTTCCCAGTCCGTAGCTCCTTGGAAAAAGAACATTTAAGCACAAGTAAGTATACTGAAAGGAAAGTTTTAGCTATGACTGACCCTGTTTCTTAATATATCTGGTACTGATTTTCTTATCTTCCTTCCTTTATACTGTATCCTTTTCATGTACGCTAACTTTATTTCTCCTTGGGTTTCGTCCTTCTGTAATTCTGTATTTACTTTATATTGCTCTTGTCCTTTCAATGGCTGAGTGTTAGACAGATCTTTCCTCTTTCTTCTCTTTTCCCGACTTAGGGGCTGATTACGATGGCGGGCGGAAAAGCACCCGGAGCGCCATGGTAGCGGGAATCAACCGTCCGCATGTACCGCTGGAAAACCGGCAGTCCAATTAGGATCAACCGCCAGAAAAATCAGACCGCGGTGGAACAATGCCAAGAAAGACCGCTGGTAACGTGCGGAGCAGGTGAAAATCCGTCCACGGCGGTCGGATTCGCGGCGGAAAAAGCCCAAACCGCCGCACGGCCAGCGGATTGACCGCACGTGGAATTAGGATACCATTGAGGTGACAGCGGAACGATCCGCTGTTTCCGACCGCCGCGATCGCAACCAGTGATGAATGGGAGAGCCGGCGGAAGGGCGGTTGTATACCCACTGCCGTGGCCGCTCCGGAAAAATCATGGCGGTCGACCAAAAAAAACACACAACATGCCCACCAAGTGTACCCAGCAACCTGGCTCAGCCCCAAAAAAAACCTAATACACCCCAATGACACATCACCATGGCAAGTGAAAAAAACACAAATCCCAGGTCAACCCACACAACACACCTGACATCAATACTCCATTTTGACACACCCACATAGCTGAGTATAAAACCAGCACCTTCCCTGACCACAATCCTTTGCAATACTCCACCACTGAAGGAATCAAGCCTACAGCACAAAGGAGAGGCAAACCACCACACAACTCACCAGCACAACAACACACACACACACACACACACAACTTACATCACCACCACTCTCACACCTGCACTTACAACCCCTTTGCACATCACGCACCATGGCACAGAAGAAAATGCCCAAATTCACTGACAATGAGTTGTCAGTCATGGTAGATGAGGTAATCAGAGTAGAACCACAATTGTTTGGAAGCATGGTCCAACAGACACCATTAGCCACCAAAACACTAATGCGGGAAAGGATAGTCCGCAAGGTCAATGCAGTAGGGACTGTCCCACGCACCAAGAGGGAGATCGTGAAGCGGTGGCATGACCTCAAGAAAAAGGTGAAAGAGAGGAACAACAAGAACCGTGAGCTGGCTCAGAGGACTGGCGGTGGCCCTCTCATTCCACCAAGAACATTCACCGCATGGGAGGAGAAGGTGCTTGCCATTCTGCATCCAGAGAGTCTCACAGGAATACCCGGGGGAGTGGAGGCTGGTAAGTAACAACAAATGTCCACCATCACACTGCTATGTACTGTCTTGCACAACCACAAAGCTATACCTCCTAGGCCCAAATGCATCCATGTGCACCACACACTCCCCAACACATGTCTCACAGATCTAACATTCACTCCCTCTGAATCACCCCAAAGGTAGCTAGCAACATTCCCAGGGTTGCATGTGTACCGGCAGCCAGCACTACAACTCCCAACAGGCCCCCTTGTCCCACAGCTGAGCAAGATGGAGCACTCACCCACACCCAGAAGCATGTGGCAGCCATTGCATTGATCACCTCCACCGAACAGGTAGGTAGCCATCTTAACAGGGAGGGGTGTTTGTGGGTGGAAAGCCAGCACTACAACTCCCACCAGGCCCCCTTGTCCCACAGCTCAGCAAGATGGAGCACTCCCCACACCCAGAAGCATTTGGCAGCCATTGCATTGATCACCTCCACCTAACAGGTAGGTAGCCATCTTAACAGGGAGGGGTGTTTGTGGGTGGAAAGCCAGCACTACAACTCCCACCAGGCCCCCTTGTCCCACAGCTCAGCAAGATGGAGCACTCCCCCACACCCAGAAGCATGTGGCAGCCATTGCATTGATCACCTCCACCTAACAGGTAGGTAGCCATCTTAACAGGGAGGGGTTGTTGTAATTTGGCAGCACTTAAGTTAAGCATTAGCCAAGACATCCTGTATTCAGAGGCTAAATTGTCCGCTTTGTGGAATCCATTTTGTATTTCTGGCAGCCATTTTGGTTGCCATGTGCTGCCATGTGCTCGCCATGTGCTCTGTCCTACCTTCCTGTTAACTGCTCTTGAAATCTGCCTAGAGACGAGTTATATTTAGTTTCTTTTGCTTTGCACATGCTCAGTTGAGCTCGTAGCTGTCCATGCAGCTGTTCCGAGTTTATAAATGTCAGGATGTGTCTACTAGAAGTAGAAACTGTTAGCTCCACCCACTTGTCGACTGTGCATTTCTTGTATGACCTTATATGTATCTAAAACCAGCATTTGTGTTTGTAGCGCCTTCATTTGAGCCCCTGTGTGGGTATAAAAGGACCAAGGTCCTTCCATTCAGTGTGCTACTTCATGCATTACCGAAGGGTGGTGTGTAAATGTAGCTCCACCTCATGAGGTTTAATAAACTCTGTTTTTTCTATTCCAGTTTCTGTGCCAACTTCTTCTTAGCGGTCTGAGGACTCTGTGCAAGGAAGGGTGAACTCCTAAGCACTGGTAGGCCTTGTTGAGGCTCACCACTACAAATTGGCGCTTCCAACGCGGGGCTCATCGGCGACTCGGATGCCCGAAGGACTGGTCGAGATGAAGGATTGGAATCTCGCTTTTGGACGCGATCGCTGCCTGAGGAGACCCGAGTCTTGGCACCCACAGCGTTTTCCTTTCTTTCTGATCTGACCATCCCGGCGGCGCCGGTCCTCGACTGAGATCTCTTCTGTTGATTCGCCGTGCAGTGACCATTTGGTCAATTTGAGAACTTGGCAGTTGGAACCTGGACACCATTTGATTGGTAAGAGCCGTTTTGCGGCACTTGCTGTTGGTTTGATGCCTTTGATTGGTAAGGTAGTTTAGTAACACTTACTGTGGCTTTGTTTGTATGATTGGCCAATTTTGGAATCTGTTTTGTAGTTATATATGTATTGCAATACATATAGGCAGGTAATGAGGAGATTTTTCTCTATTTTAAGTTGTTTGAATAGCGCAACGTACAAAGATTACCTTAAGCGCTACTTTGATTATAATACTGCATATTCTGCACTATTTTTTGGCATGCCTGCTTCTAGCACACTTCGTAGAAAGTGTTGCTGTTTTGGAGGTACCAATATGGATTTAGTAAGTACTCAGCTGACTCCCCTCAGAGGGGATACCTAAATAGGTTTAGATATAGTAAAAAGATATTTATTTCTTGGTGACTAAGTACCCCATGGAACTAAATATGTACATAAAACGGATCCTGATCTGTGCACTTAGTAACATTCATAAGTGGTGATATGCAGAGCGCTTTTTGAGTGTTCTACCAGCCAAAACTGGCGAATTTGGTGTATTTTGGCTTCTTGACATGGAACAGTCTTTTGGACTACTTTTGAGAGCTCTTCTTGTAAATATGACTTACAATTAGTATTTACAAATAGTTTGGTTTTGCGTACAGTCTGTAGGCTATCTCTTGTTTTTACCCTAAGTGTTGATTTGTGGGTTAATTGTTTTTTGTATGTGGTTCTGGACTGACATGCTTGAAAGTACTTGTTTCAGTAAAGTAGACTATGTTTTTTGTGTAAGAATGGCTAGCCTTAAGCGCGCTGTGTTGTGTGTTATGAGTGTATGACCCCCTTCTGAAAATGTCTGGAATGAGCTAAAATTGGTTTTTGTTGTCATTCTGTTATGCAAATGTCATTTAAAAAAACTACATTTTTTTAAATTCAGGGAATGAATAATGTAACATATGCTAAATAGCTGCACGCTACCATTAGGAGTAAACCAGTAACAAAGAATAGATATGTGCAAATTGCCACACTGGTAAAGATAAATCAGAATTCACATTCAATAGGAATAAAATAGGCCTCATAGAAAGGTAGGAAAAAACGAATTTGTGTGCTTTCACACAATTAGGACTAAAATGAAAAATGTTACAGTATTATCCTTATATATTAATATTGAAAAGCATTCATATCATCTGAGTGAATTGATTGTTGCTGAAATAAACACCACATTACAGAACGATAGATTTGTGCTGGCTTGAAAGGCGTGAGATGTTGACGCCTGCTGGTCAGAACAAGCCATAAGGAAACTGCCGAGTCAACTAGATTTTAAGTTAGTGCAAACATGGTTTGAAAACGTGCATTAAAAACTGCTGATTTTATAAGTCAGAAAAGACAGTTTCATTATTTTGGATAACAGAGAAAAGATTAAAAGGGATTTCCTTTCTTAATGCCTTTTTAACAAGCACATCCGTGGTTCTGATGTTAAATGATTACTGTCCTTTAAAAGTGACGCAGACTTTTCATGTTTCAAGTAAGGCTTCTGTGCTTAGAGTTATAAATAAATACATTTAAAGGTGATAGGAAAGGAATGAGGCTTGCTTTTCATATGTGAAACCATCAAAAGGGTTTGTGATCATTATTAAAAAAAAAAGGAGAATTTTGATTATATGAAGAAGAAAATTTTTTTATTAAAAATAATTGCCCTACAATTGTTTTTGATCTTTTGTAATGTCTGATAATCATACTGTGAATAATATATAGCTCCTAGCATCAAAGTTGGATTTAAGTAGCACTTTACCATGATGTGGGGAGTGCAATGTGAAATTTCACTTTATCCAGGCATATAAAAACGTTTTTTTTTAAGGGTGTACCTTATACATTTCTGATCCCCCATCTCTGGGATATCTAGAGGACACCCTGGGGATCTCTAATATGCCAAAATATTGTAGGTTATTCATTTTTAAGTGCCCCTATCACCAAAGTCGAAATTGAGCAAAATTCACTATTTAAAAGCAGTTCTACCACTCAGGGCAGGGTTCAAACTGATCTCAGGCTTCAGAGCTGGTACACATGCAAGTATAGAACAAACAGCTGACCTACTGCACACCACACACTGTACACAAATGAAAATAAGTATAAAAAAACACAGCAGAAGTTAGATCCTATCTTTAAAATTATTAGACGGACAGGACTGCCTTTCAGCTGTGATTCTCCAGAGTTGCTTTGAATTGCAAAGACCGCATGGAAAGCCTTGCACAAAAATGGACAGCTGGTGAAAGGGTTAAAGGTCGGAGTTCTGCATTTAGCTACCTAGCAAGGCTAAGGGGAAGGTTTGCTTGGACATTTCGACCTCCGAACAGTTTTTGAAAGAAGAGATGACAGCGCAGAGAGAGGAAGAAAAGCTTTGATTCCTATTTTTGGCAAACGCAAGTTTTGCGCAGTTATCTGAAAAGAAGGAAAAGCCCTGAGTAGAGCATAGCTCTGCCATGTATATAAAAATAATGGTTTTAGTTTAAAGATTACTGTGCAGGGGCTGAGATAAGGAGGCAATGGGATTTTAGTTTGCATACATGCGCCCTCATGTTAATCTAGTACAATTGCTCAAGGAATTGGTAAATTGGTTATTAACGCTTTCTAAAGTTAACTCAATGTGCTTGTGTTAGGCTGAATCAGACAATAGCCACTTTCTAAGATATCTCCTACAAGTTTGTTTGTGCCCAGTTGCCACAAATAGGGGTAAAGTGTTGACAGAAGGTAAACCTGTTTTCAGGTTTTCCTACTGTCAAAATGGGGGAAGGAGGTTAGCTCCTGGGCAAATTAAGGGTAGGCAAATTTATGTTTTCTCTCTTCTTTTCTCACTCTCTCTTGAGTCTGTCTAAGCTGTCTAGGAAATGGCCATGAGACATTTAATTGGCTATTCAGTAATACTGTTTTAAAATTGTTAGAATTAATAAAATGATGAAAAATATGCTATGTTACTGCCCATCCTGTATGAAAGAATGAGTAGAACAGATTGATGTTCCCTTATTTGACCTTTAAAGGGACCTGTATAGTGGGGGTTTCTGTTCACAAATCTCAGGTGGCAATACCATTATTGTTTATGTTATTCTCATGTTCTATACAGTTTTGCAAGGGCATTGCTAGTCTTTTATTAGCTAGTCTGTGTAATTGAGCTGACAGCCCTTATTAGAGCTGGAGATAGGGTTTTTTCCTTTTGAAAATGATGTTGCATAGTCTGGATCGTGAAAAGTAGAATGCAAGAAAGACGCCCATGTGATCCTTAGCAAACATTTTGAAGGAAAATATTGTTTTATAGGAGTTTGTTTGTCACAACATGTTCTGCTGGAGAAAATGTACCCACTATGTTGAAGTTTAGTTCTTTTTGCAATAAGAATCCCTGTTAAATTAGCAGTTTTAGATTTTTCCTGCTGCGCCTATAACATGAAAGCATGGTCCTAAGCATAAAATGTAGGTGCTTTTATTAAGAGAAATTATTTTAGAAGTGTCTGCAGTCCTGCACAAGTAATGCAAGGTTCATAAGTAGAAATGTAGGAAAAGTTCCTTTTTCTTGAGGTTCTTCAGATGAATAATATAGGAATGCACAAATGTAAGGATTTGGAGTATGTATGTATTGTTTTTATTTTTTCCTCAGAATTTAGTAAATGAACACCGACTTCCTTGGCTGCTTGGGATTGGGAGAAACAAATCAAATTGTGTAACGTATTACTCTTGTCAGTTCACCAAAGTTCCTTTTATACTTGCCAATAGGTCTAGGGTGTTTTTTTTACTCTCAGATAGATGAAGTGGTCCTTGGGTGCCTTGCTAATGAATGGGGCATCCCAAGACTAAGGAAGTATTCTGAGACTATCCTCTCTGTTGATAGATTATTTTTGTGCCTTGTCTAAAGACCTTTTGTTCTGCCCACCAATAGATATTTGCTGCCCTACAACCATTGCCAGAGGGGTCCGGACATCAGATCCAGCCTGGGAGTCAGCACCAGTCCAGCTTGGAGTCAAGATAAAGGGAACCAGCACAGGCGTTGCTGGCAACTAGGACCTCAGTGAAGGCCGGAAGCACTGGGACGTGAAGTGTGTACCCCTTCCACTGTCTTGGGCGAAAGACGGGGTCACAAATCAAGATGAAGAAATCTTTCTGTGGATCCAGTTTTTGATGCCCAGCTGAGAGAGTCACAGACCGATAAGGACGACAAGGAGGCTTTTGCTTGAGGTGACCCCCTTTGAAACAAGGGTTGCTTCACATATCCCAGCATCAGGCCTTTTGAGTCCTGGTCCCCAAGTGAATGCAAGTCTGCGCCTTTGTTTGATGATCAAGGGATGCCTGAGCATATTGGCTACAATCAGTGGCCCCAACAAAAGAGCAGTGCGCCAGCGGAGCAATACAGGAGTTAGGGAAGGACTTGAGTTTAGGGTACATGTGCTGTGTCTTTGGTGCCTGTTAGATTAAAGTGAAGAAAACTGGTGCACTGCCTGAGACACTGGACAGGATCGTTGAAAGACCTTTTTCTTCTCAAACTGGGCCGTGATTCTTGAGTTACGAGTTGTGCAGCTCCACCGTGGGAACAACAAGAGCCTGCCTGTGAGGCTCAAACGGACACAGGGAGAAGACTCCCCTCTGGATGGTTGTACAGCGGCTTCAATTTCCCACGGACTCTTTTTTTTTGTTAGTAATGTACCCCTTTGATCGTCCCATTTTTGAGGGGGATCAACTTAATAAAGTGTGTTATCAAAATAAAGAAGGTTATCCACAAGCCAAAGGGACTAAATGGGAATGGGAAAAGTGACAATATTTCAACACCATATGTCTTCACAAATGTGAGAATAATAAAGAACATTGGACCTTTTGTGATTTCTGTGACAAAAGCTAAAGCAGATTTGTGTATTTGTAGCGTTGGAAGAATTCCAGTGGGGAGGAGTGAGTGTACTGTAATCCTGACCATTGAAGGTGCCAATAACAGCACTTTCACAGCCTCGCATAATACGTATTTTGTGTGTGGAAATAACGGATATTATCAATTACCTGTTGGGTGGTCAGGAATCTGCTACCGGATCACTCACCTTCAGTATTTGGCGCAATATCAGAACTGCATAAGATTGCTGCAGAAATTCATCCAGCAGCTGGTACTTGGACTTTTACTGGATGGTTTTGGACTCTTGTTTCTGCTTGGGGCTGGAAGCTACTGACTATCCTGTGTGTAATGATTATGATACTTTTTTACATGCTGTGTATGTATCCAATGTGGTCCAATGCTTTGCTCCATTTGCATCTCTGCTTGTATACCTGCCAAAGGGAACGTTGCTGAAACAAAGGCCCAACAAATGTTGAATAAAGAGGTGGCCGAAATAATGTTAATAGATGTACGGGATGAATATTTAGATTACCCCAGATAAACGAATGTCTTCGGCTAATGCTGAAAGGGTCGTCTGTTGTAATTTGGCAGCACTTAAGTTAAGCATTAGCCAAGACATCCTGTATTCAGAGGCTAAATTGTCCGCTTTGTGGAATCCATTTTGTATTTCTGGCAGCCATTTTGGTTGCCATGTGCTGCCATGTGCTCGCCATGTGCTCTGTCCTACCTTCCTGTTAACTGCTCTTGAAATCTGCCTAGAGATGAGTTATATTTAGTTTCTTTTGCTTTGCACATGCTCAGTTGAGCTCGTAGCTGTCCATGCAGCTGTTCCGAGTTTATAAATGTCAGGATGTGTCTACTAGAAGTAGAAACTGTTAGCTCCACCCACTTGTCGACTGTGCATTTCTTGTATGACCTTATATGTATCTAAAACCAGCATTTGTGTTTGTACCGCCTTCATTTGAGCCCCTGTGTGGGTATAAAAGGACCAAGGTCCTTCCATTCAGTGTGCTACTTCATGCATTACCGAAGGGTGGTGTGTAAATGTAGCTCCACCTCATGAGGTTTAATAAACTCTGTTTTTTCTATTCCAGTTTCTGTGCCAACTTCTTCTTAGCGGTCTGAGGACTCTGTGCAAGGAAGGGTGAACTCCTAAGCACTGGTAGGCCTTGTTGAGGCTCACCACTACAGGGTGTTTGTGGGTAGAAAGCCAGCAATACAACTCCCACCAGGCCCCCTTCACTCCCCCACACCCAGAAGCATGTGGCAGCCATTGCATGGATCACCTCCACCTAACAGATAGGTAGCCATCTTAACAGGGAGGGGTGTTTGTGGGTGGAAAGCCAGCACTACAACTCCCACCAGGCACCCTTGTCCCACAGCTGAGAAAGATGGAGCACTCCCCCACACCCAGAAGCATGTGGCAGCCATTGCATTGATCACCTCCACCTAACAGGTAGGTAGCCATCTTAACAGGGAGGGGTGTTTGTGGGTGGAAAGCCAGCACTACAAATCCCACCAGGCACCCTTGTCCCACAGCTGAGCAAGATGGAGCACTCCCCCACACCCAGAAGCATGTGGCAGCCATTCCATTGATCACTTCCACCTAACAGGTAGGTAGCCATCTTAACAGGGAGGGGTGTTTGTGGGTGGAAAGCCAGCACTACAACTCCCACCAGGCCCCCTTGACTCACAGCTGAGCAAGATGGAGCACTCCCCCACACCCAGAAGCATGTGGCAGCCATTGCATTGATCACCTCCACTTAACAGGCAGGTAGCCATCTCAACAGGGAGGGGTGTTTGTGGGTGGAAAGCCAGCACTTGAAATCCCACCAGGCACCCTTGTCCCACAGCTGAGCAAGATGGAGCACTCCCCCACACCCAGAAGCATGTGGCAGCCATTGCATTGATCACCTCCACCTAACAGGTAGGTAGCCATCTTAACAGGGAAGGGTGTTTGTGGGTGGAAAGCCAGCACTACAACTCCCACCAGGCCCCCTTGTCCCACAGCTCAGCAAGATGGAGCACTCCCCCACACCCAGAAGCATGTGGCAGCCATTGCATTGATCACCTCCACCTAACAGGTAGGTAGCCATCTTAACAGGGAGGGGTGTTTGTGGGTGGAAAGCCAGCACTACAAATCCCACCAGGCACCCTTGTCCCACAGCTGAGCAAGATGGAACACTCCCCCACACCCAGAAGCATATGGCAGCCATTGCATTGATCACCTCCACCTAACAGGTAGGTAGCCATCTTAACAAGGAGGGGTGTTTATGGGTGGAAAGCCAGCACTACAACTCCCACCAGGCCCCCTTGTCCAACAGCTGAGCAAGATGGAGCACTCCCCCACACCCAGAAGCATGTGGCAGCCATTGCATTGATCACCTCCACCTAACAGGCAGGTAGCCATCTTAACAGGGAGGGGTGTTTGTGGGTGGAAAGCCAGCACTACAAATCCCACCAGGCACCCTTATCCCACAGCTCAGCAGGATGGAGCACTCCGCCCACACCCAGAAACATGTGTCAGCAATTCCCCTCAACTGTGTCACAGAACAGGTAGGTAGATAGTGCATGTACCCTGCCATTCCTCTCAAAAAGCATGGAGCCATATGACCACACCAGCCCTCACATCCCACCCAACTTGGCATAGATCCAATAGCCACTTCCAGTGTGCAGACAGCTTAGCGTATGTAACTGCCACAGAAATTAAAGTTTGACTCACCAAATCACATGTTGAAGTAATTCAGGGCACAATCATGCACAGCAGTGAATGCTATGTGTAAGTGCCATGGTGGCAGAGCATCAAGACCCATATGAAAACAAAACAAGCATGGTCATTTTCAAAAATAAAGCAGAGAACATGATATGACAGAGGGATGCATGAGATAACAATGGCTAGTACATGCCCAGAATGAAGGTCTTCCATGCAGAGCAAACAACAAAGATGCTTCACATAAAGTTGTTGTGCTGCTAGTCGTTAGATGACGACATGTCCTTGTAATCATACAATCTGTACGTGGAGCATGGTATCTATTGACATGTCACACCATGGACAAGTAATGTAGGTACCTACACATCATGTCATGATGCTCAGTACTGTGCAGCCATACAAAGTGATCTCAATGTAAACTGTGTGGTGTATAACATGTAACATCCAAACATCTAACACCAAGCTTGTGGGGTGCACTTCAATGACCATTTCTTCTCTGTTCTACAGGTGACCAAGAATTGACTGCTGCAGATGACAACACCAACTTGCAGAGCCAGTCTCCCCCCCGGAACATGGACGCCCGGATGCAGACTCCCTAAATTCCTCGGATGCGGACACAGAACCTGGCCCATCTGACCTGCCAGGGCGCAGCAGGTCCCAGGCCCCCACTGTCCTCACCACCACCACCTCAGCAACAACAACTGCGCTGACCCCTGCTGTAACGACCTGTGCGGCCTCCACCACCACCACCAGTGCTGCCTGCAACACTGTCCCTGCCTCAGAGGATACCCACACCACCCCACAATCTGAGGAGGGCAGGGAGAGTCAGCGGGTGCGTCGAGTGGTGATGCCACAGGTCCGGGACAGCAGGGCAGGTGGGAGGGCAACTAGGTGACAAAATCAACAGGACACTGGGACCGAAGCCCTGGCCAACATCGCCAGAGTCCTTGGGGCATACGAACAAGCCCAGGGACACACGGGCCAGGCTATGGAAGAATCGCGTGAGCTCCGCCTGCTGCTGAGGTCCATAGACACGCACATGGGCCAAATCGTGGACCTCTTGGGCCAGCTGGTGGGTGTCCTGAGGGACAGGCCTGCGGCCCAAAGGACAGCTCAACCTCCCTCCAGTGGCCCGCTGGATGACAGTCCCACCACCTCACCTGCGGCCACAGAGACGTGTGAGCTGGAACAGGATGAGTCCTCAGACACCTCTGAGCCCGCAGCAGAGGCACCCCCCTGCCAAACGCTCAAGGGGCTGTCCGAGGAAAAACAAGGGAGGATCACGTGGCAAAGGACCAGCCAAACGCCAGTCAAAGAGCCAGCCATGATGGCACCTCTCTTCACTTTCCCATTGACTTTGTTGACTATCCTTACCCTTACTGCCATGTTGATGGCAGGCGTCTGTTGGACTGTATCACCACATCAATGTGGTGACAACTCTATTGTCTCGTCTACCATCACTGACAACTCATTGATTCACTTCCCACCTATTTGCAAATAATCACTTCCCTGTCACATATACTTATTGTAAATAAACACTCTTTGCACACCTATGTTTTCGTGTCAGCTCCATGTTCATCACAGGATGTACAATCTTGACTCAGATTACAATGTACCAGGTGCACTGATTGTTGTAAGGCATTGAGAGGCTGAAGGGACCTAGGAAAACACAAGAGAACAACATTCACTTGTCAGGCGATGGCATCACACCCATTACACAACACTTGTCATCAAGGTACTCAAACCTGCACACATTACAATGAGCAATGATATCGACATAGACATCATGTAGCTGTGCATAACTACCCTGTCCCAGAAACATCAGCCCTCAGCACAGAGCCAACAACAGGCGGCTGTCACAAAGCTCCCCAAGGCATTTCCTACAACTACAAAAACAGCATATAATGGCACCGTTGTACAATGTCACTCACCTTCAAGGGAAGTAGCGGTTGATGAGCTGTTGACGCAGGTCGACACCTTCCTCCTCTCCACTATCCTCGTCACTGGACATGTGTGTGTTTGCAGGCGGGGGCATCTGCTGCTCATCATCGTCCAGGATCAGGGGGATCTCTTTGCGCAGGGCAAGGTTGTGGAGCATGCAGCATGCTACTACGATCTGACACACCTTTTGGGGAGAGTACATCAGTGCACCTCCGGTCCTGTCCAGGCACCGAAATCAAGACTTAAGAAGACCAAAAGTACGCTCCACCACACGACGTGTCCTCCCATGGGCCTCATTGTAGCGGACTTCACCCGGGGTCCTGGGATTCCACAGTGGGCTCAGAAACCAAGGCTGGTTGGGATATGCAGAGTTACCTAGGTGCCAGATACACAGAACAATTTAGTAAAATGACTGTAGCTGCGGACAGCATGTCACACATACAGCACAATACTAGACTCGGCTAACTCACCTACAAGCCACGCTCAGTCAGGATGCAGATTTGCCATCATCTGTGGTACGATGCTGTTACGCAGGATGTAGGAGTCGTGGGCTGAGCCAGGGAATCTGGCACAGACATGTGAGATGATCATATCTGCCTGGCATACAACCTGCACATTAATGGAATGGGAATGCTTCCTATTCCTGTAGATGTGCTCCCGTGCCTGTGGCAGAACCAGTCCAACATGGGTGCAGTCAATGGCACCAACAACATTAGGGATATGGGCAACGTCATAGAAATCAGCCTTCACAGCTGCCAATTCCTGTCTCCGTGGAAAATGGATGTAAGTGTCCTTGTATACCATCATAGCGGACAGGACATCCTGTAGCACCATGCTGAACATTGCCTGCGACATCCCACCTGCGATGGCCACCGTGTACTGGAACGAGCCAGTTGCAAGGAAATGCAGGGCCGCCATCACCTTACATGTTGGTGACACAGCAGTTGGATATGTCCTGCGAGGCCTCAGATGGGGTTCCAACTGAGCACATAGGTCTTGGAGGTTTTGCCGATCCAACCGGAACTTACGGATGATATCCACATCCTCCATGTCCGCCAGCAAGGTGAATGGCCGGTGCACATTTGGTCGCCTCCTACATGAGATAAAAGGGGACACTTGTCAATTCAATTCACCCATGAGATGTGTCCAACATCTGACATTTTGACTGACACATCGCCAACGATGACTGGCCTGACACACCAGCTTACAGCACAAGTCACATGCAGAGACAACTTGACCCCAAGTAGTTGTACACGTGATCAGTATGTACAAACTGAGTGCACCCGAGACAGATTCAGACTATGTGAATGTGAAATGGGACATTCCGACATCTTGTGTCACCAGACCTGAGAGTACTTGACACAGCACATGTCTGAAACACCAACACTGCTGTCTCCTATGTAGCTGCTGTACCTGCCACACCTTCTTGCGTGAGTCGGACAGGGCACACATGAACGACACAATGAGTACAGTGTGTGAATAAAGATCAAGTATCAACATGAGTTCAGCAATCTACACAGTGAAGTAGGCACATTAAGTAGTCAGTCCATCATTACTGTGTGTTGCTTAGCCATCTCACACATTGACATGTTTCCATATTTGAGAGTCCATCACACATCAGATCTGTGTACATGCACAACAACATCATCAGTGATATGTGAGGGACTACATGCCAATGCATGTACTCCAGTGCACTGACATGGCATGTGTAGACATCAGTGAGTAGAATGTCACACTAGCATTCAATTTAACAATCTGGTGGCATGACTCATTGTAAGTGTGGAGTGTTCAATGATGAGAACTGGCCATTGCCATTGCTACAGCATGATGTGTCCATAGGTGCCCTAAGCGTGCACCGCCACCGCAATCACGGTCATTGGCACCAATGTAAAGATGCCAAATCGCGGTAGCGACCGCCTGGGCCCCGCGGTGTGACACCGCCATTGCCCATGCCCATTCAGCCAATGGGAACCGCAATCGCGCTAGTGGAATACACTTTTGAAAATCACGGTAGGCGTGCTCCGCTATTGCGGGCCGGTCATTGGATACAATTGTAAGATGCACGATTGCAGTAGCGACCGCCTGGGCCCCGCGGTGTGACACCGCCATTGCCCATGCTCATTCAGCCAATGGGAACCGCAATCGCGCTAGTGGAATACACTTTTGAAAATCGCAGTAGGCGTGCTCCGCTACTGCGGGGCCGGTCATTGGATACAATTGTAAGATGCACGATTGCAGTAGCGACCGCCTGGGCCCCGCGGTGTGACACCACCATTGCCCATGCCCATTCAGCCAATGGGAACCGCAATCGCGCTAGTGGAATACACTTTTGAAAATCGCGGAAGGCGTGCACCGCCACCGCGGGGCCGGTTATTGGTTGCATTTGAAAAAAGCTGACCTGGAACACCAATTGCAGCAGCTGAGTACCATTGAAACAACCCCAGGGGGCTATATATGTCTGTGAGAGAGCCACACATTTCCACTGCATCCAGACACTGCTGCCTGCCATTCTTCATCCCCAACTGCTGCTGTTCCTGTCTCCTGGACCCAGTGATGGTGAGAACTGAGAACATCACCACAGAGGAGCTGGGGGTCCTGGTGGACGAGGTGCTTACACACTACTGGAGGCTATATGGTGCTCCTGATGTAATGGTAAGTGTTTCAGAGTGAAATTTGGGGAGTGCAAAGAGTGCTCACATGATGTTGCTCTGCTGTGCTATGTGCCTGTGAGTGCAAGTTTGTGTGATACACTGCCTGGCATGCTGACTTCATGTCAATGGGGTGTGTAGCCTTATTACCACAGATCCATGGCTGCATTGAAGGATGGGAGGGACATGCAGTGTCTATGCAGCCATACAGTAACACTGCTGGTTTGGAAAGTGGAAGTCAGAACAAACATTGCCTGTGCTAATGGAAGTCAGAGTCCATTCGCTTTTCACATGCTCATTTGGGATATTACAAATGTGTTTCGTCCAGAGGGTACTGAAGGATGTGTGTACACTTTTCATATTGTCACCATGGATATGTGAGCATTATGCACAAGATTGAAATGCCTGAGGGTGACCCTCTTGGTGGAAAATCGCCTATGACACATCAGAGTGATGTACTTCTGAAACATCCTACTTCCATTGATTTCATAATGTGTACTGACTTGCATGTGTAGGCACTGTTTGACCTCTCATATTGTACATGCATGTGATTGTTCAGATGGGCCAGGTTTAACCTCAGTGTGAGTCTCCCTGGCCTGCACAGATACTGCCCAATTTGACAGGGACCCATCAGTAAATGGACAGAGTGAGATATATGTGTTGTCTGCCACCCTGTTGCTCAATGAGCTATCTTAGGCCTGATGATTGCACAAGACAGGCCTTGTGAGAAGGGTGTGAGAATGTAAGATCATGTCCCTAGATGTGACATCCACGACACAGTGAGCCACTCACAGGCCAAGGACATTGAGGGGTGTGTAGTGTTGGACACAGTGAGTCTTCCCCAAAACATCATTTGCAACATGATGTATGTCTTGCTCCCTCACATACTGCATCACAGATGAGGGCCTTGTTCACATTGCTTTATGTGCTGCCATTCTGCATGTGTGTGAGATGGCCAGGTCCTGTGTCCACCCTCATACCTAAATGCATTTCAATCCGATTATCTGATGCAAATGTACTACGTGTCATGTTGTATGGCCTCTGATCAAGCTTTCTGTACAGCTGTGCTAAGTGTTTGCATGCACCTGTCCTGAGACACAGTGGAACATGGCCCAGTGTCCCTGAAACTGCCTCTTCTTGTCTCCCATGCCTGCAGCTCAAAGTCCGCCAGCGTAAGGCCTTATGGAAGGCCATTGCACGCAAGGTGCGGGCTCTGGGTGTTAGCAACCGACGGCACACACACTGTCACAAGAGGTGGGATGACATCTGCCGGATGAGCAAAAACGTGGCAGAGATGACGCTGGGGCTACTCCCTCGGACTGGAAGGTTGTCGCGCAGGAGCATGACACCACTAATGGCCCGCATCTTGGCTGTGACACAGCCAGAGCTGGATGGACGTTTGAGGGCCCATCAGCAGCAAGTTGGGGGTGAGTATTCTGCGAAGGGTGACTTTGGGTGTGAGTGACTGCATGTATCCTAACCCTGCGCCAGTGTTGAGCTCTGTGATGTTTCCAGAGTGATGCAATGGCTTGTAAGTGGCCTCTGTGTTGAGTGCAGCTGACATGCATTTTTGCTACATGTACTTGCTCATGTGTTTAAAATAATGGCCTGTGACATTGCAAGATAAGATGTGGCCTCATGCCATCTGCTGCATTATGGGTGTCATAGACATCACCGGGGAGTGAACAGCTGTGTTCCTCATCTGAGTGTGCTTACGTCGATGTGTGCAGTGTCTGACTTTGGAATTGTGAGAACTACACATCTGCCGACAATGTGCAAGGGTCGTTGCGCTTCAAAGCACAACATGATGGACATCAGTAGCTCATGGCCATGGTATGAGGACATCCTGGAGTCAGTATCTGTGTTGTCGCCTTAAAGTGACTCCATATGTGACTGTGACAACATGTTGAGATGTACATCTATCTCAACTACAGGCACGTAGGTATGCTTACAGGAATCAGGATGTCAGGTAACTGGGAGGCACGGGCCAGGTATTTGGCAGTGTGAACGTCACATGGGTCATTGATGCCAACTATGCATGTTTCCATGCATCTTCTGACTTTTGCATGAGGCTTGCACATGCAGACCGCACAGGGTGGTGTGCTACATGGGGGTATCATATTCGAGCTGTTTGCTTTGGTTGCATTTGATGTTTGTGAGTATGGCACTAAACTGAACCTACGTCTCTGTCTCTTGCAGCATCTACAGAGGGCACAGAAGGACAGGGTATGGACACCGGGGAAGAGGCATCTTGCTCGACGGCAACACATGAGCTCACTGACACTGATGTGACCAGCGCCTCGGAGGGGGACCGGAGTGCCCTTGAAGAATCACGCCCGGAAACACCAACCTCAACGTCATCTGACGCCAGCGGTGACTCCTCGATGTTGGTGGACACAGGGAGTGGGAAATCTGCCTCTTCTTCCACCACACATCGTCCAGTGCCCACCCTCCCAGCTAGTTCCACTAGTGCTCCCTGTGCCCGCAGCAGTCAGAAGGGTAGAGTGTCCTTCCCCCCAGGCACCGCTGCCCCTGTCTCCCCTGCTGCCCTGAGTGCTGAGGCGGTGGAGCTTTTGCGCCAGCTGTGTGTGGGTCACACTATTCTACTGAATGCCTTCCTTGATCATGACAAGAAGTTGGCACAGTTAGTTGCCTTCATGGAGGGCATTCATTCTGACGTGGGTGGGCTACACAGGACTATCCAGTCTTTGTCCTCCACAGTGACGGCAGCCATTCAGCTGGCACAGGCTCAGGGTCCAGCTCCAGTCCCTTTGGCAACCACCCTGCCAGTGGCCAAATCTGACGAGAGTGACCACACACCACAGCCCTCAGGCTCAAAGTACTCCACACGAAGCACAACACAGCAGCACTCCAAGCGGGCAACAGCGCTGACACCATCCCCAAAAACAAAAGAAGTCACACAGGAACGCAAAGCCAAAAGCCCTTTGGGTGACACTCAGGGGCATCAAGCCAAGAAGCAGGCCTCAAGCTCACATGCATCCAAATCAGTCCAATCCAAAGACACTTCCATCCCAAAACCTGCTCCCACAGACAGGCAAAAAGTTGCAGTGCCTGCTGTGAAGCTGGTGCCTGCAAAGAGTCCGCAGAAACGGCTCTCTAAGGAAGGTTCACCCACAACCTCAACTCCCACCCACACCCCTGTGAAGCTGGGACAGGAGGGCACTGTGGGGGGTTCACCTGGTCAACAGGGGATGGAGGGGAAAAGGCAAGGCCAGGCCAAGCGTACCACCGGACCCAGCAGATCACCAGAGGGAGGGCCACCACCTGCAACTGAAGCACCTTTGGTGGGGAGTGAGGTTGTTGTGCCTACCCCACTTCACACTACTACCAAGACAATTCTTCAGTATCGAATCCCCAAGAAGTGGAAAAGCAGCCCTCCACATTCTCCCTCACACACTGTCTCACAGCAGCATTTCTCCGCCTCCCCTTGCCACCATGCCACCCGGTCCAAGCAGCCCTCCAGCTCACAAAGCCACTGATGCCTCTACCTCAGCTGCTCCTCCCTCTCCCAGGTCTGGTCCGCCAATGGTCCCCGACAATCAGCCACCTCCCAGTTCAACTGACAGCCAAGTCTGAAGCAAAGTCCCCCTCCCAAAGCCATCTCTCCCACAGCGGTGCCTGGACTGCCCATGTGTATCCTCAGAGCTGTGGTGATTCCCATGCCAGTGTACGGTGTCACACATTCCCTGTGCAGGTTCAGATGCACACATGTCCCTCCTTTGCACTATGGACTGGCCTTGCTGTTTGTAACTCTTCTATCCCTCCGCTATCCTTCTGAATCCAAATAACTGACTAACATATCCACCACTTAAAATTTACTTGCATGTTTCACTATACTAATTCAACACTAATCCTCTATGGGTCCCGGAGTAGCGTGCTACTCGCCGAAAAAGCGCTTCGACGCCTCGTCAGGGGTAGTAAGCGCTATACAAATGCAATTACAATACAATACAATACAACTATGGACTGGCCACTGGCCTTGCTGTTTGTAACTTTGGATGCCCATTCCCTGTGCAGGTTCTCATGCACACATGTACCTACTTTGAACTATGGACTGGCCACTGGCCTTGCTGTTTGTAACTTTGGATGCCCATTCCCTGTGCAGGTTCTCATGCACACATGTACCTACTTTGAACTATGGACTGGCCACTGACCTTGCTGTTGTCTACTTTTGATGCCTATCTTGGTGATATGTAATAAAGACAGTTACTCCTGTTGTCTGCTTTGTCAGTGTCCTTGCTAAATGTAAGTGTTTTCGGTATGTGTATGGTTGCATGTGACAAATGCTCTGTATGCCACCTTCACATTGCCAATTGCTTCTTTTACTTTTTCTGGGTTTGGCAGTGGTGAGGGGCACTTTAGTTCTTCTTTCTTCTGAGGTTTGAGGGTGCAATGATGGGTGTTTGTGATGATCTACGATTATCATACTCATCATATGGTCAGGTTTGCTAAATTGTCCACATGTCATGTTATGATGCAATTACAGAACAGAGGTGTATTCTATCCACAGGATTACTTGCGGGCTGGCCAGGGTCCTTCATATCTGTGTGATCTTTCTTGATGTGTGAGCAGCAGTGTTGATGTATGGTTATCTTGTGATGGCCTGTCTTCCTAGTCACATGGGTACATTTGGATGTGCGCACTTGTGTGGTCATGAAGTGTGTAGGGGTGGTTTTGTTGTCAGTGTTGATGTGTGTGTGCCCCTGCAATGCCAACTGCACACATGTATGACACAGAAGCAGAGTGCCTGTTTGTTTCAATAGTCTGCCATGTGTTTCAGATTGTGGGCACATGTGGGAGTTGTAGGTTGGGCAGTGTGCAGTGTGTTGTTGTGTCCTTGCACTCCTGGGGGACACCTTCTTGTTGTTGCTGCTAGTTGTGAGTATGCAGAGTGTGTGACAGGCAAGTCTGTGTTGTGTTTTGTTGATCAGCCATGTGTCTTGTTACTGTTTGTGCACACTGTACAGAACTGCTCAGCCACACTGACAATATTTGTGAGTTTTCTCATGCATTGCTGTCACTTGACCCATTTTTGGCTCCAGTATAGTATGTGGTATGTGGAGTCATGCCATCCCCCATATGTGCTTCTGATGCCTACACATTGTGAGTGACTCCTCTATGTGTTTGTGTACTGTACACTGCTCACCTGTCCACTACTGAAGTACAGACCACTTCAGTCTCATGTCTTCCACCCCATGGCTTGCCAGTGTGTGAGCCTCCCCACCACTACGTAGTGTGACACTATGCTGTGTGAGGCTGATCTGTGTCCAGGACCAATGTGCTACTCAGGACAGTTTGCAAATTAGTTATGTGTTATTTCCTTGTACTTGTTTGCTGTCATGGTTGCTCATGTGCAGTGCAGATGTTTGGGCAGCACAGTCCTCTGGTCATGTTGTTTGCACCTGGATGTCCCTGAGTTGTGCATCTGTGGGTGATGGCTAATCTGTATGTGTGTTTGCTGAGGTAGTGCTACACTTCCTGAGTGTGATGTTATGTTTGTGCTGTGGGAGTTCATGGTGTGGCACTCAGATGTGTGTGCTACTGATTTGGTTGTTGTGCACACACTGCTTGGTGTGCATGCAGTGTTGTCAGTGTATGTTGCCTTGTACTTGCTTGTTGTGCATCCCCCTGATGTGCAGCTGAGTTTGCATTGTGATGGATTGGTCTGTGCATCTGTTGTGTTTTTGTTGTGGATGTATGCAGTGTTTGGCCTGTGTTGGCTCTTTAAACTGACTGATGCTATGTGTGTGTGATGTTCTATTTGCATGACGTTGTGTGTGAGTGGTTGTTGCTGTGTGATACATTCAGATGTGTGTTGCAGGTGTGGTGTGCATTACTTGTGTGACTGTCACATGCAGCAAGGAGGATTCTTGTTGCTGGGCTTGTTTTCAGTGCACATTGGTGGTTAGTCCTCCTATTTTTGAGCTGTCACTTTTCAGGGTTGTGCATGTGCATGCTTCTGGTACAATATGGCACCTTGTCCACTTCATGGGTGGTGAGGTGTCTGTGTTAGCTGATTGTCCCATTGATCCCAGTTAGTGTTCATGGTAGATTTTTGATGATGTACCTCTTGTTTGTGTTGAGGTATGGTGTCTGTGCATTGGTCCTGAGTGACAATGTTGTGTATTCCTGTTCTGTCTAGGGTCACATTGCCTTTCCACTGTTTTCCAGCACATGTGTGGGCTTGTTGTACCGCTGTGTATGCTGTTTGTGAGCTTTGTGTTTGGCTATTGTTTTGGTGTCTGCATTGGTTCAGGCATCCCTGTGTGTTAGTGTGATGTTTGTGGGTGCACCACAGGAAGTGTGGTTGGTTGTCATTGAACTCACAGGACACAATTTTGGCCTTTATGTGTGCTTCTCACAGGTGTTGAGTGCTGCAGGTATGAGGTGGGTAGAGAATGGGTATGTGTGAAGGTCCTAGTTGTGTTTGACAGTCAAGGAGTGTGACAATGGGCCATGTGTGTTGTACTGATGATGTACACATGTCAAATCAGTTGAGACAGATGTGTGGCTGCTCACTGTATGACTTCAGACACTTCCTATCATTCCTGTGACTATGCATGGCTTGCCTTGATGTGTCCCTGAGTTGTTGCACAGAGGTCAGTTTGGTTTAATTTCACTCACTGTGCCATCCATGTCTGATTTGATGACCTAAGGATGTTGTGATATGTTCCTTCTCTTGCATGTGATGTACAGATGCTATGTGGCTTGCTCCATGGTTTTCCAGCACTGTCCACTTCACTTTTGGCTGGCCCAATGATTTTCCTACATTGCTGCTGACCTATGGTGTGTGTATGTGGCTGTGTGTCAGTGTGGGGTGTTTGTGAGTGGCTTGACAGGCAGTGTGGACAGTTCAGTGGATGTTCTTATGCAGTGTGAGTCTTCATTTAATAGTTATACTCAGTTTGCTTCACATGAGTGGGAGATAGGTGTGAGGAGGAGGGTTGTCCAGCCCCTGGGCTTCTGTGCAGGGTGTTCCTCTTCACCCCCACCTTCCAAGACAGGCGCCCTGGTCCTTTGGTGTGTGAGGTGCAAGGTCTGGCTACACCTGGGAGATGAATTGTGCAGGGGGGGGCACAGGAGGAGCACACAGCATGTGCCCCAAATGGGTGTGGGAAGCGTAGTGTGGGAAGGGTGGAGGTGGAGCCCTGTGAATCTTTGTGGACTGCCCATGCCTGGCGTCGGCCCTGCCTACTACATTTTGCGCATGTTTTCCCGCGTCTTCACCGCTGCTGTGACGTGACCGGGACATTGCAGTGATTTCACGGTTGATTGGTGACCCGGATGCGGTGAGGTGATTTCCTGACAGGTGGGACATGTGTGGGTACACTTGGGGAGGTGTTCCTGTCCCCACCAGAGTGTCTGATGTGGACAGGAACCGCATATCAGCACAGGAGTTGTGTGTTGTGGTTGTGTGCTGAGTTGTGTCATTGCGTACCTGCGGCGTTGTCCGTGACGGTCCATTACTTGCTGGTAGTGTATGAGGTACAGCACCGGAATGGCTTGAAGAGCTGGATCCATTGCGCTCCGGACCGGGTGGAGGGGACCGGGAGTCTGGTTTCGCGCTCCGCTGTCGTGTTTCCGCCGTCTCTGGGTTGGTGGATTCCCCGCTGCGGTGTGATGGGCTGTTTGCAGCATCGTGATTTGTACGGCGGACGGAACGTCATTCCGCACGGCGGTGAGACCCTATTGGCTCACTCCGCCGCGCTAGCTGGCGCAAAAATCTGGCGGTTCTCCTGGCTACGCAGCAGATGGAAAATGGGCTAAGTTTGCCCATCGTAATATGGCGGGCGGGAGGACCGCTGCTGGAGTGCGGAAAAGGGCATTTTCCGCCAGCACCGCGGATGTGCTTCCGCCCCCCATCCTAATGACCCCCTTAGTACTCAGGCGGAGTAATGGGGAAAAAACACAAATATATCCAACCTCATGTTTAATTAAAGGGAACAAAATTCTAAAACGAAGTTTCTGGGAGGATAATTTTTTTTTATAGCTATAGCGAAAACGGATTTTCAATTCTATTAAGGACACGGAGGCGTGGATTATGATTCTCTTACTTTACTGCAAAAACACAGCAGCCAATCGTGTTACAGTAAAACACAACAAAAACGTTATTTCCCATCCACTGTCCTATGACATCATCATCCTTTCCACCAATCGACCTGGGAACGCCTATAAGGCCTGCTATCCCCATAGTCCTTCCTGTTTCTTTGTTGGACTCCTAGCCAGAACAGAACCATAACATTTGCAACAGTTAACGATCCGGGAAATCCCTGTGAACGTCCATCACTGATCGTCTCTCAGCATCGTGGAACATGCCATCCGCTTGCCTCCTGCGGTGGAAATCCGAATCTTCCCATAAGAACTGGAATACATCAACCAAACCTATGTCCGGCATTCCACCCATCAACCTTGTCTGCCATCTGAACCTGTGAATAAAATAAACAATCTGTAATATCACTCAAGCAACCCACTATAAGAACAAAGGTGGGCAGTATCTTTATGATTAACATTGCACGTGAACATAGTAATTTAATCAAATAAACCTGAATAAAATACAGTAAGATACATAAGGGTGGGATAATCCTCACCTTCGTGTACTTAATAGAACAGAGAATTCTTTGACGCAATAGCTATAAAAAAATTGATTCTATGTCAGGACAGGAGGCTTCAGAGTATGCTTGTTCAAAGCTCACCCACAACAGAAACAACATCAACAATCGGCTTATGGTAGAAGACTTTAAAAGTAGAGTCTGAAGACCAATCGGCAGCTTCCATAATATCCTCTAAATGGGATCCCAACAAATAGGACTTAGAGGCCATTGCACCTCTAACTGAATGAGCGCCAAATAAGGAAGCGTTCACCCCTGCCTCTGATAACAACCACCTAACCCATATGGCCAAGGTGGCTGATCTCACAGGGCGAAAAGGTTTCTGTAAAGCGATAAGAAACTATCCGCCAGTGGATTGGCACAACTCCCTGGTGCAATCCTCATAAACCTTTACGCAGCATACTACACAAAGCTTATGATTGTCCGGGAAAGCTGGGTAACTAACGCAATGTGAATGTGTCTAAGTACGATTAGAGATCTTAAAAATCACCCCAGAAGATGAGAACACTCTACCTGTTGAATCCAGGGCATGAATATCCGAGATTCTTCTGCATGAAATGAGGCGCAAAAGCATTGTAAGCTTCGCTGACAATTGTTTCCCAGAGAGATCTTCATTAGCCGGCTAGGACTTCAAGAATCTGAGGACTATATCCACATCCGACAAGAACAAATACTTAGGTTTGGGAGACTGAATCAAACGTATGTCCCCTAACAGCTTACAAACCAAAGGATGTTCCTCAACCAGTTTACATCTAAAGGATGATGGCCCACAGAAATAGCAGAGCAAAAGTTATTGACCAACCTATAAGCTAATCCTTGATCTGCCAACTGCGAAGAAAGTTAATGATCAGATGCAATTTTGTGCCCACCGGATCCACACCCCGTTTGTCGCATCAACAAACCCATCGGTTCCATGCTGAAGCATATTGTTTGTGAGTGATGGGAGACCCAGTGTGTTCACGATAGAAGGAAGCTTGCTCTGAAAGACCTGGCATTTGCCAGCATCTCCCGAAACCCTTCAAGTCCTCAGAGCCAGCAGGCCTGACAGAATTAGAGGATGAGGAAATCCTAAGGAGTTGGTGAAAAGGTCCTGGAAGGTTGGAATCCGAATTGGATTCTGACATGACATTCCCAGCAACAAAGGGAACCAGGGCTGAGCTCTCCAAAAACGTACTCACCAGAATCAGCTCTGCCAGCTGGCGTCTCATCTGAGAAATGACTCTCGGAATAATGATGAACGGGGGAAAGGCAAAATGAATGTTCCCCTGCCAGTTCTGGAGGAAACCATCCTTTGCTCACTGCTAGGGAATCTGGCCTCCAGCTGAAAAAGATTGGTAGCTGGGCGCTCAGATGGGAGGCAAACAAATCTGTCACACATGGGCCCCATTGCTGATTGAGACATTGGAAAATTTCCAGATACAACATCCAGTCGCTCGACTCTCTCAGGAAGCGGGAATTTCAATCCGCCAACACATTCGCCTTCCCCAAGATGTACAGAGCTATCACGGAAATCTTGTGTTGGAGACAAAAGTGCCAAAAACCCTAGACAATCTCCACTAGGAGTCGGGACCAGGACCCCCCAGTTTGTTGATGTATCTCACTGCAGAGATGTTGTCCATCCGCAGGAGAATACAGCATTGAGTCTTGTGAGGCGAAAACGTCTTGATTGCAAACAATCCCACCAAAAGTTCTACGCAGTTGATATGCAGTTGGAACTCTTCGGGAGACCATCAGCCTCCTGTAAAAACAGGGCCACATCTCACTCCCCAGTCCCATCTGCTAGTGTCTGATTCCATATTGGCATCCGGAACCCTGCTGAAAATGGCTCTGTTCAGGCTCCATATTGTCCAGCCACCAAGTTATCTCTACAATGGCTTCCTCCGATAGGAAGATCTGCTCCCCGGATGACAAACTCTTCCACAGATGGAGGATCTTTAGGAGCTGAAGGGCCCGATAGGGAGGGGACCAGTAAAGATCGCCAAAATGTACGACGCTAATAGCCCCATAACCCTGGCAAGGACTCTCAAAGAGACTGTAGTAGACGAGAGCCCGCTTCAGTTCCTTCTTGATCAACAGAATCTTTTGAGCAGGAAGCTTTACATGGGCTTGAACAGAATCTATCTGAAAAATCAGAAATTCAAGGGATTTAGAGGGGACTAGGCTCGATTTCAGGACATTGATAATTAACCTGAATCGTCCAGTTTAGATGGAGCTCGGCCTTGTCCTGAGCCTGGGCCATTATGATCAGATTGTCTAGGTAAATAATTAACTTTACCCCCCGGAGCCTGAGGGACTCCACAACTTGCCTCATTAATTTGGTGAAGCACCAGGGGGCTGAAGAAAGCCCAAAGGGGAGGGAGACAAATTCGTACTACTGCTGATCCCATTTGAATTGAAGAAACCGCCTGAGTGGTGGGAAAATAGGCCCTGTCAGATAAGCATCCTTCGGATCGAGCCTGACTAGCCAATCCTTCTCTTGAAGAAAGTCCCTCAACAGGTGAATGCCCTCCATTTTGAAATGGCAATAGGTGACCCAAGCATTGACTTGCTTGAGATTCAGAACCAATCTGCAACCACATCCCTTCTTCTGCACCAGAAAAATCATGCTGACAAAACCTTTGGATTGGGGGTGCATTAATACAATTGCCTCTTTGTGCAAAAGCTCTAGAATCTCCGCACTTTCGAAGCATGCTTCAGGGGAAGGGGAGGCACGTGCTGAGTAGACGTTCCATAGAACCCTGAACCCCTGCACTGTTTCCAAGACCCAAGGTTGGCTGTAATCAAGCACCAATTGGGAAAGAAATGGCGCACTCTGCCCACCAAAAATGACCCCGGAATGAGGAATAATGGGGAACTGAATATGAGGAGTCTGCATTCCCAGCTGCTCCACAGTGATAGTTGGCCCTGGGGAAACGGTCTCGACAATGTCTGGATCTGGAAGGGTAGAAGTTGTCTTCAACCACAGCATTATTCCATCCCCCTCGGCCTCTGGGATGAGAACCTCTGTAGAATGCCTGGCCGTATCTCCAGCCTGACACTTGGCCTCTATAGTGCCCAGCCCTGGTAAAAAGGCTATTGTGAAAGACCTTCTTAAGCGAAGACTGTGCCTTGTCCAGAGTAGAGAAGGTTGCCACAAATTTCCCCAGATCTTTAACAAAACTGTCTCCGGACAGTTGCCCATTTCCTAGAGGGCCTGCTTCCGAAGAAGCCGATTGGGCTAGTTTGGGATCAATGCGCATTAAGATGGAACGCTGTCTTTCCGAGGAGATCACGCAGTAGGCATTGCCTAACAAACACAGTTTCAACCCGTAAGGATGTCCGGGTCCACAAAAGATTCTGTCTCCTTAGCCTTAACTGCCATTTCCAGAATCTTGGTCAACTTACCGGCTAAACCAAGGACCTTGTCCTGACAGCTGCGCCAGGTGCGGTCGATGCCCTTATTAGGATCTTTGGAGAATTTCTTCATAAAGACCACCATGCTCTTATCTATTTCGTGTGTGTCTGCCACCATCCGAGGCAGGGAAGGACGAGTCTTTGACCTCTTTCTGAACCCCTCGCGCAGCCTGGACTGAACATACTCAGCCACCCCAGAAGAGGGGCACCATTCCGTTGACCTCGAATGAACAATCTCCTCCAGATCAAAATCCAGCAGTCTGTCTTGGGAACCTTGTGGTTCCAGGAAGCGAGTCTGGGTTTTTTTTTTCTGTGCTTGAGGAGGGGACTCATCTTGGGATAGATCTAATTTAGAATATATAGGCAACATGTCATCTTGACTAGCAACAGGATACTCCAGGGAGAAAGGGGGAGCCGCTCCACTTGGCCTTTATGGACATCAGCTTCGCTTTCGACTGTGTTAACAGAGATAAGCTCTGGACGGAGCTGGGGTCCCTGGGAGTGGACCAGGCACTTGTTTCTTTTATGAGAGACCTACATAGTGCCCTAACATGGGTAGTTAGATATAGACCTGACAGGAAAAGCTTTCAGTCCTTTGAACTTAAAAAAGGCATTTGGCAGGGCTCCATTCTGGCCCCTTTTTTATTTGTCATGTACATAAATTGGCTAGAAGAGGTAATCATCGATATTGGTTCCGATGTCCCCAAAGTTGGTGGAAGAGCTATTCCAGTGCTTTTATATGCCGACGATGCGGTTTTAATTAATCGTACAGCTAGGAGCCTCCAACTACTTTTAGACATATTTATCGATTTTATGAACAGCTTGGACTTATTCACTAATTTTAAGAAATCACATTTTATGGTGGTAGGCCCAAGAACACTATGGGGCCGATTCAGATTCAGGCCGGAAATCACTCCGACCGACCCGGACCCGGAGAGATTTCCGACCGAATCGGACTCTAGCAGCCCGACCGAACGAGTACGATGCGGATGCATGCTATCGGACTCGATTCGGTCAGACTCCCATTGAAGTCAAAGGGAGCCGGTCGTACAACGCGTACGCGGGCTCCCATTGACTCAATGGGTGAGAGGCGAACAAGGGCGCCCCCTACAGCGGGTACGCGTCAATGCGAATTGTGCCGTACATGCACAGGTAGGGGGGACCCATGGGTCCCCCCTGTGTGCGACTCGCGCGGCTACGCGTACAGGGGGGTCCGACACGGACCCCCAAAGTCCGGCTCCGACTGCTCTTTCGAGCCGGACGGCGCGAGTTGGTCGGACTGCTCGAGGCGTGCATCGTACTTGCTCGGCCGGGGAACGTCTCCATTGCGCGGTGCGAACAGTGTCTGTGCGAGTCGGTCGGAGCGGGTCGGACCCGCGTACGAGTCGGTCGGCGATTTCGTGAGCGCTCGCATCGTACTCGCTCGCCTGGACGCACGTACGAATCGGTCGGAAAAGAGGGCTCCGAATCGGATCCGGTTAAGCCGAATCCGATTCGGTGCCCTACCGGCCGAGATCGGAATCGGCCCCAAAGTCTTGTAATCTCTCAGCACAGGGTTAGGTTTTAACCAGAGTGGAACATTTCTCTTATCTGGGTCAGTTACTCAATTCGGGTCTCAGTTGGAAACCTTTACTCATGGAAAATGGAGGAACTCTACAAAGATCCATCTCAGGGTTATACAATTTTTCCAGATGCATAGGGCGCAAGCCCCCCAAACTTCTATTAGATGTATAAAGGCTAAATGCGTCCAGATGGTCACCTTTGGCTGTGAAATCTCGGGGTATGGCAATATTGACTGTGTATATAAAAAGAGAGAGAGGGACCCAACCACCAAAGGGGAGGGGTACCAAATACGACAAAAAGTCACAAAGAATCCCCCCTTGGGTAAAAAACACCTATACAACACCACATTCACACGAGAAACCTTATATCACCAACACGTTAACAATAAACAAAGGATCCAAGAAATAAACAAATCAAGTTAGTTCTAAATGAATAGTACAAATTTATTAAATTCAGTATACAATAATTAAAAATTCATCTTAAAACTTCACAGTATTTTTCTAACGTTCATCATAAAACAATAATCAAAGAAGCTTTATCAAGTTAAAAAGGATTAGACACACATATCTTGAGGGCATATCAATACATACAATTAAAAAAACAAAACACAAAAAAACATATATGGGAGAACGAGCAGGAAAATTGTTTCCAAGTCACAGTTATAGCCACATAATCATACACAGATCAAATGTCAACTCATGAGAGAGATCTCTCCTTTGTTTTGTACTCAGTAACAGTTGTCCACATCGATTTAAAATGGGCTTCCCTTATCTGTGCATCGACGCGTTTCGGTGGGCACTATGTTTAGGCCAACACCTTCTTCAGGATAATAAAATTGCTCCCAATTTATCAATCACTTTCTGTAATAGCAATAACAACAAAAATCAGACACATATAAATCAATAAACATAATCATTGATTCTTCACTTCTTAGTCCTAATAAATCATCAACATATTGGTGACAAACCAAGGTTTCCTCATTCTCACAAATATACCATCCTTATACACATTCATTCATCAACAATGCCAATATAGGCGACATCATTTAAATAATAGGAATTATCATAAAGACATCCTTAACAGTAGCATAATACTCTTCATTTGTAGGCAAAGGAGGGTATTTCTCATTCCTCCCAACAGATATCTGTGATAGCATAATCAAGAGTGTACGGGGCAAATACTCTCCAGTCTAATAAGTTTCACACATAGCCAGAATAGCATCTTTGGCAGATTTACCTCAAGTATCTTAGTGATCACACCTCCTTGGGTGGTCCGTATCTATAGTTGTCACGATAAAATCAGATAAAATCTATCTTCACACTTTTTCAGTATTTAAATAATACCTGTTATAGAAAAGAGGAATAACAGTCCTTTCTATACACATTATTACTAGTAACCAATTTAGGTTATATTCCCAAAGTGGTATGAGTTTCTAATTACCTCCAATTCACAGGCACCTTCCTTGATACTCTTTTGTCATTACGATCAAACCATTACCGGAGACCTATTATATGGAAAGCATAATGCTTAGTACTCAACTTCACTAAAAATATTCTGCTATTTGACTATAGCTTACAATGAGTAATTACCTTATGATTTTTGAAGCAATAGGGAAATGGTCAATGAGTCAAATCCTTCCCTTAATCACATCAGCTTCTGATTGGTTTATAGTTTATTTCGTCTTAGAAGACTGTTCAAGATCTGATATCTACGAACAAGAGATAAGTAATATAAAATATATTCAAAATAATATTACGAACAGAAGCCCTATTAGTTGTATAAAAGAGACTCAAGCGGTCTTCTATATTTGAGCCAAGGCTTAATCTTGTGCCCCTAAAACTAGATCCAAGTCTGACTTGAGTGATTTTTATAAACACGCTGAAGTGCTTAAATGTAAGTTTAAAGATAGAGGTTACCCCAAAAACTCATTTCACATTCATTTAAGAGAGCGAGGTTTTTGATAGAGAAGCCATGATTAATAAGAGCGTACAGGAAAAGAAAGCGCTCGATAGAGTAGTATTTGTGAGTAAATTTTCAAATCTAAGTAACCAGATTAAAAATGCAGTTAACAGAAATTGGCATATACTTAACTTTGAAGAGGAACATAGACTACAAAAACCGCTTTTTGCGTTCAAGAAAAATAAAAATCTGAGGGATGTGTTAGTACATACCTACCGTGAAGAACCGAGAAGTATTCAGAGAACCCTCACAAGTGTAGCTGCCATTGGTAATGTGAGATGTGGCACATGCACTGCGTGTGCCCAATGCACACAAACTAAAGAAATGAGTTACAATGGATGTACTATCAGATCTAAAACACTTAACAACTGCAGGAGTAAAAAACGTGATTTATCTTTTATGTTGCCCATGTGGCAAAGGCTACGTAGGAGAAACAGGCAGAGAACTGCGTGTAAGAATGCAAGAACATAAGTCTGCCATTAAAACGAAAAAATCTCAATGCTCCCCTTGTTACTCATTTTCTTAAGTATGGCCATGGAGAAACTGATTTCACATGGTTTATACTTGAAAAGGTGACAATAGGAAAGAGAGGTGGCAACATTCACCTTAAACGGAAAGCGCGTGAACAGTGGTATATTTCCTATTTAAATACTGTACGAGAGGGTCTAAATTCTAGGGAAGAATGGGACCGTATAATAGGGGAAATCTGAGGATTGATAGCATAATTGTTTGTTTTAAACAGATTAATATATCGCTCTATAGGTGAGGGACTGTTTTCGAGTGTTCTAAGTCTGTATTTATCCTTTAATACATTACAATCCCTTACTTAGATCAATTTTATATTATGTAACATACAGTAAGAAATGTAATAATTAGTAAGATCAGTGTAAGAGTTAAGGGATGTGGATACAGTTGGGATTCTTTCCCCATATGAAATATTGCTGTAAAATGTAGGTTGGACCTTAATGTTAGTTAAATATTGGTCTCTAAACACGGTGTATTATGTTGTATAGTCATTTGCCTATGACATATTTTACTATCTCCGATCATTATTGGGAAATAAAGTGAAGTAGGAATTTGAGTCCCAAGGAATAGGCCTTTCATTCTTATTTTTATATTTCTTTAAAAGAGACTTGTAATTTTAAGAATTTTTCAATTTAGAATTGAAGGATTATTGGCAGTAAGTGTCCTTAGCAATCTACATAATTTTGCGATAGCTGTGTTCTACTTGAGAAATATACAATGTAAACAACATTATAAGATGGCCGCCACCTTTTTTTAGAGAGATCACGTGATCGCTACGTGTGCACGATCGATTTTCTGTGATAATATCTATATTGGGTTTATATTGGAGGTCGGACTACCGTTGTTCCAATTTAAATTTTATCTTAAAAAACAAAACGTAGACACAAGCTTACAAAGAATTACGGCTACTGTTGAAGTCTTTAGATCTAGATATCCACTTCAAGATGGCCGCCGTTTTCAACATGCACACCACATGACTTACACAGCTGAAATAGCTTTTTAGATCAGGGTCATGTGGACAGCGAGAGGAGGGGTATAAATACCACTAGCAGGATTAGTTGAGTCTAAACCCTTGACGGAGGCATACACCCCGTTTTCTCAGCAGGACTGAGGTAAGAGCTAGATAGAGGTGGGAATCGTATTGACTAGGAAGCTGGATGGACAAGGGCAGCACCTTTGATAATTTGAAACTAACCTAATGATTTTAGATTCTATTTGGGCTCGCTGAATTAGTATAAGGGCTCGGTTTTAATTTATATATATTTTTTAATTTTTATTTTTCATGTAAAAGTTTAGGACCCCTTGATCCCACCCTATATGAACTTTTGTTCATTTTAAATGTGTATAGATTGGATGGAGGACACGGGAAGTCAATATTATGACATAGTGTCACTTTATACATGGATCTAGTTTTAGGGGCACAAGATTAAGCCTTGGCTCAAATATAGTAGACCGCTTGAGTCTCTTTTATACAACTAATAGGGCTTCTGTTCGTAATATTATTTTGAATATATTTTATATTACTTATCTCTTGTTCGTAGATATCAGATCTTGAACAGTCTTCTAAGACGAAATAAACTATAAACCAATCAGAAGCTGATGTGATTAAGGGAAGGATTTGACTCATTGACCATTTCCTATTTCTTCAAAAATCATAAGGTAATTACTCATTGTAAGCTATAGTCAAATAGCAGAATATTTTTAGTGAAGTTGAGTACTAAGCATTATGCTTTCCATATAATAGGTCTCCGGTACTGGTTTGATCGTAATGACAAAAGAGTATCAAGGAAGGTGCCTGTGAATTGGAGGTAATTAGAAACTCATACCACTTTGGGAATATAACCTAAATTGGTTACTAGTAATAATGTGTATAGTAAGGACTGTTATTCCTCTTTTCTATAACAGGTATTATTTAAATACTGGAAAAGTGTGAAGATAGATTTTATCTGATTTTATCGTGACAACTATAGATACGGACCACCCAAGGAGGTGTGATTACTAAGATACTTGAGGTAAATCTGCCAAAGATGCTATTCTGGCTATGTGTGAAACTTATTAGTCTGGAGAGTATTTGCCCAGTACACTCTTGATTATGCTATCACAGATATCTGTTGGGAGGAATGAGAAATACCCTCCTTTGCCTACAAATGAAGAGTATTATGCTACTGTTAAGGATGTCTTTATGATAATTCCTTTTATTTAAATGATGTCGCCTATATTGGCATTGTTGATGAATGAATGTGTATATGGATGGTATATTTGTGAGAATGAGGAAACCTTGGTTTGTCACCAATATGTTGATGATTTATTAGGACTAAGAAGTGAAGAATCAATGATTATGTTTATTGATTTATATATGTCTGATTTTTGTTGTTATTGCTATTACAGAAAGTGATTGATAAATTGGGAGCAATTTTATTATCCTGAAGAAGGTGTTGGCCTAAACATAGTGCCCACCGAAACGCGTCGATGCACAGATAAGGGAAGCCCATTTTAAATCGATGTGGACAACTGTTACTGAGTACAAAACAAAGGAGAGATCTCTCTCATGAGTTGACATTTGATCTGTGTATGATTATGTGGCTATACCTGTGACTTGGAAACAATTTTCCTGCTCGTTCTCCCATATATGTTTTTTTGTGTTTTTTTTTTTAATTGTATGTATTGATCTGCCCTCAAGATATGTGTGTCTAATCCTTTTTAACTTGATAAAGCTTCTTTGATTATTGTTTTATGATGAACGTTAGAAAAATACTGTGAAGTTTTAAGATGAATTTTTAATTATTGTATACTGAATTTAATAAATTTGTACTATTCATTTAGAACTAACTTGATTTGTTTATTTCTTGGATCCTTTGTTTATTGTTAACGTTTTGGTGATATAAGGTTTCTCGTGTGAATGTGGTGTTGTATAGGTGTTTTTTACCCAAGGGGGGATTCTTTGTGACTTTTTGTAATATTGACTGTGTCCAGGTGATAGAAAATAAAGTTTTGAGAAACATAGTGGCCGTTAGTCAAGGAACTCCCAATGAAATTATTCACGAATAACTGGCCATGTCCTTTATTGCAGATTTGTGTTTGGCCGCTTTTACTGTGGTGTTCTGAATGGTAAAATGAGGATTTACATTTTAACAAGCTCACACTTCAGAATTGTTTTCTTTTAGATAATGTAGCTCTAATTCCATGGCTACAATATGTTAAAAAATCTTTTTATGAATTAGGGCGACCAGGTCTATTTACCAACCCCAGGGATATAGTGAAAAGTGATCTTGCGAGGGTCAAACAGGCTTTCTCCCTAAGGGTGACTGCTGAATGGAAGAATTCTGCTTTAACAAAGTGGACCAAGCGCAAGTATGTCCTGGTCAAATCTGCCAGTGGTATAGAGCCCTATCTCCTTCTGAACATGCTCAATAGGCAACGTCGTTTTCTAACACTTTTGAGGTTGGATATTTTTCCCCAGCTCTTGTTTCCAAAGGCGGTTGGTATAAACCATCTAATTTGCCTGTTTGCGACTGTGACAATATCTCGATTTGTGACACCATGCATGCATTACTTGTTTGCCAGAAATTTTCTAATCTTCAACATAAGTAAATCAGGCCTCTTCTGATCTCTGAACACTTTAGACAAACTAGACTTGCATATCTCTTCTTACAGCTGCTAGCAACACCCAAATTGTGTTTTTTTATATCTCGTTTTCTTTCTGGTGTCCTATCTGTAAGCTATTAAGTATAGGAATTTTAGGAACTAGCTCTTTTAGGATAATGATGGTCATTTTAGTATTTATCTCAGTTTTATTAGTTCTTATGTACTGTTTTTTCTAAACTTTTATTTGATGTATTTTTTCTGATTCTTGCTTATTTTGATATATTGCTGCTGCTCGATGAGATGTATACTTTTATAATTTTATCAAAAATGTCATAAAGTTTAATGAACTGAACTAGCATGAGGTTCAGAGGGTCCATGGCTATGGTCCAACAAAGCGTCCTTAGCTATCTCATTAAGGGCCTTCTTGTGGGGCCTGGAAGACTCAGAGGTCGATTCCGATTCGGGCCGGAAAAAGCACCGACCGACTCGGATCCGGAAAAAATACCGACCGACACGTACCAGTGGCGCCCGACACGCCAAGTACGATGCAAGCCGCGATAAATCCGACCGACACGTCAGGAAACCAAGCCGACCGACCGAGCCGCTCGGAAAATAGCAATCCGGCCGGAAAAACACGCGAATCCAACCGACCGACACGCACCCGGAACAAATCCGACCGAATCGTACCCGCCAACTCCAACCCGCAAAGTACGATGCAAGGCGCGAAAAACACGACCGAGTCGGACGGAGGACAAGCCGTACGACCGACACGCATACAAAACCAAGCCGAAGCAACACAATACACCGCGACCGACGCGTACGCAGCATACAAAACTGCACAAACACAGCGTGAACGAAACGGAAAACACCGTACGAGACCAATGCAGGGTCCGACTCGGTCACAAGAACGTTTCCAACATACACAAACAGCACAAAGGAAAAATCAACCAAAAAAGCCCAAACAAGCAATTACCAAGCCAATAAATACTGGGGGGTGGGGACAGAGAACAAAGACACACCCACAACTCCACCTATATAAAGGACACAAATCACTACCATGAGCCTTTGCAAATGCCATTCCACTGCCAGCACCCAAGAGAAAGCAACCACACACCCACAGCTCATCCCTCACACAAGCCACACACCAGCAGCACACCAACAAATATCTACCTCACATACACCCAGCACAACACACACCCACACACCCTCACCTGCACACCAACACACACATCACCCACCATCACCACCCATCACCATGCCCCCAAGAAGAATCACAAGTTCCTAGATTGTGAATTGGAAGTCCTGGTAGACGAGATCCTCAGGGTAGAGCCACAGCTGTTTGGCACATTGGTCCAACAGACCCCCATGTCGCAGAAATCCAAGATGTGGGAGAGGATCATCAACAGGGTGAACGCCCAATCACCATGTCGGCGCACAAAGACCGACATCCAGAACAGGTGGTATGACGTGCGCAGGAGGGTACGGAAACTGCTGAAGCAAGATTACATCAACAGCCAACACACCGGCAGTGGCCCTCCTGCCAAGCCAATATACCTCAGGCCCTGGGAGGAGAAGGTGCGGGCCATCCTACCGCCAGTGAGCATATATGGACTAGAGGACATCCCAGAGCCTGGTGAGTACACAACAAATGTACACAATATACTGCCACAAAACACACACACATCACTGTCAAGGGGAGAGTCAAACCATGCACTCATAGCAATTACACAGCAACTAGAACAGAATCATCCCAAAATGTGTATGTCAGTCAGATAAACACAACACATGCCATCCAAAAAGTCACATCCAACTGTGCCAACACATGTACAAACACAACCACAACTACAGCTAGGCAGTGGCACAAATAGAACTAACACACACATCCACACATGTAGCCACCACAACAACACCAACACACAGTGAAGACCACTAAAAAGGAAGGAATTCTGTGTATGCTGGCCAAGTCAGTGTAGCCAATAGCATCATGGGAGTCGCAGTCACACATATTGCCCCCCCCCACAACTGTCCCATCAACACCACCATGAACCATGCGCACATCACAGGGAGTGGAGAAGGTCTCACAAGATGGCTGACACTGGCTACTGCTGTGAGGAGCACAAGGCCCTGCTGGCAACTGTGCACCAACAAACAGCAGGACACCACTGACTGACATCCTGAGAGACAACTTACACTCCCTGCAATGCAAGCACGTTCCATGGTGGGATATCTGGCTGGCTGGGTGGGAAGGGGGACTTGCAGCACTGACCATAGTCACCAGCACCTCCCCTCACACCCCCCCAACACAAACTCCACAGTACCCACCTGGTAGAATGCAATGCCCTCCATCCTAACACAAGATCCCACAAAGCACCACCACCCTGGGTTATGTTGTGTGAAGCACAGGGACACTCTTGGGACTCTTAGCCAAACAACTGCCAGGACAACACTCCCAGCCATCCTGTCAGCATAGCCACCCCACCCCACAGGGAAGCAGAGTCAAAAGGAAGGAAGCATGGGCATGCTGGGAAGGGGGTGGAGGCAATAGCATGATGGGAGTCGTAGTCACAGACATTGCTCAGCCTCACAACTGGCCCATCAACACCACCCTGAACCATGCTCACATCACAGGGAGTGGAGAAGGACTCACAAGATGGCTGACACTGGCTACTGCTGTGGGGAGCACAAGGCCCTGCTGCCAACTGTGCACCAACAAACAGCAGGACACCACTGACTGACATCCTGAGAGACAACTTACACTCCCTGCAATGCAAGCACGTTCCATGGTGGGATATCTGGCTGGCTGGGTGGGAAGGGGGACTTGCAGCACTGACCATAGTCACCAGCACCTCCCTCACACCCCCCCAACACAAACTCCACAGTACCCACCTGGTAGAATGCAATGCCCTCCATCCTAACACAAGATCCCACAAAGCACCACCACCCTGGGTTATGTTGTGTGAAGCACAGGGACACTCTTGCGACTCTTAGCCAAACAACTGCCAGGACAACACTCCCAGCCATCCTGTCAGCACAGCCAGCCCACCCCACAGGGAAGCAGAGTCAAAAGGAAGGAAGCATGGGCATGCTGGGAAGGGGGTGGAGGCAATAGCATGATGGGAGTCGTAGTCACAGACATTGCTCAGCCTCACAACTGGCCCATCAACACCACCCTGAACCATGCTCACATCACAGGGAGTGGAGAAGGACTCACAAGATGGCTGACACTGGCTACTGCTGTGGGGAGCACAAGGCCCTGCTGCCAACTGTGCACCAACAAACAGCAGGACACCACTGACTGACATCCTGAGAGACAACTTACACTCCCTGCAATGCAAGCACGTTCCATGGTGGGATATCTGGCTGGCTGGGTGGGAAGGGGGACCTGCAGCACTGACCATAGTCACCAGCACCTCCCCTCACACCCCCCAACACAAACTCCACAGTACCCACCTGGTAGAATGCAATGCCCTCCATCCTAACACAAGATCCCACAAAGCACCACCACCCTGGGTTATGTTGTGTGAAGCACAGGGACACTCTTGGGACTCTTAGCCAAACAACTGCCAGGACAACACTCCCAGCCATCCTGTCAGCACAGCCAGCCCACCCCACAGGGAAGCAGAGTCAAAAGGAAGGAAGCATGGGCATGCTGGGAAGGGGGTGGAGGCAATAGCATGATGGGAGTCGTAGTCACAGACATTGCTCAGCCTCACAACTGGCCCATCAACACCACCCTGAACCATGCTCACATCACAGGGAGTGGAGAAGGACTCACAAGATGGCTGACACTGGCTACTGCTGTGGGGAGCACAAGGCCCTGCTGCCAACTGTGCACCAACAAACAGCAGGACACCACTGACTGACATCCTGAGAGACAACTTACACTCCCTGCAATGCAAGCACGTTCCATGGTGGGATATCTGGCTGGCTGGGTGGGAAGGGGGACCTGCAGCACTGACCATAGTCACCAGCACCTCCCCTCACACCCCCCCAACACAAACTCCACAGTACCCACCTGGTAGAATGCAATGCCCTCCATCCTAACACAAGATCCCACAAAGCACCACCACCCTGGGTTATGTTGTGTGAAGCACAGGGACACTCTTGGGACTCTTAGCCAAACAACTGCCAGGACAACACTCCCAGCCATCCTGTCAGCACAGCCAGCCCACCCCACAGGGAAGCAGAGTCAAAAGGAAGGAAGCATGGGCATGCTGGGAAGGGGGTGGAGGCAATAGCATGATGGGAGTCGTAGTCACAGACATTGCTCAGCCTCACAACTGGCCCATCAACACCACCCTGAACCATGCTCACATCACAGGGAGTGGAGAAGGACTCACAAGATGGCTGACACTGGCTACTGCTGTGGGGAGCACAAGGCCCTGCTGCCAACTGTGCACCAACAAACAGCAGGACACCACTGACTGACATCCTGAGAGACAACTTACACTCCCTGCAATGCAAGCACGTTCCATGGTGGGATAACTGACTGGGTGGGTGGGTGGGTGGGAAGGAGGTCTGGCTGTCAACCAAACACAATCAATGCAGACCATGTTCACACCCCAGAGAATACATAGAAATGCCCAAATAATGCAGGACAATGTGCCACACCAATATCAACCCCTGACTGTGACGACTTAGGACAATACAATGTACAGGCCCGCACCCCGAGGCACAGTCACAACTGTCAGGTGTGTCAACCACTGATGCCTGCAGAAACATGACATACATTGTTTGTGTCTCCCAAAAACAGGTGATGATAGGGACACAGCAGCAGACGCTGAGGAGTCCCAGTCCCAGGCTCAAGAGGATGCCGAGCTCACTGGCGTCGTACAGCCTCTGTCCTCCTCGGACGATGAACAACCTGGCACATCCGGTGCAAGTCAACATGCTGCACCAGCAGGACCACCAGCTGCAGCACCAGCAGGTCCACCAGCTGCACCCCTGCACCCACCCCCTCCAACGACTGTCACCACGAATACCATCCCTGCCGACATGGACAGAATAAGGAACAACACCAGCGCAGTGACCCTGGACCAACCTGGGGCCATGGACACCACCACCACCACCAACCCCCAAGGTGGACCAGGGTTATCTGTGCGTGCAACTGCACACACTGCACATGTCAGCAGGGGTGGTGGGAGGGGTGGGAGACAGAGGTCGCTGCTTGCAGACGTTGCTGGTGTGCATGAAGACCCACAACTGGTACGCATAGCTGATGCGTACCAGTCCAGCACCGGAGAGCTCAGCCAGGTAGTGGGGCTCCTCAGAGACATCAAACAGCAGCAGGCTGCCCATCATGCCCGCTTGGACTCCCACATGTCCCACGTGGAGTCACACATGTCACGTGTGGACTCCCACATGTCACGTGTGGACTCCCACATGACCCGCGTGGAGTCCAAGTGGGATGTACTACATGAGATGACGGCGGTGCACAGGGACATTTTACAATGCCTCCGCCAGATGAACAGCAACCAGTCCACACCTCCCTGTGTGCCAACAACATCTGGTACCGAACAAACTGCAACTGCCACAGGGAGGGAGGAGGACTCTGGCGGAGAGTCCCCTGCACCGCAGCAGCCTGCACTTGAGGGCCCCCCAAGAAGAGGGGTCGTCCGAGGAGGGAAAGTGAGAGGCTGATGGCCAAGCGCAACTCCCAGGAAGCCTGAACCTGTTCTGGATTTTCGCCTTTGTGCACAGACTGTTCACCCTGTTGATGGCAACACTACTCCCACACATTGCATGGGGAGTACAAGTTGGAACAATGTGTCAGACAACTGTGGCCCCGATACTGGGGATCCTGTCTACCTGGACTTTCTATTCATCTAGGAACTTGGGATTGCAAGATTCATGTACAGCACAATCCATCCTATGCACTATTATCACAATAAACACACTAATACACCATACTTGCCTCTGTCGTGATTCCAACGTGGGTGCTGTTATGGGGATGATGAACTGCAAAATTACACTGTGTATGCGAACTGCAACAGCAAGGACAACACAGGCATGTGAGTACAGGCAACGTGACACATATGAGGGAGACACACCACCAGGGCTACACAACACATACACACCTAGGCCATCTGACTCATTGCCTACACTGATGTTGCCAGGGAAGACGGTGCAATGCACAGACACCACACCCATTCCCAGTTGTAGTCAAGTAGCCCACAGGTGCAGTAAGCAAATGGCAGTCAAATGTGTGACCACAGACAACGCACATCACTAAGTGAAGCACAGGTTTATTACACAGTAGCAACATGCCGTAACCACTACAGATGCAAGGTAACCCCACCTGGTAGCGGGCACACAGTCAACAACTGTAGACAGAAGGAAGTCCATGGGTGTGGCGCACATCACCTGTAGGGACACAACAGCTACCAGCCTGGATGTGCAATCACGTCGTCAGTGGACACAGTTGACCAAACGAATCTGAAAGTACCCTGTGAAGGACAGAAATGACACACAGTCAAAAGCAATGCAGTACAGGACAGAACAGCAAAACTCATGCACAATACATGTTACAAGATACCCACCCAGAACCAAGTTAGCATGTCAACACTGTTGGGGAGTACAGCCCACCTGTCACCACACATCGCAACACACATCCTGTCAAGTAGCCCATGGACACACTCCAACAGCACCAGAGCACCACCCACACATCATGCCAACTCACATCATTCACATGACACCTCAGGATACTCACATTCAGCTAAAGAAGTTGGTGATGAGCTGTGTGCGGACATCACCATCACCATCATCATCATCATCGTCACTGGCATCGTGGTCCAGGCCAGGATCCTCCACAGGTGGCGGATGTTGGTCATCGTCATCCTGGATGAGAGGCAACTCCTTCCGCACTGCCAGGTTGTGGAGCATGCAGCAGACGATGATAATCTTGCACACTTTCGCAGGGGCATATGGGAGGGACCCTCCGGTCTTGTCCAGGCAGCGGAAGCGGCTCTTCAGGAGACCAAAGGTCCGCTCAATCACTCTCCTGGTCCGACCATGTGCCTCATTGTAGCGCATCTGGGCAGGTGTCACAGGGTTCCTGAGGGGTGTCAGCAACCACGGCATGTTGGGGTATCCCGAGTCACCTACGGACAGACAAGTGCACATCAGCTGACTTGGAAAAGTGGGCGGAATACTACAGATCAGATCACACACAATGGCACAAAGTCAGTACACACCGACAAGCCAGGCACGCTGGTTCTGCATCTGTGCCATCAACCTGGGGATGCGACTACTCCTCATCACAAAGGCATCGTGTGCTGAACCAGGGAAACGGGCACACACGTGTGTGATGGTCATGTCTGCAAGACACACCACCAGTGCATTGACCGAGTGGTAGTGCTTGCGGTTCCTGTAGGCCTGCTCCTGGGCCTGTGGTGGTACCAAAGCCACATGTGTCCCATCAATGGAGCCAATTACATGCGGCATCCTCCCCAGGGCATAAAAGTCACTCTTCACGTCAGTGAGTCGTACGCAGTCTAGGGAAATAGATGTACCGGTTCAGGAAGAGCAACATTGCCGCCAAAACATCGCGGAGCACACGGCTGAACATGGTCTGTGACATCCCACCAGCAGACGCCACAGTATGTTGGAAGGTACCGGTGGCAAAGAAGTGTAGGGCTGCCATCACCTTCACCTTGGGGGTCAGCGCTGTAGGATACGGCCGGCCAGGCTGCAAATGTGGGGACAACTGCACTGCCAAATCCTCAATCAGCTGCCTGGTGAAGCGGTACCGTCGGATGCTGTCCCGTTCCACCATCGTTGCCAGGTCTGGGAATGGCCGATGGACAGCAGGAGCCCTGCAGTGCAGAGGAGAAGTAAGCAAGATCGTCAGTCACCCCACATATGCGGCATTGAACACACTCAAGATCCCAACATACATCATCATGAGGCACAACTACATGAAGTGTGCAGTACCGGAACGACATTTATGGTACATACATGGCCAACA